>CM075942.1:28703296-29304674 GCA_038030265.1 Corythucha ciliata | reverse complement strand
CAGTCAACTCCAAGAATCTTTCGCTAACTTTGGACAAAATGTCCATTCTCACACATAAAAAAGTGCGCTCTTTTCATTGGTGTCGTTGGATTTAATCTAGGACGCATGCTTCGCAAGTTACAGCTGTTTTTGTTGCGAAAACCAGTGATGTGCTGAAAAACGTGAAAAAATCTATTATCTCGACTAGGAAAGGAAATCGGACCCTAGGTCATAAGACAATTTTTGTTGCATTTTTGATGTTTAATCACCCCTATTATTTTGCTCTTCCAAGTACCAGCCACCCTGTTCTATAGAATATCCACGCGAAAATAAATTTTAGGCAATAGCGTCAGAATCAAATTGAGTTACTGCCTAAGATTTATTCTCGCGTGGATATTCTGTAGGACCATTATGTTTGAGTGCTACGGGTCTTGAAAAATGACCCTATCAATAAAATCTCGCTTTTTGGCGATATTACATATTTTTTGATTGGCTGTATCTCCGAAAATAACAAACGTAGGACGCTCGGACTGGGCTTAAATTGTAGCAAATTTAGTTGGCTTCAACAATGTATACTGTGGTCATGCTCGAAAAACGCTTTCTTCTGGTATTTTTGTTTAACAACCTAAAAAATTGATGGAATTTCGTGGTTTTTCGAGTGCCACGAGTTGAGCACAAGGTTTTGAAGGTTGCAAACTTGAGTATGAACTACTCTCATTGGCCCTAACAATGTGCAAAAGAAAAAACAATTACATGCATATTTGCGATGTTTGATGTTTTTATTGACTGGCCTACAGCGAATTAATGATTTTTTAAACGTTAGCAAGATGTATTTACGTATTGCGACGAATTAGCAATTTTTCTCAATTTTAGCCGCGAATGTACGCGCTTTTTCCCCTATTTTAGCCGCGAATGTACGCGCTTTTTCCCTATTTTAGCCCCGAATTTGCGCTTTTTCTACAATTTACCCGTGTATTAGCTTTTTTTTCAATTTTCCAACCGCAAATATAGCTCCAATCACAAAATCGCTCAGACCACAAGACTTTCCCTCAAAATGCACTCCTCTAAAACAAGCTCTAACCACAAAACTCTAAAACGGTAAAAGCACAGAAAGCTCCGAACACCAAACTTTTGAACCACAAGACTCTAACCAGGCGCGGTTTGAGAGTTCAGCAGAAAGTCGTCAATTTGCCAGGAATTCATGATTTTCTAGGAATTTAGCTTTCTGTAGTGGACAGGGACGTACCTGAAGGAATAAAAAAGGGTGACACGCCGCAAGCGGCAACCACACAGGTGTAGCGTTCTTCAAAGGCAGCTTTCTCTCTCACTCACTCCCTCTTTCTCTCTTTTGTATGTTCTCAACTGAGCCAACCCCTCGAAATTTCGTTTTCGAAGGTGCCGAATCCACAGACGCCTTGCATGAAGCTTGAGAACGGGGATCAAGCCGTAGTGGTGAAATCCACCATATGTCCGACCATAAATTTCAAACTTTTCAACCAAAAACGAAACACTTTTTTCCCCCTTTTTTAAAGGCTACAGAACAGTTTTAAAACTGCCGCCTATTCGGCCGATGTTTGTGAGGTGGGCTTTTCTTTGACGGAGGTGGGGGGTCAGGGGCAAGTTGGGGGGGGAGAGGGGGCATCACCACCGTAAATAAGAAGCAATGTCATTTCTCGAAATGCTTGAGAAAATAGAACTTGGTTGACCCAGCTTTGCGACAGGACGTCTTTACCGCATGAATCATGTCGCACATTGAAGGGCCTTGCATTATTACATAATTATTATTCAGCACCAATAAGTCAAATAATCATTTTTTTCTAACAAATTAGAGTTGACATTATCGGAGCAACAAGCAACTCTAGAGCAAGTTTTGATTTAATGGAAAACGACGAATAAGTCCAATACCCCCGCCCCTGTGAACAATGCAAGTTCACACTTGCATCAAAGTCATCGAGTGGGAAATTCTACTTTCTCATTAATAAACCCAATAAACCTTGCCTAGGAGATAAGAACTAAGAATAAAAAATGGCAAATAATACATTTTGTGGACCTTCCGAGTTTTAAGAATAAATTCGGAAACTCCCAAAATATCAACAAATTATCTAAATATAAACATTGGGAAAAGATAGATACGTCCATTATTAGACATTTTCAAGGTAAAAGAATGCATCCATGCCTATTATAAGCCACGGCTGCCTCTGCACTTCACGCACCCTCATTCTCCAACTAATTTTTCAAAATGTATCAAAAGCGGATAACTTATTTCAAATGCCTTTGACTAAATTACCTATTAAAGCCGGTGATATTCGCTTGGCGAGGCCAGCAGACAAATCGTACTTGTACATAAACACTTCAGCCGGTTGATCTTCCATGCTGCACACCAGTTACCCCTTTCGTTACGTTTCAGATTTATCTTGACAATAATTATTCTAAAAGAGATATTATACGACTCAGTAACCAAAAGACTTATGTATTTGATGGAGAAATAAAACTCACTTATGGAAAACGAAGCCTTCAATGTGACGGAGTCAAAGATACATCATCAATCCCAGGGGTCTTCTCTCCGCCGACTTGCTTGCTGCGAAACCAGAAAGTTAAATACAAATATAAATGCGAAAAAAACGCGAGAGAATGTCGTTAGTTTTGAATAAAAAAACTTGGCACGTTAACTCAGCCACGAGAGCGAGAAAACTGGGGGATGAGAAATAAAACAAGAAACTAAGTAACTGAGTTTACAAACCTTGGGGATTGAAGCGTGGTAAAAAGCCACCGGACAGAAACAACGCACTGACTACGGATAAAGATAAAGTTTAAAAATCAAGTCAATAAACTATAAAATTGTTTACTAAGGACACTGTACAAAATTACACAATGCTGCTCTTGCTTTTGAAAGCGATATGCGAAAGTGATATGGCATAATGCAGTAATTCATACTCATACTGACCCTTATGATTAGTGTAGTGCGGTAAATCGAGAACCTTCCTGCACCTGGCCTTCGAGCTTATCTTCGCCGAATAAATCGACTGGTTTGAAAGAAAGTTCTCCTCCGTACGCCAGTAATAAAAATCAAAATAAAAACGCTCCCGACCAACAACGAGGATTTCATCGGTTGAATTTTGCCGAAAAATTGTGACGACAAAGCGAAGAAAGCGCATCCTAGCCTACGGGCGTGCAGGCCGCTATCAGCTGCTCTCTGCCTTCAGTGCCACAATCGTGTGGTGAATCGTGATCGTGACAGGCAAGTGCTGACTGGGAAAATCGTTGATTCATTTTTTTGTCTACAGTTTTCTATTTGTCAAGTTGTTTACCGGTTCTCCAATTCACATCGCGTCCTGTGATGTCTAACACGAAAACAATCGTAAGTAAAGCCGTGTATTTAATCGAATGACTTGAAAATTTTCGTATTTATCCAAATTTCCCCACATTCATCTATCTGAAGCCCCAGACCGTGTTGGCCACTGCTGGGGCACACTAGAGTATTTATAACAATTTTGAAGCGACCTATCCTTTCCAATACATTATTTCGACTAATTTTACAGTACCTCTGGGATTAAATAATGTGTTCCAAATGGTGTAATTCCAAACTAGGCTGCTCGCACTCGAGTATTTTCTTCTGGACGAATGTTACGATTTCTTCCTTAACTCCTCTAGCACACTCTCAATGAGACTATCCACCATCCAAGTGAAAATCCTCTAGTTATCTAGCTGACTCAAAGCTCAAACATTTCTTTCCAATCATAACCAAGTTGTGTTACCAGGTCCTTCGAGTGCAAACTCCAGAGGGGATGAAAAGAATCAATGTTTCACCTCAAGAATCACTCAGATCCGTCTACGAAAAAGTGAGTATTTTAGTTACATATCTAACTAAGGTACGTGGGAGGGGGGATAATTCAATCGTTGATCTTTGTTCAGTTGATTTGGCTGTTCTGAAATCTTAATCGGAACTTCGTTTTTAATTTAATTTGAACACATACAGCCATGGACGTAGCCAGAGGGGGGCAGTTGCCCTCACCTAGACTGGAAAGCGAAGACTTAGGGACCGTTCATACGAGCCAGTAACGCGTGGCTGGCTGTGGCAGACACTAACGCGCCGCTTTTAGAAATACATTACCTTAAATGGGAGCCACTCACGCACCACAAACGCGTGGAAGTGGCTCGTGAGAACGCTCCCATTGAAGACAATGTATTTCTAAAGTGTCGCGATAGTGTCTGCCACAGCCCGCCACGCGTTAGTGGTTCGTGTGAACGTGCCCTTAGTTGTGCAGCTGCCCACCCCCTAGATATCGTCGGATGTACAAGTCCTTCAGGGTCGCCACATTTTGTTACGTGCACGCTCAGGGGAAAAAATTATTTCGCTAACTAAAAATAACCAACTTCGAGGATTTTTGCGCCCTAAAAATAAATTTTCGCAGATCTGGCTCGAATAAAAGACAAATTACTAGCATCCAAACCCCAATTTTACAAATTTTTAAAACCGATATCGCCCTTAAAAAAACATTTTTGCGTGTTTGGCTCACTCAAAACCAACTGCTGAAATTTTGCTGTTTAAAAAACATCGATTCGCGGATTTATTTCGCGAGTGAGTTTCGGTGGCTGTAAAATATTTTGTGGGGTTGGCTAATTCAACAACTAATTATGCATATTTCTCCTACCAAATAGACCATTTCCGCAGGTTTGAAAGGGTCTGTCTAAAACGAGATCTGCAAGATTAACACCTCGCATCTGCAGATTAAAACCCCAAATCTGCAGATTAACACCTAAAATTCCGTAATTCAACGAAAATGGGACTATAATTGAAAAAGAAAGTTACAGTAGATCAATAATAGGCACAACATTGCCGATCGTATTTTGATGAGATAATAATTATGAGCGACTCACTCGATCAATCAGTTTTGCTTTATTCGTTCAGCCTTAAATTGCATGCAACAGCTATCATTTGCGAAAATTAACCTCAATTTCGACCCATCTTTATTAATAGAACTGGCACTTCCGACCGTAGCGTAGCATGCAGATCTGCAGAATCGTAAAAGCCTGCGGATCGGCCTCATTGCGTTAATTGTTCAGCCTCAAAATGCATATAAGAGCCAATCATACCATTTACGAAGATTTGCCTCAATTTTGACCCCTCTTAGTCAATACAACTTGCACTTCCCACCGTAGCGTGCAGATCTGCAGATTCATAAAAGTATGCATATCGGCCACTTAGACGTTAATTGTTTAGCCTCAAAATGCATACTACAGCCAATCATACCATATACGAAAATTTGCCTCAATTTTGACCCTTCCTTGTCGATGCAACTGGCACTTCCCACCGTGTCGTGCAGATCTGCAGATTCATAAAAGCCCGCAGATCCATAAAAGCATGCAGATCAGCCCTTTTGTGTCATTTGTTCAGCCTCAAATTGCTTACCAGGCCTAACAATCATATTTATGATGCTTGATCTCATCATACGAATTGTCTTTTTGGTACAGAAGTCCAGTTGTACTGACAAGGAAGGGTCAAAATTGAAGCAAATTTCCGTAAATGGTATGATTGGCTCTTATATGCATTTTGAGGCTGAACAATTAACGCAATGAGGCCGATCCGCAGGCTTTTACGATTCTGCAGATCTGCATCGGTCGGAAGTGCCAGTTCTATTAATAAAGATGGGTCGAAATTGAGGTAAATTTTCGCAGATGGGATAATTAGCTGTTGCGTGCAATTTAAGGCTGAACGAATAAAGCAAAACTGATTGATCGAGTGAGTCGCTCATAATTATTATCTCATCAAAATACGATCGGCAATGTTGTGCCTATTATTGATCTACTGTTACTTTCTTTTTCAATTATAGTCCCATTTTCGTTGAATTACGGAATTTTAGGTGTTTATCTGCAGATTTGGGGTTTTAATCTGCAGATGCGAGGTGTTAATCTTGCAGATCTGCGTTTTAGACAGACCCGGGAGTGAACTAATCGAACTATCGAAATGAAGCAACGCGTTCGAGAGTCCATCAGTAAGTGGACAGACTTAAGTACTTTCATGGCCGTATTCAGCAATCTTCCTTATCGGATCTGGGGGTCAACCATGAGCTAGCGTTAAAAAATTAACGCAAGCGGTAACTAAGGACGCTTTATCACAAATAATGTTATAACGCCATAGATACCCCGTTTTGACGGTATTTTTACACTAGCTCATGGTTGACCCCCTGTTGTTGTGCAAAGATCATACGGTGTATCATCCCATTAATGCCGGAATTAATTTTTTTATTTGAAGAATAAAAGTGACGGAAACAATCCACTAAAGCGTCTGGCATCAATACAAAAAATGGAGAAAAAAAATCTAGATCAGCTGCAGTTAACTTTTTTCTACAGTTAATTTTTGTGTGGTGCATTTATAGGTCCGTTCCATTAAGCCCTGTACACACGGTGACTTTTCTGTCCTGTCTTCTACTGTAGCTGGTGTTCAAAGTAGTTAAAAACATTAAAAGTGAAGTTTTAGGTTTGTTTGGTTGAATGATGGTTCAAGAAATTGAATTATTTCTTTTTTATTATGCCCATTTTGAAGCCCATGGAGGGGCTTAGTATGAAATTATTCGCACATATTTGAAGTATGTTTATTACCCTCTCTCTTAAATCCTCTAAATACAAAAAACCAAAATGGTTGGTTTGAACACTGAAATATATTGCCATATGGGCAGACAAGTACTTGAGCAAGAAATGTCCGACTTTTTCCCAGATTTGTTTCAAGACCTTTTTTTCAGGCAACATTCTACCTTCTAGGGGTTCGGGGAACTGAACAGATGATACTTCGACCCCCGTCCTTTCACCCCTCGTCTTCTTTCCTCTTCTTAATTCTGTATTTATTACATTACCTACTTAATTAAAATGTGGCCATTAATGTGCGTGGGGGACACGAGATTTTTTAAAAAGTCAAACAGTAAAAAAGTGCGTCGTGTGCCTCCCGCACAGAATATCGGGCAAAGAATGGGGGCCCAGATTGGCAAAGACGACTCTTGAGTCTTGGCTGTTATGCAGGGTACGGGGCTGTAATTGCTGTCAAGATAGGCAAAGCCTGCGCCATCTGATGGCCACAAGGTTGAGGGTCTGGACTTCTGAACCCTCAACTTCAACTTACAACACGAACAAGAGCACTTTGTGGTTAGAGCCTTTTGTGGTTGGAGCATTTTGTGGTTACAGCTGTCTGTGGTCAGACCACTTTTAGGGGTTCAATGTTCTTTATACTTCAAAGTTTTTGTGGTTAGAGCAGAGCGTATTTTGGTTAACACATTTTTGTGGTTATAGAGCTTTTTGGGTTAGAGTTGTTTGAACTCAAGGACGTCCTTCGCAACTCCCCTGTCTTCTCTATCACGACACCTCAAGTCGGGTGTCCAGATCATCAACGTCGGGTGATCAGTTGTTGAAAGAGTCTTCATTGTTCAGTAATTAGAAGTATATTGAACTTGACTCAATAAACTCTACATGCAAAGATGCTGAGGTTCCAGTTCCGTCAAGTCGAATTTTATTATGTACTGCGGAATGAGCACGAGAAGCTCGAACTCAAGGACTGAATCTCTCCTTCATGCCCTCCAAGATTCCTTTGATTGATCCTTTGATTCAAAGAAATCTTCAACATTCTCAGTCTGAGGATCCGGTCCTTGGTTTCAATAGATTGAGAGTTCAACAATTCCTTGTTTCTTCAAACATTGTTCTAAACTCTCGATTTGAGTTTCTTTTAACGGATTCATAAAAAATAATGCTTCCTCCGCTCTTTTTTCTGTTTTCCAATCTTACGGTGGATGGGGGTGGCGACTGCCCCAACCTCCAACTTGTAGCCACCCACACATACGTACATCACCAATTCGAAAGCCAATCTCTTCATACTGTCAGCGAGTGCAGTTTACAGCAAGCTCTCTCATTGAAGAACAAGACCGGTCGTCCACTGGAAGCGTTTTCGAGCGGCGCGACAACGAACGTACATCAAAAAGGCTTGAATGCATGCACTGTACGCATGCTGTCCTGTGCCTGCAGAGGACGATGTCACATTCAATTCAAGACTTTGGGATGTACGCTCGTTGTCGTGGTTTTGCTCGAAAACGCTTCCAGTAAACGACAGACCTAAAGTGCTTAAGAACCCCCCCCCCCAGCCCGTAAACGCAAAAGTTAATTTTTGTGTACGCGTTGCTAGAGTAGTAAACATTTTGTTCGTTGAAATGTGAATAGCGTTGGCGGAGCTGTTTGCAAAATCTCTCTATTATTCCCAATGAAATTGTTTATTTTCAAGCCCCAAAAGTTACTCCCATTTCTTATGTCCTGCCCTCCTATGTTCACAGGGCTAATGTAGACGCCGTATTTCTAAGCTGGGTTTCCGTGGTAGGGAGAAAGGATATATTTTTCCAAAATTTCTCCGTTTTTTCTTGGTTTTTTCATAGAAACATGTGGTTTGTACACTTTTTGACTTCACGACAAACGAACATTCCTAAAAATCTTAAAAATTTCATGACAGGACAGAAAAGTCTCCGTGTGTACACGGCTTTAGGGAGTTATTGCATAACCGTCTGACGGTTAACGTTAACGGTTATGTGACGTCATGACAAGCGTAAAGTTCAAATTTTGAGTTTAGGCGTTAATCACAAACTAAACTAACTAAGGTTTAAACTAGGTGACTAAACTTTACTAAAGGTGCCGCAGATTTCCCCCTGCCAATCGGACGGGAGGGGTGGGGACTGACGTCACCAGCAGTCCTTTGCTCCCGATTGCTCACCCCAGAGCAGCAGAGCAAGTTAATTTTGAAATTCAAGTTTATGAATTCTCAAAAATCACAGACCAGAAACAATTAATAATGTACTGGGTCCAGCGCAATGGCGGTTGGGACTGCTCGTGACGTAGGTGAAGGACAGTGATCTGCGGCACCTATAGAAAATTTAGTCACCTTGACGTTTAAAGACCAGTATGAAGAGGTGTTTTATTAATTTATTTGAAACAATAGACGATTTCCACTCATGCGCTCTTCAGTCCTACTTCAACAGTTTTGCAACCCGCTTAGGCCAGGTTATGGGTTACTCTTGTCTTGTGATGAGTAAAGTGAGCTTACTTTTCTCTCATTTCCGTCAAACTAAAACCACATTTGCAGTTATTCAATTCTGATTATATTCTTCAGCCTCCGACAAACGAAATGTACCGATGAAAACTCGTCGTTCCGGCGGCACCTTAACATGAAGTCCCGTCATAGTTGCGCATTTATCACACGCCTTCACATGTACTTCCTCTTCTTTTTTTCCTCAATTTAGGACGTTTTCAGTCAAGTGTCGGTATGGATGAGGGAAAGGGATAAATTTAGTAGCTGGATCGAAACCAGGTCGACTTGGAACGGAAGAACTCGTACAGTCGCCGAAGCAGCAATAGTATCGCATTTTTCTGACGTTAGATGAGAAGCACGCGAAGGAAGTGTAATTGTAGACTCGAAATAAACGTAAAACTCAAAAATCATGTAGTATTTCAAACCGAAATATACTCGTAGTAATGCTAGCAATTTGACAAAAATAATACTGTTAAAGAGGCTCTCGGCAACTAGAAATAAACCCATAACCTGCAGTTCTAAACCTTCGCTTTTTTCACGGAAATCGTCTATTAAATGCATTTATGCCTACCATGTGTTCATCGAAATGCAATAACTCTTTTTCCACCGACGCAAGCGGCTACGCTTATGGTGACGTCACATAACCGTAAACGTTAAGCGTCAGACGGCTATGCAATAACTCTCTATTGTTTCGTGAGTGCTACACTTTTGAAGAAAATCTTCTGGTTTCATTCAATTTTTCAGAATAAGTCAATGAAATCACATGGTTTTCTACACTAGAGTAGCACTAGCAAAACAATAGAACGGACGTTATGTAACGCTAGGCACTAATATGCATCACCTATTTCTGAAGCACTTGAAGGCGGCCTTATGCTAAGGAAGGTCTCTGAATACGGTCATCAGTGCTGTTAGTGCAGCTCCTGACGACAAACAAACAGGGCTCAGGGGAAAATGGTTGGACCATCCGCGCGCCGTGGCCAAACTGACCAATCGTGCTTCAAACATAGCCTTGTCATTCTAAATACAGCTAAATACCATTGGCGGATTTAGGGAGGGCTATAGGGGATTATCCCTCTTCCCCAGATAATCATTCTCAAGCCTATTTTCGAAAATTTGAAGGGTACTTATACAGTTCGAGAGCTAGTGACAGCCCCATTCAACCGAAAGAACAATCATAGTCACGACAGATGTACAAAATGATGGCATATGACCCCCTATTTACGAGTCCGGGAGTCTGCCACGCTGTATTTGGGGCCTATGGATTTTATAGCTAATTATAGTCCTTCATTTGGGCATGAATTTAACCGTAAGAACAGTCCTCATTCGAAAGATTTTATGGAGCTGATTACGAATATGATCGTCTGCCTGGGGCATTTGCCCTCTGTGGCTCGTCGAACTCACGAAATTTGGGAAATTTTAATGAACCGGAAGAACATAATCCTTAAACTGGCCTTATTCGATAGGTTTTGTGGAGATGATTACAAATACGATCGTCTGCCGGCGCCTGCTTGGAGCATTTGCCCTCGGTCGCCAGTCCAACTCCCTAAATTATGGATATTAATTAACCGGAAAATGGTCTTATGCAACAAGTTTTATGTAGCTGAATACGAAAATGATCGTCTGCCGGCGTCTGCCTGGACGATCATATTCGTAATCAGCTCCATTAAACCTTTCGAATAGACTAGTTTCAGAAATATGATATTCCGTTTAATTAATTTCGCGCTGTTTGACTGTTCATTCAGGGCAAATGCCCCTGAGTGCCAACCGGGCAAATGCCCGATCGACTGTCTGTACGCGCGTGCCCACACCTCAAATCTTGAATTTCGCCGCGATCACCAACTGTTAAATTATGCGTGCAGCATAAAAAGCAAACCAAGGCATTTCATAGTAATTGCGAAAGAAGATTGGTGCAATGAATACCGAAATCTGCCAACCGCGAGCTCATGGCTCGGATAAATTGTGCGGTGCATCCGGTGATTCATAATCCACCGATGAATACTCCTCCATGGCTTTTGCCAAATATTTCAGTCAATTTTTCATTTCATGCCCAAACAAAAACGCAACTAACTCCTGCGGAATGTGTGGTGAAATTTCACGAGTTCCTGCATAATCACCATGATTTCACTTTTCCGTACACCGATGGATCAAAAACGATCGAAGGAGTCGGATGCGCGTATGTCGTACACGGTCAGGAATCGCACCAATTCTCCTTACCGGATATTGCTAGCGATTACACATCAGAACTTTAAACTTTCGAATGAGACTAGTTTCAGGGCTATGATATTTCGGTTAGTTATTTTCCCTCTGTGCAGTTCGACTAGCCACTGAGGGCAAATGCCCCAGGCAGACGATCATTTCATTTTCGTATTCGACCATTTTCTGAACATCGTTCTTCCGGTTAATTAATTTAGGAAGTTTGACTGGTGACCGAGGGCAAATGCCCCAAGCAGGCACCGGCAGACGATGGTATTTGTAATTACATCACAAAAACTTTCGATTAAGACCAGTTTCAGGATTATGTTCTTTCGGTGCAGAATCCTCCTATCCATTTACATTACATGTCATTCGTACAAGCTGTGTTGATTCCTCATTCAATCCAAATACGTTTGGCAATCAAAATAATAAACCTGAAGGAGACAAGTGCGGAAGGTTTTGGGAAAGGATAAAACAGTTATTTTCATTTCAACAGGTTCATTCAGCTTTTTCTCTCCGAGCTTTTACATTCGTTCTCTATCGGAACCGGAATTGCAACGAGGAACTTGCCTCTTCCAAATCCAGCACAGTTCTCAGCTCGGGCCTTAGACACGGTGACATCATATATTTAAAGCCGGACGAGGGATCCAATTTATTCAATTCAACGACAGTAGAAGTAAACAACGGGTCTGACGTTGCGTTTCCATCAACGTCGAGTTTTGCCCGAGGCGAGTCTCAGGCCAGCGGATCTTCCACAGCCCAGAGCACGCCCTCTGGTCAGAGTCACTACAGTAGGAGGCTTTTTATCTTTTCTTTTTGTAAACCGTATAATTTTTTCCCAAATTTAATTTTCACAAAACTGCTAACTAAAAATCAACTAAATTGGTTGGTTTTTAAATCAGGAAATGATATTTTGTCTTTTTTTAGACGCTGCAAATGATTTAAGCGAAGGAGCTATAATTAATTATAGCGCTGTCGAAGATGAAGTCGACCAAATTTTGTGGGGCACTGAAGGGAAAGTCCAAAGACAGCGTGATAGCAAACTGTAATGTTTCACTTTAGTCAATTTCATGCATTTATGCTGACCTTTTTTAAACTGAAGGTGCCATCATGGTTCGAACGGCTGCTGCGTTCACTGCTCTCCGCTCGAGCCCTACGACGAAGCCTACTTAAGGGAACAGAATATCAAGCACTTGTCATTTCACAGTTATTTACGGAAAATAACAGGGGGAGTGGACAGGTTCGGTCGACTTTTACGATTTAGTTTCAATTGTGATCCCGTAGAGTTAAATGTCCGAAGCCTCCTCGAAGGCCAAATAATTCACAATTTTCAGTTGGGCAAGCTTCAGTATGACATTTTTGCCACACTTGACGTGATCGTAGCGGATATTCGCGACTGTGATAATTAATATTAACTACTAGTTGCAATGCATATGCTTCAGGTTGTATTTATAGTCCAGAAGCCCACCGTATGAAAAATCTGTATCATTTGATCGTGTCTGGCACCTGCACAGGACGTCTATTATGGTCTAAGAGATGGAACTTCTGGGATCGTCAGACATTTTCCGTGGGACAGTCATTTCCCGCGACCAATATGTTACGAAACAATGACGCCATCCAATTTGATCGTAGTTAGCGCCATGGGTGAGCTTAAAAAAATGAGCAATTTTGAGGCTTACTAGTAGCCAGTGCTTTATTAGAAATTGGATGGTGATGGTGGTTTTCTAGTTTATTGGTTACCAAGAACCAATTTTTACACTTGCTAACCGTTTTCAACCAGCTCGAAGGGGTGCTCGCCAGCAACTAGCTGTGTGGTGTGGGCCCCTGTCCCGCAAAAAATGTCTGGCGATCACAATCAATTTCTGGAGTGTCGTCTCCTGGATCATGAAAAACGTCCTGTGCAGGTGCCAGATAAAATAAAATGACCCGGGGTTTTCATACGGTGGTCTCCCGAACTACTACTATTAAAAATTTCCGGACGCCGCGACAGATTTAAGATCAGTGTGACCGAGCCTTAAATGTGTCTCTACTGCAATTTGAAAACTAAAATTGTGCTTAGTGGCTGACGGAAAAACGGTAAAGGCGTCTTTACAAGCGGGCTGTGACAGCTAAAACTTGGAGCCGTAGCCAATCAAAGAGCAACGAGCGCAAGGATTCATGATCTTTCATTGTATATGATTCGAAGTTTGAGCTGTGACAGTTTGAATGTACAGGTGCCTTAGAATTATTCGATACATGAGAAGGCTTCGAACACTGCCCATTGGGACGTTCAGATTTAAATAAAGTTGGTAACGCAGGGGGAAGTTCGTGGCTCTGGAAAATACGTCGTGTCGTATTAAGCCTGGATGTAAAGACCACCCGCCGTGGCCCAAAGGGATCTGTTCAAAATGTCAGCCCTCTGCGATAACGTTGAACAGACAGGTAATTTCTTGAATAGCCGTATTTCTCGTTCTCTTTTCAACAATGGAAATCATTTTCTTTAAGACTTTTCGACACGTGGATAACGTCATGTTCGAAAATCCTGAAATAGTCGAACGATTTCTTGAGTACTGGCGAATTTCCGCCCATCAGCGCTGGGGATACTTGTACGGAAAATACGAAGTCCACGCAGACGTTCCACTAGGAATCAGAGCCACAGTTGCAGCAATTTATGAGCCCCCACAAGTAATTATTTTAAAGCTCATTTGTTGTTGTGGCTTGACGAGTCTGGTCCGGACGAATCTTCAAGTCACGTGTCGTGAGAACAAGGCTTATCACAGCCTCCAACTTGTCTAAATTGTTGCACTTTTCATTTTAGGAAACTTCCCGAGATAAAATAGTTTTGCTGCCTGACCCAAGAGAGGATGTTGTGAATTTTATTGCTCATCAATTAGGACTGGTAAAAGTTGGATGGATTTTTACTGATTTAATAGCCGAAGATGTTGCCAAAGGCACTGTACGTATTTTTTTCTCGCGAGGCTATCCGCTGTTTATATGAAAAAATATCTTCCTTTCAAACAGGTGAAACACGTCAGAAACATAAATACTCATTTCCTTTCGGCTCAGGAATGTATTACGGCGGGTCACTTACAAAACTTGCATCCAAACCCTTGTAAACTTTCGTCCACGGGATATTTTGGATCAAAATTTACTACTGTATGCGTCACGGGTAAGAGCTTTCACAAGATGTAACATTAACGAAAGTAAAACAATCGTTTTATGCAGGTGATGAGAAGAATCAAGTTCATATGGAAGGCTACGCGGTTTCCTCTCAGTGCATGTCTCTAGTTAGGGATCAGTGTCTGATTCCAACGAGAGATAAACCTCAACTTGGTTACGTTCCTGAGTCCACAGACCGGCACTACGTACCAGACGTTTATTACAAAGTGAGTTTTTTTTCTTATTTCAATTTACCATAGCTGTAGGATCTGCCGGTAAAATATTCTCACAGCGCGTTTAGGTCGTTTTAATAGAGAGATTTTGAAAGAAGTTGAAAAGAAAAACGTTCACGTCTTTTTGAAATTCCTCTAATCAGCTGATCCATACCTTAGCAACCGTCGAACGTTAACGAAGACGTTCATGTTTTTACTTCGTTCAAAATCTCACTAATATCTGTGTTCTCGAGGGTTTATGCAATCATGTTATGCATGGGATTACGTTCCAGAAATATTATTCAGTTTATTTTCTTACTTAATAATAATAATTGATGGGCGCTGGGCTTCAAACCCGGCAGGCGAGAAAGCCTCCTTTGGGCTTATGGGCCGAACCATGATCCAGCTGTGCACTTCACTCCCGTGATACGCGGGCGTTTCGGTCGGTGCGTGGTTTTTGTTGAACGCACACCGCCGGGAACGCCCAGCCAGGTCAAGTTAGCGATCTTTTTCCGAGCGATTTTTTCCGTCAACGGAAAAAAGATGAGGGGGAGAGGAAAGGGGTGAAGGGAGGTCAGATGGTAGTGGGGGGGGGTGCATTGACACCATAAACACAAATTAAACGCACACGAACGACTTGAATACTATCTATCTATGCTATCTTCTCTAGAAAAAATCGCTAGGAAAAAGATTGCTAATGTGAGCAGGCTGGAACGCCCACACGAAGCCGTATGCTCTGTGTCACAGCTCGCCACTGCCATATAGCGAAATGGGAAATATGTGGATTACTTATTAGTTTTTTGCGTAAAAGTTCAGATTATTTCAAAGACGTCGTGTAAGTTGTAATGTTAACTCACAGTCCGGGGAGGTTCGCAGTGGACAATTAATTCGTTTCCTCTTTATTGAAAGCGTAGAGTAAAATCATACTTGCCAGAAATTATCCTAATCATTAAATCCCACATTTACGCACCATAAATTGTGTCGGTCGCTGTTGAACGTTCATACATGGATTTACTTTCAATATTGAAATGGAAACACTTGCAATCGTATTAAATTGTCGCTGAATACATCCGTGCCGCATGGTTGAAAATATCGGTCTTGTAAAGTGGAAGTTGCTCCTATAATTCCTTAGCCACTCTATCACTCTGCGTCAACCCTTAGTCAAGGACTTTCAATGTCATTTTCGGCAATTAAGATGAGTCTCTCTCTGACCATGAGGGGCTCTTACTTTCTTCTGGTTCTACTCAAAAGACGATTGGGATGGTGACATCCAAACTGGGACATCACGTAGCTTGTGGGGGGAACTGTGATTTGGTGTTGTGTAAAAGTGAGTTTAATATTTATCGAGGACACCATCCAAAGTTTCTTGTTTTTCACTATACAAGCGCAGGGAAGTGACAGGCACGAAATCCTAAGTGGATTATTGTGCTTCTCTTGGATCGGTTGATCTAGTCTAGAGTCTCTATCCCCGTATGTGGTTGAGGAGGTCCTCAGCTCGGTACAGTCTCGCTGACAGGAACATTATCATGCGTGTGAAGCCCGACAATGCTGATCCTGCGAAGATCGCTCTCTCCTCTTGAACAAGGTTAGAAAATCCAAAACTCATGACATAAATTAATAAATTCCCCAAATAGTTGGCCTTCTACCCAAGGACCTTCTACCAAATATGGACGTTTGAAAGTGCCTAAAGGCCCGTTCACAAGCTCTATGTTTACGTTCTGTGGAGTCTATGCAACCAAGCAAATTTATTCCCTCGAAAAATGAAACATTTTTATAGGTTGCATAGACTCCACACAGCAAAAACATAGAGTTTGTGAACGGGCCTTTAGGGTATGTTATGTAGGAGCGGTGACTAAAGAAGAGAGCGTAGCAGATAAAATTGTCATATCGGGTTCCAGTGGAAATGAGGCAAATATGGCTCATTTTGTCCCCCTTCTATTGGCTCTGGTGTTTGCCCCACCGACGTAGGAAGAGTGGTAAACTCTCTACAGGCTCCTATGAGAAAACCCAGTTTTCGTCCCTTTTCAAATTTTAGGATTTTTAAAAGTTCATTTCTTTGAAATATCACTTGATATTAAACTCGTCATCGAGGAATAATTGAAAAAAAAAATGAAAGAACGCTATTTAAAATGCAAGAACTCGTGGTGAGAATGAGAAAATGATAGCGTTTTACATTTACCCAGAATTTCGCACCGTGGGAGATTTTTCCTCCCGTCCTTATATTGAACTAAAACACAAGTTGCTTGATAGGAAGGGCCGAAAAATCCTCCCCATCCCATGCAGAATTTTGTGCAAATGAATAACGCAAAAAGTTTTCAAATATCGTCGCGTTAAAAATGGTTGTTCAGCCCAAGAAATCAGACTATCCCCCGCAGGAGGGTAATTTTCCCCAAGAAACTCGGGAATAGACAAGAAAACTATGTAACCACAGAAACAAACCGTGTAAACATGACAGGGCCTTTAATCTATGAAAAGATCTCCCTTCTTCTCATCAACTGTGACTACAGCCACTGATTAATTAAGCCCACTAAACTGGCTATCCCACACAAAAAAATCACAGTTTTTCTCCAGAAACTGACCATTTGACCAGTAAACTGAATTAAAACTTGTAATTTATCACCGAAATCCCGATTTCCTGTTTTAAAAAAGGTAATGCAGTCACAAAAAGTATACTTTGGGCTATTTCTCGTTAGAAACTCTCAAAATTGCTTTGAAACCGACAAATTCGTTACAAGGTTTTCGCCATAATGGGCAGTTTCAGGTTGATAATTCCGTCAATAGAGACCCAGGCGAGTTATTAGTAAAATATTTCTGGATGAAATTTGCATTTTTGGCTCATTAGAGGCTTTTTAGGACTCAATACTATTTTTGAATTAAATAAAGCTAAAACAACCCGGATTATGTATTAGTGTTAAAGTCTGTCCACTCAAGGATGGACTCTCGCCCGCCCCCGAATTTAGTGAAATGAGCTTCCCCTTTGCCCCTTCTTCTAAAAATAAAGCACCGGGAATAATTTTAGAATAAATGATCACTGTGTAGCGTCCAAGGTGACTAAACTTTACTATAGGTGCCGCAGATTTCCCCCTGCCATTCCGACAGGAAGGAGGGGTGGAGACTGACGTCACGAGCAGTCCTTTGCTTCCGATTGCTCACCCTAGAGCAGCAGAGCAAGATACTTCTGAAATTGAAGTTTATGATTTCTCAAAAATCACAACCCAATAACAATTAATAATGTATTGGGTCCAGCGCAAAGGCGGACGGGACTGCTCATGACGTAAGTGAAGTACAGTAATGGCCGAAGATCTGCGGCACCTATAGAAAGTTTAGTCACCTTGTGTAGCTTATACGTAACCATGGTGCCCGTATTAAAGGTTTTTTGTTGATTTCTTTAAATATATTTTTGTGGGGGTGAACAAATCGAACTATCGAAGTGAAACAACACGTTCGAGAGTCCATCACTAAGGGGACAGACTTTAGTTTTTTAGCAAAGTGGTTGAGTTTTTGAGTACAATTAGCGTGTTAAAAGACGCAATTTCACGAGTTTACCCTATTCGGCAAAGAAAGCGAATTTCACCCCAGAAACTGTCTGTGATCACATAAAAAGGGAAATATTCCACAAAGAACTTCCACTTTTGCCGGTGAAACGATCGGTGTAGCCTTTCAACGTATAAAAACTGTCAATTCTTGCCTAAGAAAATGACATTTTGATCACTGAACTTGGCATTTTGTCCCCACGGGAACTAAAATCGGCAACTTGTAATTAGACCCCAGAATTGACATTCGCCCCCCTCCACTCAAAATATTGCCTGGAAACTGTCAAGTTATTGCTCGGTTCTGAACGTTTGGGCTATTTCTGTGTTTCCAAATTATCCTCGAATTGCCGATCTCCTACAGTTTCGTAGTAAAATATGTAGCCAGTTTCTGTCCGCGATTGACAATTTTAGGGGATCTTTCATTGCTCAACTGTTAGTTTCGTACAATATAGCAATTTCTGAGGTTTTATTGCCTATCTAAAGCTGAATATTGAGTGTACGATGTTCGTACACTGCCCACCCTCTACATGAACGGCGGCCTACGCCTTGACGTCATTTATTTGGCCGCATATAGAATATTTGGTGCTTAACACCACTTCCCCTTCTATGAAGCTCCTTGATGAGACCGTACATTTATCAAATTTATAATTATTCACATAGGCAACATTATGAGACAACAAAAAGAGATAATGACTACGAACTTGTCCATTAGGTACATACTAGGATACTAAATTCACTACATTCCCGAAATGTAATCCTTTGAAAGTATGCTTCCTCCCTATTAAGGTCGCAACCGTCTATCCCGTTTCCTTCATGTTTGGCAATAGGTCAGCCAGAAAACATTTAAAACTCCTTACCAATTCCACAAACACATTATTTAGCCCTTACCGCCGGTGGGTGGGGCTCTTTTCCGCCATTGTGCCTCGACAAGTGATAATCTGAATCGCCAATAGCAGTGCCTTTTCTAGAAATTAGATGGGAAATTGGATGGATTGGAGGTTGTGTCATTTGCAGTGCAAGGAGTCATTTGCTGAGGAGGGATCCTGTTTGTGCCCGAAATGCGTACGACCACAATAAAGAAGACTGCAAATACGGTTGTAATCAGTTCTTTAATTGGAGGAGACGATAATTTAGATGGAGAGGGTTCTGTTTAAGTGCCGCTGAGACCCATGTAGGTGTGTTTTAGCCTGAACCGACAGCGTCATGGACGAATTTCTGAGGGACTAACAAAACGCGTCTGGCTCAAATCAAATCACTTGAAAATAATGGTCTCACGTCTTCAAAATCGTCCGCTCTAAACTCCGGGTTTCACCGAAATTACAACTTGAAACTTCCTGAAAAATTGCACCGTGAGTGCGGTCCAGTCTCCGTTCCGTCCTCAGAGCTTCAGCTACCTGAGCTGCTCGGTCCTGGTCTCATCAGCCCGACAATTGAGCCGATGGACCTCCCCTCGCCGGGATCGAAAGTGCCACTGCATTACTACGCCGGGGCCCCGGGCACTCAACCCTACCTGGCAAAACCGAGTCAGGGAGGTTCCGGCTCACCAGGACTGATGAGAACCGTGAGGGCGAAACGAGGACTGCGGATATTGTGCCTAGGCGCCACGGCCGAGTAGCTCAGGTAGCTGAAGGTCTAAGGTTGAAACAGAGACTGGACCGCACCCTCGGTGCAATTTTTCAAGATTATTTGGTGGGTCCTGCCCCCCCAAATATTTATCGTTCATTATCAAAACTTCCTGTTTCGTTGAATTTATAAGCCCCAAAAAATGCATTTTCGCAGGAATGAGGACCCGCAAGTCGCATTGTCATGGATATTTGGCCATGGAACTTACAATTTCCTTGGCATTCGACAGGCTCTGGGCTCTGTAGGGCCGGCCAGCCTGCTGACTCCGCCGCCACAAAAAATAGGTACCCAAAAACTAAGGCCCCGAACTTGCAATTTTGCATAAATCAACACTCGAAGACCCGAAAATTTTAAGCCGCCTTCACATTCAAGCTTTAAAAAGCTGAGCTATCAGGGGACTTCGATCAATCAGACAATCTCCAATCCTAACCAGAGAATCGTTCTCTGATTGGTTGAAGCCCACAGCTTAGCTTATTAAAGCTTGCATGTAAAACCGCCTTTAGATATCCAGCCAGGAATCTTGCAATTATGCTCAAATTAGCACCCGACTTTGCAATCTCATTCAATTTTAATTGCAAATAATTTCAAGTTCAAATTCGAGTGACTGCAGGAACGATATTGTGAAGTGGTGGTCAAATAGTGTGAATTTCGTTTTTTAATTAGCAAAATCTACATTTGGTTATTTTCATACAAGCAATTTGTTCATTCAATTTGTACGCAATTTTTTTTTGTCGTTCTTTTTTCACCAAATTTTAGTTTAGATGTACAGGGTGGAACAGGATAAGTGTGACAAAAAAATTGGGTGAAAGAAGGCCTCATTTGTCATCGAAAACACCCTTTGTGCCATGGTCCGAAAATCAAAACCCTACGAGATATGATTTTTCTAACGTTTAATATGACCCACGTCACTTTTCTTAACTAAATGAGAATAACTCAGTTTCAAGCTGACATTTTGTAACTTTTGATGACAGATTCGGAAACAGCAGATTTTTTCTTTCAGGATTAGCCATTTACGATCAAATTCAACAATTTTCTGGGGGCTCGTGAGCTGCTCGAAGTTTTGCAAATCGAGGATTTCCAATTTTTCAAAAAAGTCAACCCCCGCTTTTCTACTCGAAATTTGAGTGCACCGACATCCCATGGGTCGGAAAAACTTCCCCAATGTGTCCTTTTTAAAATTACTCGTGAACGTATTTTTAATTAATCAGTGATTTTTGGCAGAAATGACCATTTCTTAGAAAAAAAATGGGTTTTCTCTTCAAAATCGCTTTTTTCGACCTACAACATTTGAACGAGCTTTGTGATTTTTAGCATGATTGGCGTCATTAAAGTATCATCCAAAGTTTTCCCTTGAACGGGACGAACTGTGTACGCCTGACAAAGTCCAAATTGAGTCCCGCGAATTGAGTCGAATAGAGTGTATTTCTCTACTGCGAATTTCGAAGTTTTCAGTTAATTTGCAATTATTTAGCCGGAAATTGGTATCAACAAGTAGAGTCATTAAGTGCACTAATTTCGTCGAATAACAGCTAAACACGCCGAAATTCGCAGTAGTGAAATGCACCCTTGCCGACAGCCAGCTGCCGGAGCGACAGTTTTTGATATTTTGGTAGGAGTGCGCATTCCATTCGGTTCGAAGGAAAACTTTGGATAAGGCTTAATGAGTTTTAGCAAGTAATGAATCACAAAGCTCGTTCAAATTGGGTTGGTCAAAACAAGCGATTTTTAAGAGAAAAATCATTCTTTTTTCCAAGAAATGGCCTTTTTGCCGAAAACTCGCTGAAGAACTAAAAAAACGTTCATGAGTAATTTTAAAAAGGACAAATTGAAGAAGTTTTTCCGACCCATGGGATGTCGATACACTTAGATTTAGTGTAGAGAAGTAGGGGTTGAATTTTTTGAAAAATTAGAGATCCACGATTTGCAAAACTTTGAGCATCTCTCAAGTCCACAGAAAACAGATGAATTTTATCGAAAATGGCTATTCCTGACAGAAAAAAGTGTGCTCTTTCCAAATCCATCGTCAAAAGTTGCAAATGTCAGCTGTAAACCGATCTATTCGCATTTAGTTAAGAAAAGTGATGCGAGCCTCAAAAAACGTGGAAAAATCATATCTCGTAGGAGTTTGATTTTCGGACCATGGTTTATAGGGCGTTTTCGATCGCAAATGAGGTCAATTTTCACCCAATTTTTTTTTTTTTTTTTGTCACACTTATCCTGTTCCACCCTGTATTATTTTCTGCACCTGTGAAACTGATTCCAGTAATACCTAAAGCCAAGAAATTTAGTTTTTAAAGAGCCAAACCCTAGAATGGTTATTGAAATTCAATTTTTCGAATAGGTGAGCTAAATCAGTGGAACTGATTTTAAAAGATAAGATAAAAGATCTCTTTAAAAGATAAGATGCCATACAAATTGAAATAGGAAAAATACGTGTAATTAAGGTATGAAATAGCAAACATGAGTGTAATAGGCTTTTGAAGGAGCCTAATTCGAGAAATTTGGTTTTCAAACGAGCCGTATTAATTTTTCAAAATGACCAAAATTATGGAAAGGGCTGAAGCCATGAAATTTTGTTTTTAATTTATTAAATTGTGCTTGGGATTGTGCTTTAGCACAAATCCCAAAATTTGGATTGGAAGGAGTAAAATCCAAGAAATTCTGGTTTGAAAGAGCAAAAGTATGTGAAATTGAGTCAAACCTACGAAATTTTGCTTTAAAAGAGCATGTTCACCGAATTTTGGGGTTGAAATGGCAAAATTGCCTGAAATTTGGATTTTAACGAGACGAATGGGGAATGGTTTTCTGCCTGGAAACCAGTGAAACTGGGGTTTGTAGTAAGCAAAATAACAAATTTTGGTTTTTTGAGTTACCCGAATCCTTGATTTTGGTTTTTGAAAAAGCTAAATTAGTTTTCGAATTGAGTAGTCAAAGCAGCGAAACCGATTTTATAAAGATAGTCCAGTCAAATTATAATTTTACCTTGCAAAGGTCCAGCATCATTTTTTTTTTTTTTTTTTGATAAGTTGTAAGGAGTGCACAACTTTTGGCAGCCCGAAATCAACGATTTTTCGGCACTTTTTTTAGTTTTTTCTAAATATCGCTAAAACCGCTAACTTATTAACCGCTAAATATCGCTAACTTTAGAGCTAATTATCTCGCACAACACAGATAGGGCATTAAATTTCCTACATCTATTGTATTCAAAGTATTTTTCTACGACCAATAATGGAGGGCGCTACAGCCTCTCGGACAATTTTTCCTGTAATGATTGAAAGTTTTAAAATCACCTGTTTCCGACTAAAATATGTTCGGTGAGCTTCTTTTCTTGCCGTCAACATTCATCTCTCTGTCATTACCAACTTTTCAACCCCCCCTTCCCCCTTCTCGTTTTAAAATTTCCAAATCACTTTTTTTCGGCAAAGCTGAAACCTTGGCAAGTCGGGTCCTCGACGTTGTCACTACTCGACACTCGAGTCGAGGGTTTACCATGACGCTTGCTTGCAAGTGTTCGCCGAAACCGGTGTCAGAAAGAAGAGCTTTTGGATGGAATCTTCAGTGACTTACATAGAAATGATTCACTTTATATCACAGAACAACAATTGTAATTCAGATTGCTGTTTACCATTAAACCCGTTTTCACTCGATCGCCGAAGGAATGGGAGTGGAAGTGTAAAGTGGGTGGAGGAACTGAAAAAGTTAATTAAATGAAGCTCAGGAATTTCCAACAGAATCCACTGGAAATTCTTAAAGCGTCAAGGGGTGACTCAAAGCATTGAGCGTGCGAGGACGTTATCGTACGCCAATTCTAATAAATTCTCACTCAATAGATCCCCTCCCTAACCCACCAACTTCGCCAACCGACAATTTATATATCTATCTTCCATGAAAAGCCACTGAAGACTCTTGTCAAAAGCTTTTCTTTCAACTCTTCGACAACGGTTTTGGCGAACACTTGCAAGCAAGCGTCATGGTAAACCATCGACTCGTATGTCGAGGATTGACAACGTCAAGGACCCGACTTAACAAGGTATCAGCTTGGCCGGAAAAAAAGTGATTTTGAAATTGTCATACAAGTAGTAAGGGGGAGGAGGCTTGAAAAGTTGGTAGTGACGGAGGGATGAATGTTAACGGCAAGAAATGAAGCTCACCGAATATTTTTTGGTCGGAAACGGGCGATTTTAAAACTTTCAACCATTTACAGGAAAAATTGTCCGAGAGGCTGTACCGCCCTCCATATTGGTCGTAGAAAAATACTTTGAATAAAGAAGATGCAGGAAATTTAATGCCTTACCTGTGTTGTGCGGGATAATTTCCTCTAGCTGTTGGTTATAGTGATATTTAGAAAAAACTAAAAAAAGTGCCGAAAAATCGTGGTTTTCGGGCTGCCAAAAGTTGTGCCGAGCGTTATAGAATTCACATTTTTTTTCTCAATCACTCCTTACCTACATACATATGTCGCATCCACTTGCCGTAATTTCAAAAAATTACGACATCTTGACAAAAAAAATGTCCATTTCTTGAAAAGGAAATCGCATTTGTCCAGTTGCTGAAATTAAGCTTCCTTACTGCAAGTGGTTGCACAACGTCATTTTTTAGCGGGTTTTTGAGTGCTCAATGAAATATAGTCCAGTCAAACGGTAGTTCCACGTGGACAAAAATCTCGTCTTCGATTTTTTCACTTTATTCTATGTTTTTTGGGGTGAGGAACACGAATCTGAAGAGATCTAACAAAATTTCCCTGTGCGTTTTGAGAACATCGTGAAAAACTGCTCATTTTTCACACTTTTTTCAGTTTTTTGCTTTTAACTCCTTAATGACGCATTCTACGGAAAATGTTAACCTCTCACTTTTTGAAAACCATTGAATTCTGCGTCGAATCATTCTTTCTTTTGTCACAATTGACCCAGCCATTTCACCGGTATTGATTTTTTTTAAAGGTCATTTTTATCCACTTTTGGTAAAATTAATAAAAATGACTAAGGCAGCTGCAACTTAAAAACGGCTGTTCCAATCGAAAAATGTCAAGAAATCAAAGTTTTCAGAATTGAATTTTACATAAGTGAAAAGCCTTGAAACCTACAGGAAAAATCAGTGGTATCAGTTAGCGACAAAAAACGCGAAAAAAGGCGGCCCAAAAACCATGTTTTTTTTGCACATTTTCGCCAGTAGCTCGAGAACTAGTAGTCCAATTTTTTTCTATGAAAAACGACCTGAAAGCTGATTGAATTTTCTATCAGACCTATTATATGAAATTTCATTTGAATATTAACATAAGACTGGGCCATAACGTCAAACAATTTGAAATAACGCTGCAAAAAAACGTTTTTTGTCACATTTCGGCCTATAACTCAAAAACTATTCATTCGATTAAACTTTAAAGAAACTCATCTAAAAGCTCGTTAAATTTCGTATAAGGAGTCATCTATGGCGTTTTTATAAAGACCCGATAAGTTGCAATAAAACGCAGTCAATTGTGATATTTGGTTTTTGAAATTCGCAAAATGAGTAATTTCCCAATAACTCCTTTCTTCAGCCGAACGCTTTTGCCTATAATAGACCGAGAGCTGGCGACAGTCCCATTCAACCAGAAGAACATAGTCACCGAATGTGTGCAAAATGATGGCATTTGACCCCCTATTTACGAGTCCGGAAGTCTGCCATGCTGTATCTGGGGCCTAAGGAATTTATAGCTAATTAAAGTCCTTAATTTGGGACATTAATTTAACCAGAAGGACATAGTCCCGAAACTAGTCTCATTCGAAAGGTTTTATGAAGCTGCTTATGAATATGATCGTCTGCCGCCATATGCCTGGGGCATTTGCCCTCTGTGGCTCGCCAAAAACACGTAATTCGGTGAATTCTGATTAACCGGAAGAACATAGTCCTGATACTGGTCTCATTCGATAGGATTTATGGAGATGGTTACAAATAAAATCGTCTGCCTGGAGCATTTGCCCTCGGTGGCCAGTAAACTCCTTAAATCAGGGGCATTAATTAACCGGATGAACTAAGTCCGGGGAATGGTCTTTTGCGACACGTTTCATGTGGCTGAATACGAAAGTGATCGTCTGCCTGGGGCACGAGTGTTTTGTGTGAGTCTTTTGTCATATTTCACACCTAAAATAACTGTAAAACGCACATAAACGTTTACCTTGAAAATTCACACTCTTCCGACGACTTATTTAGGAAAGCAAGATCGTACGGTTGTGCGGAATTTCCTGAAGATTTAAACGAGACCTTGAAATCCAGGATTGGTGCAGAAATACGGCGATAATTTACGTAACGCCGAGTTGGCGAGGTATGATTGGAGGGGGGTCGAGGAAACTCATGTACAACTCCCCCTTAATGCACTCGCCATATAATATACTAATTCTACACTGGAATATATTTATTTCGGCTGATTTTTCATGGCGAAAAGCGGAATACCGTTCGCGTCAATTGTGAAACAATAGGCTCTCCTTTCCCGTTCCCGAAACGAAAAGCTTCCCGTTCCGTTCCCGTCAATTGTGAACCGGCCTTAACTCGTTCGTTGGGAAGAGGAAAGGTATGACAGAAAATACCCCTTGATCTTACCTATTTACGTTCATTTTGTTCTGTTGGGCGGTTGATCCAATTTACCTGCATCAAGTCGCGGCACTTTAGTATATCAAAAAGGTTGAAATAGTACGGTTATTTAAGCAAGTTTTTCTTTTTATTTCATTATTCATATTCATATAAGTATAAGATGTTTTTTCTTGTTGATTTTTTCAATCTTTTTTTAAAGAACAACCTAGTACAGCCAAACTATTTAAAAAATATTTAATAAACTATAAATATTTAATATTGCATAGAAGTTTTTCTTCTTTCGCTCTCAAAATATTTTTCATCGTTCTCTTTGAGATCTAAGAACTGTTCCTTCAATGTTTGTCTACAAAATTAAAGAAACAAAAAAAAAGGAATACAGAAAGCAACCCTCTAAACCAAACCAAAAACTTGGCTGTACATGTTTTTTTTTTTTTTCCTAAACGCTACAATCAGAAGAAAATAAAAACGAAACAATTGAAAATCGCTTTCAACACGGGTTTAATGTCCAAGAAAACTACCACGCACCTTTTAGGCTTTTTACTCTTGAACTAGAACCCTGACTAAAACCATTACTTGCACACTTCGGGTAATGGCAGGATTTCTTTTTCAAAGATTGGATGGGTCTTTTTGAGTCTATAGACTACTGTAATACGCTATGTCTATACGAATTTTATTTTATTATAAAAAGGATTTTTTTAAATTATTTAAATTTGGTATTTCGAGACCGGGGCTGTAGAAAAATGTGTACGAAAAAATCGTGTCATTGCGTTTCATTTTCTTTTATATCAAAACAAAAATATGTTTCAATTACGTTTAAAGTCTACATGCTAATAACTGCAACACATAACAACTATTTTTCTGTAATCCCCCGTAATTCGTCGTGCTAAAAATCGATTTGATCAAAAAAATAAACTATTTCCCAACAAACTCATCTCTCGTTTCGAGTTAAAAATAAAAAAACTCTCTAAGACATCAATACTACATATATTTTCTTTCAACTCGTTTAAAAATATGCTCCAAATTCATTTTTTCGAAAAATACGTCGTTTTTATTTTTTATTTAAAAAAAAGATCGAATATAGTAGTATCCCTTTTTAAAAAATTGCTGTTTCTTCAAGGGTAAAAAAGTCTCGTTTTCGTTGTCGACCCCCCTTTTGACATTTTTTTAAAATACAAAAATAGCATTAAATACCGCGGGAGAAAACAATATACTTTTTTCATAAATGGCGACACTAAAACAATATAGTTTTGTTTTTTGTTTTCAAATTAATTAAAAAATTTGTACAGTTCGGTGAGAGGCCTGAGATCTGATGGACTACATTTACTCTTTTTTTAAATAATTATTTCATATATTATTTTATTATTTAAATTCAATATAATAGCAGAGAAATAGAATTGCATAACTACATACTTCATTAACCTCTACTTGTTTTCCAACCCACCACGAAAGTACACTTTTTAGAACTATTTTTTTTTTTTGTCTTGTCGTTTTATTCATTGATTTTCTTCCTTAACTTATGTTTTTGACTAGTCTAAAGAAAGTAGGAATTTCATTGAAAGAATTGATTCCAGCTAAATTTAATGGAAATGTACTTTCGTGTGGTCAACATTTGAGAAACTCACGTTTCTTCCTCCAAGAAAAATAATTGTTTCCAATATACCCAATTTTCGGAGAGAACGAAATTAACTAAAGACGCTTCGCTTTATTCCGTGTACTTATACCTTATATTGTTTTTATTCGAATTAACGCTTTGTACCGAAAGATATTTGCAGTCTTTTTTTTATACGACGACGTGACATAATAAGACGTTTCACGAAAAGAAAAGAAAAACACGATTTTCCCCCCTCGTTATTTTTCAAATAACTTGAATTACTCTAAAAAAGTTTAAAACCTCGCTAATTAAACGCTAAAGAAATAATTGGGTATATTAAAAATCGAATACGGGCGTGTTCCGTTTAAAAAAATAATAATAAAGTAAACTAAAGTTTGCCGCAGCTAGCAATAGCCACCGTCTTGGTCGGCTTACCTGTCTGATCGCTGAAAGTGGCGATTTTCTCCACAAGTTCAATCCCCTCGACGACGTGGCCGAAGATGGCCGTGAATCCGCGCATTTCCTGTAAGATGACGCGGAACTGTGAGCCGACCATTCCCAGATTGTCGTGGCGTTTTTGAGTGCGACGCATTCCGACCGCGCCGCGGACCGCCGGAAATTTAGTGTCGTCGGGCATGAAGAACCCGTCTTCGTATATGGAACGGCCGCCGCGGCCATTGTTCGACTCGAAGTCACCCGTGATGACAGACTCACCCTCCCAACACTGAAAGAACGTGCAGCCCTTATACGTGAGACCGCGCTCGCCCGTCGATAGTACGGCAAAGTTTTTGGACATTTTTGGAGCGGCGTCTGGGCGAGTTTCTATGACGATGCGACCATGCGGGTTTCCGTTGACTTCGATATTAAAATAAAAGAGAGGATATGAGTTTGATGGGCGGACGACGGCGACGACTGAGGATTGTTGTATGGGGACTGTGAGACTCATGTCGTAGTTAGAAGAGGGTTTGATGTAGTCGACGTTTCCATTTTGTTGGAGATGCCCTTTAGAAACGATATGGCGACTGTAGAGCTGTGACATGAGGTAGTTAGTCAGGAAGAGCATAGTGTTCGGGGTGTTTGTCTGATTGCGCTGTATCGGTGAATCCACTCCATGTATACTCGACAGGGCCTGTTTGAGAAGTGCGAAATCAAACACGACCATCGAATTACAGATGAGATCGTCCAGTTGACACTGAATGTACATGTCTTGAACTTTGGCCTGAAGGCGTTGTTTTTCAATGTTCAAACTCGTGTACAGCGCTTGGGCTTCCGCGGGATTTTCAACTTGTGACAAAACGATACGAGCTTTGGTGACGAGATCTCTGCTCTCGGCTATGTCTGGGAGATGAGCCCAACCGTTCTGCAAATCCGTTTCAATTTGTGTTTTAAGGGTCATGCAGGACTCAAGTACTTGGAGAAGGAAGCCCCGTTGTTGGCTTAATAGGCGAGTGATATCCTGGAGAAGTTTGTTGACTGCGAGAATTTCGAGTTGTACCTTTAAGAAAAAAAAAAAAAAAAATCACTCATTGTTTGCTCAGAGGTCACCCGATGACTGAGAAATAGGTTGGTTACATCATTTATAAGTTGCTCTTTAGCTTCTGCGTGAGATCGAATCTGATGCGAGGGGTGGTCCGATGGAGTGGCGCATGCTCGGCAAATAGCGTTGCCACACGTTTGGCACCAGAGAGCCAGAGGCATGCCGTGCCGATGACAGTTTTCACTTACGACTGTCTGTAGTACGATTGACTATACAAACATAAGTATTGTCACCAACGGAACAGAAAAAGAGGCGAATATGATAGTCACCTTTCTTTCCTTGTCCGACGATTTGGACGGGTTGAGTTTCATGCTAGAAAAATTCAAAGCCAACTGAAGTATCGGATTGTACGTCGGCAGTGTTTCGGGGCCCTGTTCTGCCAATTCCGTCCGCTTCCAACAATTCACGCAGAAAACCTCATGCCCCTTTTTTAAAAGCTTTAATTAATTTATTGCACAAATAAGGGTAGGGATTTTTTATTTTAAAAAATACCTTCATCATAGGATGTACGCAACTTAGGCAGAAATAATGTTTGCATGAAAGCAGTTTTGGGATTTGGTCAGTGTCGTTAAATTTCTGCTTGCAGTAGCCGCAAAATGTCATCTCTTCGAGCTCCTTGAGAGCAACGGCGTCCATCATTTTGAATAAATTTGTCTTTACCTGCACACATTATGATGCTCTTAAAGTAGGGTTTATTTTCACGAATATATCTAACAATAAGCTCCGAATTACAACCGCGAACTAGTTAATTTCCCCTCAAAAAGACGCGTATTCACATACACGTTACGTACACATTTAACTCTGTGGGCGTTGACGCTTAAAATACCATGCGAGAATTGCCAATGTGGCGTTTAGTCAACGCAATGCCTCATTTTCGGCATCAGTTCCCTGATTAATTAGTATTATTTCCCGCTTGTACGTACGTCATTAGCGTGTCATTTTTGGCTTTTTAATTTATTTTCGAAACAATATCTACTTTCCGTCCTCAACTAAAAATTGACGGGTTTTCAGTCCTGCTACCGCTATTTTCAGCCTGCTACTGCTATTTCCATTCACAGCCACATAGTATTCTGAATCTGTGAAATTTCCTAAATTTTAAAAATTAAAGTTTAAAATAATCGTGCAACGGCCATTTCCTGGCTCACATCGGAAATCTTCGTAAGTTCGTTTATTGAAATCCCATTTTTTTCAAAACATGCATGCACTTCAGAATTTAAAAAAGTGGCTGTTAGACGGGCAAAGCCAATTTTTTAAGCTAAATTTCTTGATTTTTGTTCACCATTTTACGACCCCCCCCCCTCCTGGTTGTATGGTCCCCCATCCCCCTTCTGTCACAGAAAAGCGAAAATAAACAGCTAAAATGGACGCATTCAGGCTGTGAAATTTATTATCATCTCTTCTCATATACTTCAATATTCTATTACAACCCCCAGGGTCTGTTCTTTGAAATTAACAGTTTATATTAACAGTCAATCACCTGATTTCACTCTGACTGACCTGACCAACTGTCATCTAACTGATGTCGCGTGTTGCAGTTATAGAACAGGCCCCCTGGATTTAAATTTCAAAGTTTAGTGCGTTTTACAAACTCATCAGTTGACAAACTTAGTAAAATCATCTGTCTGCCTGTCGTATGTTTTACAGGGGGATTACATAGTTTTAATCGTTCAGTCCATCAAACGTTTTCGTTTGTCGATGTAGATCGTCGTAATGTGCGCGCTTCCTCCATGCATCACCGTGCTCGACCAAACTATCAGCGACCAAATATCTGCAGTGTGTAAAAGTAGCAATTGCAATGTTGCTTTTTGATAATTCATTTCGGGCCGCTTTTTTGTGAATTTTGTTTTTCTTCTCACTGAGCCATGATGAATACAAAATAGCATTATTTTGCACTTCAATTTTTTTGCTCATCAGTTAATGAATGAAAATTATGATTTTTATTCATAACTTGATGAACATGTGCTTGAAAAAATGAAGCATAAGGTCTTGCTCCTTTTTATTCATACACATTTGCGTATGTGTGTGCGTGTTTTATATTTGGCTTCATTCGTCTACACTAGGCTATTCAGAGCATACACACGGTAGTCCTGTCATGTATCGCTTTCCACTCGCTCACAATTTTGCACCGGAGAGATTCTTCTACCCGTCCTCTGGGAATTAAAACATGATTATGCTATAGACTGTCCATGAGTGCCCACACATAGTCGAATGAGCTTCCCTTTGCCCCTTCAACTGAAAGTAGCGCGTCTGGAATAATTTTAAAATCCATTCATCTCTGGCCCTGGATTAACATTTCCCATCGTGATTAAGCCTTCCCTCACATTTATCATGTGTTAAATTTGTAACCTTATTAATCGCTGAGCAAAGTGCTGAATAAAGAAACGTGGCCAATGTTTAGTGTGTATGACTTTGTGATAGTGCCCGTCAAGGAAGTTTTTTGTTGAGTTCCTTTGATCGTTTTGGCGGGATTGAACTAAACCTATCGATCACTATCAACCTATCGATATGATGCAACCCGTTCGTGAGTCCTTCAGAATGTGGACATTTTATTGCAGTGAGGGGTGAGTGCGGTTGGATAAATCTCCCCCGGTGAGAACTGCGAATGGAAAACGCTATTAAATTAAAACACATGTTATGTATAATAAAATTACGATGAGAGACGCCTTGCTTCAAGTTGCGCCCACCGAAGTTGTGCGAAATCGCTTAATGTGTTAGGCTCGAGTAGATAAACCAGCCCCCGGCGAGGTGGGGAGAGGCGTTTTTGACGGTCTTTTTTAGGTTTATGGCTTATATAAAACTTGAAAACTGTGCGTTTCAGCAACTTGATCGCCAAACCTTTGATTGATTTAATGATATTTGACCTCATAAGTAGACATCCGAAAGCTGCGCCATTTCGAAAACGAGTACACCGTACCGTGGAAGGGGTAAAATTAAGTACACGGAACAAATGTAATTGATTGGGAATTGTATCACTTTTGTCATGTGCAGTGATCAAGCCAGCCGCTGAGGTATTGCTTTCAAGTTTTAAACTAAAAAACAAGCATAGAGTATGCGAAAAGATGTGGCCCCTCCTCGAGCTCTGCCACCATCTAAATGACTGTCTAAATTGACTGGCTATTGGCAAGCGGATTCTACAAACATTGTCCAGAAACATATTGTTGATTTTTCCAACTCTTAATGCGTGCATTGGTCAAATGGTCAAATTGACAAGATGAATAACTGAAAGTAATCAGCTGAGAAAATTTGCTGACACACGCGTCAAGGGCGCTTTCACCCTTGAGATTCCGGTATCCCATTCCCGAATCGAGGATACTAAAAATAATGCGGCAAGCGCGCTCATACACACTTAAGATTCCGGTAACGGACACCAGAAGTATGCGATTCCGGAAGCTAAGTGTGAAGGAGCGCCTTGACTGTATAGTGTATTTTTAGTATCCTCGATGCGGGAATCGGATACCGGAATTTCAAGTGTGAAAACGGCCTAAGAGTTACAGAATAAGGGGCTGAACCTATTTTCATCTGATTGCAAAAACATTTAGGGCCGTATTTAGAAACCAACCTTAAAAAGCTCGGTCTACGCGTTCAAACTTATCGTCAGTCTTGCTATAAATCAATTGGTTCAAATCTTTTTCTCCAGCTGATTCAGTCAAAAATTAAGCTGTGTAAACAGATTTGAACATATTAATTAATAGCAAGACTGACGATAAGTTTGAACGTGTAGACCGGGCTTAGCGACAAGTTTGACAAACCTGAGAGACCATGCAAGACTGACGATAAAACCGTACGTGTAGACCGGGCTTTAGCGAGACATCAACTTAAGTTATTCAAAAATCACACGGTTTCTTTAAAAAAAAGTGTCATCTGTTTCAAAGCGCTTTAAGGAGAATACATATTTGCCACCGTCAGGGCGAGACCAATAGTGAATTTTTGTCATAAATGAAATTCACCAAAAATATCTCCAAATGCGAGCCCTAAAGTTGGGCTTAGTCGTGCCGAATGCGGGGCCACGACACAGGCTCTCTTACTACGATTGGAAGAAGTGTAGCCCCGACTCACTACCCTCAAATCTCTTAATCAAATTGAGTGAAATATGAAAAATACTCGTAGTCTCCAATGATGCTTATAATTAACAGGTTTTTTTTTTTTTTTTATGGCAAAGCGATTCGACCACACTGAATGCTGGTGATGGTGAGAGGAGGGGCACGTAGTAAAGGTTCTCGCTTTGGGGTAAAACCAGATTACACATTATTTGTCCCTCTAATTCCGTCGATGAAAGAAGGGGGTTTCTGGCGTTTATTTGTGATCTGTTTGTAAATTGAAGGCATCTGTCGGGGTTGATTCAGGCAGAATCTTCATAGAAAGCTTCACACTTGGGCTAAGTTACTTTTTCTTTCTTATTTTTTGTTTACTAATTACCCCCTCCCCCTTTTTTTTCTTTTCGAAACAATTGGTTGGTATTCGAAACAAAGTTTTAGCTACAGGTAATCATCGTGTTTTAAACTCCTACAAATATCTAACCAATAGTTTAAGACACAAAATAAATAAGACGAAAACGTACCCCTCCTTTCTCAATTACTGAGTGGTCGAATAGTTTTGCCATAACAATCAAGTGTAATTAGAGCCTTTTTTCGAAAATTAAATTAATTAAAGCACTGAATGGATTCAGTGCTTCGAGAGTAGTAAGGTGAGGGGCGGAGTTTTATTAATTTCCATTTGGCCGGTGAGGGAACAACCAATGTTTTCTCGCTGTAAGTTGTAGATTCCGTCAATTATAATAGGATTCCTGTCATCTGACAGCTTGTTATCGTTATGCTCCTCTCCAAACTTTAAGAACTAACTACGACCAATTACTTTGCAGTCTCCTTTAATCGTCGAATGCATTTCGGGCACAACTGTGACCCCTCATCAGCAACTGACTCTATATACAAGAATAGCACGAACAATAAATTACTCAAAATCTCACATTAACACGTAAAAATAAAGGGGAGTGATGGATTGGTGGCTTCGAGTAGTTTCAATTGCGCAGAATGTTATGTTTAGTTGTGTTACTTGCAGTAGAAGGGTAAGATGTCTTTTTCGTTTATGCTCTTGGCTTATTTATACATGTTAATGTGAGATTTTAAGAAATTTATTGTTCGTGCTATTCTTGTATATAGTCAGTTGCTGATGAGGGGTCACAGTTGTGCCCGAAATGCATTCGACGACTAAAGGAGACTGCAAAGTAATTGTTCGTAGTTAGTTCTTAAAGTTTGGAGAAGAGCATTCACAGAGGGACAACCGATATAAGGAGGTGGATTTCATCATTTTATCGTTATAAATTATCCATCATCCTTCATAATGTGTTGGTACGTTTAAATTGTAAAATCTGGCATGAGAAATCACTATTAAGGGGGAGTTGTAAATGTGTTTCCTCGACTCCCCTCCAATCCTACCTCGCATAGCAAGACTGACGATAAGTTTGAACGTGTAGGCCGGGCTTAACTTAGCCATTACTAGCTAACTAGCCTTAACCAAGCTATAGACTATCCACACTCAGATGAACTCTCGAGCCGGTTGCATCATTTCGATTTAGCGAACACAAAAAAAATGTAAATAACTCATCATCAACATTCCACAATGGCCCGTATTCAGAGATCTTCCTTAAATTTAATGCCTCCTTAGAGCGCTTCGAAACAAATAACACTTGATTTTTCGACAAATTGAGTACTTAAAGGTTTCGTTAAGGTTGGTTTCTGAATACGACCATAATATGTATACTCACTACACAATTATAATATACACACTATTCCCGGCGTGCTAGTTTTAGTAGAAGAGGCAAAAGAGAAGTTCATTCGACAATTCTCGAGGGCGGGCGAGAGTCCATCAGAATCTGAACGGCCTGTAGGTATGGGCAATTTTCGCATTGTCCTAGATCGCGATAATCAATGAGGACTACTTGTTGAAATATATGTGTTCCAACTTGGAAAGTGTAGGTTCATCACGTTCTTCAGCGTGACAGACTCCCCTTTTGAGGGTGAAGGCTGCTAGAGCATCAGGGGAATTTTGTTGTACTACATGTTGGACCAACTTTTCTAAATTTGAGCTTTTTCAGTCAGAGTCCCTCTATTTCGTAAATTTAACGCGCTCGTCAATAAAATTTCTCAGCTCGCGTATCTAAATTTTTGAAACGCTTGCTGTAAGGGGCAGGCCAAACCCCCCCCCCCCACTGTCACTCACGAGGCCTCCCTACACTCGCTCAAATCCTGATCTTTAACTTGGCCAAATCCTAGAATTTTTTACACTCTTTCCTACGATCTGTTTACGGAGTTTCTCCATGGAAATTCAAGTTTCATTCAACGGCATCGAGGAGTTAGTGCGTACACATTTTTCCTTTTGTATGGCCTTAAGGGGGAGTTGCACATGAGTTTCCTCGACCCCCCTCCAATCATACCTCGCCTACTCCGCGTTACGGAAATTACCGCCGTATTTCTGCACCAATCGTGGACTTCAAGGGCTCATTTTAATCTTCAGGAAATTCCGCACAAGCGTACGATCTTCCTTTTTCATATTTCATCCCTAAAATAACTGTAAAACGCACACAAACTTTTACCTTGAAAATTCACACTCTTTCGACGACTTATTTAGGAAAGCAAGATCGTACGCTTGTGCGGAATTTCCTGAAGATTTAAATGAGCCCTTGAAGACCCCGATTTGTGCAGAAATACGGCGGTAATTTCCGTAACGCGGAGTAGGCGAGGTATGATTGGAGGGGGGTCGAGGAAACACATGTGCAACTCCCCCTTAAGTCGCCAAGTTTTACGGAAGTCGTAAGATTTTTGAAAACACTTGTTGTGTTATCACCTGCGCCTGTATTTTGTTATACCAATTTTTGCATGAAAGGTGCATGTTTCAGCTGTAAGGCTTTGAAAAAAGCTCAGTACCTGAATATGTTACTTCCTCGGGAACTTAATGGCTTATAGGGCCTTCGCGTAATACGATAGGACAACCAGAATTTCATCCCACTCACAAACTACTGATCCAACCTATATTGCGTGATGTACGGTAAGCATTGTCCAGGCACTGTCCACATAACTTGGATAATACTCGGACAAGTCTGGTTGGTATTGCATTTTTAGCAAATATCTAGCAATAATAGTGTGTTCGCACTACACCAAAAAATTTGCAATCGATAAACCTGTACTAAATCGTACATAGTCCTTATATCGCTGTGCTCTTCAGACTAGATGGGTCTTGAAAATAGACCCATTTTGCCTGTGGCCAAAGTTGTGTAGATGTTGCAATTTTGAGTGGCTCATGACTTGTACAGCTACGGGTTACCACGAATTTAATTTTTGGGAATCTGTAGCCAGAGTCGAGGTCGAAATATACGTAAAACCTCTCTCTTTTCCCCGCGACTTCAATCGATCGCTGCTCTGTGTTGGTTCGTTCGTCCTCAGTAGTCAAAGTGCGCTCTTGAGCGAATTTTAAGTTTTTTCGTGACTTGAAATCGTTAGACTTCTGAAATGTCCAATTTACCTTTATGGACAACACTTTCTTTCTAATTCTTGTTCTCCAAGCCCCTTATCGCGTGTCGTAAACTATTGGGAGTGAATAATGGTTTTCCTGAGGCCTCTTTCCCTTGATCTTTTTTTTAACTGAATTTTTTATGTTCAATTTTTACCTGATGTTTTTTTAGCCCGATTTTAATTCAATGTTTTGAGCGAGACACCAATTTTCGCCGTGGTTTCTTGACAAATTTAGGCTTCCGGATTGAAACTATTCTGTTCGCATTCAACTCCAAAGCCATACACATTCTGACTACAACCCGACTAATTTAATTTTGAGAATTGTTAACTCACTTCGTTTTGTCCATTAAACCCTCCCTCCCTCTTCCATTCATCGATGCGTTCGTCAAAACAACAGGTGTATTCTTTAGCATTGCTCTTTTTATCCCAGCGTTTTCTGAAGAAATATACAGTTTTTAGACTTTTACGGCTCGCCTTCTATGGTTGACCGTTTCAGTCGTAAAGTCAGAGGCTAGTTTGGTTGCCCCTAGACTTAGCGGTTATATTTACTTATGTGTTGCTCTATACGTTGAATGAAAAGTGAATCTATTCACTTTTCACTCTCATGACTGTGGTCTGTCCTTGGTTTCGATTGGTTTTCGTTCAAAATGGAAGTCGTTAATGTCGAGATCGAGTTTTGGCATCGTGCACGAAATATTTTTTTTTTTTCATTCGAATTATACCACTTCCTCGGTAATCACCTGATACATATTTCTTTCAATTAGGCCGAAGCTACCGTTTTGAGTAAAGGCTTAGGCCCGTTATCATGGCCGTCACTTAAACTGAGTATTTCCTTAAACAGCTTCAAATCGGTCGTTCTAATTTGTGAATCATCTGTTTCGAATCGAAATAATCAAATACTCAAGACTCAGTGACAACTATGTATTGGGGCCTTAATCTTAACGGGTAGAAAATAGGCCTTTGGAGAAGGGCTATTCTCTTATCCACTTCCGAATTATCGCGGTTTTATTACTTTTTGCTTTGAAAAAAAATGAAGAAATCTGAAGTTTTAGCCGGCTCGACATTTTCGTCGCCAGTGTTTACTGTAATTATAAAAATAATCTTAACGAAGAAATATCAACCAAATTTAGTTAAAAGAGAGGATATAGGATTTTTAACTACATAAAGTATTTTTATGAGCGTATAGGTTATGAACGCTCCTTTTTCTATTGTGAGAATTCTTCTTCTTCTTCAGCAAAGATATTTGAAGAGGAATTAAATTCTCCCGGGAATTAAAACTCCCGTTGAATTTAAATTGCCCCAATAATCCCCTCGCGACACCAGAAATTAAAGCGCGCCAAAACTTCAGTTGTTGACATCTTTGTATAAAACGTCAACCAACTTGTTCCCCCTCGCGTCCATGTTTCTGTTCTTTCCAATGAAGCCGAGCGATGTAAACAGAGAGGCGAGTATGCGCGCGGGCGGGAGGGTTCCCCACTTGGAGCAACGAATAGGTCAGAGAGGCGTTTTTTACCTTCTAAAAATCCCCTAGGACCGTGTTATCGAGAGGGAAAATAAATAAAGAGCGAAAACTTACCGGGGAGTGCCTTGAAATTCTTTATCGTTACGCCTTCTACAGCAATAACGAAGGCGCACGGCGCCGTTGATTTCACTTTGGTGAGATACGATGAGCGGCGAGATACTTCAAAATTAAACACCAACACTTTCGTGGTGGAAAAAACGGCGGCGGATTGTATTTCTCTCAGCTGTTATTTCTTTCAATTTTTCAAAAATCGCATGGGATTTCACGAAAAATAACAACCGGAATAACAGCGCCCCTTCCCCCCCGTCACTGTTATTGTCGAGAAACGAGAGAGAAAAAAGGCGGACGCTTTTTTCCCCCCGGCCGGACTTTGTTTATATTTTTCGCGGCGGACGAGGAAGTAGAAGGGACTCCATTCGAGCGGTTAGTTGCCACATCATGGGGGACACTACCCTTCTTCAAGAGCGGAGAACTAAACGAGGGAACTGAAATGTGTGGTGGTGGGGTGTTTGGTGATGAGGTAGCGGTAGGTTGGGGGGCGATTGTTGGTTTGGTCGGGTTGGTTTGATTGTCGGTGGGGGGTGTAGAGAGGGGGAATGAGAAGGCTCGAAGAGAGCGTTGACGCGCAGCAGCATGGCGGCTTCGAGCTGCTCGGGTTTTTCAGCCCCTCTCTACCACTTTGGTGGAGAAGTGAGTTGGTGTGTTTCGCTCACCTTCCGCTTTGTACAAAGACGAGTATCGACGGTCTTTTTTCTTTTTTTTAATAGTTGTGTGCTGTGCGTTGTGTAGGCGGGCGAAAAAATGGATGAGGTAACCCGGATCACTTTACTAGGGCAACCTGACCGCTTTCTGCCGGGGTTTCTTGTAACTCAGCCGGTCCGCCTAAGCTGTTGGCGATTTCCCACTTGGAACTGCATTTCATATTGTCATTTACTTTCGTTTTCGTGTATATATATTTTTAAAAAACAGATGACAATTTGACGCTACGATTTAATATTCTATTTTCATAACGAGTACGGAAAGTTGAAAATATCGTGCGAGTGTTGATTGACGGGCGAGGCGCAGCCGACACGTGCAACGATATTTTACTTTCCTATGAGTTGTGAACGCCATTTTTCTTTCTACTTAAAACATCGTAATAAATAATAATCATGAACTCCGACTAAATTGACACTTGATCAGCCTGACTTCACTCAAAGCCGAGCTACGAGGCGTTGGAGGAGCCCGTCAGCCCACAGTCTACATAGACGGCTGAACTGTGGTCAAAGTTTTCATATCGTAACACTGTTACGTTACGATATGGTTTCATATCGTATCATATCGTAACAATGTTACGATAATATGGTTTCATATCGTAACAGTTCGAAAAAATGTCACTTTCGGGGGGCTCTAGGTTCGGAAAGAAGCTCTTTCGTTATAAGCAGTACGAAAAATGTTTTGCTCCCTGTAAGCTTGATCGAATGCTTTGAGGTGTAGTAGCACTGTCCATGTCTTAGGTTTTTGTGAAATCATGTCAATTAAATGATGTTTTGACACTTCATAATTTATTTCGTTTCCCCCTCCTTCAGTGCGAAAAAAAATGTGTGAACCTCGCCACCAGTGGCGGCTCCCGCTCCTCATGCCTGGGCATTGGCAGTTTCAGTTCTGGGGACGGGGGGGGGAGGCAGCTGTAGGATTTCATTGCAAGAAAACTATGCCTGTGCATTTGTGTACAATATTCTGCATTGGGGTGGTTCATTTCCACCCGTCCTCTCTGAATTAGGTATTTTTATGGACAAGACGGGTGGAAATGAATTGCCCCTGTGTGGAATTTTATGCAAATGAAAAACGCTATAAAATAGATGAAGATTCAGTCACAATCAGCTGTCAACTGTCCGAATACCGTAAACAATTCTAGAAATGAAATGTAAATAACGCGGATCGCGGACAATCTTTTCCTATAAAATGATTTGTGTGATCATTTCTAGTAAATAACCAATAAGGCCCGATTTCACCAACTTCTTAAACCACGATCAACAACTAATCACGATTACAATGTAAAGACTTATATCAGAATTCATATGGGTCGTTATTGGCAACTAATCACGATTAACTTTAAACGAGATCAATTTTGTTGGTGAAAATGGGCCTAAATTAGTGAACAAAACCCCCGAAAATACGAACTTGGGAGAAAAAAAAAACTTTCCACTTTTAAGCCGGTGTGAATGGGATAAAGCCAAGCCGATAGAACTATGAGATTGGCGAGGGTAGCGAATATTTTCGTCCAGGCAGAAACTAAAGCCGCGTCCACACTTGTAACAAACTGCCGCTCCTCTCCGGCGAAACTTCAAAGGAAATGTGTACGGTGGAGCAGAGCGGGTCCGCTCCATCGTTATCGGTTTTTCACTTCCGCATCAAAGGAATGTTCGAAATTGGGATGATACAAGTGTGGATGGTGTGGTGTGGCTTGCCGTTCCGCTCAGTCGTACTTCCTATCACCCCTTGCAAACTGACTGAGCCCGCGTTTTCCCTCGCATTTGTTTTTACGTGAAACGTCTTTATTTTTACTAGTCGTATTCTTTTGTTTCATAGCTGGGGTCAGTCCTGATTTCATTAGAAGTTAAAAATTATTCGAATAGTCAATCAAGCATGGAGTGGGATAAGAAAGTAGTCCTTCGAAACGGAACCTGTCTTTTATTGTTCTTTTTCCGGGCTCGAAGAGCAAAGTGAAGATAAATATACGCGGCTGCTGCCACTCGCTGATTAGTGGGACCCGAGCTCATGGTGCAATCGAAATGTTTAAGTAAAGCACCACAACAACAAAAACAACACAACAGTTTTAACAATTAAAACTGATGAATCCCGTCCGATTAACCACTGGAAAGAAATGGCATGAACTGGGTTGAACTACAAAAGAGACTGATCAAGAGCGCTCTTTATCATTTCACTGTTCCTGTCGAGGAACGGAACGGGGAGCAGAGCGATGTTCGGTTCGGCAGAATGTTCGCATTTGTTCGACCTTACCGCTCCGTCCTCCGCTCTGCTCCGGGAGCGGAGCGGCAGTTTATGGACAAGTGTGGAGTGTTTAGGGGCAACTATGCTGCGCAAACATTTGTAGCAAAAACACGAGTCTAGTTATTCGCCGAATGCCCTGAGGAGTTATATGAGCTCTCGAGGCTCTCCCGATGACTTTCAGTCGTTCGGATCTTCAGCTAGCATTATGCACCATGAAATTAAGCCAGTTTTAAGTAATTTTGTTTCAACTAGTTTTCCAGCGGCGCTACAACGCGCGTACATCCAAAAAGGATTAAATTGAATTCACGGCAGCTAAGCCTGCAGTGGACGATGTCACATTCAATTTGAGCCTTTGGGATGTACGCTCGTTGTCGCGCGTCGTAGCGCCGCTCGAAAACGCTTCCAGTGGACGACCGACCTAATGGAGTGAAGGAAGCCTCAAGGCAGATCACAAGCTACCTTGGATCAAGGAACGATGTTTACCAAGGCTTCCTTGAACTACAGTCAAGGTAGCCTTCAACTCGAGGAAGTTTCATAAATACGGAAACTTGTCAAGGAAGCCTTGACTCAAGGAAGCTTCAAGGAAATGTCATCAATCGTGTACCTCCATGGATCGTATCAGGTGCTCTACCTGCATCCTTTGGAGTGAGGACACCCTGTGTGAGGACACTATCCTCAGAAAACGTTGGTCCTCCATAAACGGGGGGCGCGACTCACATGTACGTGCGTACACTCACATAACAACAAGAAATACAAGGGTGCTCCAGGAGGAAACGTCAATACTTGCAAATGTTGTAGGGCGAACCAAAATTACTATATGGACATAGGGCCAGAAACGCTTTGTTTCAGAGTTACAGGGAATTCAGTGTTTTTTAAACCACGCCACCTATTTTCCACAAAAAGCGGTCTTTTTTGGAAAATGTGCAACTTCCTCATTCGATTTCATCAGAAAACATCTGAAATTAGTCCAATAATTGACAAATAAAACAAAGAACCTCGCTTGGTTTCCGATGTATTTAGTTCAGAAAAACCTAGCGAACTTGAAATCATAGTAACGTGAGTGAGGCACACGCCAAATACGGTGGTTCTGTCATACTGGTGGCCCACTACTTTATCCAAAACACTTCGGACGAGTTGGTGGCTTCACCCACCAATATGTCCAAAGTATTTCTGACAAATTGGTGGTCGAAGGAATTTTTCTCCATCCACCAATACGACCGCCCACCAATTTGTCCGATACATAACGAACATATTGGTGGGTGCAGGAATTTCTTCCATTACCGCACCCAAAGCCGTATAGATACCAAGTCATTTCTCTTTTGATAACGCGTGGTCACTGAAGCTAGAGGGAAAATTGCTCCCGCCAGAGTGCCACATGACATTTGGTCCCAAAATTTGGCGATTCGGAAAACGCTTATAAAATAATACACAAATAGTTTATTAAACCAAATGAAAGCTACGAATATCGGGTCAATCATGACATAATATTAATGAATAGTGGATGAATGGTTCTAGCAGACTAAAACTGAAGAAGATTTCCGTTGGAATAAACAAAAATTTATTACATCTATTGAAACTGTGTTGTTTCACGATTTTTTGTCAAGTGCGGCGAAATCCTGGGCATTCTCAAGCGTCATTCCATCTCCTCTACAGAACGAACGTTGAGGGCGAGTCAGCCTTCGTCAAGTACACGGCATGTTTTTTCACGCCTTATTTGTGCTGCACGCATTTCAAGTACTCATTCCAATCTACAGAAAATTGTTCATAAAATGCAGTTAGTAGGTATTCATTTTCCAAAATTCGTCCCCAAAATAACTTCAAACCTGCCGTGAACGTTTACCTTGAAAATTTACGCTTCACCTTCGACTCACTAACGGCGGACATCTATCTACAGTTTCTTTCCAAGTTCCTCTGGCTCATGGCTCTGTTGGGTTTTACATTGGGGCACGAAACACGACGGAATTTGAAGTTGAAATTAGTTGTTTTCATAAAGAAAGTGGATGGAAATGAATCGAAATAATAAAATAGTATATTATGCACCTAGCCGTGAAAGTGTGTCTTTGCGTGGCCGAGAGGAGTTGTACGGCCGAGGCGAAGGCGAGGCCGGACACCTCGAGGACTGGCAAAGAACTTTCACGGCGAGGTCAATATACTATTTTTTTTTTTTGAATGAAGTGAAAACTATGGTGTAGAAAAAAACAAATCATTTTATTATCAAAATTAGCGACTAATTAATGGTCTTTTGGGGTCTGAATAAGGTTGGGTTATGACGTAGCTCAGTACCCTCTCGGCAGTTGTCTCCCGATTTTCACAGATGTTTAAAAACTCCATTGGATGATTTTGTTTTTACCTTTTTGTCATTATGAAGTGCAGTTCGGTGAATCACTGCTCGGAACGCTCCTGACGGACTCTTTCCGAAACTACTTTCTCGGGCTAGCCGTAGAAACGTCCGTTTTATCGCTCGTTTTCCAGCTATAATAGTATATTGTGTACCTAGGCGGGAAAGTGTGTGTTTGCCGGGCCGAGACAAGTTGCCCAGCCGAGCCGTAGGCGAGGTTGGGCGAATCGTCGAGGACCGGCAAAACACTTTCCCGGCAAGGTGCACATACTATTTTCTTTCCGGAATGATAGGAAAACTCGATTTTGCTGCCTTTCGTGGGGAGGGGAAAGAGGGACTTTTCCGGGCTAGCCTGACAAAGTAGCGCCCCAAGCGGATTTTTGAAGAAAATGCATACTTTCCACGGCTAGCCCGAGAAAACTTTGCCGGTCTAGCCCGACAAAGACTTTGTCAGGCTAGCCCGGAAAAGTCCTTCTTTCCTCTCCGTATGGAGGCAGCAAAATTGAGTTTTCTCATCATGTAGGAAAGAAAAACGTGTTTTCGCTTTATGAAGAAGAAAAAAAAATTCCATCAGTGAAAATGTGAAAAATCCAGCTGTAATTTTATTTGCTTCACTTGTAGTTTGTGAAGCTAACACTTTACATTTTTAAAAAAAATTCGCTCCGGCAGCTGGCGGTCGGAAAGAGTGCATTTCATTCCGTATACGGATACCCTAAGCCGTCCCTCAGCTTATTTCTGCACCAAAACCTGACTCGTTTTAATCTTCAGGAAATTCCGCATATGCAGTAGTTTTCCTTTTTTCAAATAAGTCGAAGTGATATGAGCGTAAAATTACAAGGTAAAAGTTCAAGGCAAATTTAAAGTAACTTCTGGGATGAAATTTGAATAACGGTTCAAATGGTCTCAACGGTTCCTTGACTCAAAGAACGTTCATAAATACGGATCTAAGTTTTTTTTTTTTATTATTATTATTATCAAAGTGGCCATTTTTTAAAAAAATTAACAGATGTTCCAAGCCCGAAATTGTCTGTTTGCAGACAGATTGAACATATTTTTTAAACAAAAAACTTACTCGTGTAAAGGAGCCCATACACGATCATCTGGTTGTCAACTTAGTTTACAACATTGCGTGTTGACAACAAAGTTTACTGTCTGTGGGGAAGTTGGTGGTTGAAATTTTGAAACAACTTTCCCACGGACAGACAACTTGGTTGTTAACACTTAATGTTGTAAACAATGTTGACAACCCAGGTTGATCGTGTATGGGCCCCTTGAAAGGGGTCTTAAGCGGCCCATACACGTACAATAAATATTCCGCAAACTAGGGGTTGTACAATAAAATTGAACGTTTGTGGGTTGCACAATATAATGAACAACTCATTTCTTTTTTTTTATCCGTAAACATCTGGAAAGGAAATATTGTACAAATTTATTGCTCAATAATTATTGTACGTGTATGGACCCCTTAATAAAGGAACTACTGCATTAATAAGTTTTTATCGCATATTCTTTGGGGAAAAGTATGTATAGCTTCGCTCAATTTTAGCGATGGACACGACACGACTTTTGTGGCGTTGCTTCAGTTTGGCATTAGGCCGGGGTTGACCACGTCACTTTAAAGTTCTGTTTAGCCTTAAGCTGAGTTTAAGAGCTTAAAATCCAATCAAAATTGAGTATTGCACGCCTAGAGTGACACCTGAAGACAGAACAATTGTGATGGACGATACACACATGCGCTGACAGAAAAAAAAAAAAATATTAGCATGATTACCTCAAGAAAATGTATATATCAATACATACTTAGCCATGGAAAACGCCTAGTAGCTCCAACAAAAATAAAAATTGTCGAAGCAACAGTAAAACGATACAAAATCATCACTCAAACCGGGGCACTTTCGTGGGGCGATGTTGAGAAAAGAGTACTTTTTCTAGTAGTTCACCCGGAAATCCGCCAGACCTCGTATCCGATAGCTTGAATTCCCAATAGTCCGGTCCGGACCCCACTCAAGCATCGACAGCAGTGGAGTACTGGGAAGCTCAGGGAGTTCCTGTTAAGAGCGACCCAGCTTCAAATGGCGACTTTTTTTCCAAGTCATCGCGAAGATTTATAATATAATTTATGACTTTTTGTTCCTAATGCGTTATATGAATGTCGGAGAATCCCAGGGGAGGGCTATCGCCCCATTGCCCCCCCCCCTAGGAGCGCCACTGGTCACCTCAGGTAAGAATACACCCAGCAGCGTGTGTAAAATTCACCTCGAAGTATGAAAATTCATAATACGCGTTTTCTATGCGTCGTAAATCAAGGTGCAGCTGATGGGATCTTAAAAAATGCATCAACTAAATAAAACGGACTCATTACCGGCATTTTTCGCCCCATTTTCCCTAATAGACCTCACCTGCCCTGTAGCCTGACACCGTAATCGGTACCTCAAATTAGGGGGGCTCTTCGTCTTTTATTACTTTTTCATTGGCTCGCAGCCGCAGGACTTGCAGTACGAATATTCGCTACTTGGCGAGTAATGAGTGTCCGGCCGCACTAATCGGGTCTTGGTGAATACCGCATGTATGCTCGCCTGGCCGGGCCTTAGGGCTAAAGTGGACGACAAGTGTGCGAGAGAGACATGATGGCCGAATCCATTCCCTTTTCACTGCTGCCAAAATTAACTGATTTTGTTTTTGTAAACGGATTCCTCCTCACTGATAACACATTCACCCGAAGAAATATAATATGTACTTTCAATCATCCAGGCCGATGCCGATAACAACAAAATCCGCTCTAAAACACCCAATGCTTCCCAATGCTCAAGTACTTTTCTGGACAGAATGTGTTAACACAGTATTTCTCGTAAATAGTTCATATTCATTGGAAGCGCCGAGATTGTTTGTTTTGTATCTGGCAGCTTGAATCATTAATGCACCAATCACCTACAATGTGTAATACCATACTCTTAACTCTGCTTACAGGAAAAAGACTCGTACGGCAATGAAGTGTCTAAATTGGCTCGACCGTTGCCCGTGGAATATCTATTGGTTGACGTTCCCGTGTCAACTCCGCTGACACCTTTATACACGTTCAGGTCGGACCCGAGGAAAAATCCGTTCGCCATTGAAAATAGGTGAGTGCTGGGTTTACGGAAGGGACAAGAATACAGTATAGGTCTGTTCTGTGGGTGTCAGTGGGTCTGGAAGGTGTTTGGAACATGTTCGGAGCAGAGTTGCCATGGGGGGCAGCCTTTATTGGCTGGTCCAATGGCAACTCTGCTCCAAACATGTCCCAAACACCTTGCTGGAACAGACCTAACAATGTTTTTTGTCATTTAGCCACTGCTGTTAGAGCTTCTTGTGGTTCTATGCTGTTGTTTTCGAGCTTACCTTTTAGATAAACAAAAATCCAGTAACGTATCAACCACCTGCTTTGGCAGCATCAATGTTTTGTAAACTATAGCCACCCTGTGACGCTGGATAAAACCGAATGCTTGATATTGGTTTGTTGGGTTTTTCGTCCCCCTCGCAACGCAGCTGCAGCAACCCGACTCAAAAAGGAGTTACTTATGAGTGACAAAGCGTGACGTGTCTGCAGTTAGGCGTTGCAGATCTACGGATTCATTTATTTTTAGTCGCTTACAAGTTGGTACGTTGGTGGTGGACGAATACCCTGCAATGCGACTCATAAGCAGCGGTTTGAAAAGTTGGGTTGTAGTTGCGTTGCGGCAGTGAACGAAGGGTTTTGGGCTTGCTTCGCATGGACCCCGCAAAGCCTAAGGAACCCCCCACCACCAACTAAAGACCACTCTGCCCAAGTTTCACCCATCACAAATTCACCTTCCGATGAGTTCGAGATTTTTCCTTAGGCAGACAATTCGCTCACTCGGAAGAATACTGGTACAACTCAAAAAAGTATTTCTGACCATTCCAGTTTGGATTAATTTAATGTTATTTAATCCCAACTGTTTAGGGCAGAAAAACCTTTTTGAGTTGTACCAGTATTCTTCCGAGTGAGCGAATTATGGCAGAGCAGCAGTTAGTGAGCGTAGCACCTCCTAGCAAATAAAGCGGTGCGCACGGCATCTTCACGACTACTGTGAACTCCTATGGAGAGAGATGTTAGTGGAATGAACAAACTGTTCATCAACGATTTTTGACGGTGACGGTGACGTTTTTTGTTTACAATGAACGTGAAAACTACCTGACCTGATGGTGACGAAATTGCAATGAGGAAGTTTCATGGGTCGGAACTTATTCATAAATCTATTTTTTAAGGTTTATTTATGCTAAAATAGAGCATAAATCGTGATCCGTTCGTAAAATAATCCAACAGTTAATAAATACGCGAATTTTGAAGTTTTAGGTCATTTCAAACACGCCAGCTAGCATGTTTGTGTCATATGCGCCTTCCGAAAAAATAATCGCCTGTAACGTAGCTGTCGGAGAGCGGTTTGTTGTGTTTCTTTGCCTTAAGCTCGGTGCACACGATGCATTTTTCGAAGCATGTTTACTTGCATGGTGAAAAAAAACATATGATCCACAGCAGTGACCGGATGTTTTTTAGAACGGGCAGGCCATCATGCTTCAAAAAAATGCATCGTGTGCACCAAGCTTTACTTTCTACAAGAGCTCTCCAATAATAAAATAATGGAGGATAAACAGATGAGCTATTCAGAGGCATGAAAAGGACAGAGAATACATGGGATATTACGTTGCGGAAAATGTTTGTTTTGGCGGGATTTCAAATACGCCAACTTTTGTTTATAAATAAAAAATATTTCTGAAGGGTTTTAAATTTTTATTTATTTATTTACGGGGAAGGATTGATATGCCTCATCGAAAAAAGATATTTTTGGAAAATGTGAAACTTCCTCATTAGCACTGTCGGAAAACGACTCGATTCTAATGTTAAAAGAAAATACTACCAAATAGTCGGAACTACGAGGAAACAAACGTTCATCACCACCGTCACGATGGGAAGCGGTGTCGATGTCTGTTTACCGCTCTCTAGGCAACTATGGTTTGATTTAAAAGGGAAATTTTCTACCGTAATATTACGGCACCGCTTTTCTAGGAAACCAAAGCTTTAGCGCATTTCATTCAAGAAATGCATTGTTATTTTATTTTGCTTTTTTCTAATACGGATTCACAATCCTACTATGTTCACAAACAATTATTCAATGCAATCGAAAGTGCACGAACTGTTATTTTCCCAGATTTTTCTGGGGTGGGCCCGGCTCGCCCCAACGTCACGCCTATGAGCCCTCAGTAAGTTTCTTATTTATGTGTAGCTTTCACGTGAGCCGAGGTATACCTTGTAAAACTGGATTCGACGGTATAAGGCTTCTTCGACGCTGGGTGAATATTTTTGCCTCACTCGTTGATTGGGATTTTCCATCGCTTGAAGAAACGTCTGGTCTCATTCATTTATATTTGAACTGCGTTCCTTGCCTCGTTCAAGCCTGCATGAGTTGAAAAACCCGCTGTGTCGTCGGCGTAGCTTGCAAGCACAACGTTTGTTAAGGAGTGTATGTCGCTGACATTAATATCAAACAATCGACCAAAAAAATCAACAGCTTCTGCCAACATTACTTGGTTGTTTGGAAAATCAAGCACTCGGTTTCGGCAGTCTCCATCCCTTGCTGCCACTTACTGCGGGCTTAAAACACATCCCCACAGCTAGACACTGGCAGTTGCCTTCCAGTGGTTGGTGACGCATCGTTTTGTATTGACTCTGTATATATTTCACCAATAAATTCATTCATTCATATCCTGTGATTCCAATAAATTTTTGCAATGAAATTTTGCACTCACATACGCGATTAGTGGGATTGAATATAGCTGATTTATTTAACTGCTACGTTAAATTTTTAAGGTTACTGGACAAGCATCTTCAAGACTTCAACGCCTTCTCGCATTACTTTCATCAATTTTCGCCCGACGAGTTCCTGGCAGCGGTCTCTGACTTTCACGTTCTCATTTACATTGCAACTATGGAAATGCTGCCAATGAAAGTAAGTTGCGCCCGTTAGAGAATTTAATCACCACCCCTTGTCATTTAATTTATTTGGCTACGAAAGGAATACATGGGACCGTTACTCAAAGCCGTCAAAGAGCGAAACGCGACGGCCGCTGCCGAGTGGTCTAAATCTGAACACTGGGGAACAGTCGAGCAGCTCATGCTCTCGTCACGCGAGAGTGGCGCCGGTCGTTCCGGTCACGGGGGTTCGTCGAGTATGGACTCTCAGTCAGAGTGGACTTGTCCCCATTGTACTTTTCTCAATTTCCCTCACCTGTCACAATGCGACATGTGCTCTTTGCCCAGGTAACCTTCCTGCCAATTGAAAATAGAGCGAGATAAGATGTCACCTCTTAATACAAAGACGCCCTCCCCCCCCCAATACCCTTCCACCCTTCCCACTTAATTTCACGCACTTCATTCGTTGCGGCAGCGGTTTTCTCTATTAAAATCGGCCCTCAAAAACTACTCTGTTTATTTTCTCAAAATTAACTCCATAAATTATTTGTACATAAAGCCCCGACGTTTTCAATTTTTAGTTATATGCGGCCCAGAGTAACTGTGGTTTCCTTCTTTTTTTAAGCAAAAGAATGTACACTGTGTTCAAGTTTAAGAATAAAAACTTTGTACATTTTACGATTGTCTTTTTCGAGTAATGCGTCGTGAGCGAGGGAAGAATGAACACGAATGATGACAAGAGCACGTACAAGGAACTGATTTGACCATTTTTCAATAATTTAATGAGAAAAATTAAAGGGCTGAGTCTAATAGCGTTCCCCATTTGCACAAAATTCTGCAACGGGGCTATTCATCTCCACCCGTCTTCTCCACTAACATATGATTTAATTCAGTGAAGACGGGTGGAAATGAACTGCCCAAATGCAGAATTTTGTGCAAATGGGGAACGCTATAAGATTTCGTAATCACTCGGTAATAATGCATGTAGAAGAATTTGATTTTTTTGAATTCAAAATGAAACATTTTGAAAAAGTGAACTAATAAAATGCAATTGATTTGTACAATATTTACAAGTTAACAATGTCATTTGTCCCATCTTTTAAATTTATGCGTACAACAACGTAAACTATGAGTCTTAATTAAAATAGGCTTTCAACAAAATATTCAAAGGGAAAACAATGTTCAAGTCCACACTTGACAATGGTCAAGTGGGTTTGTAAAGAAATACAAAATTTACCTCCTACCCCCCTCGTCAACAGTCACTTTTCAATGTGACTGGCGGAAATTCAGCTTCATCGTCCAGTTTTAAGCCACTCTTTTCAGGTTTCCTCGTAGCAACATCCATTTCGTGAAATTTTTCCGAGTCTTCATGTAGGAGGATAAAATCAAAACAAAAAACAATCAAAAGCAAACCAGAAGAAGGCGAGGTTTAAGCAAAATATGAAGTACAAAACAAAACGAAATAAAAGCCAGGTCTTGCTGTTACTTTTTTTCCAAATGAAAAAAAAAATCCCAATTTTGTGTTTTCTCTCTACTCACTGTTCTAACCTGACATTGTGCCCGATGGGTGACCCTTGAGAATGCCCGCGTAACTACTAATGGAGCCTTTGAAACACAGAAAAAAATACAAAAACAGAGCACCTTAGGCCTCAAGTTGAAAGTTGGTTATCAATATTAGTAAATTATACCATGCGATTAGTGGTGTAAGCGGAGAAATCAGAAAATATTAGTACGAGCCCCCTCCCTTCCTCTAAATCTCACCAAAGTTAAAAGGGGAACGCGACACCCCAAAAGCGCCTTGTACTTAACGATTGGTATCTTCTCTATTTATAATAATGCACTTAAATTGCGACTCAAATAGTCTGTATAACTTGTTTATGTAATATTTTCCCAGGGTAGGTATTTCTCTCCGCGATTGAATCAACAGTTATCGCATTACGGAGTGAACCATGTTTTGGAAATTTAATTTCAAACAGTTGAATCCACACGGACAATTGAAACATGGCATTTTGTTTGCCGTTCGCATAACAATTTCTCACCGGGAAGCGTTACTTTTCCCTTAGGCCTAAATGTAAACAATACCCCCCCCCCTTATAATACGTAAGGCCATAATATCACTTTGAGGACTTCCCCCCTCATACCATAAACTCACAGATAAATCTCAAACAAATGTAACATAATTAAATTCATGACCCACAATCTAGAACGATTAATAAGCGGAACACGACGTGCCTTCAAAAGAAATACCTGACTTTTTTATATGAAGTTTGACAAGTGGTCTACTTAATTGGTGCATGCATGAAAAGGAAAGAAAAATCGAGAAAAATATTGTTTTGAACAATAAATGAGTGAAAATTAATGTCTTTGAATCTAATATACGTGTATAAAAAATGTTTGGCATTTTAAAAATAGCCGTTCTTCCAAATTTGTGCTTTGTTGAAAGAGGCTTAATTTTTGCTCTGCCATATTTCTCTTAGCAAGACTCGTATTCGAACAAGTATATTCATGTATTATCTTAATAAGTCGAGTAACTTGAAAAATAATTATGTATAGCATAAAATCAAATACCGGCAGCTGACGATGCATCTTTGGATGACGGATCACGCCTGCCGGCAGCATCATCGTGTTTGATCAATGCCCCGTGGGGGATTTCAGGTAAAGGCTCGTACTTCTTAAGCAGCCTTTTTGAAATGTAGAGTAGGTAAGAATTCAATTCAAGATTACTATAATTTATTAATTATGAAAAAATTACTTGTGTTCTTTAATTAGACTGCAATCACCTCCATCGACGATATCCAAATTATACACATAAAGCGAACCATCAGATGAAGCAACTAGTAGTCGTGGAACTTTCTGAAACCTAAACAAAAAAAAAAAAAAAAAAAATTAAAAAATATGCCGTCGAGAACTACACTAACAATATTTGGTTTCATTTTAAATGAATTATAGTTTACAGGGTCAAGGCGCAGACATTTCGATGGCCGTGTTCCTGAAGGTGAGCCGACGCGAAGGCTCGCCCCTGGGTAAACACCCCAGTCACTTGCGTAGGCAGATAATTAGCACTGGCCGACACAGCTTTGCTTAGATAGCCCATCCAGCTCTGAGCGGTTCCGTCGTCGCTGCCACCGCTTGGTAACCTTCTGTAGAAAAATAGTGAGAGGGGGGAAAAAATTGGAAAAAGCGATTTCAGCTATGGAACACGAAATCTCTCCGACATCCTAAAAAGGTTCGTCCACACTACACGAGAGCCGGAGCACGAGTAGTGTGGACGGTTTCACGAGCCGGGTCTCGCCTCACTCGCAACTGCTGGCGCGGATCCAGAGTCGGCTTAAGAAGGGGGCCACCGAACCATGACCCCGAACACTCAAATATTGAAAAAATAAGGGAAACCGTGAACTAACTGTTTGACAAAAATATTCCACGTCCCGAATAATGTGAACAAAACCCGGGAGTGGAGAGGGAGGCATGGCACCTCTTGTACCGCAGCTAGCACAACAGTCGAGTTTTGAACATGAAAAACCCATTAAAAAATTGCGAGATACACCTTCCCCCCCCCTCCTTTTGAACTCTTTGGGACGTTTTCCAGGTAAAATTAGACACCGTACAAGGGACTCATAAATCACGTCCGACTCAATTCGAAACGGTTTGATAAAATTCGCCCGGTTAACCCCTGAGCTGGCTAAAATGTTCGAAATTTAAAAATGAACAAAACCGCGTATTTTGAGGTTTCACCATGCTTATTTTCGATCATACGAGTCGTTGAAGGGGTTCTAACTTGGATGCCACCATTATTAGCCACTTATCGCACACGTTCTCATGAAGAGCCGAACGAATTTTTCCGCTTACGGTGTCCTCACAATCGACAGCCCTGAAATACAGGAAAGCTCGAAACCACGGTAAAGCATATTATTTGAATAATATACAGAGTGGATCCGTATAAGTGTGACAAACATTTTTGGGTAAAACTACGTTAAAAGTGGAGTAAAATGGTACCTTTGGAAGTGTCCTACGTCGATCCGTTTCGGAGTTATGATTTTTGTTTTAACCAAAGCTTGCTTCAAAAAATACGCAATTTCTCGGCTTATATCACACCAAATCCAAAAAGTGATGCCATTTTCAGAAACTGCGGAACATTTCTTTTAAGATAGAGGCCATTTTATTGCTTGAAATAATCGCCAACACCCAGATATCTGGCATTTTTTCCATAAATTTACGTGGCCTCCAAACTTTGTCCGTTTTACGAAAAGTTGCTGTACCCATACGGCTTTCTCAACAGACTTTCGATGTATCACAAAAACTTCCCCGCCTTCAAAGCTTCCTTTTGGCGTGTCCACACTTCATGTTATCACTGACGTTTCTCACGAAAACATCACGAGAATGCACAAAAACCGTGTTTTTACGGAACATGGGCCAAGGCCTACGGTATTCGTGAAGGGTGCAGGAAGATCGGCAATAAGTGAGAACAGGATATCTTACCAAGGAGAAGATATCGCAGGCAAGAGACATTCAATTTGACCCCCTTCTCCCAACCCATTTCTGCCGATCTCTGAGCACCCTTCACGAATATTGTTGGCAAATGGCACACAGGCAACTGCCTATATTTTTCTATGAAAATTCTATGAAAATACTGTTTTAGAAAGGGAGGACAGGATATTTTAGGAAGGAGAAGATATCGTAGGCAAACGGCATTCAATTACCCCCCCCCCCCCCGAATGGCGACAATTTAATGAATCAGTGGGGGGGGGGGGTCAAATTGAAAGCCTCTTGCCTTCTCCATGGTAAGTTCCTGTTCTCACTTACTGCCGATCTCCCTGCACCCTTCACAAATACCGTAGGCTATGGACCACGTGCCGTAAAAACATTGTTTTTGGGCATTTTAGTGACGTTTTCGTGAGAAACGTCAGTGGTAACATGAAATGAAAACACGCCAAAACGAAGCTTTGAAGACGGGGAAGTTTTTGTGATACATCGAAAGTCTGTTGAGGAAGCTGTTTAGGTACAGCGACTTTTCTTAAAACGGACAAATTTTGGAGTACACGTAAGTTTATAGAAAAAAAGCCAGATTTCTGGGTGCTGATGATCATAATTTGAAAAGGCAAATTTGCAGTGTTAGGTCATTTTGGAGAGCAATTTTATGGTGACTCCTTTCGAAAAAATAATTTTGTGGGGTTGGATCATTCAAAAGCAATTTAGCAGGATTGGTTCACAAAAAAATTAATTTCATGAAGTTGACTCGTTCAAACGCGCAATGTCGCGGGTCTGAATAACTAAAAAAGAAATTACGGTCCTGACTCATAAAACCCAATTTCTCTGGTTATAGCTCGTGCAAAAAAGCAATTTCGCTACATCAAAAACCAAATTTCGCGCGGCTAATCGATTGAGAAGGCTATTTCTGTGGAGTTGGCTCGGGAGAAACAAATTACTCTGGGTTAGCTCGCAAAAAATCGAATTTTGCAGGTTCCTGCATCAAAAGACAAAATTTCGCGCCATCCATTCCCTCCTGAAGAACTTTGGAATTTATTTAAAAATCACTTGACGCACTAATCGGGCTGCAACTACTGCTGATATCCTTTTGTCCACATACCAATTCACCGGTATACTTTTTCCCCAAATCGGGCATTCATGCATGTTCTCCGTTACAAAATTACATATTCCATACGTCTGTAGAGTCATACACATAGCACAGAGCTTGTGATACATCTTCGGCCGGGATACGGTGTCTTTCCAATCACATTTACTGAAGAGCTTTATCAATATTAAATCATCTCTACTAATATGTACACTAGAGTAAGTGCGGTATCTCCCAATCCGAAATCCCGGACCCAGTTAAAAATCTGTTGTACATCAAATGCGTCTCAAAGAAATAGTTCCGGCCCTGAGTCAACTAATTTTCGTGGCATATGCATTTTTTTCATTTCTAAACTTACGTAACATCCTTAGGAGTATCCAGTTTAAAAACATGAACGGTCTCCGTGTTGGAAGAAGCTGCGAGGAACGAAGAATCCGGCGAAAACGCGAGGCCAGATATATTAACACACCTGTAAATTTCCTGCGTTTAAACTCAATTCGGCGTGAAATCAAGGAAATACGTTTTAACCACACCTTTTAACTCCTCGCCTGAATTCGAATAATTTAGCACCGTCCGACACGTTGAACACCCTAATAACTGTGCCCTTTTCAGACGCTGTCGCAATCAGCTGTCCAGTCGGACTGAAATTCATTGCCGCGAGTGGCGAATCATGAGCGGCAATCATCATTTTACAATGCTTTGACGGCAAGAAAAACTCTAATTATTTTCGGCGAAAAGCTTGATGAGACGGCCAAGAACTAACCAAGTTGACGGCGTCGAAGATTTGGACTTCACCGATTGTCGAACTTCCTGGATAGGCGAGAAAGCAATTGTCGCTGTCGATGGATAAAGCGCATAGGCCAGCTGGATTGGGCGGCGTGTCTCGAATCGTGTGAAGGATTTTCATGTCTCGAATATTGTGAATGTACAGCGACTCCTCCAGGCATACTATCAGTCTCTGAAAAAGAAAAAAAACAACCTCCATTCAACTCGGGTACACACACACACGCCAATTTGGTGCGGCCCAGTCTCCGTTTATGGTTTTACTATAGTATTCCGGAATAACTATCCACAAGCGAAGACGCGAATACCATTAGTAGGTATATTAACTTAGGAAAGATCTTCATTTCACAAGAGTTGACGCTTATTTTAAGAGTACATAATGTACCGAGTAATTGTGAAAATTGGGTTACTTCCCGGGGAGGGTTAGTGGGTTATGCATACATAAAGCTGTGTAGGCAACGTAGAGGAGCCTACATTGTCTGTCTTCACTCGTTGAGGTTCGTCAAAAATGGACCGGTTTCGGCAGTTCGCCATCTTCAGCGTTTGGTTTCCCAACTGAAACTCCAGAAACTAAACTAGCACAAAAAAAGGTTCGTTACGTTAACCATCAAAACCTAACATCTCTGCTGGAAAAATGTAGGAGCATTCTATCCCGGATTTTCCGTCCCATTAGGCGGCGTTCATAATGTGGCGATACGATAACGTTTCTATATATCACTCTCACACATTTCCAATTGTTTCTATGTGTCCTAGTCGCTGTTAAGGTACGTCGACGATGTATGTTCGCCACCTATAGCTATAGCCCGTCAAGAAGAACATTAACCCGCGCCAGCGCTCTCTCATTCGATTACTTGCAACTTCTCTTCCCTCTACTTTCGTTACCGAATTGGTTGTCCCACTGTTTACCAAAGATAAGTGTCATTATCAAGCCGAAGTTTCATGGAGGGGGCAAAAATAGCTAGAGGGGCCGATCACAGGAGGGCGAGGTCCACGTTCAATTTGACGACGGGGCTATAGTATAACTGACAATTTTTCTCCCGAAAGTGATATTTTTGGAACTAAACTTGGAATTTTCGTCTCCTGGGGGAAATAATTTAACCCCCAAACTCTTGCGTCGCCGAGACGAATGACTCGATGGTAAACCGTCCAGTTATGCAGATTGACTGGAACTTGGTTGAACAAAATAAGAGGGGTGATTATACATCCAAAATGCAACAAAAAATTCCATAAGACCAGCGAGCACAGAAAAATAATAGAGAATCTACTCTACCAGGTGAGCTCACGGCCATATTGAGGTAGATAAAATGATAATAAATTTAATAAAGCCTCCTGGGACACTCCATTGAGGGCGGGCAGGTGGACCGGAGCGCGCTCAGGCGGATTTAATTGAAGGAGTCCCTAGGAGATTGAAGATTTCGGTGTCAAGGTTTCCCATCCCATACAAATTGTGAATAGTAACGTGGTTGATTGCTCCAGAAAGTGGTTTTTTATTTTTTAATTAGTTTTCATTTGCTCGAATTGTGTTGCAAAAGGATGACAATCAAGTCTTAATGTGACCTGTATCTAAAACGAACGTTTCGGTTGACGAAATATGGTAGGATTGATGTGTTTTTGGTTGCCACTTGGGAACGAAGGATGGCGTCAGCCTTCACAACTTCCCTCGCCGGAAAAATTAGTGTTTATTGCGAATTTTATAGCCATTGACTCTAGCTAGCTGCTACTAAATCATGAGTTGCGACTTACATTAATTCCAAATAATTCATTTTTGAACGTCCTTTGTCCTTGTCCTTTGAACACAAGAAGCTCAATGGATGTATGCTATCCGTGAGTGGTCTTCAGCACCTAATTCGAAAACGTCGAATTTGAATTTGCACCTAGCATCACGAATCCAACACATCGTTCATTAGAATAAGAAACGTTGATGAAATGTTAATTTAGAGTGCCAGACGGTTTTCACAAAATGAGCAGTCCACTGACTTTCACAAAGCAGGTATATATGTATACCCTCATCCACCTTGGGTTGCGGAAAAAGCGGTGCTTCTTGGTAAAAAGTACTTATCGGCGAAGATCAATCGCGTCTTCATAAAAGGTTCTTTTAGATTTACGGCAGGGTAAAGTCCATTCCACAGCAGGATTATCCTGGTAAAATTAACACCCTTTCGCTCTATTCCACACTTTTGAGGGAGGCTGACTTTCCCTACAACCCTTTGTCGGCGAAATAATTAACCATTTGCCTTGAATATTTCTCTTGGAAATCAGTGCTTTATATATTTATATATATATTTTTTTAAAGATACGGGTGCAGAGGAAGGTTCTTAGTAAGTATAACGGAATTCATTTAGACAGATGTCATCAAACTCCGTTTTATTTTCATTTCCAATGAGAAGTAGTGTGCTTAATTCAATTTTTTCATCTTCATTTATTCGCAAAGGCTTATTGCAAAGAACCCCCAAAAAAAGCTCTTTTCGCTCGGAATGTGTTCAATTCTTTGAAATGTTACATAGGGGTGCGATAATTTGAGTTTGGTAATTTGGTCCTGACTAATCAGGCAAGTTTTTACGAAATTCGCCAAACCTGGATAGCATTTCAAGATTCGCTATCATGCGATCAAGTTACGGCTAAACTGTCCAAAATTGATACAAATCTCCACAATCTGACTGATAGCTGGAAAAGTACGACTACTTCTGGAGATAACTGGACCAATTCACACTGAAAAATGTTTGCTCTTTCAATTAGTGCCATCAGATTGCATGTACGTGCAACCGTTTTCGACTTATAAGCGCTGAATCCAATAAAACCAACGTCAGGACTAAAAATTCTTAAATATTGATTATTTCGAAAACGGTATACCTATGTCTATAGGGACTTTTTTGGTCCATTTTGGACCTAGAAAAACCCCTTAATTTTTTTTAATATTATTCTAATGAGCGATGTGTGAAGAGCTAGGGATTATAAGATGGCATGGAAGAAGAGATGTCCTTTTACTCGTTCCGATGAGATGAATGACCTACGGGAAAACTCCTGCAGGATCTTTCTTTTCTTTGCCATCATTAAAGCAAAACGACATCATAAAAAAGTCTGTTAATTGTCATCTGCATTTGTTACCCAAATCCCTATAGCACCTAAAGTGAAAAATATTGCGTCGTTGTTAGCGCGCGTGCTTTTGCCGCGCTCGTTATTTGACGAATACCAGCGAGCATAGATAAATAATACTTGGAGGGAGCGAAAACGAAAGCAAAAATTCATATTTCACATCTATGCAGAGACAGCACGCAACTAAGTGAAGAACTAGGTGAAGAAGAAAATACCATTTTTTTTTTTGCCAACAATTACGTTATTTTTACCTTTCCCCGCCCATCAAAATGCACGATCGGACCTTTTTTTTCTTATTTTGATCGGACACACGAAGCTACTAAAAAGAAACCAAACTGTTTGGAAACTTCAATCACTACCGTGTGTGGAGTCTTGTCAAATTACATGGAAGAGACTCAAAGGTGACTGGTTTGTAACTCAAGTTTCCAACCAGTTTCTTTTCAGTCGCTCCGTGTGTAGACGGGCTTAGTGAATAATTTCTGAGATAATCTGCATCTGCCTACTACGAAAGAATATTTATTTTGATGACAAAACAGGTGAATTTTTTGATCAAAACCTTAACCATCAGCAATTCATAAAGCCCATAGGCCTCTCAAATTTTATCCAAAGTGATAACATTATACAAGGCACATACACGTCTGGTTTGAAAGGAAATAAATTGCGAAATGTGTGCCTCACTCACGTTCACTAGGATTTTAAGTTCGCTTGGTTATTCGGAATTAATTACTTCTTTGTTTTATTTATCAATTATTTGACTAATTTGGTAGGCACACTCAAGACATTTTCAGATGAAATCGAACTCCTGATGGTTCGGTCATACTGGCGGACCCACCGCTTTGTCCGGAACCGACTACGGTCATATTGGTGGCCCACCAATTTGTCCGAAGGAGTCTCCGGACATTCTGGTGGCCCACCAATTTGTCCGATACACTACGGACAAATTGGTGGCTTCACCCACCAATATGACCGATGTGTTTCGGACAAATTGGTGGGTGAGGGAATTTTTCCCATCCACCAATATGACCGCCCACCAATTTGTCCGATACACAACGGACATATTGGTGGGTGCGGGAATTCTTTCCATTACCGCACCCACCAATTTGTCCGCCCACCAATATGACAGCGACTCGCAGGAAGTAACTAGAGAATGATCAGGATAATGGCATCCCGCAAGTTCTTCGACATAAATAAGAATCACAGGAGAACATTTTGAAGAACTTTTTGTGATTGAGGATTAGGTGCTGACGTCGGCTATGCGATTGACGATTATGTAAAAACATCGAAATCTTGGTCTCGTTATAAATAAAATTCCGTAGCAACGTATCGCTCGAGTTTTTTCGTCCAATTAGCTCCGGTGTGAGCCCTTGTGTCGCGGTAAACTCCTAGCCTCGAGCACAGAAAACTTCCTAAGCAGATACCAGTCGCGTTTCTAATAAATGATCTGGATTTTTCATTATTCCCACTTCGTTCAGACTTGTAAACTAATGCGACGTAGGACGTTTCTTTCACGTCCCTTTTCAAATTATCAGGCAACGTGACACCCGTTCCCCCGTGTAGGCGAAATTTCGGAAAATTATAAAAACAAAATTTATGTTTCCTTGTTTTCAATTTTTTTCGACCGAGGCTGCCGGCTCTTTTGTTTTCAGCGACGTTTTTTCGTCGAGGGATCCTCGAAAAAAATTGAAAACGAAACAAATCACTCCTGCCTCCAAATAAAAAATCGTCAAAAATTTATGTTGCCCTGAGATCATTTCAAACTTTGCATCCCCCCCCCCATCCAAAAAAATCAAGAGGGAGGGACATTATAATTAAAATTGCCATCACGAGAAAAAATTTTAATATTCTTTGTTCTCCACCGTGAGTTTACGAGCAATTGAGTATAGAAGCAAAAACTCCCGCTCAGATAGTAGCACCAATTTGAGCATGCTCGACTTTAGTCGCGGCCAGTAAATTTAGTAGCAAACAGAAATTACAAGAAATACCAAAAGGTTTCGCTTCGATATTTCAAGCTTACGAAGTAGCTCACTAGTAGTAGCTCATTGTAGTAGCCTAATGTGAACGAGTTTCCCTCACCCCTCGCCCGAAAGCTACTAGTAGCTTACCTTTAGTAGTTTGCTTCTGGTAGCGCACTATTAGTAGCCTAGTGTGAACGGGGCTTAAGAAATGGTGTTTTTTCACTACAAAACCGTAAGTTTCGACTTGTGTCTAATGTCGATGTGATTGGGATGGTTCTGGTGACGTATCTTATCTTTTTACATGTAATACATCATTTAAACCTCAACAGTACTAAGCCCCGTTGTAAAAACCAGTTGTGAAAGTTGTATGGGTTGGACCCACCAGACGGTCGTAAAAATTGCACCGATGGTGCAGTCCAGTCTCAGTTTCTACCTCAAACGTTCAGCTACCTGAACTACTCGGTCCTGGACAAATCATCCCTGCAATTGAGCCGAGTTCCGAGCCGATGGACTGCCCCTCACCGGAAACGGAGGTGCCACTGCACTACAATCCACATCGCCGGCGCTCAACCCGCCCTTTCTTCCCCCTTCGTTAGTACGGTGTTGAGGTTTAAATGATGTATTGCATGTAAAAATATGAAACACGTCACCAGCGCTAAACCATTCTTAAATTAGACACAAGTTGAAACTTTCGGTTTTGTAGTGAAAAAACACCATTTCTTAGGAACAATGGCCAATTTCTGAAGATTTGTCGAAATGAAATTTTAATAACTGTGATAACTTATTTTAAAGAGGACACTTTGAAAAAGTTATACAGAAATTTGGGTTGTCCAGCGACGTGATTTAGTATGCACAATGCACAAGTAGTGGTTCACTTATCTGCTAAAATTAAAAATCTGAATTCCCAAATTTGAGCGGCTGTAGTGGTCACGAAAAAGGAATAATTCTCTCGGAAATGGCCACCCCTAACAGAAAAGAGGGTGCTTTTTTCGAACCTTGCGCCAGAATTTGTCAAAGTTCTCTTGAAAATGACAAAATCGCATTTTAAAGCAAAAAGTGACATATTATGTTGCGTTCCGGATTTCGTCTTTTCGATCGCAAATCAGGTCTACTTTCACAAAAAAAATTTTTTTTTTAAAGTTATTCTGAAACACCCTGTGTACGTCTCCATTTAGTGTCTTTGGCCTTTTAAGTACTAAAGGTCACGTAAGTCATGATTTGTTCTGATTTGTGGTCCATGCTGTCCTGACTTTTCCAATTTATAAATGGCAACCCTAACCCCAAAAAACATTATGGCTCGTATTCATAGACATTTCTTAAACTTAAATTTCCCTAAGAGGGCGTCAAAACAGATGATTTCATTTCAACAAAAACTGAATTGACTTCCTGAAGATTTAATTGAAGAAGTAATTGTTTTTTCTTTTGCACATTGTTAGGGCCAATGAGAGTAGTTTATACTCAAGTTTGCAACCTTCAAAACCTTGTGCTCAACTCGTGGCACTCGAAAAACCACGAAATTCCATCAATTTTTTAGGTTGTTAAACAAAAATACCAGAAGAAAGCGTTTTCGAGCATGACCACAGTATACATTGTTGAAGCCAACTAAATTTGCTACAATTTAAGCCCAGTCGGAGCGTCCTAGGTTTGTTATTTGCAGAGATACAGCCAATCAAGAAATATGTAATATGACCAAAAAGCGAGGTTTTATTGATAGGGTTATTTTTCAAGACCCGTAGCACTCAAACATAATGTTCCTACAGAACATCCACGCGAGAATAATTCTTAGGCAGTAGGTCAATTTGAATCTGACGCTATTGCCTAAAATTTATTTTCGCGTAGATATTCTATAGGACAGGGTGACTGGTACTTGGTTGCGCAAAATAATAGGGTGATTAAACATCCAAAATGCAACAAAAATTGTCTCACGACCTAGGGTCCGATTTCCTTTCCTAGTCGAGTTAATAGATTTTTTCGGCACATCACTGGTTTTCGCAACAAAAACAGCTGTAACTTGAGAAGCATGCGTCCTAGGTTATATCCAACGATACCAATGAAAAGAGCACACTTTTTTCAGTGTGAGTAAGGACATTTTGTCCAAAGTTAGCGAAAGATTCTTGGAGTAAACTGGGAAAATATCAGGATATCTTAAAAAATGTCAGTTTTCGACAACTGTTCAAAGCTAGACTACATTAGCCATAGTGCTCCTAGCGCCCGGCAAATTCCTCTAAAACTGTATGAAGTAACTTGGTTTAATACTTCATGCTTATTTTACTCCTGTCCTTCGCAATGTTTTGAGAAAAATCCATTGTTATACAAAAAAATAAGGCGATTAGGCCCATTTTGAGTGCCTAAAAGAAGATACGAAAGCTATTTTAAGAAATTCTTTTCACCTTATTCCACTTTTATTTGTCTTTTCTCATAGATTAGCATAGGAAAAGTGAATTAAGCTGAAAAAAAAAGTTTTGGGAATGGCTCTTGATCTTCTTGTAGGCACTCGAAATGGGCCTAATTGCCTCATTTTTTGGTATAACAATGGATTTTTATCAAAAAATTGCAAAGGACTGGAGTAAAATAAGCATGAAGTTTTAAACTAAGTTACTTCATACAGTTTTAGAGGAACTTGCTAGGTGCTGGGAGCACCATGGCTAATGTAGTCTAGCTTTGAACAGTTGTCAAAAACTGACATTTTTTAAAATATCCTGATATTTTCCCAGTTTACTCAAAGAATCTTTCCCTATCATTAGACAAAATGTCTTTACTCACACACAAAAAAGAGTGCTCTTTTCAGTGGTGTCGTTGGATTTAACCTAGGACGCTTACTTCCCATGTTACAGATGTTTTCTTTGCGAAGACCCGTGATGTGCTAAAAAACAACAAATTGATTATCTGAACTAGGAATGGAAATCTGACCTTAGGTCATAGGCAATTTTTTGTTGCATTTTGGGTGTACAATCATCCCTCTCATTTTGTTCAACCAAGTACCAATCACCGTGTATTTGAGTGCTACGGGTCTTGAAAAATTACCCTACCAATAAAATCTCGCTTTTTGGCGAGATTAGGTATTTTGTTGATTGCCTGTATTTCCTGAACTAACAGACCCAGGATGCTCGGGCGTGGCTTAAATTGTAGCAAATTTAGTTGGCTTTAACAATGTATACTGTGGTCATTCTCGAAAAACTCTTTCTTCTGGTATTTTTGTTTAAAAAACCAGAAAAAGTGATGAAATTTCTTAGTTTTTCGAGTGCCATGAGTTAAGCGCAAGGTTTTGAGGGTTGCAAACTTGAGTAAAAACTGCTCTCATTGGTCCTAACAACACGCAACAAAAAAATCAATTACATGCATGTTTGCGATTTACCTCGATTTTTGTGTCTATATTGACTGGTCTATTAGGAAAATTTTAACTTAAGTAGCGACTATGAATACGGGCCTATGAAACCATCAAAAAACTTAGCCGGCAATATTGTCTGATCACTAACCAAATGACTGGAGTAAAAAAAATATTTAAATGCCCGTCGATCAATAAACATTTTAAAATCATTGAGTAATTATGTATAATTAATTATTATTTACAGTGGGTTGAAACTCTAGTTAAAAGTCAAAAAAGGGGTAGACAAAAGATAAAGTAACGGCTCAAACAAGGGATAATGCTTAGGTTCGTCACAAAGTGATCGCGAATTTCAAAAATGAGTGGTCACCTTCTAAAGTGACAAGAACAACCCCCACTCCGTCAAAGCATTTCTTTGTCACAACACCCTGACACAGAAAGCAAAAAATCGGTTATTCAAGTATGAACCTTATGAAGTATGAATTGCACTTTGCTAAAGCCAAAATTATTTTACAAAAAGGCTTAGCTTTAAGACCAATGCTAGCAGGACAAATGATTATACTGTTCCGACAGAAAGGTCAAGGACTCCAGAAAATATGCTATTAAAAAAAAATACTCACCGCCCGATTCAACTTGACTGCCAAGATTGTGTTGGAGAAACTGTAGTTGCATATTTCTGAGCCTCTCCTGAAATGAAGAACTTTCAACTTCCTGGGGGACGAGAGGCAGACTATGGCCAACAAAGAACTGCTGAACAGTCGCTCGACGATGCAGATGTCGTCAGTTTCTAAACGCGGAACAAATCTCTTTACCTATGGATGATCTTAATATTTCTAGTTTGAGACAGTACCACATTCACAAATCTCGTCAAGGGTGTCTAAGCTGTTCAGGGAGAGAATTCTGTAACTAGTGGTGGTGCTGACGACCAGGGAGCTGAAATCGACGTAAATATAAACGTGAAGGGGGTAGTGAAAACAATAAACAAAAAAGACTGAGAATTTCATGATGTAGTGCGTTATGGTAAATGATGCAAATAAACAGCGCCTTACGAGCTGTCCTGATTGAAGCCGAGGAAAAATCCATTTCTAGATGACTCAAACGACCTCGACACCACATTCATTGAAATATTCGAAAGATGTCTTAAATAAAGGGTGATCGAAAACGAAGAATTTAACTATAAATGTAAACAATGGGTTGAACGGTGATTATTAATCCTCGGCTGAAATCGACCTTCGCAGTAACATATTTCTCATCGACTAGAAGTCACAATCACAAGCAAGAGCACAAGCAGAGAAAACACTAAACGAAAACAGTCAACTACTAAACAACAGCTGACGGCATCCTCCTCAGAGTCCATCCCTTCCCTAGAGTAAGCCTAGAGATATGATATCGCCCTCATTCCTGGAGGTGTTTTTCTTTTTCTCAACGTCGCCGCACCAACGGTCACTTCACAGATATGCCTGGTATTCAATCTCCTATTCAAAATAATAATTATTGAGTTATCTCAAAATCTGTGGCTGTGATCTGTGTGAAGACCACATTACTCTTGACTGTGCTCAGTGTAATGAAAATGGCATTTATTTCAGGAACGGCAAGAAGTGAAGGGGAATTACTTTACAGGATAAACAACTGGGTGGAAAAAGTGGTTGATGTAAGGTATGTAAACTTCTCATAAATGCTCACATTATGCGTGATTAGTGAAATGATATGCCTGGGGTTTCTGTCTAGAACAGAGTATGAGGCTTGCTTCCCCTGGCTTAAACAATCCATGGTCAAAAAGATCTATTCGCCGACTTATGAAGCCCTAAACTCAGCGCTAAACGCAGACATAACGAATATTGCGGCTAAAGAGAGTATCTCTTCAAAATTGCAAACACTCAAAGAATTGGAAGAAACATCAACGAGAACTAAAAAATGGTAAGCCACCTAGACCGCCAATATAATTTGTTCCTAATATAAGGATGGAAACACCTCTCAGGCGACCACCCAGAGACGTCCACGCTCACCTTCGACCCCTTCGAATTCAAGCGAAAAAACAATACTTGGCTATTCTTTTAGCCATGCTCGACGTCAAAACGGACACATACAATGAAAATGTCGCTCAAGTTGATAAGATTCTCTCTCAGGTCCGTGACAAGACAAGACAACTGAACGCCGTTTGTGATTCCTGTGAACCCCGCCTGTCGAAATTAGCTACAATTGAACAGATTGTTGGTTCACAGTTGGATAAAAGTCCTTTGTATTTTGATCTCATGGAGTAGTGTTAGTGAAAGACGAACGTACAAATCCGTGACAAGTCAAGTCCCTCCAATAGTGTGATTTGATGATAATTTACATTAATGAAATTGTTGTTGTAGTTTACTGTCTTTCGCCGATATAACGTACTATACGTTTAATAAGGCCGGTCGTCCTTTGGAAGCGTTTTCGAGCGGCGCGACGACCAACGTACATACAAAAAGGCTTAAATTGAATTCACTGCATCTGTGAGCCTGCAGTGGACGATGTCACACTCAATTTGAGCCTTTGGGATGTACGCGCGTTGTCGTGCCGCTCGAAAACGCTTCCAAAGGACGACCGACCTAAGGTCCGTTCACAAGCTCTATGTTTGGGTAGAGAACCTTTAAAACACTGGTACGGCAACACGGATTTCAGCGCCATATTTTGTCCCTCAGTCGTTAGGGTAAACACAATACCATGAATTAAAAAAACAAACGTGGAATGCGGTCGAAATAAATAAAAATACCCCACTCATCAATGAGACCAGCTGATAATTAATTATAACTGTATGAGTGACAAAATATGGCGCCAATTTACTCGTTTCCGTACTCGTGTTTTATGGTGCCTTAGTTTGGGTTGTGTTTGTGTGGAGTCTATGCAACCAAACAAATTTATTCCCTCGAAAAATGAAGCATTTTGACAGGTTGCGTAGACACCACGCAACGAAAACTTAGAGCTCGTAAACGGGCCTTTAAGGTTGCTGGATTGCGCTCATTGGAGGGGAGGGCCCAAAAAATGTGCTGGCGCTTCCCTTCCAAGTTAGTTATCTCCATTACATTTTCTGAAAATTAACTCCCAATAAATTAAAACTTGGCGTAAAAGGGTTTGAGCGAGATTTGTGACTTTTCAATTGTGTAATTCCGAAGTCAGCGTTCCACCAGATTCATCGTGCCTCAACGAAGCCTCCTAAACTCACATCTTAAGTCACAGTTTCGTTGCAACTCCAAGTTGTTCAATGTAGTCCACATACCGATTGATAAACGACCGTCTTGCACCATTAGCCATCGACCATTAAGAATTGACGGGGTTTTCAAGGAGGAGGGGGAATTGGTCAATTGAAATGGTTAATCAATATTTCCAGGACTTCCATCCGCTGACCAAAGAAAAAAAGTGACACCGCCCACATGTACCAACAGATCTAGACCAAATTTGGCATGATGGCACTCCTACACAAACCCTAGGTGCCACCGAGGTCAAATCCCCAAAATTTTAATTACTGGTACTGGTATCTTCCCCGCGCGGGTACGGCTATGTACAGGTAAAAAAGTACCAACTCCCCCTCTGAACCTGTGCGAGGGGAAGTAATTTCAGTGCAAACATTTACAGTGCGACATGTGCAAACTTGAAATTTTGCACATGTCGCTCATAGTATCATTTGCATCGGACCAAACAGAAGGTGGGAAGTTAAATTAATTAAGTGCTTCCGACCACCGGAAATAATGTTTTAAGACCCCCCCCCCCACCTGATACCAGGCTTCAGACTGCAGAGAACCTCGAAGAATCGGAGCTAAAGCAGTTTTTACCGCCCCTTCATGAAGTAACGGGCGTTAAGAGAGGTGAGTCCAAGAAGCTCACTCTCTTGGACTTTAAGCTCTCGCTTGGACGGAACTTTGTCCGCGTTGGACAAAGGGAGACTTTTTCGTAGGTACCTCTAACTAGCCTCTGCCTCTAGACCACCCCTCCAAATGCTGTACGACGGTGCTAAACCGCTGAGTCAGTGTTAGGTGTTAGCCTTTGTACTTTGTGTGTTGTGTGTTCCCATTTCGTTCTCGTGGTCTTTGCCCAACTGATGCGAGTTGATGCCTTCATGGATAAATCTTCAAATCGTTCGTCTGGTAGTAGAAAAAATTTACGAGTGAGTAGCTTTCTCTTAGATACACAATTGTGGTTGTCAACATAGATTTTTTTGCCTGTTTTCTAGAACATGACGGAAAAAACTTGCTATTTTTTCAAGGAAAAATAAAATTGGGAGGATCGAAAGAAGAAGGACCCTTCCGTACTTACGAAAATCAGCCAAGTAATTACATTTACCTGTTTGATAAATATTTAGGTTAGGTCCAGATTGAATATACAGGGTGTTCAAAAAATAGAGGGCAATATTTCCTGGTGATTCTGCAGCTCAAATGGGTTGAAACGACCCCTATTGACCATAGTCCGATTCTCATTATTTTCCGAGATATTCAGGATTTAAGTCCTTTTTGATTTTGCCTTATTTTTTTTTTTTTGAAAAGTGGCCGTTGCATAGTAACCGGAGGCTCTAAGGTCAAATCTGACGGTACCATTGGAAAACGCGGACTTTTTTCTATTAGAATATAGGCATTCCATTCCATTTTGCTCCATACGTGCTCAGACAACAACAAAGTAACTCGTTCCAAATTCAACCCATGTTCACGATACTTTGAAGCTGGATTGCTCCTCAACAGGTGCTTTCGGAGATGACATTTTTTCGGAAAAGTTGACGCGTGTAGTATCACCATGAAAATTGTATTTTTAGATCGCCTTCTTATAGGGACGTTTTTCTCGAAATTTCATATTCGTTCTTGAAAAACACAAGACACCTATTCATTTCAGACGTAGTTTTCTTGACATAAATCTTAAAATTCATAAAAAAGGGAAAAATGTACCCCATATATATATATATAAATCCTGGAGAATTCGTGTTCTAGAGGTTCTGAAACGTGAAAAAAAAATGACATGACCCATGTTTGCCACCATCACGACGAGACCAATAGTGCATTTTCAGAATGAAATGCACTAAAAAAGGAGAAATTTTCATAGGAGAAACTCTTACCCCCTGGACATCAAGTGAATGCCCAGAGTGTCTCCAGTGGATATATCTTTTTGGGTATTCAGTGGATGTTAGCGAATTACCGCGTTTCCTCAATTTTAGCCGTGAATTAGAGGATGTTCTCAAATTGATCCGCTATTTATTGTTAAAATCCATTTCAGCTGTGAATGAGCATCAGCTTCTTGTCCACTTTAGCCGCGAATTTTCTCAATTTTAGCAGCGAATGAGCTCTTTAACATCAACTCCATTTTAGGAAGAAATTAGAGGGTTTCTCAGTTTTAGCCATGAGTTTATTTAACGTTTTTCCACAAATTTATAACTTCTAGTCATGTGCATTAGCGTTTTATCTCTATTTTAGCCATTTTCTCCAATTATTGATCCTTGAATTAACGGTTTTTTGTTCATTTCATTTAAGCTGCAAATTATTCCTGAGTTTTAGCCATAAACACCTGCGAATCACCGCTTTTACTTAATTTCAGCTCCGAATTGGAGGATTTTCACAAAATCTGTGAATTAGCGTTTTTCTCCACTTTAGCTATTGGCGCTTTTTCCCATTTTATCCCCGAATTGGCGTCAGCAGTCTCTATTTCTGGTGGGAATGAGCGTTTTACTTCAATTTTCGGCAGGAATTTTTCAGTTTTAGCAGTGAATTCGTGATTTTTTCAGTTTTATCCATGTGAATAAGCGCTTTTTCTCAATTTTAGTCCCGATTTTGCCTCGAGGAACCGCGAATGGGGAACTTGCATGAATGCCCTATGGGAGAAAAATAAACCGGTGAATTGGCACGTGGACAGAAGGATATCAACGGTGGTTGCGTTGCAACCCGATTGGTGCATTTGGTGATTTTTAAATAAATTTCAAAGTTCTTCAAGAAGGGATGGATGGTGCGAGGGGAAATGACGTCAATGGTCATTTGTAAAGCATCTGAACTATAACATTTTTTGTTTACAAATAACAAGAAAAATTGTCTCCCTGAAAATGCTTCTTACCCCTCCCCCTCTTCCCAAACCATCCATTTCTAACCTTTGACGTAATGATACCCCCACTTGAAATTTTTAAAAATTCGCTTTAAAAAAATCATTGATTGATTTCAAAGCTTAATGTGAGCAATAGCCTTGTGGAAGAGCCCTCTTCAAGAAACACCCGTGCTTGAAAAGTGTGCAAGTTCCCCATTGGAGTATTAAAAAATAATAGTTGAGCCATGCTGAGCGATGGGCTGCAGCTTTTTCTCTGTTATCGTCGCATAGTATTAGTGTTTTACTCCATTTTTAGCCTTAAAGTGATTTTTTTCGTTTTCTGACTACAATATGAATCAGCGCTTTCCCGCTATTTCAGGCGCGAATATTAGCGCTTTTTCCCACATTTTGCCACGTACTTCCCCCAAGACAGGCACATTAGAACGCCATCTAACTTTTGTCCGCCTTTTGTGAGCCTACAATAGAAAACTGGGGTTAGCGTATTTTCTCTTTTTGTCCGCGAAGTTGCCTTCAGATATGGAGAATTAGTAATTTTTTCCTATAATTTAAGTGACAAAAGAGCACTTGATGCGCTCTGAGTATTTGCCGGTAATCAACGCTTTGAAACCTACAAACCCATAGTTTTCACCTTTGAAGCTTTTTGCCATTCCCCCCTTCCGAATGGTGGCTCGGCTCTCTTTAAAATGGGCCAGTACACTGGAAATTTCACATTAAGAAAAAAATGTGTAAATTCCAGTAAAATGGACTCACTTTAATGGCATGCAGTCGTCAAAATTCGTTCAGCGAGCAGCGGAGCAATAATCCACAAAAATTGGAATTTGATTTGGGTCTGAGGGGGAGGGGAGATTTGAGCTCAGTGATGCTAAGCCCCCCCCCCCTAAACATTTTACCCTAAATCCGCCTCTGTCCCTCACTCTCTCACACTTACACCATCACAGCTCACTCTTCGTCTCTCTTGGATAGCAGCAGAACGGGAATCGAGTGAGGAACTAACCCAGCCTTTAAATTGTTGAAGAAGCCAAACCCGCGGTTTTGGTTATTTGAGTAAACCAACCCCACGAAATCGCTTTTGAAAGGGGTCAACAGCGCGAAATTTTGGTGACGCGAAACCCGCGAAATTGGGTTAATGAGTCAACCCCGCGACATTTCATTTTGGAAGAGGCCTCCTTCAAAGACATATGGAAAACCAAGTCCTCAGACTCGAGGAAAAAAATGTTTTTTATTTTGGGTTGGGATTTTAGTTCCCGTTAAGAATAAAAAAGGAGAAAACCCGCCAAATACAAAAATTATTATATTTCTAACGTGTCAGTTACTAAGAGTATAAGTCAAAAAATTGAATTTTTCAAGAGAGCGTTCCAAACTTTTCAATTTAAATAAACCCCAAACAATACTGTTAGGTACAAGTCCCCTTAGGAATAGGAATTCGGCTTTTTTCGTGACTTATACTCTTGAGAACAGAAGAGTATAGAGGCAGGCCGTAAAGCTGAGTGCAAGAACGGAAAATGGCTAATTTTTTACTTATACTCTTAAGGCCCATTTACACGGGCAATTTTTTAAGGCAATTATTGCACGAAAGCGAATTGCAGCAATAGCCGAAAAATTGCCCAGCAATAAACTCCCCGTTTCGTGCAATTTTTTCCCTCATCGGAACTCCCTCTTTTCTTGATGAAATAATTGCATCGAATTGTCCAATATTGCTCACTGTTGTCCAATTCCGGCGATTACTTTTTCTTGCAATTTTTTAAGTCCACGGAGGTTGGATAATTATTGCACGTTTTCCGCAATTTTTGGTCCCGGGCCACCAGGGGATGGGAGGCCCGGATGACAATTCTCGGAAAAAAAGAAAGGAACAATTTTGAACGGTAGTCTAAAAGTAAAAGTTGAGCCACTGCATTACATTCACTGCAATACAATTGCAAAATCCCACAACTATCCGCTGAGGGAAAATTGTTTCGTATTGCTGCAATTTTTGTAGAAAAGAATTGTCCAATAATTGCCGAATTGCAGCAATTTTTATTGCTCGTGTAAACGAGCCTTTAGTAACTGACACGATAGATTTATTTTCGGTTTGAAGTTGTAGCGTGATATCTATCTTGTTACCATATGTTTTTTTCAACACTTAACTTTTGTATAATTTTTGAATTTAGCGGGTGATCTACTTTCATAGTAGAGCAGCGCAACGTATCGGGAGCAAAAATCCCAACCCACGAACCGCTTCATTTTTTTAACATACAAATAATACAAAGTTTAATGACTTGGTTTTCCATATGACTTTGGCCTCCTTAAAGCGCATAGAAACAGATGACTCATTTTAATAAACCATCACATTTTTAAACTCCTTTAGTTAAGGCTTTGTACAGGTTGGTTTCTGAATACGGCCTCTAGACCGTAGAAACGGCATCTAGAGAAGATTTTTTGTGAGCCAAACCGGTTAATGTCTCAAAATTGGTTTGAATGGGCCCACTCTGCATAATTTTGTTTTGAAAGGAGTCAGACCCACGAATAATTGGCTGGGAGCCCAGCCAACGAAATGTGTTTCTGACGTGCCAAATTCGTGAAATTTGGACCTAAATCCGTGAAATTGCAATTTAGATTGAAACGTGAAATTGCCGTTTTGAGTTAGCAAAATTTGGGGTTTGAAAAGCGCCAAACTCGTGTTGTAGTTCTGTCATTTGGTAGTTGAGACAAGAAAAAATTGCCGGTAATGTTTTTATGACGGTTTTCTTTTTATTTTGGGGGTGCTGAATTCAAAAATCCACTTATCGACTAATGTCAGGTATGACTTTAGACTTTACGATTAAAATATCCATTCTATCCACTTTTGCCAAGAATTGGAGAACTCCTCAATTTTCGCGGCCAACTAATTAGCCATTCTTCTAAATAAAAATCGTGAATTAGCGTTAGTCTCAAATTAAGCCGCGAATTAGTATCAGGAAAGACGCAAATTCACAACACAATTCAGAAATTGACGTTTTCTGAGTATAGCTTTCGGTTCGTGGATTGCCCCGTCCCTGCTACGCCCTTGAATGAAGGATCTAGCGTAGAAGCAAACCTGTGTTTAATTTTTTATTTTAATCAATTTTATAAGGTCCTTTTAAAACTATGTACACAAGTTTTTCGAAAGTAGTACCTTTTAGGGTCCTTTTGAGCATCCAAAAGGACCATTTGGACCACAGGCGGTAGTAGTGTCCTTCGGTCGAGAAAAAAATTGAGAAAAAACATGAATTTGCGGTTTTGCGATAAAAAGTCCAGGCCAACGTTAAGAAAATTCTGTAATTCGCGTTTTATGGACGTGTTCCTTTTAAAGGAATAAAATTTAGAAAAAGGGCTGTTTCAAAAAATCCCTCATTTGCGGCTAAAATGGTGGGAAAAGGCCAATTCACGGATAAAATTGAAAAATGACGCTCATTCTCGGGTACATCGTGGAGGAATTTGTTTGTGTGCCCACGAATTGTAAAGCTGCCCGCAAGCTCGTGACGACCCACTGGCGGACCTATAAATATCGCGGGGCCCGGAGCAGCAATCTCCAAGGAGGTCCCCCAAGTTGAGTTTTCTCAACTTAAGCAGCAAATTATCAATTTTTTCTCCGCAATTTTATATTACTAAGTGGCGATTTTTTCACATTTTAGCACCGCATTAGCAATTTTGTTTTACTTTAAGCTATAGATTACCGCTTCTTCTGCGTTCTAGCCGCCAATCAGGTGATTTTTAACATATAGCCATGAATTTGCGGTTTTTCCTCATTTTAGCCACAAAGCTGCCTTCAGAAAGCGAGTATTTAAGTTGGAAATTCAACCACACTTTGTGCGCTAATAAGTAATTTTCCTCAAGTCTAACCGCGAACTAGCGCTTTTTCTCAAATTTAGCAGCGCAGTAGCGCTTCCAGACCAATTATTGCCACAATTGGCGTTTCCTCAATTTTAGCCGAAGATTAGCAATTTTTATATTTTTAGCAGCGGATTTGCACATTTTCTCATTTTGAGCTGAAAATTAGAGCTTTTCTTAATTTTAGCCGCGTTGTACTAAGTGATTTTTTCAATTTTATCCGCGTTGTTTTTTATATTTTAGCCCCGCATTAGCAATTTGTTTTTGTTTTTGTTTTTTACTTTCTGCAATGGATTAGCGCTGTTTTTTAGTTTGAGCCTTGAAGCTTTTAGATGCGACGCATTTTTTTCTCAATTTCAGCTACGATTTAGTTATTTTTTTCATTTGTACTCGATGCTAGCGGTTTTAGGTATTTGCAGCGATTTTTCTCAATTTTAGCTGTTAAATAGCTGCTGCTTTTGCTGTGAATTCTCTTTTTATATGCAATTTCAGTTGTGAATTTGGAATTTTGCACAATTCTAACCCTAATTAGCGTTGCTTTTGTCAATATTAGCCGCGATTTTGTGCCTTGAATTAGTAACTTGTTTTCTCAATTTTAGCCGCGGCCTTGGCCCAAAAACAACACTTTTGCGTTGATTTCCATACAGGGTGACTGGTACTTGGTTGAACAAAATGAGAGAGGTGATTGTAAACTCAAAATGCAAAAAAAAAAAAATGTTCTTTGACCCTGGGTCTGATTTCCATTCTTAGGGTATGTTAATTTAGGAGCGGTGACTAAAGAGGTGAGCAGCGAGGAGAGCATATCAGAGAACATTTTGATATTGGTCTTCAATGGAAATGTATCTATCGAAGCTGAATTGGCGAAGAGGAGAGTGGTGAAAGTACTAGAGAAGAAGTAGTAGAGAAGTAAGAGCTCTCCTCTTAGCTCATTCCTTTAGTGTAGAGTATAACCGCTCCTACATAAACATACCCTTAGTCGAGATAATCGTTTTTTTCACGTTTTTCAGCACATAACGGGTTTTCGCAACAAAAACAGCTGTAACTTGGGAAATAAGCGTCCTAGGTTAAATCCAACGACACCACTGAAAAGAGCACTCTTTTTTGTGTGTGAGTAAAGACATTTTGTCTAATGATAGCGAAAGATTCTTTGAGTAAACTGAGAAAATATCAGGATATTTTCAAAAATATCAGTTTTTGACATCCGTTCAAAGCAAGACTGCAATAGCAACGTTGCTCCCAGCGCCTGGAAAATTCTTCTAAAACTGGATGAAGGCACTTAGTTTAATACTTCATGCTTAGTTTACTCCTGTCCTTTGCAATTTTTTGATAAAAATCCATTGGTATACAAAAAAAAAATGAGGAAATTAAGCCCATTTTGAGTGCCTACAAGAATTCCAAAAATATTTTTTCCAGCTTATTTCACTGTTATTGTTTTTCATCTTAGATTAGCACAGAATAAGCGAATAAAAGTGAATAAGCCGAAAAACACTGCCCCCGCCCCCAGACCTCTCTTATTTTGTTCAACCAAGTACCAGTCACCCTATATTTTAGCCGTAGAATGGCCTCCACACACCGGGAATCAGCGATTTGCTCACAATTTTGGCCTGGGACTCCAGGGAGTTTGATCATGACCATGAGACTGCGAATCAGTAATTCAGATCAGTTTTTTGTCTCTCCACTTTATTTTTTGAAAAACAGCAGATAGTTCAGTAAACAGAGCAATAAAAGTAGGTAAAAGCTGCAAAAGGTGGTGTAGACGATTTTATTTTTCAATTATTCCGTTAGGGTCCCATTAACAAGGAATCACAGTTTGCACAGAAAATTTCTAAAGGCACAACTTTTGAGAGCCTAAAAACCTCAAAAGTTTCTGACTTTTTTCAGTCAATCACTTATAAGTCGAATATGGTCAATCCTAACGGAAAACGCATTATGTACTTAGTTGAAGTTGACAAAATTTCGCGTCGATTGAAAAAAAAAGTTTTCAAATCGGTCGAGAGGTTCAACCTTTACAGATGGGCAAATATCTCCTATTTTTTTCAAAATTTTCAAAAACGTGTGCTATTCCTTTTTCGAAGCGTCATACCTCAAAAACTATCTTTTCAATCAATACCCGTCCTCATTGAAAGTTCTAGAGCATCGAATGGAGAGCTCAGGAACATCTGAATCAACCACTTGGAACCTGTTTTTGACGTTTTAAACGCTGTTTGTCCCAAATCGAAAGTTCTCAAAATTCACTATTAGACTGGGTTTTATCGCTCCACATGTCATTATTGTTCTCTATTCGCCTTTGGCACCGTTCTGGGTCCTTGTCATCAATTATTTATCAAGTCATAGGTGCGAAATAGACGTCTCGTTGATAGCTTCCAGAACTGGGACTTTGGAGAAGATAAATGGCTTACAATACTCTGTAGCCTAGAGTGGGGGGTTGGGTGTCTGCCTAATAAATTCTCAGACAAACTGTGGAAATAGTGTAAAGGCTATTTGAGTTCAAAATGGCTATTTGTCGGCCTCTGAAATTATGATTTTCGTTCAAGATAATCATTACGTATTTTTTGTTTTTCAACAGAACGGACACTTTTCCCCAATGAACGCCTACGATACAATCAAAGTAAATAGCGTAATGGAAAGAGCGCAAACGTATATTCAGAATTTGTAAGTGTTTGGTGCGAATGATCCTTTGCCTTGCGTGTGACGGCATGCGAATCTAATGAAAAATTGTAATTTATGCCTGAACAAATATTATTATTGGGCTATTTTCCAAGTATCCCTGTGATTTTTTTTTTAATCACACAAAAACAATTCTTCGTTCAGCCAGCTTTCTAGCGGTTCAAAAAAACTGTTCACCTTTACTGTTTCAAAAAGAGGAAAACGCCTTGGAAAAAAGTGAGCAGTATGGGACTAACAAGCTAACAAGTTTTCTTTGGGTATCGGTGGTTCTGTCGCCTGGTTCTAGTTCGGTTACATTATCGAAAAGTATGCTTTTTACAACAGAATTTCGCGCTCTATCTTAGAACATCATTTGTTTTTGAGCGCATAGGTGGCATTTATAGGTAAAAAGTACAGATTCGTAAAATACATACATGTATACAAAACGTGTCGCATCTCGGAGGCAAAGCAATAATTTTCACGAACGTCTAGCAATAATTTTGATCGCAAATAAGCCGAACCACCCTATGTTTCATCCGATTATCTATTTCATGGACACCTTAGAAGACATGTTGGATGGCTACGTGTCCTGGTAGAGGATTGCAGCCCTGTTGTGGCATCATTGTGCTGATGATCATTGGATTTCGCACGCCATCACACGCTAGGCTAGGGTTCATTCGGACCAAACGTATACTAATTCTGAAGAAACTTTTGCGATGTTTATATTGCGCTATTTACTTTGAGTATAGGGACTCAACTTAGATCGTTATTGGGAAAAAGTGTCCGTTCTGTTGAAAAACAAAAAATACGTAATGATTATCTTGAACGAAAATCATAATTTCAGAGGCCGACAAATAGCCATTTTGAACTCAAATAGCCTTTACACTATTTCCACAGTTTGTCTGAAAATTTATTAGGCCGGCACCTGGAAGCTATGAATGAGACGTCTATTTCGCACCTACCACTTGATAAATCATTGATGACAAGGACCTAGAACGGTGCCGGAGGCGAATAGAGAACAGTAATGACGTGTGGATCGATAAAACCCAGTCTAATAGTGAATTTTGAGAAATTTCTATTTGGGACAAACAGCGTTTAAAACGTCAAAAACAGGTTCCAGGTGGTTGATTCAAACGTTCCAGAGCTCTCCATTCGATGCTCTAGAACTTTCAGTAAGGAGGGGTATTTTTTTTATTTTTTTTTCCCTCCACTATCCAAGAGCAGGGGCATGACACACGCCCCAGGCACGGAATCCTAAGTGGATTATTGTGCCGCTCTTGGATCGGTTGATCTAGTCTAGAGTCCCTCTCACCGTATGAGGTTGAGGAGGTCCTCAGATAGTGTCTCGCTGGCTGGAACATAAATATCAGGCGCGGGAAGCCCGAAAATGCTGATCCTGCGCAGATAGCTCTCTCCTCTTAATAAGGTTAGAGGTCGTCGCTTCTTAGAAGCGATAAGAGATAATCGCTAACTGGACCCTTGAGCACGAGAGTGACAAGAATGATGAGCTAGCGCGCGCCGAGTGCGTTGCACTCGAAGAGATAAGCCCCTGCTCCGGGGTGGGTATGTTTTTTAAAAACTCCCCACGGCGGATATGCTCCTTAGAACTGCCCTCCACAGGTACGTCCCTGGTCCCATCAATGTCGTGTTTGACCTCAGTGGTATCCATGGACGGAGCATCAGCCGGTGACTGCGGCGTTCACGGAAGGTTCTCTGAGCCCCTTCCGAGTTCTTCATATAAACTTATGGGTGAGCCCTTGAAGGTCCTGCCAGAAGCCAGGGTAATATAAGTCCACCGCCAGCAGAGCCCTGCATGCCGTAAGCGCCGAGGCCTGCAGTAAGCCTATTACACCAGGGAATCGGCCGGTGCCCTGGGGGCACACTTTGCCCCCTGTGCCATGCAGACCTTAGGTACGGACCAAACACCTTGTCTTGGGGAGGGGGGAATAGCTGGAGGAGGTAGGAGACGCCACCCCCTTCTGTCCCGGACTGAGGACAGCCCCTAACCCGTTGTTTGTCCACGGGGTCGTATTCGGCTCCCATGTCCAATGGGTGTGTCCGATAACGGACTCCCCATCGCACACGGTGCGCCTTATTCCGACCCAACCCACCATCGCACCGTATCAGGGAGCGGGTCGGCCCAATGGTGGGGTCCGCAACCCGGGGGACGCGCCCGATAGGGGAAACGAACCCCGTGAAAGGTTTGTAGCCATTCACACGGATCAAGTCCGTCGCGGGAAGGAGGGGTATTGGTTGAAAAGATAGTTTTAGAGGTATGACGCTTCGAAAATGGAATAGCACACGTTTTTGAAAATTTTGAAAAAAATAGGAGATATTTGCCCATCTGTGAAAGTTGAACCGCTCGACCGATTTGGAAACTGTTTTTTTTCTAATCGACGCGAAATTTTTTCAACTTCAACTTAGCACATTGTGCGTTTTCCGTTAGGATTGACCATATTCGACTTATAAGTGAATGACCGAAAAAAGGTCAGAAAAGTTTGAGGTTTTTGGGCTCTCAAAAGTTGTGCCTTTCGAAATTTTGTGTGCAAACTGTGATTCCTTGTTGATAGGACCCTAACGGATTAATTAAAAAAATAAAATCGCTTACACCACCTTTTGCAAGGGCATTTCCTCTATTTACTGGACTAAGAACCGGTTTTCGAAAACTTAAGTTTTCATCATCAGTGCCCAAGTACTACGACATGAACAGAACAGAACTGTAGAATATTTTCAGTGCAACCCATGATTTTGAAAATGCGATTGTTGATCAGCGTGCGTTTAACCCACGGTGATGCCAGGCCGGCGTGAAACGTTCCCGAATTTTATTTATAATAGGGTCGGCACCTCATATAGTACATTATACACTAATGTACTTGGAACTTTGTCTACCCAAACTAATACGGGGGGTCCACCGGGTCCGGACCCCCCCCCCCCGGAAATTTCAGATTTATTTCCTATGTTCTGAAGGAGACTTTTTATTTTCAATTTCTCCGCTCACGCATTGAAATAATAATGCACAATAATGATAATAGTGTATGGTAATGATATTAATTAATAATAATATGTAGTTAAAAACTGAAAAGAGAAGGCATAGAGTGGAAATACTCCCCCACCGCCGCCCCGGACATACATCGGACCTCCCCCCCCCCTGAAATCCTGGCTACGCGCCTGCTTATGCCATCCCCACGGTTATCTCATCCGTGTTCACCTTGCCCTTCAACCTTTATCGTGAAATTCCTCCGCTACTTGTTACGAAGTTTTCAAAATCAATACAAAAGCGCTCACTGAAAGCAGAAACATTTTTCCTTTCTCTCCTTTGATAGTGACGTCACTTCAATGAGTGTGCGTGGTCGTGGAGTTCCGGGTTCTCCTTCCTCAACGTTTCGTTCCTTCCTCTAGCTCGTCCTATCCTTTTAATGGGAACAGGGGTTGGGGTTGGGTTCCTATCGTGATTTTTCTAGCGTTATCATAATACTATCCAACTGGAGGGGAGAAAAGGATTTGAATTACATTTTTCCCCGACGAAGGTGGATAGAGAAGAAAGAGGGAGGCGTTCAATCAGAACTTCTCTCAGCCTGTTCTGTTCTTCCTGTCTATCGACAGTGGTCTGCGGGCTGCTGCCTAGACGTCAGCTATTGTGTGGCGTTGCCATTGTATTACCCGGTATTGTTTACGTAACTAATTCGAATCCTTTTTGTATAAGAAATCCTCCAAGCTCTTAATTTCACATTTTACGATCTATTTTTAAACCCTAAAAGAGTCATGACCCCCTCCTCTTAAGGAGTTATTTCTCCTATTAAGACTTTAATTTACTTCCTATTGTGTTATTCTTTATATTTTTTTACGACAGCTTCCCATGTCCTCATATCTGACCTCTCTTTCCTTGAAGTTTTTCCCTGCAGAAATAAGCGTTGTTCGACTCAACAGCTGCCTTGCCTCTTCCTTTATTAGTTCTTAGCCTAAATGTACGCCGAATGTAAACTATTCCTCAAGGCGACACTGTTGAAAAGACTCGAATAAGAGACGCTAGAAATGATCGCGGTCAAATTGAATCTGTGACGGAGGAACGTTTCATTCTGAGAATCGTTTGAAAGATATCTAGAAGTCATGGCCCTTCAAAAGTATTCCCAGTTTTTGGCTCCATTCAGGACAGCTTACTTCAAAGAAGTTAAAAAGTGAGTTTTAAGATTTTTTAAACCCTAATTACAATTTTTTATCACAAGCAACTCGAAACCCATACCAGGGTCGAAGTGATCGAATTAGTAGCCGGATTCACGGTAGAAAGAATATTCCTTGTATGCAGTCATAAAACCGGCCTTTCAATCCATTCTGCGACCATTGGATTCGAGAAATCCCATAGCTAGTGCTTAACTATACCCCTATCATTTTTACTATATACTAACTTCACCTCTTGGCGATTGTAATTGATTTTCCTTTTCTACAGACTGAAGAAGACATAAATAAATTGTGACCTTGACCATTTTTCTTAAGCGGCTTAATTTAACCTCAAACATTCAAGAACAACCATCTAGACAGGCCACTGAAACCTAGTCAATATTTAGGGGATTCATATTGCGGTCTTTCATTTTTTTGATTCATATTTAGCTACATATAGCAAAAGATAACTATCTTCACTGATTATTTTCAAAAATGGTCAGTCATTCACTTAAGCCCATGAGTACATTGAACACATAATTATACGTATAGGCATAATATGCAAAGACTATATCTACTTGCGAACTCATTTTAATCGTGTTGTTAAAAATAAATAAAAATAATAATAAAAAAAACACGCCGATTGGCATAATATCATGTGTACAGGACAGCGTCTACGGTGTCGTGCAAGAAGGACACAAGCAAAAATGGTATTCAAGGAAGGCTCACTACGTGGTACCCTCCTCTTGAAGATCACAAATCCCATTTGTATATCCACCTGACTTTATGAGGTATTCTTAATCCCTCTGCAATGTTTTTTAAAAGGCTATCGACCTCCTCAATTATATGATTAAGTTGTCCGTTAGAATGAAAATAATGCATCGTGCATGTGCATTACAGCAAACTGATTCTACACAGTTACAAACATTTGTCTCAAATATTTCCGTGCGATTTTATGTTTTAAACTGTTATCGTTTGAGGACTATGAATTTTTCTAGGAAGGACAAAATACGTAACAGTTAGTGATTTGAAGTTGACTGATCCGGCCAGACGATCAATTTTATTATCACATTATTTTCATTGTTTTCTTGATTTTTAACTAGTTTAGGGTCCGTATTTATGAACGTTCCTTGAAGCTTCCTTGAGTCAAGGAACCGTTGAGAACAGTTTTGATCACAATAAAAACATCTGTTTTAATGAATTTCAAGGGTTCCTTAATGTCAAGGAACGTTCATAAATACGGGCATAAGAGTCCCCTCTTTCATAAGGTTTCCCAAGTGTGTGAATGGAAAGGATTAATGCTTTTCTCATACGTTCAAGAGGAGGGCACCATGGCAGTGTGCTCTCCTTGGGATTTTTGCTTGTGCCTTTCTAGCACGGAAACTGGGGAAAAGCTATTCTTCTTAAGTCCAGCTGCACACTAACGGATAGGAGTTGGTAAAGGAGGTACCTATTGTAATAAATAATGAACTTGAGTCAAAGTAAACGGCAATCTGCGTTTTTTTATGCTTTGGATCTACTGAGTGACGGTGACGCTTTTCTGGGGGCGCTTTGTGTTTTTTTCCTGTTGTTGTTCCTAGAATGTCAATGATAAAGACCAAGTGAGGTCACTTTCTGAGTTTGAGAGGGCATGTAGTGAAAACTTGAGAACGGTGTACAGACGGCGTTGGTGTGACGTCAGCATTTCTTTTGGAACTTCGTCATTGCATCTTACTTGTTCAAGTCTCCATTGTCGGACTACCTCACACACTTCTCTCCTGCCGGATTGCCGTATAGGAATCGTTCACCGGAGGAATCGTTCGGCGTTCTGACAGCCTTTGGTGGGTGCCGCTTCACACGGTATACCTGTACCATTTTACTCCACTTGTGACGAATTTTTACCCAAAATGTTTTGTCACACTTATACGGATCCTGCCTGTATAACTATCTGAGGGACCTTGCGCAGAGCGGTAGGTGGGTCAGGGGGATTTCGTAATCAGATGGATGGCGAGTGACGAACAAGTGGGATAGGTGGACCCTGGTGTTGGTGGGGTAAATATAGTGATGCGAAGGCACCTACTGCTACGAATTGCTTGATTCGAATGAGAGAGCGCTAGCCGCGGGTTTCTTCGACGAACAAACCCAATTCGTAACTTTCATAAATACACTAGCGCTCATGTGGCGACTAAGTGAAACGACCTCCAGGGGTATCCTTCAATTTCAATTGGGTTTACTTCATTAAAATTGTAATTGGCCATGTTGTCGTGGCGTTATTCAGACGTCCAGCTAGTATATGTTGTTGTCTCTCCACAATAATTGATTTTATTTTTTTATTGGTATTGGTCTAATCGATTTTCTGCCTGTCTAGGCCATCATCAGGACCATTATTAAAATAAGTTTTTGTGTGTCGTCCACACGGAGTAGAGGAAGTCAACGAGTGTGGGCGACACACAAAAACTTATTTTAATAATGGTCCGGATGATGGCCTAGACAGGCAGAAAATCGATTAGACCAAAACCAATAAAGAAATAAAAACAATTATTGTGGAGAGACAACAACATATACCACCTGGGTTTACTTCAATCGGTCGCTGTCAGGTTGCTAAGAAGGTTACACTGGATGGAGGGCAAACGACCCCCCCTCGCCATGTCACTATGGCGACAACAACTGAGCAGTGATGATTGAACCAATTGAACTAGTAAACTTTGTTTGCCTACCAACCAACCTGACACCCCCTGACCGCGACCGATAATTCTCACTGCCACAATAAATAAAACAAAGCAAGTGGCACCGGTCAGATGTTACCCCAGATCGTTTCGTTCATTTATCTTGGCTCGGCAAGAGTGCTGCTGTGTTTATGAAAGATGTCGATAATCACTTTTTTCTCGGAAGTAACATATAATATGTATATCTCTGAAATGTGTTTCTTCCATAAACAGCGAAGCTCGTGGAGTAAAATTTAACGTTATAGGGGTTTGCGAAGAACCTGTAGAATTACAATCCGGGCTGGAATTTTCCCTCTCAGTACGGGTTCAAAGATGTTTTGTCTGAAGAGAACACCAAGTCTTTCAGTCCAGTTCTTCAACACCAAAGGGGAAAAATTAATGGCGTAAAAGGTATCCCATGCCTTGGCTCTCTAGAGAAATAATGACGCTCTTTGTTTCATATTTCTCGTAAGTATTTCATTCAGCTCATTCCGTCCGGCCGCGTCCAGAAGGCCGAGAAGGTTATATAGTGGGAGAACCCATCTACCCCCCATTAAAGGTTGTAAGAAATTGAGAATAACTAGAGGCGGCTGATCAGTATAGCTGCAGAAACGTACGTAATACCGCAGTACTAGATCAATGTCTTTCACAATTAATCGTTGATGTTTTCAAAAAGACACAATAAATGTTCTCGTTCATCCGTCAGCCATGAGACTACCTGATGAGCACTCAGATCCGTTTTTCTTCTGATATGTTGAGGAGCTCGTCATCTCACTTACCAAAGTATTCTAAATGGTATACTACGATCCAAGGGCGGTATGATTCTCATTACGGTCGAGGGACAGAGGAAGTGCACGAGGTGAAGCCGAGGGCAGTTGTCCCCCGAGATCGTAATGAGGAATACCTCCCGAGTGTTGTACGCTATTTTTTGTAAGCCGAAGTTCATAATTACAATAATAATAATAATCATAAAACCCAATCTTTAAAGCCCCGTTCAGAAGCTTTGTGCTATTTATCTGTGGATTCTATGCTACCAATAAAATTACTTCCTTCGAAAAATGAAGCATTTTGATAGGCTGCACAAACTCCCCAGACGCATACGCCTAAATTAATAAACTGAAGTGAACCCACACTCTAGCCATAGCCAGCGAATGGACGGGATGACGTAGCTAATACAGAGAGAACTTCAATCGCCTCTCAGCGTAATTTACAGTGCTTCTTTTTGTGTTTTGATGGCTAATGTACAATTCAGAAACAAAATTAGGAAGAACAATTTTTAAAAAAACAACAAAAGGCCTAAAATAAGTCGCAGCGGGCTGATATTTTTCTTTACGCCGGCGGCGGAATGAACCTCATGTCGCCCGCTCAAGGCTCTCCCAGTGGGCGAATTTTGAGTCTTTACGCCCGGCTGTACAAAAATTACTTTATCATTAGGTGCAAGTGCATTTCATTCGTGAAATTATCGGAACTGGCGAATTTCTATTATTTTTACCCCTGCTCCCCACACACTTACACCAGATTTGGTCAGAATTTGTTGTTTGTGGCTTAAAAAGAAAGCTGGTAAACAGTAAAATATTGTGTACCTATCCAAATTCAAGTTATTACAAAATACAAATCTTTTAATTATGTATTTCTAAGAGCAATTGTTTGATACTTTTTTTCCGATAAAGTCAATGTAATTTTTCTGACTTCCCTTTTGTTTTAAAAAGTCTTCTCTCGCACTAAGTCTGAGAAAGTGTTCCTGCCAGGGTAGAAGGCAAGGAAAAAAAAAAAAAAAATCGTTAGGAACGTTCTCCGTACTAGAAAGAAAAAGACTTCAAAATTAGATTTCTAAAATAGCAAAAAACGGCATTTACCCAATGAGAGAAGATGCCTAACATTTTTTTCTCTCAAAACGCAGGCCAAATTCGAGTTTCCCGTTGCGAAAAGTCTTGAGGTTTCCATTTTAGTGGAAATCCACGATTATAAACCACCAGACACACGGACGTACTTCCAGCCCAAACCACTTTTATCGGCCTTTCACTCTATTTATATTATGATTTATGAATATGAATTACTCACGAACTCGATTTTACTGTAAGTCCTTTTCCCAACGGGAAAATGGAAGTAATTATATTTAATTGGGGGACGTTTCGTTGATCTGTTGCACCTATACCCGCACAAGAAATGTTAAATATGATTGTTACACTATCTCTAATTAGAGTATTTTATTTAAAATAAGTAAGGGTACTCATTTAACTGCTCTGTAAACTGGTAAAGGAGTATTTCTTTTTGTATTTAAGTAACATTCCACCCCCTTGCCACGTTACCACAAAAACGCGGTTTTCAACATTTGTTTATTTATTTACCGAAATAATTATTTATAAGCATAAATAGCATTAAGCATAATTTGGCATTAAGTATAAATTAAACATAAAAATGGTAAATTACGATAATTTTGGCTGGAAAAATGCAGTTACATTCTTAATTTCCACATTCACTAACGTAAAGCCTGATGCATAGAGGGAGGGTGATAGACCAAGTACGTCATCCACGAAGCTCAAACGAGACGCCATATTGCCCCTTGAAAAGTGAGCACACCTCTGTAATATTCATCTTGGGCAAGAGACGATGACTTATCAACCAAGATCGGCCGAACGATATCAATGGGAGTTGGAATGAAATCCGTCAGAGTGGTCTGATGCTACAGCCCCACTAACTTACTGATTTCTGATGAGAGATATCTGGGAGATACAGATCTGCCGATTTTGAATCGGGCGACGCCCCTTAACACAACGATCTGAACCACTGTCTCTTCCAATAGAAGAGTACATACATACATATATGTACGTAAACAGGGTGATTCAGGAGGAAATGCATATACTGAAATATGTTGTAGTACTACGTATTTGCGACCAAAATGACCCTATGAACATAGGGTCGCAAATGCTTTCCTTCTGAGATATGCGTACAATTGTGTTTTTTCGTCAACTGCCTACTTTTTCTCCAAAAACTCGATTTTACGGCCCAACCGCTTGGTTTAGAAAAAAAACTGTTGACAGTTTTGAAAAGTCCACAAAATTTCACTTCAGAAAACAGTGTATTGAACCGCTGTAAACGAACTCAGTATTTTTCATGATTTTCCACAAATGGCGATAGTGACCTCTTTTAAATTTCTCCTATAATTCAGCGACGATTTCTGCCGAACTTATAATGCTTCCGATATGGTCCCAATATCAGAAAAACATGCCCGTTCTGTGGGCTTTCCAGTGACCTTCTCAAAATTGATGGTGGTCCATTTTTGAGAGAGATATCACAGATATCCGAAAAGCAAGGTATAAACCTGCAAAATCAGTAAGTTTGTCCCAGTAAAAATAAGCGTATTTGTGTGCCTTAAACGTGTTATTGTGCCTCGTGAAAGGCAATTATTGCTTGGAATTCAGTTCAAAAACCTCACATTAACGCAATAAATGACAAATCCCACGCCCCAACATTTTTAAGCCACCGGTGGGAGAGGGGGATGATTTGGGGCGTGGGATTTGTCATTTATTGCGTTAAAGTGATGTTTTTGGACTGAATTCCAAGCAATAATTGCCTTTCACAAGGCACAATAACACGTTTAAGGAACACAAATACGCTTATTTTTACTGGGACAAACTTACTGATTTTGCAGGTTTATACTTTGTTTTTCGGATATCTGTGATATCTCTCTTAAAAATGGACCACCATCAATTTTGAGGAGGTCATTGGAAAGCCCACAGAACGTGCATGTTTTTCTGATATTGGGACCATATCGGAAGCATTATAAGTTCGGCAGAAATCGTTGCTGAATTATAGGAGAAATTTAAAAGAAGTCACTTTCGCCATTTGTGGAAAATCATAAAAAATACTGAGTTCGTTTACAGCGGTTCAAAACACTGTTTTCTGAAGTGAAATTTTGTGAACTTTTCAAAACCGTCAACAGTTAGTATATTAATTAAACTGATATTATCCGGACGACGATGGAAGGGCATAGCCCAACACGATTCGAGTTTCGAGAAAAAATGGCTCTCCGGCGGGATTTGAACCCGCAACCTCTGGATTACCAGTCCAGCACGCTGCCATTTGCGCCACGGAGGCGCCTATGGGAGTCGTACTCCGAGGGATAAGCTAAGCCGAACCCCACCTAGGTCCATTGTTTCTCGAAACTCTAGGCGCTTCTCCTGATCGGTAAACCACGCCGAATTTAATCTTATCTAGATGTTGTTAGATTGATATAATGAATAAATCTGTCGCCGGCATTTTAATTAGTATATTAATTAAACTGATATTATCCGGACGACGATGGAAGGGCATAGCCCAACACGATTCGAGTTTCGAGAAAAAATGGCTCTCCGGCGGGATTTGAACCCGCAACCTCTGGATTACCAGTCCAGCACGCTGCCATTAGCGCCACGGAGGCGCCTATGGGAGTCGTACTCCGAGGGATAAGCTAAGCCGAACCAACAATGGACCTAGGTGGGGTTCGGCTTAGCTTATCCCTCGGAGTACGACTCCCATAGGCGCCTCCGTGGCGCAAATGGCAGCGTGCTGGACTGGTAATCCAGAGGTTGCGGGTTCAAATCCCGCCGGAGAGCCATTTTTTCTCGAAACTCGAATCGTGTTGGGCTATGCCCTTCCATCGTCGTCCGGATAATATCAGTTTAATTAATATACTAATTAAAATGCCGGCGACAGATTTATTCATTATACCGTCAACAGTTTTTTTCCAAGCCCAGCGGTTGGGCCGTAAAATCTAGTTTTTGGAGAAAAAGTAGGCAGTCGATGAAAAAACACAATTGTACGCATATCTCAGAAGGAAAGCATTTGCGACCCTATGTTCATAGGGTCATTTTGGCCGCAAATACTTAGTACTACAACATACTTCAGTATATGCATTTCTTCCTGAACCGCAGAGACGATGACTTATCAACCAAGATCGGCCGAACGATATCAATGGGAGATGGAATGGAATCCTTCAGAGTGGTCTGATGTTCCCCACTAACTTACTGATTCCTGATTAGAGATATCTGGGAGATACGGATCTGTCGATTTTGAATCGGGTGACGCCCCTTAACACAACGATCTGAACCACTGTCTCTTCTAATAGAAGAGTACATACATATGCAGGGTGGATTCGTATAAGTGTGACAAAAATTTGTGGGTAATACTACGTTAAAAGTGGAGTAAAATGGTACCTTCGGAAGTGTCCTGCGTCAATCCGTTCCGGAGTTATGATTTTGTTTTGTGTTTAAAAAAGTAACCAATGCTTGCTTCAAAAAATCCGCAATTTCTCGGCTTACATCGCACCAAATCCAAAAAGTGATGCCATTTTCAGAAACTACGGAACATTTCCTTTAGGATAGAGGCCATTGTATTGCTTGAAATAATCGTCAACACCCAGAAATCTGGCATTTTTTCCGTAAATTTACGTGTCCTCTAAAATTTGTCCGTTTTACGGAAAGTCGCTGTACCCAAACAGCTTTACCAACAGATTTTCGGTGTATCACAAAAACTACCCCGTCTTCTAAGTTTCCTTTTGGCGTGTTCACATTTCATGTTACCACTGACGTTTCTCACAAAAACGTCACGAGAATGCACAAAAACCGTGTTTTTACGAAACATGAACCATTGTCTACGGTATTCGTGAAGGGTGCAGGGAGATCGGCGGTAAGTGAGAACAGTATATCTTACTATGGAGAAGGCAAGAGGCATTCCATTTGACCCCTTCCCCCACCATTGATTCATTAAATTGTCGCCATTCAGGGGTGGGGGGTATAATTGAATGCCGTTTGCCTACGATATCTTCTCCTTCCTAAAATATTCTGTCCTCCCTTTCTAAAACAGTATTTTGACAGAAAAATATAGGCAATGAGGAAGTAACATAAAAAATGAAAATCGCTGGAGACATTTTTTTTCTTAAGAAAATGACTAAATATGACCAGGAATTGAATATTAGTGCGTAAATGATTGATTTCTATTTATAGCGAAACAATAAAACTTGCCAATTTTTTTTGTTACCTTAAACGGCCGGTCTGTGACTCGTGACGTAACTAAGGGGTCGTGACCCCTCCCAACCCTCCGCATCATGGCTGTTATCATGTGTTGCCCCTTCTTGTCCCTCCCTTTCTCTAAAGTCCTATTGTTTGATTTGTGGGAAGCCATTGTGAAGGTTATGCGAAGGCTGTTATTGCGTCATCAGTCTATCTAGCCTATTTCAAATGGGTCCCGCAACCCAATAGTTTTAAAAATTAATAAAAAAATGTAGGGCCTGATTTTATTTGAACGGATCGTGTTATCATGAGTTTTGGTAACTATGCTATCAAGATGGCATGATTTTGGAAAATGTGTTACTTCTTCATTGCCTATGTGCCAGGTGCCAACAATATTCGTGAAGGGTGCTCAGAGATCGGCAGAAATGGATGGGGGGGGGGGTCAAATTGAATGTCTCTTGTCTGCGGTATCTTCTCCATGGTAAGATATCCTGTTCTCACTTACTGCGCTCTCTCCGCACCCTTCACGAATACCGTAGACAATGGCCCATGTTTCGTAAAAACACGGTTTTTGTGCATTCTCGTGACGTTTTTGTGAGAAACGTCAGTGGTAACATGAAGTGTGAACACGCCAAAAGGAAGCTTAGAAGACGGGAAAGTTTTTGTGATCTGTTGAGAAAGCTGTTTGGGTACAGCGACTTTTCGTAAAACGAACAAATTTTAGGGGACACGTAAATTTATGGAAAAAATGCCAGATTTCTGGGTGTTGACGATAATTTCAAGCAATAAAATGGCCTCTATCCTAAATGAAATGTTCCGTAGTTTCTGAAAATGGCATCACTTTTTGAATTTCGTGCGATATAAGCCGAGAAATTGCGGATTTTTTGAAGCAAGCATTGGTTACTTTTTTAAACACAAAAAAAAATCATAACTCCGGAACGGATCGACGTAGGACACTTCCGAAGGTACCACTTTACTCCACTTTTAACGTAGTTTTACCCAAAAATTTTTGTCACACTTATACGGATCCACCCTGTATACGTATTATATCATATGTATGGTTCAAGCTTTTTCCAACTCCATTTCTGTCACCGATCCGAAGGGTGATTCTGTAACTTTTCCGTACCGAATTTCCTAACGGAAAATCATGTCATTTCATTCACGTGACTTTTCGATAGAAAATCTGACGCGGAAAAGTTACAGAATAGCCCCTGAAATATCTTTTGAACCCGACTGATACATGAAATCGGTCAGGTAATCAGGTTTACGTCGGTGACAGATCTCAATCTGTCGAATATTTGCTCCCACTGACGATCAGATTTGATCGGGTTACGGAAGAAAATATTGGTCGCCGATAACTTTGTATGTTAAGGGGCGACGACCGATCTCATCGGTGCCCTAGATCGTTAGCGATATCTGCCGGAATAGATCGGCCGATCAAAGCTGTCAAGATCTGCTTGTGTATTGGCCGATTATGATTTTACCTAGCTAATAGACTGAAGATTTGTGAGCCAAAACGGATGTTAGTGCGTCGTTCATGCATACTTTTGTAGTAGGAAAATAATATGCACTAATGTGTGCATTTGTCGTTATTGCCTAGCAAATAGCCAAAGGTAGTCGAAAATACTATGCTACGGTATCAGAGTGCGTTAGAAGAATTATAAATGCGTACGCCATTATAAATGCGTATGCCAACTATGTATAGTTGGCTAATGACAACTTGCACTTACAATAAATGCCCACTGATTATAACACTCACTCTCGCCGTTGTTAAAAAATTAATTCTCCTTTTTTTGTATGCGTAGACATGGTGTAGTCAAGCCCGCCGGTGCCAAAGCGGATGACCGTCTGATCATCCGCGTTCGGATTCCTTCCTCGGCTAAGCTTGATCGGGGTTGATATCTCAGAATTCCCAAACTATGCTAGCTGATCCGATTTCATTGGTCTTGGACGCGATCTCATGAACGAATTTCTCCTATTCTCCACACTTCCGTGTTTAATCGCTCTCCACTCGAACAGTCCATCCTACCTCACTGGCTCACTTCTTCACCGCTCAAGGGTCTGAGCCCTAGTATTTAGGATTCGTTACATCGCTATTATATACAAGTCGTGCAATTATACAAATTAGATGCGTAGGCGTAGTTGCCTACGTTGCCAGTCACACCTTGTTGAGGAGTGTCTAAGACAAACCGGTTTCGCCTGTTCGGCATCTTCAGTGTTTGAATTGAATGTCGACTGAAAACTTTCACCGGGCATTCTACTGAAAACTAGTCCCACTATTCTCCTTGTTTGATGAAAGGCGTTCACTGCTGCTTTGCATTGCACTTCTTGGCTTCTTTTTTTTTCCTCTTCTTATTCTTTTGTGGGTTTACCTAGCCCGCCGGAGCCTAAAGTACGCGACACGAAATAAGGCGGGTGTGACTCATCGGCCCTCCCATGCCCTGTTGCCACCCCGTGCGTTGTGGGTGGTGATGTGGGGTGGGGTTTTACGAACGCTCACCGGCTCACAGCTCTCCAAAGTGACAACGATGGGAGCGCAACGTTGCCAGCTATGGGTGTAGACTTGAGCTTTTCATCGCATCTTTGGGACTATAATGCGCAACGTTGGTTTTTTAGTCGATGAGTCACACCCGCCTTATTTCGTGTCGCGTACTTTAAGCCCATAAGTGGCTCTTACACCATACCTCAGTGACATCCATGAGCTGTGCACTTCACACCCACGCGGGCGTTTCGCTCGATGCGCGGTTTGTCATACGTGCGCCGCACGAAGTCGAGTGAGCAGCCTTATAGTACAATTGGCAATAGCTGGATTCGAACCCAGAGGCCCGCTGAATTGCGAAGCGAATATTGCATCCATTGCATGATCGAGGCAACTTTTTACCTGGTAGCCCTTTTCCTGGTAAAAAGTACCAGTTTCATCTTTTTCATGTGTATCCTCAAGCCCCTTGGTTCGCACCATCAGTTCACCAACTGAATCGCTTGCCTCATGAGGCCACAAAGCATCGGTCTTTCTTCCGATTGAATATCACCCAATCATCGGGAAAGAACTGAGTGTAAAATGATAAAATCCTCCACTCCTATAGAGGACTGGAGAGTGGAGAGAGGCTCGAGCACTGAGAAGTTCCCCTGATGGCCCTTCTCACTCCCCCGCAGAAACCCACCTGTGGTGGCTGTGGCCACATGTGCCTCAATGCATGCCCTAATACTATACCCACTGGCTCCACCCCAAAGAAGAAGCTCCGTCCACAAAACTTGAGAGCGAGAGTCCATCATTCAGTAGACAGAATATAGTGGTCATACTTTTTTCCTTTGTCTTCTACTTCCTATTATAATCCTACAAGATGAAGAAACTACCGAATTCCGGAGTGTTCACGTCAACCCTTGTAATTTCGTACGTTGCTACGAATAAATTAGAAATAAAACATAAAAATTGAAACTCGCGTCTATAATTAATTGAAAGTCCTCGGCTTCACTCGATTCGGCCGCATGTAACACTCAAGTGAGTGAACGGAGGAGGACGTGAAGACGCTAAAGATATCGTCATAGCATATGTTTCACGTTGCATACATTACTGAGAAGTTTTCTACGAACTTTACAGAGTCCACTGGATGAATAGAAGAGCAACACCGGACAAAGCCTATGTTCCGACGGCAATTGAACACATAGCAAACGTCATAACTCATGGAGTAAGCCTTTTTTACGTTATCCGTTCGATTGATTTATTGATTGTATTCGCAAAATAGGTTTGGATTTTACCAAGCGCCTATGGCAGCGCGCAGTTGCTGTTCCGTTCGAAAAATTGGGCCCAATTCTGCGCGGCAGTCATTTACGGGGCTGCTCTCGTGCTATGTTTCACTGTTTCTACCGTATTTCATACGGTTTTCTATTGTGGATCAAACAAGTTGGAGTTTTTATCAAATTCATTTACAAATTTAAAAAACTATAACAAACTAACTGTGAAGCGTGTCTTTTTTTTTTTCAGACCACTCAAGGAACTTCTGCACAGAAGTGATCGAGCGATGATCTATGTGTTCATAGCGGCTTCGTATTTTCCGTGGTTACTTCTGCAGCCCCTGCCACCTGGCTCGTATTGGACTAGTCAACTTTGGTGGGTCGTATGGGTGAGTCGAATTTTCACGTTGATGGTTAAGTTTTGTGAAATTCAGCCCGGATTATTTCAGGCTCTAGCATTCACCGGTATTGCGTACCAGCAAATATTCCACGAGAAATACAAAACCATGGAGACACTCGTCTACCTAATAGTCGGCGCTGGGCCGTTAACTGTAGTTCTGAATAACAAAGTGAGCAATTGTTTAATTGCAACATTTTATTTCGTAGCCCCTCATTTTTCTATTGAACAGGTGCTTGACGAAGCGGCGGAATCTCAAATCATTTTCGGAGGAATTGTTTACATAGTGGGCGTACTGTTTTTTAAATCCGATGGTCGAATACCGTGTGCACACGCTGTTTGGCATCTATTCGTGGCTGGCGCCGCAGCTATTCACTACTACGCCGTGTTACAGTATCTGTACGATTAGGCCAATTATCGGAATATTTCGTCTACCTTCATGCATATACATTTCCTTCCTCACTATACAAGATACTGCAATACCGTCAAAAAATGTTCTCGGTTTTTATTAATTAAGTTACGTGAACTAGGGGTCTCACCACTTGCACGTAGTAATGTCATCCTAGTATTCAAGAATGACAGAAATAATGTGCTCTTGTAACTTCTTACTGCCACTTTCGGGAGCATTTAATGAACTGCAGTAAATAGTCTTCCTGAGGAGGGCTTCCTATCGTGGATCTTTCGGCAGCGTACACTCATCAGGCTCCTGCTAGGCAATGCTTATTGCATTGATTCTTTGGTTTATTAACTAAGTTTGGAAGTGCCCGTAGAAATGTTGATTCATCCAAGCTTGATTTCCACTTGTATCAGAACACGGGGTTTTGAAAACTATAACAAGTAGCAAGACCCAATCACCGATGTACCCAAGATCCGCCGGGTGCTTAATTTATTTACTCAAAACTTTCAACATTTGGAAAATAATTCTTCCACTTGCGTCGGACGTGCATTTTGTATAATTTTTGAAAGCGGGTGACTTTGGTGGATTTGGGGTGCGTTTATCAATGCACATAATGCTCAACTAAGGGTTAGTACAACAATGGCTCGTTGTAAAACTCAAAAAATTGCTCAGCACTTGATGAGGTTTTGTTTTCAACACATGTAAAATAATACGGAAGGATTAATCGTGTTATAGTTTTACAACGGACCCACAGTCAGTTTAAACGTTGCTAAGGATTTAAACGATTTTGTATTCAAAATACTAAATTCGAATTGGGGGGTAAGCTCTTAAGATCAGTTTAGTGTTGAACGGAACTTTAAACCCGGGCCTAAAGCTCCTTTATGTACGGTTGCTATGGGCCTTTTTGTAAACAGCAATGTAAGCTAATCTCTGATTATTTCAGTAATTGATAAACGCACCCTTATTTGGTTACTTTTCAAACAAAGTACATATATAGTTTTTCTTATAAAGCCGTTTACACACTATAGATACTTGCACCAGTTGTATCCAATACTCGAATGCGTTTCCGGAATCGCACACTAAACGTATCGTGATACAGTATCCCGGCGACTTTTGTTCCCCACTTCTTCGCCTTTTCTTCCAAGGTCCATGCAGTGAGAAACGGAAGTCACTGGGCTACTGTATCGCGATTATTATAGTATGTTCTTAGTATCGCATTCAAGAATCGGATGTACCTCTGGAGTGAAAGGGACCTAATGGCTGCATGATACAGTGCTCTTGCACAAGTGGAAATCGGGCTTAAGGATAGAAATATGTGATTTAGTGATATTAAATTGAAAACTGCTTAAGCCGATTTTGAGAATAAAGCTAACTACTGTTGGGTGATCGGAAGAACGAACCTACAGAGGGAAAGCTAGAAGTACCTATTTTCCGAAAAAATGCGACTCCAGCTCGCTGTTTAAATCAGTAGCAACATAGATTTTGTGAGCTATCTTATGAATCAGCCCAGACGATTCTCTTGCACACCACAACGTCTGTTAAAAACAACTAGTCCTCAACGGATGGAAGAATCATTTACAATAGAATGTTATTAGCAGAGCATTGTTCTGGCCCCTCCCAATCTTCCTCATCATGTCCCCCTCAGGTTCATTCTTTTGATCGCCAAAGCGTACCTTGTTCCCGAAAGCTAGAAAAATCATGACAAGAAGAAGTGATTCTGTGATAATTCACCATCTTATTTTACAAAAATAAGACTAAGGCCCGTATTCATTACGTTCAGAGACGTCACTCAAGCTGGAGAATCTTCTTGTTTCGGTTCTACACAGATGGTTCATGAAATAGTCTCTTTCTTTGCTATAGCTCGTCAATTCAAACATAGACTTTACCCCACCGTTCTCTGATAAGCCCTTCTGGCAACTTCGCCTTACTAAAGATACCTTCGATCTTTGGTAAACAGTGGGATAAATTCGGTAACGAAAGCCTAGGGAAAAACGAAATAACGAATGATTTCAGATGATTTTTTTTAATGGTGTAACACTAGGGCAGCAATAAAGAACTAGACGTAATAAAACCGATTTGAAGCTACTTGAATGAATGCTCAGCTTGCGTGCTTCCCATTTGCACAAATTCTGCATTTTGGTGGTTCATTTCCACCTGTCCTTTGAATTACCTAAATCACATGTTAACGAAGAAGATGGGTGGAAATGAATTGTCCCGTTGCAGAATTGTACGCCAATGTGAAGCGCTATAGAATACGGGCCTGAGGGTTTCAGTCTTCAAAGTGAATCTCCTTGTTATCTTTAGTCATTCTTTCCTGTAAGACCTACAGAAAATTAATAAAAAAATCTGTGATTTTTTAAAACAATCCATTTACGTGAAGAATAAACTGAATGGTAGCTATATTTGATGTAAGTGAACAATATTTTTTCCCCCAAACTATGTTAACATTTTATTCCGTTTAGTCAAGTCAGGATGTAAAAAAAATAAATGTCTTTCATTTTTTACCAAAACTTCTACGTCAAGAATATTACTGCTCTTCATCAAAATCCTCCAATTGAGTGACTGACTGCTGTGACTAGTTCATAGTGAGAACGATTAATTCCACATGTTCTCGTGGCCTCGACCAAAGCGTCTCGCGTGTGGCCGGGGCGAAAATCCCAGTACGGTACTTTCCCCTGCGCCCCCCACTTTTGATAATTCCCACACAAAAACTTACGGCAAAACATAACGTCGTAACTTTTGTAACTTCCTCGTGGTGTCAAATAGGCAACACTGAAACCGCGCTAGTGAGCAATGAAACTTGCTGCGAAACATAAACAAGGTAAAAGTTACGGTTTCTGAGTTGTGCGAAATTTCCTGAAGATTTTAATGAGACCTTGAAATCCAGGACTGGTGCAGAAATACGGCGAAAATTTTCGTAACGTCGAGTAGGCTATGTGTGATTGGAGGGGCGTCGAGGAATCACATGTACAACTTCGTAAAGAGACTCTAGCAGGTGATCCACACAGCCCTTTGAAAAGTTGCTGGGGCTCCTCGAATTCCGAAGGGTACTTTATTAAAAGCTTGCTGGCGAAGGTCTGGCTCAATAATTTCAATTATTTTCTTATGTAACGGTGGGCGGTAACGAGGAAAGGGGGTGGGGACCGCCACCTTTTGGTCCTTTCCCGAAGCTGCGTGGGCTGCGGGAGCAGGGGTAAGCCGCTCGCTGGAAGGATGGTAAGTGGTTGTGTGGTGGGAGAACCGATACATAACGACGGATCGGGGAAGGAGAAGTCAGTCCTGCCAGGCAGTCGAGAGAGAAAGATCAGAGAGTCGGTCAGCGCAGTAGAGAGTGTGAGTCCGAAGAGTCCTGCCAGGCAGTCGAGAGAGAAAGATCAGAGAGTCGGTCAGCGCAGTCGAGAGTGCGAGTTCAGTGAGTCCTGCCAGGCAGTCGAGAGAGCGAGTTCAGAGTGTCGTGACAGCGTAGTCGAGAGTGTGAGTCCGAAATGTCCTGTCAAGCAGTCGAGAAAGCGAGTTCGGGAAGTTTAGCATTCCAGTCAAGTCAAGTGAGATTCGAGAGTTATTCGCCCGGTGTGGGTTCGCGAGTGTTCGTCTCATTGGTGAAAACCGTTTCCTTGGTGTCGTCAGAGCCAGTAAGAGTGAATAATAGTCAGTGCCAAGTCCCCGTCAGTGAAATCTGTTCGGGATAGTTCCAACAAGTTCGAGGTTCGATCGTGATTAACGGGTGTGACCACCCACCTTCAGTCTTCGAGTTACCGTCGTAATTAACGGGTGTGACCACCCATCTTCAGTCTTCGAGTTACCGTCGTAATTAACTGGTGTGACCACCCATCTTCAGACTTCGAGTTACCACCGTGGTCAATGCAGAGTGACCAACCTTCGTCAGTCGTCGAGTTACCACCGTGATTAACAGGTGTGACCACCCGTCTTCCGTCTTCGAGTACCACCGGGTTTAGGCAGAGTGACCATCGTTCTTCAGTCGTCGAGTTACCACCGTGATTAACGGGTGTGACCACCCATCTTCCTTATTCAAGTATTACCGAGATTGACCAGAGTGATCCGCCTTCTTCAGTCGTCAAGTACCACCGTGATTCACGGACGTGACCACTCCTCCGACCTCACGGGCAACCACCATCGGCCATCGCGATCTTCGCCATCCCCGACACCGTACCAGGTTGGTGATAATCTTGTCTCCTCGTATGCCTCTTGTCTGACGGAGGGACCAAGGGGATAGAGCGCGTCGCTACTACTGCTTTCCCGCCAAACCCCGTGGGACGTTCCAATAATTTATGTGAATTATAATATCGTAATTTGAAGAATTTTCGGTTGTAAATAATAAACAAAATTTCGTTTAAAAGAACCATCGTTTATCGTCCTTTCACCCTTTCGAACCCGCGAGCTGCGGCTACACTTAAGTTAATAAGTTATCCATCAAGAAAAAACATGGAGACCAACTGGCATGTGACAATTTACTATAACAAAATGGTCGGGTGGCATCCGATGTCACTCCAGCGTGAGTCAAAAACCTCCCTTCAAAAGCCTTCTATGCAAAGTTCTCGGGCCATGGGAAAAACGAAAATTCCGGACTAAAAAGAAGGTACGATATCGAGGATGACGAGAACCAGGGCGAACGATTGTCCACCAATGCATTTAAATATGTAGAGACTTACCAATACTAGAGAACCTTTAAAACACAGGTACTGCAACACGGATTTCAGCGCCATATTTGGTCCCTCAGTTGTTAGGGTAAACAAAATATCATGAATGAAAAAATTGTCATCGTAACAGCAAACAAACGCGGAACGCGATCGAAATAAATCAAAAAATATTACTTGTCATGAGATCAGGTGATAATTATAATCATGTGAGGGACCAAGCATGGCGCCGATTTCCGTGTAGCAGTACTCGTGTTTTATAGTGCCTTACCAATACGTGACACTCCTTGGTCTTAAATAAAGTTGACGATATCCGTTATCGGAACTTCCTATCCAGCGAATGACCTCTGCTGGAAACTTTGGCAAGTTGCGTTGTGGACCCGTGGGGAGCAGGGTGTGACGAAACGGACTACGGCGAACCCACTCATTAATGGCAGCGATATATGGTAAACCGCAAAAGCGTAGACACACAACTGCGTTCCATTTATTCGGCTTAAAAACTCGCTCTATTGGAGGGACGCTTCACGGAACAGAGGACCCCTCCAATGGCAGGTTGACCGGTTGAGGAGGATGGCTGCTGGCACTTCTGAGGGAGAAACGTCAAACGTAGTCTTGGACTCGGATGAGCCGTCGATGAGGTGGTGGTCGAAGGTTGTTGTGCGAAAGGCGAGGCGGCGGGGCAATAGGGCGAAAGCCACAGTGGCGGCTTCTACGGAGGATGGCCTGGATAATGCTGGAAAGGGGTCAGGAAGCAAAGGGAAGGGGCCAAAATGATGCCGAAGACCCTCGCCCAACTTCTTGTGGACCTGAGGGGCAGGGGCAGCCCGGTGGCTCGTGGGACAAGCGTTCCCAAGACCCTTGTTCTCAGGAGTGGCGATAACGGAGCACCGTTGGTTGGCCGTCTCGCATCTCTGCCATGTCCTGAAGACGTTAGAGGGAAAATAAAGGCGGTTCGAGTGGCGCGCACAAGAGCTGTTCTCCTCGAACTTGCAAGAATCAGGCATCAGCGTGACGAAACCAGGTGTCCTAGAAATCCGCGTGGTGCTCCCCAACGTGCCGGCTGATTGGGAGGTGGACACGTTTTCCCAGAGGCTGCGGTCGCACTTGGGGGTCGCGGCTGAGAAGGAGCTTGGCGTGGTACCGATGCATAAAGTTGGTCGGAGGAAGGGTCAGCTGACTTCTTAAGTTGTGGAGGCAACACAGACAAGGCGACTGAAGCTCTCGGCGAAAACACCTATGAGAGTGGGTTGGTTTTTAGTCACGCTGAAAGATAAGGTGGAGGTCACCTTCAGGCGCCAACACTTCGGGCACCCGGCGAAGACGGGCCGTAAAGATCAGAACTGCAGGGCTTCTCCTATTTGCGGGTGGTGTGCGCAGAAAGGTCACGAGTACCGAGAATACCCGAGAAAGTCCGAGACCGCTCGCTGCATCAATTGCGCAAGAGCGGGCCGCAGGGCCCCTCATGATGACGGTTCTCCAGGGTGTCCCACACTGTTGGCGGCCATTGAAAATCTCATGGGACACATCGATGGGACGACGCCGCCGACAGGACCCACTGGACCGGCCGATCAGGAGGCCACTGATCCTGGTGATGCTGTTCATCACCAGGAGGTCACATTGGAGATGGTGACGGAGGCGATGGACACAGGTGGTGCGCCCAAGCCGACCAATGGCCCGTAAGATTGGCCAACAGAATATATGTGAGGCATAGCCACCTCGCGCATGAGGAGCTGACGGTGGTGGTGAGAGAGAAAGGCATAGCAATTCTCCTTTTGCAGGAACCCCACTGGGCGCGAGGGCGGCTGGCGTCCTTCGGAGTGGGTGCCCGCACCATTTCCAGGGAGTTTAGGGAGGGGGTGGTGCCATTAGCCTCGGTGTTCGTCCTAGATGGGCAGTTAACCGTGTGCGCGGCCGTCATGTCCGGCAAGACATGACCGTCATGTCTTGCCCCTTCTTTCTTGTCCTTCACATTCTCCAAGTTCAATTTTTTGATTTGTGGGAAGCTACTGTGAAGGTCATGCGAATGCTGTTATTACGTCTTCAGCCTATTAGCCCATTTCAAATGGGTCCCGCAACTTAATAGTTTTAAACATTTATATAAAAATATATAGGGCCTGATTTTGTTTGAACGGATCGTATGATTTCATGAGTTTTGGTACTCTAGCTATAAGACAGCATGATTTTGGAAAATGTGTTACTTCCTCATTTAGCAAATAACAAATATAAGGTTTAACATTTTTCATGAATACCTCTGAGATCGAGTAACCAAACGCCTCTCGATCACGGTAATAAGGTGTAAAATTCACCTTTTCTTAACCGCAGAGCCACCCACCAGGGCCCAAACGGGGTAGGGCGAGGCTATCAGTGCGCCGACGCAAGGGAGGACCACCCATTCCCTACGACTCCTAGGACACCAAGGGAAAATCCGGACGAGGACCAGCCGAACAAGCGGAAAGCAAACAAGGACGCTAACCGGAGCCGAAATGGAATTCCGACCAGGGATGGGGTTCTTCCCGACCAGGGGTGGTGGCGGGTTCTTCTCCCAGATACTGGTCGATGAAGCCCCCCCCCTTCCCACCATCTGCCTTATCCGGGTTAATCCTTACCATAGGGCTTATTAGAGGGCTTAGCGCCTTAATTGGATGCCCTTGAACTTCTGGTGAGCGACAGAACCACTTTCCTGTCTTCACCCTACAACGCTAACAAGCGTAAGGGCGCTAATCGACCGACTATCCAGGAGATCCGGAGCAAGCGCGGGGCACTAACCGGTTAACCACCCGGAGGACCCACAGGCAGCGTCGAGGGACGCTCACAGACGACCCCGAGGACCTGTGGCAAGCGCAAGGGCGTTAACCGAAAGTCGACCCGGAGGATCTAGTGCAGCGCGGGGGCGCTGACCGAACGCCGACCCAAAGGATCTGGTGCAAGCGCAAGGGCGCTAACCGAGCGTCGACCCAGAGGATCTATAGTGCAAGCGCAAGGGCGCTAACTGAACGTCGACCCAGAGGATCCGCAGGCAGCATCGAGGCACCTCACAGACGACCTGGAGGACCTACCTGCAGCGCCAGCGCAGAATCCAGGATGCCTAACCTTGGAGGTGCTCGTGCCTGGAAGAACGATCGACCTCTCCAAAGCCAGCGCCTTCTCCCCAGGAATAATATTAATTTCAATACTGTAAATATTGTAAATACTACGAAATATTTTGGGGCCTGTTACCCAAAAGACAACAACAGGTGGCAGTTATGTTTTAATGAAAAGATCTGATTGAAACATAGGCGGATCTAAGGGGGGGGGGGGGTAACAGCAGAATTACCCCCCCCCCTGGAGCTTGGAAAATCTCTCAAAACATGTGGGAAGGGGAGTGGTGGGCAGGTGGTGGGGGTGTACTGGGGGAGGGGAGGGGTTTCGATTACCCCCCCCCCCTGAGAGAGGTCCCAGATCCGCCCTTGGATTGAAAGCACGGAGCAATCTTTTATTCCGAGTCTCGATAATAACAACTAAAAAACTAAATAAAAAAAACATATGATAGCTTCATCATGTGACATCTCCCCTGTTCTCGGAGAGCTTCTGAAAACGTCGATTTGGGTTTGACTGCCGAATGTGTCGTCGGTTTCAACGAAAGATGCTCCCATCTGGCACCCGGACGAAATACGATTGAGGGTTAGCGTCGGCTCTTACCACCTCCGCTTGATTCCAGCATTTTCGTTGTGGGTCGAAAACGTAAACCTTTTCGTTAGGAGAGAGATCTGGAAGGTCTTTTGCATATCTGTTGTAGTATCCAGAATTGCGTGCCTGTCTCCATTTGAAAGCTTTCGAAACGTCGGTATTACTTTCGAATTTGATTGGGAGGTTACTGAAAATTTTTCGTGAGAATAAGAGTTCTGCGGGGCTAGGAAGGTCATTGTCCAGAGGAGTAGTTCTGAAGCATAGCAAACCCATGTCAAAATCCATTTGGGTCTCTGAGGTCTTCTTGAGAATGTTTTTGACGGATTGAACCGTTCTCTCTGCCAGGCCATTCGACTGGGGGTAGTGAGGGCTGCTGGTTCGGTGTAAAACACCCCATGATCGAAGGAACTCTCGGAAAGAAGCTGATGAGAATTGGGGCCCATTGTCAGTAAGTATTGTGTCTGGAATGCCGTGTTCTCCAAAAAGCTGTTTTAAAACGTTCAGAACGCTTGAGCTCGAGCAATGATTAGGCATTTTCTTGACGAAGGGAAATTTTGAGAAACGGTCAACGAGCAAGAAGTAATCATGACCTTTGAAATAAAAGAAGTCTCCAGCTAAGTGCTGCCAAGGTCGATCGGGAATTTCGTCTCCTTCGTCGAGGGTCTCCTTCAGCTCCTGTGAGCGCTGGTATGTCACATGATGAAGCTATCATATGTTTTTATTTATTTAGTTTTTTAGTTGTTATTATCGAGACTTATTATTAGAGAGTTATTATTGCGAGATTGCTCCATGCTTTCAAAACAAAAAACAAAAAAACATATGATAGCTTCATCATGTGACAGTGGCGACAGTGAATTATTCCTCAAGTCAAGACCCTCAATCTTCGGACGTCTAATTAAGCCACACGGCGTCACCCTATTATTTACATTTTATGTTGTATTCCAGTTTATTTACAGTCCATTATGACCCCAAATAAAAAATTGTGTCCCCGAATAATAATTTTGTGGCAAGTTAAAATAAGTAAATTGTACCCTTTTATACCACAATGCGAGCTTCTTTCATAATTTTTGTAAATTGTACCTTTTTGTACCACAATACGAGTTTCTTTTATAATTTTTGTAATTAGGATTCAGTTTTATTTTACTCTCTCTCCTTGATCCTCCCAACGACCGGCGCCTGCGCCCCGTCCCCATACCCTTTCTCACAGCTTCCCCCTCTTAAAAAAAAGCGACAGTAGCCGGGCTCAGGCAAGAAAGGAGGGGAGAACAGTAGTGAAGGCAGAAGAAGGCAACCGTCCGCACGACCCTCTGAATCGTGTCTCTCCGGTAATCAGCCCGTCTTATCTGCATACGTCTCGTCAGTTGTGGTTGCCTCCGCGGACAGTTTAGCTAACGTCGCGTCAGTTGTGGTCGTTGCCTCTACGGCCAGTTTGCTTACGTCGCGTCAGTTGTTGTTGCCTCTACGGCCAGTTTTGCCTACGTCTCGTCAGTTGTTGTTGCCTCCGCGGCCAGCTTGTTTACGTCTCGTCAGTTGTTGTTGCCTCCGGGGCCCGTTTTGCCTACGTCTCGTCAGTTGTTGTTGCCACCGCGGCCTGTTTTGTTTACGTTTCGTCGGTTATGGTTGCCTCTGCGGCCCGACCCGTCCACGCACCGTCAGATCATTCATAAAGGTAGTCGCCGTAGTCCCGTCACCCGTCTCCGCTACTCGTCGCCTCGTCTCTCCACGTTGTTACGTCACCGCCAAACGAAGTAACGTCCCGTAGTCACGTCACCCCGCAACACGTCGTCCCGTCACCTCCACCCGACACCCCGTCTCGTCTCGTTGTTACGTCACCGCCAAACGACATCACGTCCCGTTGTCCCGGCGCCCTCTACTCGTCGACCCGTCGTGAGTACCTGCTGCGAACTGTTACCCCCCCCCCTTTTTTTTGTCTTTAACACCTTCTTTCCTGCTGAGTATCCGTCCTCATCCCCGATTGTTTTATGTTTCTTTTAGTATAGTTATAAGAATAAATTTTACGTTTCAGTTTTTCAATTTATTTATCTTTTTCCCAGTTTTCCTCCTCTAGCATAACGTACCCCGAATCTAAGAAAATAAAACGGATCAGAGGGTACTAATGTTCCACACCATTATTGTTCATTTTTGTTTCAATACACCTAACAATGCTTCTATTTTGTAAATTCGAGGTTTTTTCTTCTCCTTTTTCCCCTAATTTAATTAAAGCAAGTGTAAATTATACCCGATTGTTATCATAATGTAATCGTAAGGAAACGTTGACGTCGGGTAATTAATTCCGCTAGCAATTAATTATATAAGTCGCCCCTCCCAGGGAAAAATTTCCAAGAGATCCCTACACAAAAAAAGGGAGCCCTCCAGGTGGGGGAAAAGTTGGAAAGGGAACCACCCACCACCCACCGGTCAACCCACTGAGCCCCCCGAGCGGGTAGGAGTGGGCGGAAACCACCCACCGACTATATAACCCGAGCGCCGGCACTCCAAAACTCACTTCATGTCGAGAAGTCGAACGGGAAACACCCCAGCAACCTGGACCAGATCTTCAGCCTGCAATTGGACCACTCGACTGGGAAACAGTACGACCCTCCAGCGGCTTCAACGACTGGGAACTCCAGAACCCACGACGATCCGGAAGTACAACAGCGACGACGCAGTCTTCCCGAAGCGAAGGATCGCTCACCAAAAATCACGCCGTACGGGAAAACGTCCAGCGGTCAATTGAGACGACTCTTGACCGTTCGTGACGTCACACCCTACCAAGGCATCCACGGGCAAAGCCTATTGGGAACCTTTCCGACCCTTCAGTGATTCGATCCTGACCGGTTGGTATGACCGAGGCCTCTTACCCCGTTTTGTTTTTTTCTGACCAGTGGGACGGATAACGTTACGGGAACCTTCCAAGCTCTACTCCGTTGAGCAGACTCCGGACGCTTGTTGAAGTGGACACCCTATTGTGGATCAAACCGCCCCTGGTTCAAGTCGTCCCCAACCGGACGCATAGATCCAAGTAAATTGGACGGATAACCTTACGGGAACCTTCCAAGTTCGACATATCCGTTGAGAAGACTCCTGACGCTTGTTGAAGGGAAACCCTATTGGGGGTTAGACCGTTATTTTTTTAAGTCGTCAGTGACCTGACCGAACAGTCGGATAACGACCTTACGGGAACCTTCCAAGCTCTACTCCGTTGAGAAGACTCCGGACGCTTGTTGAAGGGAAACCCTATTGTGGATTAGACCGTTACTGTTACAGGCGTCATACACTTGACGCATATCCAAACCGGACCGGCAGGATAACCTCGCGGGAACCTTCCAAGTTCGACACATCCGTTGAGAAGACTCCGGACACTTGTTGAAGGAAAACCCTATTGTGGCCCTGACCATCACCGGTAGGCATTCGTGCCAGACCGTTGAGACGACTCCGGTCAACATTCATTCTCGTTCCCTCACCCCCGGTGGAACTCGATAGATACTACGGGGCTTAGCGACACTTGTGTCTGCCCCAGAATTCATCGAGCAAGACCGATCCTGTCCAAACCTTTCCCTGTCCTTGCCGAACCCGGCGAAGAAGACACTACGGACAGCACCAGAGGACGCTAACGGACCGTTAGTTCGACAAGAGGATCTGCAACAGCGCGAAGGGACGCTACCAGACCGACCATCGCGAAGGCTACGCACCGGAACGACCGGAAATCATTGAAGAAACGCATTGTTATTATTTTTTCCGAACCAAAAAATTTTAATCAGTTGTATTATATTGATAATATATTGGGGCCTGTTACCCAAAGCAAACAACAGGTGGCGACGACCGTTAATTTCTTGCATCTTCAACCCTCATCTTCGGGTCGTCCGAACGACCCCTATTAAGCCACACCGCGTCAACGTGATAGTCATGATGTACTATGAATGTTTCTTTGTAATACCCCTGATTGTAAAAAATAAAAAATTAAATGAAAATTAAAAAAAACACATTTTTGAACACACGAAGATCTCGAACAGGCAAGACCGGTTTGTCTTATGTTAAACACTTCTATTTATTATATTCATGAACGACCTTCCTAACCTTTTTCATGACCCACGCACCACGATCTACCGTTATGCGGACGATGTCACTCTCCTTTGCTCGGCTTGGGTGCGGACTTGCTACATGTTGCTTTGGCAGATTCGACAATAAAATTCCACGAATGGTGCTTGGCGAACTGTCTAATCGTCAACGACGATAAAACTCAGGATCTAACATTCCAACTCGCGGCTCTTTGAGCAGTATTTCTACCCCAGTAAAGGTACTCGGCATCTGATGGCTGAACCCCCGCATTTCGTGGATCACACACGTCACCAACTTGGCTACTTCACTAGCACGATCTATTCATGTTCTTCGTCGTCTCTCAACATCCAGATCCCCCGTGAGTGAGAGTGCGTGTCCCCGGATGTCCTGAAATCAGTGTATTTTGCATACTTCCATTCCAGGTTATCGTACGTTGTTCTTCTATGGGGGAACTCATCACACGCCACCCGGATTCTGTGCCAGGAAAAAACGGCGCTGAGAAATTGTTGCCATGCCAGTTCCAGAGCTCCTTGCCGGTCACTTTTCAGAGGGGCCAGGGTGCTTACGCTGTATGGCGTATATATTCTGGAATTCCTGGTTTTCGTTAAGGATCATATCACTGAGATGCCCCTCGTATCGTCTACTCACGAATATTGCACACGTGGGAACGACAAACTGTTTACAGCAAGATGTCGGCTTTCAGTAACGCAAAAATGCTGTCCTCAAGCCGCCGGAGTCCGACTCTTCAACGGTCGGCCGCGCAAGATCAGGTCTTTGGTGCGCGATGAATTTCGTAAAAAGCTGTAGGAACACCTTCTCGATCTGGCCCCCTAGCCTGTCAGAGACTTTGAGGATTCGCTTCTTACGTAGCATCAATGCAATACTTTGACATTGTTTTACATTGTTTTAATGTGTGGGCAAATAAATTATTATTATTATTAAAACTAATTTATTAAGAATGTATGAGAGAAAAGGCTCTTTCGGCGTTTGCATCATGGGATTATGGGAAGGTACCTATAGCGAAACAGAATTTGGAAAATTTCAGGAGCTCGTTGCAAGCGACTTATGTTCCAAGTTTTCGATGAATTTTGCCCACTTTTTTAGGGGAAAATTATTCCCTCAATTTTTTTGGGAAGGGGAAGCGAAATTATTGGGAGTGCCCGGCGATTTTTATTTTTTTAAACTGAAGATCCGGAAGGAACACCGTTGATTTCAACATTTTTAATTTTACTTCCCAGTCCCCATAGGGAAGGAAATTGGTAATGAAAAAAAAAACAACATTTTTTGAGCCGTCATCAAATTCGTTTTCTAGGACCCCTAAAATACCTAAAAAATTGTCAGTATGGCATCTGTCATCCGTGTGAAGTAATCGGGGGGTTTTCCGACATCAGACCACTCTGGCTCTGTATGCAATGACATCCAGGTTAAAAACGTCAAATTCATCCAGTTATCGCCATTTATCCTTGTTCGACTTTTTAAACAAATAACGTATTCGTGCGTGTGAAACAGTTTAGAAGTAAGATATTTTACTTTTTTCATATTTCCTAAAAAGCCTGTCGGCCGGACAAAGGCCAAAAAAGGCGGACGTGTCCTCCCAAAGTCGGACACATGGTAACCCCGGGCCCGTATTCATAGAAATGTCTTAAACTTATAGAGTTTTCCATTCAATGTAATACATTCGTGGGGTGTAAGTTTTTCCACCCGTTTTCTCTGAATCGAATCGAAACATAATTATAGGACGGACCACTACACTCGCGTGGTGTGTTGAAAGGAAAACGGTATTAAATTTCCCAAAGTGGGCGTCCAAACAGATGATTTCCCCCAAAAATTCTGAGACTGTTCGCTAAAATTAAGCGCCGACGATATCCACCCGTCTTGTCGAAAAACATATTCCGGCGAGGACGGGTAAATAGCGCCGGCGCTAATTTTTAGTGAATAAGGAGCCCCCCTATTATGTAACTCTTAACGCGTGCGTTAGCGAAATGAACAAGTTGAATAATTCAAGTAATCAGCTGAGAAATTTTGCTAACACTCGCGTTAAGAGTTACAGAATAGGGGGGCTGATTTGATTTTTACTTGAAATAATTTTAACTTAAGTAGCGATAGCGACTATGAATGCGGGTCAAAGTATCGTTACTTTCAAGATAATTTTTTCGAAAGTACCGCTCATCCGTTATTTTATCGATTTCCAGATGGCGTTAGAGTCGTTCGTGGAGGAAGAACAACTGTCAGTTTGCGAACGGACATATTGGAGTTGGAGTGAGTGCCCTGATAACTCATCTTATTACCTCAATAATTTCTCTTTAATGGTTTTCAAGTTAATTTTCCAAGGGCTAGAGAAAAAATATTGTAGTCTCATCGGTTTCAACTGTGGTACAATCTGTGATTCATTTCAATTTTTAGTAGAGACTATTAAAGCGGATGTCTTGTAAAAGTGAAAACCCCTGAAAGAAAAGGATTGGATTTTTTGAGTTTATTGGTTCCAAGAGCCCATCGACGTTTTCTGGTGAGTAACAGGAGATTCAATCATCACTGAATAGTACCATATAATTAAACTTTACATCGGTTCCACTGATCGGTACGCTCCGTTTTGTTGCGGGAAGTTGGTCTTCGCACTGTCCCGTAATCCAAGAGGATAACGCAAGAAGGCTTGTGTTGTGAGTGACTCATTCCTCTGGTTGATTTATTTAATTCGGGAGCGGTTATAATTTTTAAAAAAAACCATTTGCCGTATTATATTTATTGTGCCTGAAGCTAAGCGTGAGCGACTACTTGAGATAGAACAGACTCGAGACTTGAATCACACAAATGGACAATCTCTGAGAGTAGTGTCGCTCTCCGGTCGTCAGTCCGTGTTTGAAGATTTGTCTTAATCTCGCTGACATCGCTGTTCGTTTTGTGAGCTGAGCTATTTAATTTTTTAATTTTGAAATTCCATTTAGAAATTCATAATAGAGCTCGTCTATCTCTATGAGAAACATAAAGCCTAGTACACATTGAGACTCTCTGAGTCGATTCATTGTTGCGACTCCGAGTCCGGGCTGCGTAGATTCATGTTCCGACTCTGCAACAAGAATCGTGCCCACACTTTTTTCATATCTCTTCATGCGCGAGTTTCTCTGGAAACTTGAAATTTCGCTCTGGCCGCTGGCGGTCGGGAAGAGTACAAATTTGTATTTATTATGCAGATTCCTTCAGAAGGCTTGTGTTGTGGGATTACCGTCCCAGAAACAACAAATTTCGGGTACGGTAACTTGGTGAAATTTAGAAATTGTACCTCTTCCCTTCCTCTCCATTACCCTAACATTTTGTCTTGTCCACCGGAAAGACAGAAACGGGCCGTGCTGAAAGAAACATCACTTAGGGCCAGTGGCGGATCATCAAGGGGGGGGGGGCGAAGCAAAAATGTTGTCCTGCCCGTTAGGAGGGGGAAGGGGGAGATTGCTCACCGCCAGTTAAAAAGAGGAATATAGCAGCCACTTTTCCTGATTTTTCGGGTTTCTTTTCCCGGAAGACTGCAATCAAAATCTTCGGTTGTGGAGGGGGGGGGTCCTTTGCACACCCTGAGTTTCATGAATGTTCCCACTTCTTTATTTGTAGTGATGTGATAACTGTCGATTCACATTCATAATTGTTTTCATTTTCTTACCTCTGTTTTTCATTTTTTGTATTTCCTTCTTATTTTTTATTATTATTTTGACCTTAAGGGGGTTCTGACCCTCCCCCCGCCACTACCCGAGGGCTATCTCGACCTGGGGAAATGGCGATCAGTCGGCCACTCATGGGCGCGGTTGTGGGGAGGGGGTCTGCGGATTGTGAAAAATCTCGCCCAGAGGTTCATAAAATTTGAGCCTGGAGAGCCCGGCTGGGAGAATACTATGCCGAGCAGTTCAGTTCTCATACTCATGGGGAAGGAGCGTTTCTCATGAGGGACGGATGATGCAGTGAGGAAATAGACAAGGAAGATGACGGACTGCCAGACACGTGCAACATCAGGTTACCAGCCCGTTAGTGACTGTCAGTGGATGTACTGACTGTCCACGGTGTGGACCACGCGAAAGTGGGCGTTGTCAGTTGAGACAACGCTCACCTCGGTGGTTACCGAGGTGAGACTGTACTCTGCAGTTTCCAGTTTGCCCTCGTTGTCGAAGGACCCGCAAGACGCCGAATACAATTTTAGTGAGTTTACCTAAAAAGAAACACGAAGAACGAAGTGGATTCGAATCCTCCGAGGAGACGTACTGCAACCTTTGATAATGCACAGAAAAACTGTGTGTGTGTGTGTAGCAAGATCATTTTGCCGTGAGTGAAAGTGGAACCAGAGAGTTTGAAATGACCCGATTTCTATATTACACCAAATACAATACTTACTCATAAATCATGCATAAGTCTGTAGCCGTAGGAGCCTACATCGTCTGTCTTCCCTCGTCGAGGGTCGTCAAAAACGGACCTCGACGAGGGAAGACAGATGATGTAGGCTCCTACGGCTACAGACTTATGCATGATTTAACCCCTAACCCTCGTAGTTTAAGCGACTCTACTAACTACTTAAACCTACTCATAAATTATTTAATAACGAACTTAAAAATAGGACGCTTCCAAAATATAAGGGATTTGGCCACAATATCATGTATGAACGACTTGTCTCATAGAACCTGAAAGTACCTAGTAATTGTGTTTAAAACTTTTCTTTCGAGTGGTCAGCTTCTTTTCGTCGCCGGCCTGTCCAACACACGACGACCCAAAATCGGGCTTAACTAGGCCCCATCTTCAGTATTGCAAGGGGCAGGCTCAGGAATATTGGCCGCTGTGATCCCCCCATGGATGGCGAAGCTCGTACCTCTCACTTTTGAGTTAATTTGCCCTTTGGAGAGGCGGCTGGCTTGCTTGCACAGGATCGGGCTTTTTTTTAGGGAATAATTTAACGAAACTATCGCGATGGTTGCCTGGCAACTCACTAACATAAGAAAACCTCATGATTTAAAAAATTCAGTTTTTTGTGAGAGAGATAGAGAATGCATTAGGGTGCGTTCATAGTGAATCACCTTCACTGCGATACCTCGATGAGCGATGCCCCGATGAAACATCGATGAAGAACAAACATCAATAATTGTATGGGACTGTTCATAGTGAAGCACCCTCACTGCGATGTGATCTTCGATACCTCGCTACTATCATCGATGATTTGAACCATATGGTTCCTCGACCCCCCTCCTGCCCGTTGCTTTTTTTTTTTTTTTTCAAAATAAGGGTTAAAGCTTGAAGGGGACAGGTGTTCGTGACTTACGTAAATTGTCTGAAGGTGGACTTTAAAAGATTTTGAAAAGAAAAAAAAAAAGGCAACGGACAGGAGGGGGGTCGAGGAACCATATGGTTCAAATCATCGATGATAGTAGCGAGGTATCGAAGATCACATCGCAGTGAGGGTGCTTCACTATGAACAGTCCCATACAATTATTGATGTTTGTTCTTCATCGATGTTTCATCGGGGCATCGCTCATCGAGGTATCGCAGTGAAGGTGATTCACTATGAACGCACCCTTAGACAAGGAAAAAAGACTAAATTACGTCACACCGTTTTTTGGCGGGAAGTCAAATATAGCTACTTTAAATAATTAAAAGAAATAGTTATAATTGAATTTAATTGTTTAAATCCGTATACAGGGTGTTAACGTCAAGGTCGCACCACCGGCCAGGGATCGATTCTGCAACTCATTTGCGGCAAAAGTTGTCCTCTGCAAAAAAAAATCCCCCCCCCCCCACGAAGTCCGACTTTTTTCACTTTTAAGATTTTTTTCGAGTTATAGACATTGCGTTACTAAAACGACTGTAACTCGCTTGTTTCTGCCCGAAAATCAAATCTGAATACACCGTTGGAAATAGCGTTAAATTTACCATCTACCCAGTGCAAAATGTTATTTTAAATGTAGGATTCAGAGGACGAAAAATGAGCCCGAGTAGTAAAATGTGAGAAATTACGAAAATTTGCAGAATTTTCAAACGTTTTCAACTCCGACTGAATCTATCAGTTAATCGTACATGCTGCAATCTTAAAAGTGGCTTTCTTTAGGTCTAGTCATTTTTTTAATTAAAAAATAGAATAGATGAGAAAACCGCGTCTGATTGAAAAAGTAGGTGTTATTATCTTGCTCAATTATTTAATGACCGCCAAATCTTCACAGTTTGGTGGAATAAGGGGTGGTATACGTCTGTTTTATGTTTGGTTTTTCTGTGGCTGAATCGAATGGTGGTGCTAACGATGCTCATGAATTAGTTGAGATAGGGGAATAGGGGCGTAATACGATGTTTAATATTTTAAAAAGGATCCCGTTTCTACTTAGGGACGCAATTCGGGAATAGACCGTCTGACGGTAACATCTAAAAAAGACAAGCAAGAGCTATTTTATTCACTTTGGCATATTTTCGGTGGTGTCCTTCGTGTTGGTACCTACTATCCGTTCTAAAACCCAATGATTCTGCCTATGCCTAAGGCTTTCTACCTATTTGATAAACTATGCTCCGAGGTAATCATGCTCGGCGTTTACCGAGGTAATCATGCTGAGATGAATAAAGTAGCTCTTGTTCGTCGTTTCCCTCATGTTCTCTCGTTGTTATTAGATACTCGGACTTTTCCCACAAATAGCAACCCTTAGTGAAAAATAAATTCATTTTTAAACATAACACCAGACTACCCCTATTCCCCTAGCTCTCCTGTTTCATGACTCACATATGCACCACCCGATTCAGCGCTAGCGCGATATGCGCGCCAACTGCCACTCGATTCAGTACACAAACAAGTAAAACCCACCCCTTATTCCGCCAAAATGTGAAGATTTGGCAGTCATTAAATAATTGAGTATGATAAAAAACACCAATTTTTTCAATCAGACGCGGTTTTCTCACCTATTCGATTTTTTAATTAAAAAAATGACTAGACCTAAAGAAAGCTGAGGTTCCACACGAACTTTTAAGATTGCAGTGTACGATTAACTGGCAGATTCAGTCGTAGCTGAAAACGTTTGAAAATTCTGCAAATTTTCGTAATTTCTCACATTTTGCTACTCGGGCTCATTTTTCGTCCCCTGAATCCTACATTTAAAATAATATTTTGCAATGGGAAGATGGTAAATTTAACGCTATTTCCTACGGTGTATTCAGATTTGATTTTCGGCCAGAAACAAGCGAGTTACAGTCGTTTTAGTAACGCAATGTCTATTATAACTCGAAAATAATCTTAAAAGTGAAAAAAGTCGGACTTCGTGCGGGCTGAAATTTTTTTTTGCAGAGGACAACTTTTGCCGCAAATGAGTTGCAGAATCGAACCCTGGCCGGTGGTGCGACCTTAACGTTAACGCCCTGTATATTAAAAGGTCTTGGTGTGTTCTACCAGAAAAAAATATGTTTGGAAAATGTGCAACTTCCTCATTGTCGAAATCAGCGATCTCCTGGTCTCCAGGTGCCGCTGTTGCGGGATCAACGGGTTCGGATGCCGTTCCTTGTCCCGCTTGTAATTCGGGTACGCCGCATACGGCGAACCCGAGAGGGAGACTGCTCCCTCAACGACACCTCCGGGTGGTTCCGGGCTCAATCACCTCGATGAAGGTGGTCTCCCCCGTCACTTCCGCGGTGCCGGGCCGAGCAGGCTGAGGGCTACTGAGAAGCTCGTCCTCAACCTGCTCCTGGGTTTGGCAAAGTAATTCGATCGCGATCCATAAATAGTCCCACGAGCAGATAGGGAAATAAAAGTCACCCACGGCAGAGCCCCGCATGCCGTGGGAAGGCTTAATACTCAGGGAGGTCGCTTGTTATCCCTGAGGCTCCGTTAGATACACAGCTCACCCCGTGTCACGCACCCTTGGACTGGTAGCGAGTTCTTTTAGGACCGTGCCCTCGCCACTGCACGGCCCATACCCCTCCTCCATTTGTGGGGAGAAATCTTCGTAACAGTGCCACCAACCATGCCGCGGATACTCCGGGAAGGCTGGAGATTGGAGTTGGGTGGTTAGTGGCTAGCTGCACCAAAAGGCATGGTGTCGTATTTTAAAGACGCCATGAAATAAACGGCGTCAACGCATGGTCACCCCATTTGACCCCTCTCGTGACGTATATGAAGGACAGTAATGGCCGAAGATCTGCGGCACCTATAGAAAGTTTAGTCACCTTGGTTGTTACTCAAGCTGAGTATTTGCTTGAGCGGCTTCAAAATCGGTCGTTATAATTATTGAGTCATTTGTTTTGAATCGAAATAAGCAAATACTCAACTTGAGTGACGACTATGAGTATGGACCTAAAGAATTCGTTAGCTTCTCAATGACATATCTTACAAGTTGAATTTGCATTTGTTCGCTGGACATTTCAGGCAAGATGAGCAACGTACCCAACGAGGCCTACTGGAAGAGCAAAGCAGAAGAAGTCGAGAAGGAGCTAGAAGAGTTCCGAGAAAGTTCAAGTTTGCTGGAAAAAGAGCTTGAGAGGTCATTGGAACAATCAGATAAGGAAAACCGAGAGCTCCGATTAAGAAATAATTACCTCAAATTAGAAAATGATAATTTAAAGGTATATGGTAGTAATTTATTGTATTACAGGATGTTTTTAAATTTTTGTTTGTTTGTGTCAGGATAAATATGATGAGCTTAGGTCGGCAACTGAAGCTCATATAAACGATCTAAAAGAGCAAGCAACACAATCTAGAAAAAGGGAAGAAGAATTCGTTAAGTATATCAGGGAGCTTGAGCAAAAAAATGATGACCTAGAAAGATCAAAACGAGCTCTTTGTACTTCCCTGGTTGAATTTGAGACGAAATTGAACACTGCCCTTGAAAGAAACGTCTTCCTCGAGTCTGAATTGGATGAAAAGGAAAGCCTTAAAGTCATGGTCCAAAGGCTAAAAGATGAAGCCAGAGGTAACTTTGTAAACGTTGTAAATAGTTTTTTAGTTTGGTATTAATTAGTTTATTGAACTTTGCCATCTAGACAACCAACTGGATATGCAGGTCCGAGGAAGGAACCTGATGGTTATCGATTCTAATAAAATGGATAGCATGGATGGCGTACTAAACGGAAACACGTCCCCACCCAATCACAATAATATACCCCCCCTGAAAAGTAAGATACGCAAATCACGAAATTACGGTTTCTCTTTAAGTTGTATCGGCATGCGTGTTAAAAAAAACGACGGATCGTGATTTTTGTATATTTCGTTTCTTTTCCACTATTAAAAAACGGGGGTCAATTGTCGATTATGTACTCTGTTCGAGTTTAGGGACCTGGGCATTTACGGGCGTATGTTTCCTATAGATATGACCAATCATGTAATTATTTTGTACATAGCGAATCTAGTCCCAATAACAGAAATTTAATGAGAAAATTTGAGTCTCAGCCTTTTATCAAAAATTCAACTGAACGCCCTGAAAACTGCGAAAAGTTGTTTTTATGGTCCGACAAAAAATTATTCATTTCTGCATGTTGCGTGTGCATGGTGCGTGGAATTCATTTTTTGTTTGCTATTTATTTGCCATATTTTACCTTTATTTTAGAAGTTTTTTTTTTTTAGTTTTGTCCACAACTAATTATGTTCTTTCTTCTCTCTTTGTTAATCAAATAATAAAATTCGTTTCTTTCTCAACGGCTCAAATTATTTTAAGACCACATCTGCACGGTTGTATTTGGGTTCGTTTAATGCAACTTTTTCATTTTACCATTCACACTGAAAGTCACTAAAAGTAACGTGACTTTTTGTCTCAGTAACGTTCTTGATTTGCGATCTACCCTATTTGTTTTACAGGTATGAGTACAGGGATCAATAACAATGGTACAAACTCACGGATTTCGGCTATGAACATTGTCGGTGACTTGTTGCGACGAGTGGGGGTAAGTTGATTGCTTCGTGATAAACTCGAGTTCTGATCGCATGGCTAAAACATTAGGAGCGAGCACTTGTTTTTTATCAAGGGAGAGTATCAGTTTCCCTACAGTTTATTTTATTTATTGATTAATTAAAATTAAGGGTATTTTCTTTCTTTCTTTCTCTTTAATCCTGGTTAAAATTACGCAGCTTGAAAGGTTGGTCTGTGCACGGTGCAACAAGATGAAATGCGTCTGCTCCACTCCCATCCTAAGCACACTGGACTCTTCTTGATACCCTCTGCCTGGATCTGTGGCCCCCACTTGTCCATTCCCCCCTGATATTTTTGTGATACATAGTTTAATTTTTATTTCATATGGTAAAATATAATAACTTGGTGATTTCGTGTCTCGGACACAGTGGCAGTTCTTTATTACTTGCGATTCCCTCTTTCTCAAAAAGGAATAAATAAATTGAGCTTTTAATCTAATTTAACATTTTCTCGAAAGCCACTTGATCTTGACATACTCGTACTCTTGGTGCGCTTTAAAACAGGATAACATTCTGTGATTGAAACGTAAAGAATTGGAAACATTCCTTCCAGTTTGGTCTTGAAAACTTGCCCTCCCGTCCTCATTTTTACTTCCCTCAAACTTCCGAAAATACCGAGCACGCATTGGAGGGAGGCTTAAACAACAATCATAAAATGAAAAGAAACAGAAAAAGGTCCGTTATTTTTATTATTTTCTAATCTTTGATTTAGTTTTTCTCGTCTATCTTTTAACACCAACGTGAGGGTGAGAGCTTACGGTGGTGGAAACTGGGGCTCGCACTATACGTATAGATTTGTACATACTGACAACTTGCTTCATTGCCAAAGCGATCTGTTAAATTAATAAAAACCATAACCGACAAGAAAGCTTTCTGGACTGTCCGGTCATCTTTCGTAAAATAATTTTAACCTATTTTGTTTTCATTAATTTTTAACCGGCAAAAAGGTGCTGGAATCAAAACTGGCGTCGTCTCCAAGTAATCTTAATAAAGGCCGAACCTGCAATGGAACATCGCCGGGGGAAAGCGTTGACCGGGAACTTAACACACGGTTGGTACTCCCACCCCCACCACTCCAGAGGAAAATATTTTACCGTTTTGTACCATTATGTACCGACAGGAGTTCCAGGCTGAATCGTGGCACGTCGACGCCTTCAATTCATAATTTACTGCGCTCTTAAGAATTAACGAGCGATGTGAACGAGAAAACTATGTTTAAGTTATTTATTTCGGCTGCTTTGTAAATAACTGCTGTAAATAGAACAACATAGATATAGGTCAACACTTGTTGTAAAGAGAGGAGGTTTTCGCTCTATTTTCTGCTTAATTTTGTGGTGTTAATTAATTTGAAATGAGAATAATGTTGTACGGAATCAATTTCCGCAGACTAAGGCCAGTATTCAGATATCAACCTTAACGAGACCTTAACTTACGTTGTTAACTAATCATACAGTCTGTTTCGAAGCGGTTTAAGTAGGCCTTGAAAAGGAACGTCTCTAAATACGGCCCCATGACTAGAGGGGTAATTAACAAGTTTCATTATTATGCCGTATCCTCCCATCCTTATTTTTACATTTAAAAAATGTCATTACCTTTTTTTATTGAAGACAATGAGTCATATGAATAAAAAAGAGCATGGCCTTATGCTCAATAACTTCATTATGGATGAAAATTATGATTTTTATTCATAAATTGATGACCACATGCTTGGGTCATGATCTTTTCTATTCATATGACTCAATGATTTCTCCTTAATTTATTTTTTTAAGAAAAGAGGATACTTTTAATAAAATATATTTTTTGTACTCAACGAAGTTGTACGAGGAATTATCGTTCGCAAAGACTAAGAAATAATTGAAGTACAAGGCAATAAATCTGCAGAAAATAGTTTTTTGATAGAATTTAAGAACTCAATTATCAAAATTTATCCGGTCGAATTTTGAATCAGGTGCCGCTTCTGGCTTTCGATTCCCTCCGTGTTGTCGAGAATGTCAAGTGGGGAATGGATGCCCAGCATAAGACAAGAACAGATCTCAGAGACTTGAGTGTACTTAAGCATTTAATGACTACAAACAAAGTGTTTGGTCACTTGGTAGACAGTAGTCTAGTATGTTCAGAGTAGGGGAAGGGTCCCTACCTTGGACACTTTTTTTTCAATCCACTGAAACCATGGCTTAGTGGCAAATTTTTTTCATTTTGTTTATACATTCTGGTTGCCCCACTTGCCAACTACTTATTTCTGTGAATACAAAATTTTTGGACGACCTACTCATGCGTGAAACATTTCTTAGTGAAAAGTGTCATTCTGTCCAAGGTTCGAACCCGGTGACTTACCTTGGACGTGTAGGTCCCCAACGTTGGACACCTACTGTTCAAGGTTCGTCTCCACTAGGATTAAAAGGAAAAGTTTTATTTCAAACTCTAACGAGTTTAATAGAACGTTACAAATATATAATATTATTATATTTCAGGGAAAAATCACGAAGACCATAAAAATAAAATCTCAAGAACAAAACTTAACTAAATTTTCACTGAAAATGAGTTGGTAACATGACTTGGTATCGAAAGCTTATAAGGTTGAAAGGCCATGAACCAAGCTGTCTAGAACTCCTCCTCAGAAAAAAAATTCTGGTTGATGCACACGTTTCTTTTTGGTTGGCTGGCGTCTGGTGGTGAACGAGCTCTTTTCGTGGCATTCTTTGCTCTTCCTTCGGCATCCAAAATCAATCCAATCAAATACATCATGGGCCTTAAGCATGCAAAAAGTACAAGCCTTCTTACACTGTCCAAGGTAGGAACACTTCTGACTGTCCAAGGTTGGATACTCTCACTTTTGGAACAAAAAGTTGAATGCTGGTCAATCTCCTCCATCAATCAGTAAAACAATCAATGGAATAAACGGCCAAGAGCCTCTTTTATCATTATCAATAAAATGAGATGGCCAAAACTTACTTTCCCGTGCAGCAGGAGGTATGAAAGTTAGCTGCTAGATTCAGAAAAACATCTTCAAAGTGTCCTTTACAAAAATAGTCATAAGCGTTTTCTTAGTTGTTTGGAGATTTTTCGTCAGAAATGACGATTTCTTAGAAAAAATAATGATTTTTCTCTTTAAAATCGCTTGTTTTGACCTGAAAAATTTGAACAAGTTTTGTGATTTTAACGTGATAAAAAGCACTAAAACCTAATCCAAAGCTATACGTTGAATCAAACTGATTGTGCCCGCCTACCAAAGTAACAAAAAATGTCGCTCCGGCAGCTGGGGTGTCGGGTGAAGTAATAAAAGGAGGAAGCTGGAAAGAAGTCGAAAAGAAAGCAGAAGATTGCCTCAGAAAAACGCATAAGTGCCTGAATGAAATGGGCATGAAGATTAATCTGTCAAAAACCAACTTTTTAGCTTTTTCATTCCGTGAAGCCGACATCCCGACGATTGCGATTGCGTGGGCAAATCAAATGCCACGTGACAGACTGCGAGAATCCTGAAACCTGCCCCTGCTCAGTCATTCGGCAAGTTTCTTCGACTCGCTATTTGGGGGTGGAAGTGGATCAATGCCTGAGATGGGACCTGCATGTGAAAAAAGTCACGACTTCTATGCGGAAAATGGTGTACATGTGTCGGGAAGTGATAAATTTCCTATCGAGAGATGTTTGTAGGCTATTTTATTTGGCACTTGTACAGCCGTTGATGATGTACGCTGTCTCGGCGTGGGGTTGGTGTAATGAAGCTCTTCTCGATTCCGTATATATGATGCAAAAACTCATAATTATAGTATTATTGAAAAGGAAAAGGGAGCTACCCGACAGTATCTCTCTTCAGAGAATTTAAAGTTCTTAAGATTAGAGAGTTGCGTGACAAAATAACAGACATTAAGGTATACAAGGAATTGAACAAAGGGGACTTGAACTTCTTGGATGGCGGCATCACCAGAAATCGAGGGAAAGGACTAGCTCTAATTCCTTTTCGCAAGACCTCCCATGAGCGAACAACGCGTACGACTTCCGAGGGACGCATCTGTATAACGCCTTACCTCTTGACCTACGGTCATCACCGAATCTGGGATTCTTCAAAAGAAAAATAAAAAAATGGATTCTTCTCCAATCATCAGAGTAAAAACGGGGAAAAAAATAAATAAATAAATAAAAAAGGATTAAGAAGTAAAATGGAAAAGAAATTTCAAGAACATTTAAATAAATAACCACCCGAACAAAAACTTGTGCACACAACATATTTATATTTATTATTTACAACGTATATGTCCACAACTCCTCCCCACAGCTCAAGTCTATGACTTTTAGTGGGGAGTAGCGTAAAATTATGTGTTGTAATTATTCTGTATGCTCTGTAAATAAACGCAATTTAAAAAAAAAAAAAAAAAAAAAAAATATGCGCCTTCCGGAAAACATTCACCTGTAATGTAGCTGTCGGAGTGCGGTTTGTTGTGTTTCTTTGCCTTATTTTCTACTAGAGCTCTCCAATAATAAAATAATGGAGGATAAACAGATGAGCTATTTAAAGGCATGAAAAGGACAGAGAATTCAAGGGATATTACGTTGCGGAAAATGTTCGTTTTGGCGGGATTTCAACTATGCGAACTTTTGTTAATAAATAACAAATATTTCTGAAGGGTTTTAAATTTTTATTTATTTATTTACGTGGAAGGATTGATATTCCTCATCGAAAAAAAATGTGTTTGGAAAATGTGAAACTTCCTCATTTTTCAAGCCGTGAGAGGTGCCGCAAATACGACTGTATTCTGTCTCTCTGCTCGCACATTTGTCGTGCAGTTTAGCCTTAAGCTGTCTTAGGCGAAAAATAAGAAGTAGACGCATTAAAAAATAATTCGCGGATGGGGCTCTTTTGCACGAAATTATAGGTCGCGACTAAAGTGCGGAATGTCAATTAGCCACCCTATGGTGAAAACCACTGCCCTACGGGTAATAAATCGGAATTCCAAGATTTCAAGAACTTATACGTCAACTAACTCAATGAACAACGTATTGTGCTGTGACTCGTCTCACAATTTTCAGTAAAAAAAAAAAAAAAAATCGTATAATTGCGTACTTTCCTACTTTAGGAGATCATTTAATTCACTGACGTATAGAACTAAGCCTCCTTCTTTTCATTTAAAACTTACGTTATCCTAATATGTAGACGCCAAAGAATGAGAAACGCTTAAATTTAAATAATTCCTCAAAAGGACTAAAACTGTAAGTCGGTAATTCCCTGCATCTTCGAACAGCGGGGGGAATGGTCTGCTTCAAAGTTTCCATCGAATAAGACGCGAATTTTTGCTATATAAGTGTCCGGTAAAGCTGAGTTTTCAAGTAGACCACCAAGCATGATTACCAACATTTTAATTTTTTCAGTTGTGTTAACTTCGGTTCTCGCCAATAAACTTCGTAAGTAAAACTGGAAAAGTCTGGGTCATGGAAACATAACTGACTGTATTAGTAACGCGAAATATTTTCAGCCGAAGATTTTAAAAAGTGCTATAGGAATGAACCAAACTTTGATGGATGCTTAACGGCTGCTGTACAAGACGCTCTGAAAAAACTTTCGAACGGTGGCTTAACATTTAGGCACGTATTCATAGTCGTCACTTGGGCTGAGTATTCGCTTATTTCGACTCGTAACATATAATTCACTAATTAAAACAACCGATTTGAAGTCCTTTAAGCAAATACTCAGCTTGTGTGACAACTATGAATACGGCCCTTATTCTCTACAAGAGTTTTTAAACACAAGTATTTTTCTTTCCGCTTCGACAGGACTACCAAACTTAGATTTAGTGCCACTAGAACCACTAACTATACCCAGGCTGAGCGTTAAGCGGGGTTCGGGCCCAGTGAGCGTAGATTTAAAATTTGAAAATTTAAAAATCCGTGGAATAACCGACTCAATCGTTAACAGTACAAAGTAATAATATACCTCGCCCAATTTTCTAGCATAGTGTGTTCACTAAACATTTAATCATTGAAAGCACGGATCTTAAAAACCTCAAGATAGAGAGTAGAAATTTCGGAAAACAACTCGTAATCGATGCAGACTACGAAGTAGACGGCAAAGCTCTTCTTCTGCCAGTGCGTGGGTGCGGAAAATCACACATAACTTTAGGTACAGGAATAGTTTCCTATCTCATTGAGTTCTGGTCGTTTAATCTGAGACACATGTAAACGAACAGCAAATGTTGACGCCCTTGTCAAGTTCAGTGGAATCTCCAGGATAAAAAAAGGAAAGACTTACATGGAAATCGACCATTTCGACTACAAATTTTCTACGACGAAAATGACTCTGAGTTTGGAAAATCTCTTTAACGGGGACAAAACTCTCAGTATGAAACCCCCCACACCGCCCAGGTCTGAACTGTTACCAACTTTGAATTATTTCAGGCAAAGCTATGAACGATGTTCTCAACAATAACTGGCAAGAGGTTTTCAGAGAATTGAAACCAAGTATTGAAAAAGCACTTTCATCTATTTTCAAAGACTACACGAGCCGACTTTACAGCAGAGTACCACTCGATGAAATATATCCAATTTCGAGAACGCAGTGAAGGGGGCGAGAGGGGGCACTAGTTGGAAGAAAAAAAAAATCAGATAGCGTTGGTTGATGCGCAAATTGTAATTCATTTATTGAAACGTTTGAGAAATACAATGAATATACGTTTAATCTTTCAAGCTTGATTCAGCCTCTTCACACTTATTTGCAATTGTCGATTTTATCTGAAAGAATTGTTAAAAAGAAACGAGTGATCACAAACATCAAAACATAACATCAATGTCTACGTACCCAAGCGTATATTTTAATTTTTTCCCAGTAACTAAGTTTTTGGTATTCGATCCTTTTATTTACAGCGTTGATTTGTACTTCTACTTGTCTCAATTCCGTCCGAAGATCGTTGTAACTTTAAAAAGAAAAAGAAAAAAAAGTATTGAAGAAAAGCCACCACAGAGAAAGAATGCAAATTCATTTCAGGGGCATCACCATACGCCTCAATGCTGAAGTGCCCAGGAGTCCTACGTTAAACGGGTCTAATATAGGCCTAAGGGTTAAGGGCCTATGCAGGAGCGGTGAATAAAGAAAAGAGCTAAGAGAAGAGCGCCTCTAGGCTGATAAAGTGAGCCTACAAATTACACCACTCTAGTTTTGGGTCACGCAGCTTCGACATAAACCAATATGGAGAGCTCCCCTCGCAGCTCTCCTTTTTAGTCACCGCTCCCATATGTATAAACATACCCCAAGTACCATTAGTTTGAAGGAGACTTTCTTGAAAAATATAAAGAGGGGGAGGGAATGATTTCACTCTCACATTTGGCATAAAAATGTCAATTTAACAAAATAATTGTTTTTTATAACCCAAATTCATAGTCGTCCCTTGTAGTCTAGTAAAAGAAAATAGATTGAACCAGCTGGTAACTAAAGTTGTGATTGTTGAGGGGTCTGGAGATGGTGTACTCAAAAGTCCCCGCCTCTAGCCCACGAGCTAGCTGCTGGACGTAGCAAAACGTGCATCATTTTTCACTTTATTACCTGTAGTTCGTAAACTGTAGGTCTCATCCAAAAACTCATGGAATAACAAAAAAAAGTTGACAAAATTCCTCAAAAATTAATCTTCGACAAGTTTTTTGTAGCTTCAACCGCTCAAGAGATAATAGCGTTAAAAGTGACACTATTCTCGAACCCCTTCACTACTTTTAGCGTAATAAGCAGTTTCCCCTCCTAACCACCGAGGAGGGCATTGATGAGGGAAAAGGAAAAAAGGAAAATTAGATGAGAAAGTCCCTGTCCGGCGTACCTCCTTCATCGTTCCCCTTCCCCTCCCGTCGCCAAACACCAACGTTTGGAGTATACAATTCTTAATTTTATCAACGAATAAAAATCGTAGTGGACCCGAAAATCTACTCTTATTTACCTAACCCCCCCGGCCGGCCGTCAAAGCCCCCGTTAACGGGCACCAAAAACCCGCCTGTTACAGTGTGTAGTAATGGCGACCGGCTTCACAAAAAATGTGTTTCACTCCCTCCTCTTGTTCTTACCACCATGGTTTTTAACGATAGCTCATGGTAATTGGGGTACGAAATACAACCGGGTGAACCCATCCGGAATTTTGGGGTAGATAAATTTGATATTTAGTGGTTAGGAGGGGTGCATGGAGTTGGAAGTACTATGGAGTGTCCCACGAGGCTTTTGAGGCGAGCCAAAAATATTCTCTAGAATTCACACCTCAACTGAATTCTATTGGTCGTAAGGCAGACGCTAAGCAAGCGAGTCAGCTGGGTTTCCTAGGAAGTTATTTGTAAACAAGAAATTATAGTAGGGTAGATAATAGTATCTACCCGAACATGGCCGTGAGTTTACCTGGTAGTAAAGGTTCTCTACTCATGGTTGACCCTCAGACCTTAAGTTATCAGAAAAGGCCTAATTACACCAACCGAGTCACTCCGCCGAGTACTGGGTAAAGAACGGGCAGAGGCAAAATCATATGTTCGTCACTCGGCCGAGTACTGTCTGTGGTGATTACACATGGGTTTTACTCGGTGCGAGTAAACGGGACTTAAGTACTATCCGGATGCAGTATTGGCATTTGACTACCTAACTCTCAAGAAGGCATATTCACAGTGGTTGTATGATAATTTCAAAAATTCAATAAAATTAGTGAAAAAACATACGATTTCAATGACAGCAGTTCTTGTTTTTTTGTCATCACGGTGGAAATATTCCTCTCCACTGCTTTGTTTTCATTCGCAATCGATTGGATGTCGTCGTTTAAAACGCTGATTTGAGCCGCAAGCCCAGCCGGATCAATTAGAGAGAGCTCTTGATTTTTTTCGCTTAAAATAAGAATAAAATATAGGTACATAAATAATAGGAAGCGTAAAAATATATAAATAATAAAATAATTTTTAAAAAAACAGAAAGTAGCGTGTAAAGGATTAATTTCATCTTTTGGCTTATAAACATACTTGCACTTATTCAAAATCTCTGCCAAAGTGTCTAAATGTTTCTGAGGTTCGTCTATAGCCTCACAATCACTCGACAATAGCTTTTTCCTTTCTGACTTTTCTTTCAACTTGTTTTCCAATTCAATCGTAGCTGCCACCGCTGAAGCCCTCTGTTGCTCCAACTCTTTTATTCTTTCAAAATAAACTTCAGGATTTCCCAGAACATCAGCACTACGAAGCTCAATAGCTGCTTTCAGCTGTTAGTTTAAACGTGAAAGGGAAGTTGATGAAGCTTTGTTGAAACTATGATTATCATTAAAGACGATATTGACGTCAACCCTCGTATTTCGCTAATATTTATTTTTAATTTCCATTTCCATAACAATAAAATTTACAAAGCAATGGAATTACGATGGTTGTCACGAATACCTTTCTACCTTACTTACTGTTTCTAATTTGATTCTGTGGTCTTCGAGCTCTGAAACAAGCTTCTCCTGGACATTCGCGATTTTTTCTTTTCGATACTGACAGTTACGCTCGTCCTCGTGAAGGTCTTCGCACTCTTGTTTTAGAAGAAGGAGACTTCTTTCCATCTGTAAGGTTGCAAAGTTAGCTCAAGGACCTCCGCCCAACAATTTGTACAATTTAATCGCCCAATGGTAATTCAATCACCGTCAATCGTCGTTGCTCAAGACGGTCTTTCTCCGTAGCCAACGTATTTGCTTCAGCCCGGAGCTCTTCAGCCTCATTTTTCTGTTTCATTATTTCTTGTTTTTCATAAGCGAACGAAGTCATTTTATCGTTGAGTTCAGACATAATGCTGTCAGCGAGAGCAATGAAATCCATTGCTTTACTCACCAATTCGAAAGTACGCTTTGGAGCTAGGAAAGTACAAGTTTTTACGAATAATGGCACTACGGAAGCCCCAGACTCAGATGAAACGCAAGCACTGCTCTCTACGAAGAAATAATCGGGAATTCTGGAAAGAGCAACTCTTGCTCGCCCACCAATTTTTCCGGTACATGTTTGTTGGATCGATTTGTTAAAGTAGCGGGGGGGGGGGCAGGATTTCGACGACAGTGCCCTTTTCCGATAAACGGATAGTGCAAATAGTAGCAATTCGAGAGAGTCTTCGGATCACCAGAATTTGGAGGAGCAATAAATGAATCAATCTTGTATTACTTGGCGTAAGGATATCGAATAATCCGAGATTCAATGAAGGCAGAATGTAGTTCATAATGTTGCACAGGTTGAGAATTTCGACGTTGAGACCGCACATGTCATCCAGAACGCAGTCTCCCATAGTATAGTACTGGGTAAAGATAACCATAAATATCGAAAACAGAAAATATTAATAATAATAATAATAATAAATGAGAACTCAAAACAAGTAAAGAAGTAAGTATTTAATTTAAAAAATGAATTTCTTTATTTTCAGCCTCCCCACTCCCTCGAATTCACAGTTGTGACTAGGATGGTGCGGTGAGGAGGGGAGTAATCCCCTAAATGTCCGTAGTCCGTAGATAGGGTCATCTAAGCTCAATTATTCAATTAATTGTCGGACACATTAGGAAAACAAATTACGGAAAACTATTAGGAATAACAAGACGTCCCTGGGGGAAAAGTTGTGGCAAATTTTGTCAGCTATACAGGGTGGTCGGTTTTGGCACGTACAACAAAAATTGGGTGAAATTAGACCTCATTTGTGACCGAAAATGCCCCACCGACTATGGTCCGAAAATCAAAACTCTTCGAGATATGATTTTATTACTGATTTTAAAGGTTTAAGTCACTTTTCTCAACAAAATGCTAGTTGCTCGCTTCCGAGTGAATGTTTTCCAACTTTTGGCGACGGTTTCGGAAAGAGCACACTTTTTTCCGTCGGGATGAGCTATTTTAGACCTATATTTTTTCTATCTATATACATCTATCAATCAATATACTTTCAGTGGCCTTGACAGCCATTCAAACTGGGGAAAATCAGGAATTTTTAATTTTTGAAAAAAATTCAACCCCCACTATTTCACCCTAAATCTCTCCATATCGGCTTCCCAAGGTCAGAAAAACTTCTTCAATGTATTCTCTTCAAAATCACTCTTGAGATATTTTTTAGTTAATAGGCAGTATTTCTGCGCAAATTACTACTTTACAACAAAAAAAAGGCATTACTTTCTTCAAAACAGCAAGTTTTGGGTAGTTATGATCATCAACATTTCAACCACTCTTGCACTGTATTTTTTTTTTTATTTGACGTGAGAAACCATTAGATAAATCATCTAATGAATGTCTTCATTTACATGAAACTGATCGTATTCGCCTTTATTGTCGCTCCGGCAGCTCTGCTGCGGATTTCCTTAAGATGTGGCCAGTACCTATAGGCCGTTGGACTCCCCAGCAGAGTCGGTCCAATCACTCAGCTCGACCAGTTAGCCGCGACTCGTGGCCAGCAAGTCGCGCCTGGGAGGTGCCCCTGCCCTGCCGGGCATTGCCGGTCCCAGCCCCCTGCGCTCCAACCAGGAACGCGAGAAGACCAGGAGTCGGCCGTACGCCCGTCGGTCTCTGACGAGAGCCGAGTCGTCCGGCGGGCCATACCTACCCCATACCGCCCTCCGCAGATCCCCGTGGAGGCTGCAGCGACGAAGCGCATAGTCGGCGGTCTCCTCCTCGACGCCACAAGGGCATATTGGAGAGTCCCGCCGCCGGAAGAACCACAACTTGGCGTTGAAAGTGCCGTGACCCGTCAGGATAGAAGTGGCGGCGTGCTCAAGGGTAAACCACTTGGCTGCCGCCAGTCTCGTCCGAACATCGGGCACGAACCCGAACAAACGCCTACCCGTTGGACTGCTAGCCCAACGCGCCTACCAAACCTCGATGACTAGGTCACCGAGAAGGCGGATGCCCCAAGCGGCCCCCCATTCATCGGCCTTATACCGATGCACTCTGCCCAGTCTTCACGGCACCGTATCAAGCCCAAGTTTCCCTGTGCGAGACGGCGCCGATGAACACATGCATCGAGCTGGAGGTGTCACCGCCAGTACCTGGAGCGCGCCGGAGCTAAGCTGAGGACTTTCGCCCTCTGGGCCCTCGTTGGTCGGTACCACCACCACGCCGAGCCGTACAGCAGGGTGGGTATAAATACCGCCTTGAAGTAACGCGCCCGGCAGCGGTAGTCCGCACCTCAGACGTTTCCCGCCACTGTCCTATAGAGGGCCAAAGTCCTCTTCAGCTTCCCCGCAACTACTTCAAGCTGTGAGGTCGCTATCCTCCCCGGGTTGATCTCAACCCCAAGGTAGCGGCCCTGCCGCTCACCCACGAGGCGGGCCCCCCGGTAGCGAATTACCAGGGGACTGCCCCGAGAGAGCCGACCCCGCATCAGGACCAATTGGGTCTTCGGCACTGCGAGGCCAGACTGACCGCCCCGCACCACTCGTCTACGACCCGCAACAGCCAATCGATCTCTCAACTTGCTTCCTCCCGGGAGCGCGCCGATACAACGACAGCAAGGTCGTCCACGTACGCCAGTCCCTCAAAACCCTCCCCCGCAGCAGCCACAAAAGCGCAGCAAAGAGAAGGTTCCATAGAGCAGCCGAGAGAACCGACCCCTGCGGGCAGCCCCTCGTGAGAGGCGCCCGCACCACCACACTGCCATAGCGGAGTCGCACCTCCCTTGCCTCGAAGCACGAGGCGATCGTCTGGAAGATGTCGTTTGGGACCCCAGCATCTCGCAGTGCCATCATCATTCATAATGAGGAAGTTTCACATTTTCCAAAAATTTTTTTTTTGATGAGGCGTATCAATCCGTCCACGTAAATAAATAAATAAAAATTTAAACCCCTCCAGAAAAATGTTTATTTCTTAACATAAGTTGGCATATTTGAAATCCCGCCAAAACGAACATTTTCCGCAACTTAATATCCCTTGTATTCTCTGTCCTTTTCATGATTCTAAATAGCTCATCTGTTTATCCTCCATTATTTTATTATTGGAGAGCTCTAGAAGAAAATAAGGCAAAGAAACACAACAAACCGCTCTCCGACAGCTATATTACAGGTGAGTTTCCATCGTGGAATTGCAAGTTCCGTGGACATCTTCGGCTGCTAATGTGAGGATGACCATGGACCATGTCCAACAAATAAAAACAAAAAAATAAAAAACCAGCAGACGCCCTAAATTCGCACACCTCTTCGTCCATTTCATAAAATTTTTTATTTGTTGTTTATTCTTCAAATGCAATATTATTTTAATTTTTCCTGTGCCAGAGCTTGGATTTCTCAAGAAAGAGAGCAAAACAAATGAATTTTCGCACCTGTTATTATTCACATTTCTAGTCCAAAATGTATGACTTTTTCGCTTCTTTTCGAATTTTCTCGTCAAAAGAGGGAGATAATTCCACTTTCGAGTACACCATTGGAAAGCTGGGAAAACGGAGAAGTTTTTATGACGTTTGACAACGTGTGAAGCAATTTTTGGTGACACAGTAAATTGTTTTATGAAGTCAAATCATTGTTTTTTTTTGCATTAACGCAACAAAACGTTACGTTCTTAGGCGTTTTTGACCATACAGAATATTGATTTTGCTTTCATCCCTTAGCAAATTTTCCTTAGATTACGAAACTGCCATTACTTTTGAAAAAAAGTGAAGTAGAAGCTGAGAAATAACTGTTTTTCGTTGAAAAATACAGTTGCGCCTAAAAATCACTAAAAAAATTATTACTCGAAAACAAAAAGAGATAGGCCATTATTCGAAAAGGGCTGTTTTATCCCATTTTTGGTGTACTATCACCCATTTTTTTTTTTTTTTTGTTACTCAAAACCGACCACCCTGTACAGGTGTAGGAAAAATAGCGTACGATACCAATACGGCACTTCTCACTCCGTACTCGTGTGATTATACCGGCACTCGGCTACGCCTTGAGCGCTAACGCTCACACTCGAACGGAATAAAGTGCGTTCCGCATTCGTATCGTAATATACTATTACGGAATACGGACTGATCAAAACTTCACACAGTTCCTGAACTCGTGTGAGACCTTCCACTCGAATGGAAAAGAAGTGGTACTCCGTGAATTAGGTCTGTCGTCCACTGGAAGCGTTTTTGAGCGGCGCTACAACGAACGTACATCCCAAAGGCTCAAATTGAATGTGACATCGTCCACAGCAGGCTTACCTGCAGTGAATTCAATTTAAGTCATTTTGTATGGTCGCTCGTTGTAGCGCCGCTTGAAAACGCTTCCAGTGGGCGACCGGCCTTAAGCATACGAATAAAACCTGCTGAGAGCCTACGCCCGGATGGTGACTCGCCGTAGTGGAGACTGGAGACATTGACACGATAAAAAATAAAACATCAACAGAAACTCATTTGCCTTAGTCTAAATTAATACTAGAATCCAACCTTTTTCACATGATCCAAGTCGGCCTCAAATTCAGTGAGTACTCGGTAGAAGAATTCGACGATGAACTCTGATCTGGGAGAAGTAAAGTCTCCTTTCGTAACGACAAATCCTTCAAGATATTCTTGAATAATTTCCAACAAATTATCCATTTTGTCGTCCTTACTAGGCCTCGATCTTTAAACTTATATTTTGATAAAAAGAAACTTCACACTCGTTATTTTATCCTTGATGCAACTGGGAAGTTAAAGTTACCGTTGAAATTCATTCAAACCAAATGTTATCAGTAAATCAGTATCACCCCTTGCCACTTGCCAGTTTTGTTGAAGGAAGTGCGTACTCGCGGGTAAACTGTTCGATTGGTCATTCATTGAAGCCGTGCCGTGCCCGTGGTGACCGGGAACTCGGGAAGTGACTTTCGATTGGAGGGGAACTTTCCCGCTTCCAGTTCTCGATAAGATAGAGTTGGACTTTTCTTTAGAAGTTCAGACTTGATGCAACTTGCAACTAAGAAATTAGGCAGGGTTTCGAATCACGGCACAAACCAATAAATCAAGAGTCAGCTACAATGCCATCGCCAGACGAATTGAAAGAAGCTTTCAATTACTTCTCCGTGGACATTCCGAATAATCTCCTGGATTTCTGTAAGGCGTTCAATATTTTCACTTTTGAGTTTTGAGTTCCCTAAAACCGTGAGCTTACAAGTTGCGTGCCTGACGTCCCGAATGTCCCAGGTCTTGTCCTCTGTGTAAGGCATCAATTAGACGAAGAGACTCTGGCCGACACATGGAAAGCGTTCAGTTTGAAGTACGGCCACGAAAATCCGACGCAGGAACTCCTAGAGGAGATGGAGAGAAAAGAATTGATGTCTACGAAAACTCCAAAGCGTCAAGTTACTTCGTCATCCATGGAAGGTCCCAACAAGACGTTTCAGTATCCTTTTATTTCCATGTTGCCTGAGGAAAAGGAAGCATGGTGTTTGTGAAAAAATCGAGTCAGAGATGACTTCATATATTCGTAGCACAAAAATGAAGGTCGAAATTGAAAAAAAAAGGATCCAAGGGTCCCTTCGTGCTTCGTATCTTACACTGCGAATATTTGTACCATCCAAAAACAGTGATTAGGCGGAAATAATGGAAGAACGATTTGGTGCGACCATGTCAAAAATTTTGTTTAATTTATCTACGCGAAAAACGGGAACATTGGAATTGCCGTGGGGTTCTTCAGTCACATTTTCCAAATTTTCAGCCGCGTACTTGCTCCAGGAAGGGTCCTCCTAATTTGCGGACCAACAAAACGAATTCTGCGGACCAGCTCATAACTCTCCGTAAAGCGTTCCGACTGGGCTGATTTTCTGTAATTATACTCTACTCCGGTGGCAGTACAAGCCATCAAAATTTGATGATGATCGAGTAATTTGCTGACCCCCTCTCTCCACACACATCAACGAGTAAAAGTAGACCTCATTTTCGATCGAAAACACCCCATAGGCCATGGTCCGTAAATCAAAACCCTTCGAGATATGATTTTTCTAGCATCTTTTTAGGATGACATCATTTTCCTTGACTAAATGCGAGTAACTTGCTTCCCAGCTGACATTCTGCAACTTTTGACAATGGATTCGGGAAGAGCACACTCTTTCCTGTAAGGACTATCTATTTTCGTCAAAAAATAACTATTTCTGGGGCCTCGGCAGCTCCTCAAAGTTGTGCGAAATGGAGATTTTTTAATTTTGCAATAAAAGTAAACCACTACTTGCCCAATCACAACGATTTTGAATAGAAACCCCACTCTTTTCTAAAAAATTGTCATTTCTGCCGAAAAACTGCCAATTAATGAAACAGAAGCTCATGAGTATTTTGAAATGGACACTTTGAAGAAGTTTTTCCGATCCATGGGAAGTCGATAGGCGCAGATTTAGTATGGGCTTTAGTATGGGGGGGGGGGGTCAGCAAATTACCGGATCGTCATCAAATTTTTGTGGCTTGTACTGCCACTGGAGTAGAGTGTACTTACAGAAAATCATCCAAGACGGAACGCTTTACGGTGAGTTATGGGCTGGTCCGCAGAATTCAACTCCGTGTGGTGTGGGGAGAGCGGGGTCAGCAAATTACCGGATCGTCATAAAATGTTGATGGCTTGTACTGACACCGGAGTAGAGTGTATTTACAGAAAATCAGCCCAGTCGGAACGCTTTACGGTGAGTTATGGGCTGGTCCGCAGAATTCGTTTTGTTGGTCCGCAAATTAGGAGGACCCCTCCAGGAAGAGGGTCTGTCTAAAACGCAGATCTGCGGATCTGCAAGATTAACACCTCGCATCTTCAGATCTGCAGATTAACACCCCAAATCTGCAGTTTAATACCTAAAATTCCGTAATTCAACGAAAACGGGACTATCATTAAAAAGAAAGTTACAGTAGACCAATAATAGGCACAACATTGCCGATCGCATTTTGATGGGACAATAATTATAAGCGACTCACTCGATCAATCAGTTTTGCTTAATTCGTTCAGAACTAAATTGCATGCAACAGCCAATCGTACCATTTACGAAAATTTGCTCCAATTTTGACCCTTCCATGTCAGTACAACTGACACTTCCCCCCCGTAGCGTGCAGATATGCAGATTCATAAAAGCCTGCAGATCGACCTTTTTACGTCAATTGTTCAGCCTCAAAATGCATACTAAAGCAAATCATACCATTTACGAAGATTGGCCTCAATTTCGACCCCTCCAGTCAAAGAGGGGTCAAAATTGAGGCGAATGATCATGAATTGTACGATTGGCTCTAGTATGCATAGTTGTCGACCCGGGCGTTTTTAAAATTCTTTTAAGTTGAAATTCTCCGTAAAAATCAAACCAGTTTAAGTAAGAAATAAGTATCAATTTTGTATGCGCTGCAGCTGAGCCTGCAATGGATGATGTCACATTCAATTCAAGCCATTGCGATGTAGCGCCGCTCGAAAACGCGGCCCATGGACGACCGGCCTTATTGTTCAGCAATTGCGAATCTAAACTAAAACTCTGTGAATATAAACTAAACTAAACTACACATCCAGCAGGTGTTTTGAAACGCCTGGGGACTCAGGGGCGTAGCCAGCCCGGACTACATCAGTGAGGAAACTCCGCGGAATTTGGATTTTTACCTAGCCAAAAAAAATCACCGTTTTAAGTGAGCCAGAAATGCGAAAATGGTTTTTGAAAGAGGCAAACCCGCGAAATTGGGGCTTCAGCTACAAAAATTCGCAAAATTCGTTTTTTACCAGCGAAACACGTGTTTTTAGTGGGTGTAACCTGTGTAAATGGGTTTTCAGCGACAAAAATTCGCGCACTTGATTTTTGTGTGAGCCAAACCAGTTTAGCGAGTGGAACCCGCGAATATGATTACTTTGTGATTCACGCTAGTGAAAATGGGGTTTAAGCGTGATAGTAGCACATGACATTGGCCAGTTCGGCGACAAAAGAACGGCAAAATGGGTTTTTTATGGAGCGAAATCAGCTGTAAAATGGTTTTTAGTGAGGCACAGTGGCGAAAATGGTGTTTTATGTCCGTATTCAAAAACCAACCCCACCCAGGGGGACTTCCCAATTTCGTCGTAGTATGGCATGTGTGAATGTGCCCTTCGGTGGTTTGTGATCGCCCTGGGATTTTTTCAAGGGTCAACTTTGGTGCCATCAGGTGCATTTGAAGACTTAGGCCCGATTTCACCAACTTCTTAATCCACGATTACAATTTAAACACTTATATCAGAATTCATATGGGTCGCTATTAGCAACTAATCACGATCAACTTTAAACGAGATCAATAGATCAATTTTGTTGGTGAAAATGGGCCTTAAATATAGCATACATGAATTTTGGCACGTCTGTAGCGGCCCCTGAATTGATCGCCTCAGAGGCAGACCACCTATCTGGGCCTAGGGCGGAAATCTCAGAATAATGAAAGAATATAACTTCCATATAATGTAACGATGAATTATGAGTGTTTCTTAATTTAACCAGATAATTACGTTTTCATCAGTTGTAGCTGTGAATTAGCGCTTATTCTCGATTTTGACGGAATTTGTCTCCGTAAACTGCGAATTACCGCTTTTCTCGGTTTTAGTTGTGAATCAGCCGTGTTTCCCCATTTTATTCATGAATTAGATGTTTTCCTTAACCATAGGCGAAGTTTCCACCAGACACTGCGAATTGGATTTTTTTTCAATTTTGGCTGCAAATTATCAATTTTTTTTTATTTTAGTCGCGTAGTTTTTTTTTGTTGCTGTTTTCGCAGTGATTTAGCCATATTTTATTTTTTTCTTGTATTCATGAATCAGACTTTTTCGCAAAAGGTAGAATTGACTCCAGGCACCAAGAATTGCAATTTTTTTCAATTTCAGCTGCACATTGGAGCTTTCTCTCAATTTTAACCGTGAATTAGCAATTTTGCGGAGCTTTTTTTCATTTTTAGCCGCGTTGTTCCCGATTTCAGTGTCAAATTATCAGTTTTTTTCACTTTTAGTCATAAATTAGCGCTTTTTTAATTATTTAGCCGAATAGTCCAGTCAATTGGGGCTCTGGAAAGCCTGTTTCAGGACAAACGTGTAGAAGTTTTTTCTCGACGGTTTTATATGTTTTTGGGGATGAATCTGAACTTTGCCAACAAGAAATTTTTCGGCTTCCGGCCGAAAATCGCAAAAAAAGTGGAAATTTTCTGACTTTTTCTACTAAATTGACTATATGTCTGGAACTGTGTACTTTTCGATGATGACGTTCTTTTGCATTTTTGAAATAGACTAAATTTGTGACAATTTAAGCCCAATTTATCTCCGTACGACCAATAGTTCCTGAGATATGAACTCAAAAATTGACGATTGCGTGGGAAACGGAGTTTCTCGTCCGAAGTATTGTGAGAGTCTGGGTGCGTGTGCACACAAAGCTAGTCATTTTAAGACTCCCAGACGCTTTTGAGCTATCTATAAGGATAGGTAGTACCTGACTTATTCATTATTTTTTTGACATAGACTCATATTTTTCAGTACTACTGAAAAATATCTCCTTCCAGCTGTATTTAGGGTAATTTTGGTGACATACCCTAAAAGAGCACACTTTTTTTTTTTATTATGAAACGCTCGTGTCCAACGGAAGAAATTTTCATGAGCCTTCTCAAAGGAGGTTTGAAGTTGCGTGAAATAGTGTTCTTTATATTTTCGATAAACAATCCATAGAAAATTGTGTGAGATAAGTTCATAATTCAAGGTTCCCTGTTTGGCTGAACGTTAGTTCGTTCAGATGGGTGCGTTAATAATCCCCTTCCACCATTTTTCAATATGTATACTCGCTTTCGATAAAACCGGTTCGTCATAGAAAAAGTGAGGCATACTTATTCAATTTTGCATTGTTGTTCACGTGGCTTACGCTATACCATGCGATCGAAGAAAAACGCGAATGAGAACTTGTGGATTTTTTTGTGGACTTCAAGCTAAGCCTAAAAGAACGATTAGCATACACCGATGGTTTCAGAGATATTTCAGCAAATCGAACAAAAAAGCCCTCAAATCCAAATTTTTTAAGCTCGTGCAGTGCGACGTGGAATATTCAGGATTTTTTTTAGGAAATGGAAAGAGGTGTATCTGAAAGAGATTGCACCAAACATTTATCAGTTTTTCCAGCTTCAGGCTCCAGCCAATTTTCCATCAGCGGCAGAAAATGGTCAATTTTTGAGGGGTCACGTCTCAGGAACTATTAGTCGTACGGAGATGAAATTGGGCTTAAATTGTCACTAGTCTATTTCAAAGATGCAAATGCACCATCGTCGAAAAGTACATGGTTCCAGAGGTATAATCAATTGAGTAGAAAAATTCAGAAAATTTCCAGTTTTTCTGCGATTTTTGGCGTGAAGCCGATCGATTTTTTGTTGGCAAAGTTCAGATTCGGATTCAGCACCCCAAGAAACATATATATCCGTTGACAAAACTGCTTCTATACGTTTGTCCCGACCAAATCCTTATTGACTGGAATAGAATTTGCATTAAGAAACCGTAAATTTGCACTTTGACCTTGCACTTTTGGCATGACGTTGGACTGTCGGTCGCTTTTTCTTGGCAGATCTGGATGAGTGACGGCTTAAAATTTGTTTATTGATGCCTAGATGCACATGCTAAAAATTTTAAAGCGATTATTCGAGCGTTATGGAAGATGCTGTAAAGGCAGCTCCACATGCAAGCTTTAAACAGCTGAGCTGTGTGCTTCAACCAATCAGAGCGCTCTTAGTTCACAGCGTGGAGCGCTCTGATTGGTTGAAGCCTACAGCTCAGCTTTTTAAAGCTTGCATGTGAAGGCGGCTTAAAGGCCCGTTCACAAGCTCTTGTTTGTGCTCTGTGGTGTCTATGCAACCTATCAAAATGCTTCATTTTTCGAGGGAATAAATTTGTTTGGCTGAATAGACTCCCCATAACGTAAACATAGAGCTTGTGAACGGGCCTTAACAAACAATAACTCCCATTAAATTCCATGGACATTTATGATTAGCCACTAAAAATCGTGGTCTGGCGTCCCATAAGTAAGTCTAAAAGTTTTAAGGCCCGTTCACAAGCTCTATGTTTGCGTTGTGTAGAGTCTATGCAACCAAACAAATTTATTCCCTCGAAAAATGAAGCATTTTGATAGGTTGCATAGACACCACACAACGTAAACATAGAGCTTGTGAACGGGCCTTTAAAACTGATGTGCTCTGTCTCCATGTCTGGCTTCATCGTTTTCAATTTGAATTATAACGTTGTTCAGCTTTTTCCCTCAAAGAAGTTGGAGGGGGCTTAATTGAGGTCATCCTGGGTGTTGGGCATACAAGGAAGGGTTCGTTCAAATTTCCATTATGGATATCCATCTCAGGAAACTAATATATGCTAATACGTGAAACTATTCATACACACTTCCTTCTAAGCGATACTTAGCATACCATGATCGTCGAAACGCTTCACCCCGAGTGAAGTTTCCAACATCTTCACTGTTCATACACCCACATCCCACATCCTGCATTGATAGTACCTAACCTTCAAGAAAGGAGCCACTGGCTGCGGCCTTACGTATTTCCCAGGGCTGCTCTTTCGCGCCCGTTTTCCCCACAATTTTGGTTATTCGGTGTTCGTTTCAACCTTGGGGGAAGATTTATCGACCGGCCACATGCCGTAAGGGGTCGGCCGGTACCCTGCGAGCCCGTATGAAGTGGATCTAAACCTGCAGTCTGCACTTCTGCAGTGCATCTAAAACTGAAGAATGGATCTAACAACGAAGTGTTGGGGATGCGATGGAAGGAGAGTGATACCCACCCCCTTATTCTTGTCCTAGACTCGGGACAGCACGAATTGTTTGGGAGCGAACTTTTTACCGTCCAAAGTACCCGGTTATGGCCAAACCAAATACCTAAGCGGTCCCCTTCCGTCGCATTTGTACCGCTCTCTGAAGCTGCTTGTTGTCATGCATCAGCGTCAGGATTTTGTTCTCCCTGAACGTGTTCTGGGGTGTACCGAAATTTACGTAGTTGTGCTGCCGTGTTATTTTCAAGTTTGATGGTTTCAGAATGAACAAACACTCTTGCTGTTTTCTCTAATTTCTCTACGTTTAGTTTTCTTAACCCAGAGCTCATAGACCGTCATCGACAAAGACGAAGACACCGTCTAGAGTAAGTTCAACCTCCCTTTCAAGCTCTGGACATTTCACTGCACAATTTATGTTGTTTCAGTTGGTAAATGGATCATCCTTGAATTCCTCAATCGTATCTCCGAAAACTCCACAGTCGCCTCATACTCCTGATGCGTAAATGAACTTAATGCCAAATATACTGTTACTACAGCTATAGGGTATTCCATCACACCGTATTTATCTCCATCATCATTATTATTTGATTATAGGCAAATATCGCTTACAAAATACAGCGACAGGAAAAATTCTGGAGCCACTGTATGCACTTTTGGGAAAACCGAGCACAACTGGGCCTCGAGGAAATCTTCTGTTCAAATCAAGGAATTTACAGTAGAATCCAATAATCAAACGTCCGAGTGGCGTGGAATGTGGAACACTGTTCGAGATCTTCGTTACTTGCTCGATGAACACTCGTTAAAACTCGCGGAGCAAATATTGGAAAAACATTCCCTAGAGGATCCTATCCCTTTTTCATCTCGGTGTCAGGTGAGTTCAATCTCCCTCCCCCCCCCCCAACTCGATCAGGCCATTTTCCATCATTTAACGTAAATGTTATGTCTAGGACTGGAAGATTTTCGGTGGATTGGTGATTAAGTTCAATAGAGAAAAGTCTAATAATTCGAACTGCATTGAAATGCAGGACTTATTCGACGAAGATGGCGCTTTAATGGAAGTAGATGTGTCTGATACCAAATATTCCTTATTTCCGGGTCAAGTTGTCCTCTTCAAAGGAAGAAGCCTTACAGGGAAGAAGCTCACCGCGTGTCAACTATATACTTCGTCCGTTCAGCCCTTACCCCCTCCGCCCAATTTAACAGGTATTCAATTAGAGGCATGTAGTGATCATACGTCTCGTGATTTTTTTGGTTACACCTCATAAATATTTGATTTTGACCAATTTTGTCTTATCTTCGAGAAATCTTGACTCCATTGAATTCCATTGCAGGGCATCTCCAGGTGATAATAGCGGCTGGACCGTGCTCCCTGAAGCAGCAACTTTCGTTCGATCCTCTATCAGACCTGTTGGCATACGTTAAGAAAAATAATCCCGATGTATTAATCCTCCTGGGCCCTCTAGTCGATGCGAATCATCCGTTGGTTTCGGACTGTAGTTTAGACAAAAGTGTCTTCGACCTTTATGGGAAGCTAATTCAGGAAATTAGCCAAGGAGTTCCGGAGTAGGCTTACGTCATATTGTGATGAAGGTTACGTTGCTTTTCAAGTTTTACAAATTTTGCTTTAATTTTTCAGAGGAACTACAGTTTGTATCGTTTCAAGCTATCGAGACGCGAGTAACATTTCTATTTATCCGACGAGACCTAGTTTTTTCAGCACGCCTCAATTTAAAAATGTCCAGTTTCTCCCTGATCCATCGTTGATCGACATAAATGGAGTTATTGTTGGAATGACCTCAACAGATTCGATTTTTCATCTCGGGAAACATGAAGTCTCCAAGTGATGAGATTTGTTTTTAACCAGGTCAATTATTTTTTTGACTTGTATTTTGCTCCATTTCAGTGAATCAACCAAGAGACTACACCGTTTGGCTAGTCATTTATTCCAACAGCAGTCATTTTACCCTATGTACCCGGCTGATCCTGATGCTCCCGTTGACCTTAAACTACGCGATAAATTCGCACATCTGCCAATCACTCCCCACATACTGATAATCCCTTCGGATCTGCACCATTTCATTTCGGTAATAGTGTAATAAAGTTGATTTTATTTTCTTTATTTACCCCGAACGTGCTTGTAGGACGTTGAAGAGTGCGTCGTGATCAATCCTGAAAGGTTAGTGAAGGGGCACACTGGAGGTACATTCGCTTGTGTCGAAATACGCCCCAAAGACCCGCAGGACGATGACGAGTGGGTGCCTGCCACTCATATATCTTCGAAGATAGTTAAAATTTAGGGGATTTATTTTTTTTAAATAAGTTAATAACATAAACACTTTATTTCTTTTTGCCGCGTTTTTGTTTTTTAGATTTAACTTTTTTCTTTGCCTTCTTTTTCCTAGCTTCCATTTTCTTCTGCTTAACTCTTTCCATTTGATTTTTTTTTTGAAACAGCTTACTATTTTTCACAATTTCTCCTGCCTGTCTCATGACCATTTTCTGCAACTCCTTTTTCGATGCGACTGGCACATCCTCTTTCGTCTCCTTCAATTCCATTCCTTCAATTTCTGGAGCTTCTTCGCGCTGATTTATTCTCAGCGGCTCCACATGGTCGTTGTTCTCGATTTCTTCGTATTTCGCCTGAAACCAAAACGGCGCTATAAAATTACGACTAGAACCTGGCAAGAATCGTCGATACCTTATTGCGACCGATCATGAAATTTGTCTCAGCCAAAAGGTCTGTGTCCAATTCGAGAACGCTCACTTTTGAATCGTCCACGTCGTACTCTTTGGCTAAGGTTTTTTCCAGCTCTGGAATCGGTTTGTACGATTTGACAAATTTTTTGTACTGCTCCTTGGCCTGCGAACAGATCATGGCAAAACCCGTCAACTTCCAAAAATCATCGCTAGAACAATTGAAAAATTACTTCAAAGTCATCAATGTGTTATTATCGAGCTCGAATCCCAAGAAGCGTATGCTCCTCGATACGGAAGTGGATTTGGCATTCCCTTTCCTAATTTCCTGACATCGTGGAAAAATTTGTTTAGCTCAGGGGGCCCGTTCTGTAACTTTTAACTGTCACTATCACTGTCTCTTTCCACCCGTCCTCCCCATCAACATATGATTTAATTCGGGGCGGACGGGTGGAAAAGGAGATTCCTAGGAACACTGAAATCTTACAGAACAGGCCCCCAGGAACTAATGATTATGCCCCAAAGTACATGGACCATCTTCTCCAGTTCTATCACATGGTTTTCTGCCCAAAATAGTTTTATTTAGTTTAATAGCGTTTTCCATTTTCATAAAATTCCGCTTTGAAGCCGAGCATTTCCACTCGTTCTCTCTGAATTATATCATATGGTAACGGAGAAGGCGAGTGGAAATGCTCGGCTCCAGAGCGGAATTTTATGCAAATGGAAAACGCCATAAATCTTTCATCAATAATTGTCTTATAGCGATTTCCATTCAACACACTACACAAGTGTAGTGCCGCGTCCTCTCCATAAACATATGTTTCAATTCAGAGAGGACGGGTGGAAAACCATGCACCACACTAGTGTATTGCATTGAATGGAAAACGCCATAAGTGTTTCATCAGTCACTGTTTGTGGCCACGACCAGCACGAAATTTCTCGCTCACGGTGTTCACACAATCGACAGGCCCGAATTACAGCAAAGCTCAAAACCACGGTAAAGCAGTAAAGCTTCAAAATAACTTATTACATACTAACTAAGTATATGTGTATAAAGCCCTGCTCACACGATGCAATGTTTGAAGCTTAATTGCATGCTGGATTTTTAAAAACATCCGGTCACTACCAAGGAACATATGTTTTTGAAAAACCAGCATGCAATATAACTTCAAACATTGCATCGTGTGAACAGGGCTTAAGATCCATTTCAAAAGTAAAAGTAGGCACAATTTCCCACAAAGTCCCATGCACTTTTCACCTCACATTAATTCCCGTGAAGTTATAATCAACAGATTTACTCATGCGCCTGCTGCTGTACGATACTGACAGCCGAACACAGAAAAGATGTGACAGTTTTCGATTTTCTCGATAATGCATTGGAGCTCATTAAACTGTGTCGTACCCACAAACCTATTGCCTAGCAGCTATACAGGGTGTTTCAGGATGAATGCAATATTTTTTTAAATATGTTATGCGTATGTAATATGTGGCGTACTAAGTAATTGCGACCAAAATCACCCTACTGACATAGGGTCGCAAAAGATTTCTCTTGAAGTTACAGGCATATTTGAGTATTTTTAACCACTCGCTGTTTTTCCTCTAAAAAGTCCTTAAAACGACTAAACCTCTTTTTGTATCCTTGAACTGCCAACGTTAAAAATGAAGAAAGAGATAGTGAAAAATTTTCGCCAATTTCAACAAAACATGTCCGTGTCCTGAGCTTTCGATTGATTTTTGATGAATTTAAATCGGTTCGTTTTGCTATGAGATATTGTTCCTAATGTGTGAAAAAAACGGAGTAAGTCATCAATCAAGGCATAGGTCAATCAAATGGATTTATATGATTTGTGGTAGATTGATTTATCGTTTAGTTTGCCGGGGGCGGGGTTGCTTCCTCACTTTTGGTGGTGATGGGTACCCCTGCTCTTAACCGCAGTAAAGCCCCAACAGGAAAGATCGAAACGACTAAAGAACTCCGACTACTTTGAAGGCTCAACCACAGCAAAGCTCCCCCTCTCTTACAGGGTCGAGTTCTTGGCGGCTCTGGGGGGCTTGCGACTGGAGGCGACTTTAACGATTGGGACCCGGTGTGGGGCGCCCCGTGGCGCAGAGGATCGATCTGTGATGGCCGCATGGGAGCTGACATTGGTGAACCGCCCGGACTGTGGCCCCATGGGGGAGTCTTTCATCGACCTCTCCATGGTAGGCGGTTTACCAGTGCCGCGAGTGGGGGGCTGGGCTCTGAGTGAGGAGACCTCCGCCGACCTTTGCCTCATTCTCTTACGGGTGGAGATCGAGGAGGGGGCCGGCTACGGCCAGGCTAGATGGGAGGACTTCCGCGCCGCCGAGGCATCGAGAGAGCTAGTGGAGTCTGACCTGGTGAGCCGTGGAAGAGGCGTTCCTTGATGAAGCCTTCAGCGCGCTGGAATCGGTTGTCATGGGGGCTGCCTCGGACACGATCCCGTGCGTGTTGGTCAGCGAAAAAGGAACAACCGGACGGTGGAGATTGCGGCTCTCTCCGCGAGAGCGCGGCGGCTCCGCCGTGCCTTCTAAAGGACGAGGGGCCCTGGCAGGCACAGCGCCAACAAGCGGTACGTCTCTGCCGGGAGGGAACTTAGTAGGGCAGTTCGGGGGTCGAAGAGAGCTTCCTGGTAGGCGTTCGTGGAAGAGGGCCTGTCGGCGAACCCGTGGGGTGTCCCCTACCGGGTGACGAGCGGGAGGCTCAAATCCCTGATGTCCTCCCGTTCATTGAGGCGGATCGCGGTGGGGGTTCCGTGGAGGACACCCTGAGGATACTCCTCAGTACTGACTCCTGAGCATAGGCGGATCTAAGGGGGGGTAACAGCAGAATTACCCCCCCCTGGAGCTTGGAAAATCTCTCAAAACATGGGGGAGGGGGAGTGGTGGGCAGGTGGTGGGGGGTACTGGGGGAGGGGAGGGGTTTCGATTACCCCCCCCTGAGAGAGGTCCCAGATCCGCCCTTGCTCCTGAGGTTATCTTCCCGCGAGATGCATCCGAGGAGGATAGCCCTGGGGACAGGCTGGTGAGGGAAGAATCGAGGGTCTCCGATCAAACGCCGGGGAGCCCGTGGGTTTTGGAGGAAGAGATGGAGGAGGCTCGACTGAGGTGGCGCTGGACGCTCTCCAGTCCCTCGCTGAGGCCCCGTGGGGAGATACAAGGTGGCGGTCCTGCTCGACATTCAGGGGGCGTTCGACTCCGTCTTGTGGCCCAAGCTGTTTAGATTGGTGTCCTCGTACTCCGCGTCCCGTGGCATTCGTCTCAGGAATAGGAATTGTGAGGCTGAAGCCGAGCTATTCAGGGGCTGCCCGCAAGGGTCGGTGCTCTCGGCGGCGCTCTGGAACCTCCTCTTTGCGGGGCTCATGTGGCCCTTGCAGGAGGAGGGTTTCGAGGGGGTGGCGTTCGTAGACGACCTGGCGGTGTTCGTGGCAGGGCGCTCCCTCGAGGGGCTTCGCCGGGAGATCGTGAGGCTCCTGGCGGTAGTGGACGTGTGGTGCGGGGAAGCACGTCTGGCTCTCGCCGTGCAAAATACCAAATTGGTCTTTTGGTCGGGGAAGCCGATGAGAGAGGGACGGCTGATTATGGCCTACCGGGAAGTTCGTTTGGCGGGGGCCGGGCAGGGCCATTACCTTGGTGTAGAAATAAATAAGAATCGGGTTGCTGGACCGCAGTTGGAGATGGCTGGTGGTAAGTTGGAGAGGGCGTTTGGCCAGTATAGGTCAGTCGCGGGGGAAGTGTGGGGTGCGGACTACAGGTGTCGCACCAATTATTACAGGGCGGTGGTGATCCCAACGTTCCCGTATGGCGCGACATATTGGTGGTACCGCCCCAACAAAGCCAGCGGCGGAAGGTCTGGCCGGGACTCCCCCGGCCGACCTTCTGCTCGATGCGTGGGTTCACAGGCGCCGTCTAGCCCAGGGCGACCTGGAGCTGGTGCGGTGTGATGAGTGGGGAGAGCCGTGGGCGCTCCGCCTGCTCGATCAATTGAGGCTTGAGCAGGAGCGCTGGGCTAGCAGTAGCACAGGACGCCGGTCCAGACTCAGCTGGGGCTTGACAAGTGGTTTACCCTTGAGAATGCCCCCACGTCGGTCCTGATCGGGCATGGCTCATTCAATGGAAAGCTCTGGCTCTTCCGGCGGCGGGACTCTCTTTATTGCCCTTGTGGCGAGGAGGAAGAGACCGCCGCTCGCAGTGGGGGGAAAGGGGTCCGCCGGACGACCCGGCCTTAGTCGGCACCCGGCGGGCGTATGACCTCCTTCCGTGTGAGAAAAGAGAAGGCTCCTGGCCTTCTCGCGCGCCTGCATGGAGCGCAGGGGGCTATGGCCGTACATGCCAGGGGCAGAGCCATTGTTCCTGCCCGGATCGGAAACCGAGTAGGGTTACCTTCCCTACTAGGTAAGGCCCGTGGTGTGCTCCCCTCAGCCCTCCTCCACGTGGTCCACTAGCCGTGGCAAAGCAGTTAGGGGTTGAGAGATGGGGCCTACTCTGTCGGGAACTTTCCGGACCAAAGACAAGGCGCAGGCCAGATAAGACCCGGGACGGGTGAGATGCTGGCCGAATCTTAAGGAATCTCGGCAGAGCAAAGCTCCACCTCGAAGACGGTCCAGCTTTCATCACTATTAGACCAAGAGCCAGCGACGTAAAAAGTGGAACCATTTGCATACTTTTCTTACCCAGTGAATAAAATCGATAATAATTCCCTAATAGTGGGAAAAATTGTCTGCCTCCATTTCGACGTGACGAAACCGCTGGCAGACGCCATCAAAGATACACTTGTGGGGAAAAGTAACACAAATGTCAGACGGCAAAAACGTTTTTTTTACGTGATAGCGCAATGAAAAACGTGGGGAATTGAATACTACATATATTGACAACTGACATAGGTGGTGCTTTTGATAACACCACCTATGACTCTATGGAGGCTGCAGTAAGGAGCAGAGGTGTTGATCCATCTTCAGTGAAATGGATCAAGGGGATGCTGGAATGCCGCGTCGTGACTTCGGAGCTGGGAGGGGAGACTGTTTCCGTGTTGCCCTCAAGGGGGTGTCCCCAGGGGGGGGGGTGCTCTCTCCTTTGCTCTGGTTGCTCGTGGTGGACGAGCTTCTCGCTATCCTAAAGGAGCAGGGTTATGAGGTAGTTGGTTACGCGGATGACCTTGCGATTCTAGTTAGGGGCAAATTTGATGATACCATATCCAGTAGAATGCAGGGTGCCCTTAACATAGTGCAGCGATGGTGCAGCAGGCATGGTCTCAGGGTTAACCCTGAGAAGACCACCCTTGTTGCGTTTACCAGGCGGAGGAAGCTGGCATTAAAGGTAGTTTGACTGAATGGAGAAGTGTTGAAAGTAGGAAAAGAAGTCAAGTACCTTGGAGTTACCCTGGATCAGGGGCTCAAATGGACCTCGCATATCAAGAGGGTGCTGAGTAAGGCTACGTTCGCATTGTGGGCTGGTCGGAAAATGTTTGGCAAAACATGGGGTCTAAAGCCAAAAATGGTGTTGTGGCTGTATACAGCCGTTGTTAGGCCTATCGTCACCTATGGCTCACTCCTATGGTGGCAGAAGACGAAACAAGGGACAGTCCAGGCCTTGCTGAGTAAGTTGCAGCGCCAGGCCTGTCTTGGAGTAACGGGTGCTATGCATTCGTGCCCGACGGCAGCCATGGAGGTGTTACTGGACATGCCTCCCCTGCACTTTCATGTGCAGGCGACCGCATATATGGCGGCGGTGAGACTGCTGCGGGCGGAGTACGTGAAGCGGGGTGTCCAGGTTGGGCACTTGCGTGTTCTGGAGGAAGTTGCATGTAGTGAGGCGGTTGAAGTCGTTACGGATCTCACGCATGTGAGGATGGATTTTGAAAAACCCTTTAAGGTCGACATAGGCAACCGCGACCTTTGGGATAAGGGTTTGCCGAGGTTTAAGCCCGGCACGCAAGTATGGTATACTGATGGATCTGTGAAGGATGGGGGTGCTGGCATTGGGGTCTTTGGCCCCAGGCTTCAGCATTGGGAGTCCCTTGGGACGACCGCCACCATCTTTCAGGCGGAGATCTATGCTATAGAAGCCTGTGCGCGGAAGATTAGTGAGAGGGGTCTCCGGAAAGCGAAGATCTTTATCCTGTCTGACAGCCAGGCGGCTCTTAAAGCCCTAGGCTCAAGTGTCGTGAATTCGAAGCTAGTTTGGAGATGTCTTGAAGCCCTCAGGCCTGTGGCAACGGCAAACAGCCTTACTTTGATGTGGGTGCCGGGTCACAAGGGGTTTGAGGGGAATGAAATGGCTGATCAACTCGCGAAGAGAGGATCAGAGATGCCTTACGTGGGCCCGGAGCCAAGTCTCGGGGTCACGAAGTCCTTCACAAAGAGGCAGGTGCAGGCGTGGTTGGACGAGAGGCATCGTGAACACTGGGTTAGACAGCCAGGTCTCAGGCAGGCCAAGCTCTTTGTCACTCCAAAGGGACGATCGGAGAAGGGCCTGATCTCTCTGAGCCGAGGAGACCTTAGAATCTTGGTGGGACTGCTAACGGGACATTGTGCCCTTCGATATACACTCAGACTAATGGAGAAGTCTGACACGGACATTTGCAGATTTTGCGACCTGGCCGTGGAAACAGCAGAGCACGTACTGTGTGAGTGCCAGGCTCTGGGGCGGTTACGCTTTCAACATCTTGGAAATGATGTGCTTCAACCGGAGGACATCTCCAGGATGGCTACGGGAAATATCCTCAACTTCGTTAAGGAGTGGTGGTGGAGGACGCTTGAAAACTAGCGTCTTTCTTGGCAGGGCAACCTGAGGGGACACCACAATAGATCTTATAGGTCGAGTTTGGTAGGAGATAGTTTCTTCTGGGCTTCCCTCCCCGTTTAATAATAATAATAATAATAAAAAAAAAAAAAAAAAAAAAAAAAAAAATACTGTCAACAGGTTCTGTGGCGTCGAGCCAATGGAAAAATTGGAAAAGCATCAAACCCTTCAATTTGAAGTATTGGTTTTCGGTGTCAGGGTACTTTTATCTGGGGGAAAATAGGACGAGAAATCCAAAAAAAAAAAGGTAATTAAAAATCTATGATGAACGGTTTTCATGCTATCACAGAAAAACGGTGTCACTTGAGGTAAGAACACACCCCAAAAAATATTTTAGACTGCAGCGTATGTGAAATTATGGTAACTTTCACCACGAAATATGAAAATTTATAATACGCATGCATTTTCCATGCGCCGTAAATCATAGTGCAGCCGATGGGATCTTTAAAAATGAATCGCATAAATAAAACGGATTCGATACTGAATTTTTCGTCCTTCTTCTTATAGACCCCACGTACCCTGACACCGACAAGCAGTACTTCGAATTAAAGGGGTTTTCGTGTTTTCCGACTTTTCCTTTGGCTCGCGGCCACAGGATCCGATAGCATGAAACGTAACATTAATTTCCCAATATTTTCCAATGCGTTATCACGTGAATAAAACGTTTTTGCCGTCTGACCGGGATTTGAGTTACCTCTTCCCATAAGTGCATCTTTAATGGCGTCTTCCACCGGTTTCGTCACGTCCAGATTGAGGCAGAAAATTTGTCCCACTATTAGGGAATTATTATCGATTTTATGCGCTGGGTAAGAAAAGTATGCAAATGGTTGCACTTTTTATGTCGCTGGCTCTTGGACTGTACATATGGTGCTACAACCTTAGTATTATGGAGTTTCAACACGCGGGGAATCCGAAAATTGAGACGAATTTTCGATCAGAAGAGCGACGGGGTTTTCACTGTGACGCCAACATTTTTATGGTCACATCACACGTTTTCAGCGACCGCACCAATTTTCCCGCAGACAGCCCTGAATTCCAAAGAAGAGTACGAACGGTCCAAAAGAATGACGCAGGTGGAATCCATAAACGCTGATTAAGACATTTGGGATATTTTTTACCGAGCGCTCGTACTACTGACTCTGGAACCGAGAACATTGACTGATACCAACTACCATGACGCGTATCATTCAATTCTAGACAGTTTATCTGGCGGCTATTCTGTTGCGTGTCAGGCTGGAATCGGCCGAATTTCTCGGTTGTGCATAGTTCGGGAAACTCATGACATGAACCACATAAAACACCACTACATAAAACACCACATAAAATTTGAGGTGACCACACCTCGATGAGGTTTGGGAAATCGTTTTGATGATGTTTTTGCGCAAGTGATCTTGATTTCAACGGAGGGGCCATGACCCCTCTTTTGGATCCGCCGCCACTGTTACTGACATCTCAACTTGCTTTAGGAGCTTCATAGCAGAGCGATACCCTTCGAGTTTCTCGACAGATCAGGTTCTAAATTGGTAAATAAGTTCGTGCAAAGTACATGCTATTGAAATCTTGTAGTGGTACAAGTTAGGACCCCCTCCCCTCACGACAGTCCGTTTGAATTTTGCATGCCAGCCTATAACTTGTGGGGTTCTCTATTGATCCCGCCCAAATTTAGTTCATGATTTATTATTTTACTATATCGTCGCGCTAGATCAATAGTGAAACACGAAAGTTGTAGGCTTGTCTCTGTCTGCGAAATTCGACTAATAATAAAACGTGACGAAGGCACGAAAATTGATCGCATGTCGTCAGAGCATGGGCCTACTCAGTAAACAGTACAGGGGGAGACGGAGATCTGACTATTATGGCCTGATAGGTTGCTGATCAGGGCCGTTCTCTCGATTTCAGGGTTCTCCGACAGTTCTTGATTGCACAGCATTTAAAACGTTGCTAAACAGCCGTTTCGTCATTGACCACCGAGTTACAATATTTTTAAAGAATACTTGCTGACAGGAATCAGCTCTTCGACTCACTTCGCTTTTGATTCGTTTTTTTTCTTCCTTAAGCAATTTTTCAAATTCCTCTTGAGCCGCTTTCTTCCTCTGCAGTTTTCTCTTCCGAAAACCAGTCAAAAACTCCCTGTAAAACGAAATGTTAACTCCAAAACTTGTAAACTTCGGGACATTCGTCCACTTGCGTTGAACAAAGACCGACCTTCTAGCATCCTCATTAAATTTGATGTGTAATTTTGTCTTCTTATTTATAGGCTTCCTCCTCCGTTGTGCAGTCTTAACTTGAGGTTCGTCGTCAGAAGAATTCATTGATGAACGGAAAAGGGTACGAACTTCGAACCAGGGGTACTAAACCAGAATAACCACGTTGTTTACTTTCGAAGGTAACATGCCAAGAACCTGGCAGCCTGGCACGTCCCGAGCCCGAGTAATGAAGTCCGCAAGGTGAAAACCAGAGAACTATGGACAATTTTGACAGTTTTCCCCACCCAGTTCATCAAAGAGTTACAGGAAGCAAAGAAAACAACAAAATCCCGAGATTTTATAATTTATTTTTGTCATGAGTTGTGTAGTTGTGTCGGAGCCGGGTGGGGTGGGAGTCAATCACCCCCCTTTTTGGTACCTTCAACCCCCGCACGCCGCGCAACTGCCGCTTAAAATCTCAGACACCTCCAACATGGCTGTCAGTATAAATTTGACTTCAGGAATGATGGCTTTCTCCTCCTCACTTTATCAGAACGGGCGCTATTATTACGACGAAAAGCGCCCTTTAATTTTGAAAATATCTTTTAAAGTCCATTTAGAATTATGGATTACATCGAAGGGACTATTCTTCTTGGTGCCGGGATGAACTGACAGGTACTAGTGCTCAAAGTTCTATTTATTTTATTGCAGGATCACCATTTATGTTGCCGTTTTTTTCTTCCCTTTTTTATAGCTGCAAGGTAGGGATGTTTCGCATATTTTTTTCTTTAACCTCAATTTTTAACGTTATTTTTGGAAAGATTTGTGCTCGAATAATCATTGCGTAATTAAATTTAGCCATCTCCTTAGAGCTGAAAGGTATTTACCGATAAGAAGTATTAATTAATCCACACACTCATTAGTGGCACACATAGCCTGGAGGAATATTTTTATTTTGCTCATTGTCGCGGTATGGTCTTATGCAGGGCAGAAATCGCCAACAGTTATGTTCGTTAGATTCCTGGTCATATTATGGCGTCTCTTGATTCGGCTTTTTTGGATTGACAAATGGTTCTACTCTTACAGGTAGTGATCCTTTTGAATGCGGTAAATACTTGGGGCAACGGACACAATGACTTCAAGGTATGTACAAAATGTATCATTTAAATTTTTGGGCTTCTGAGCACTGCACTAAAGTTTGATTGCCGCTATAGTTGTTACTAGCTTGTTTGGGGCTAGTTAATTGCATTGTTTATTCTTTCGTTTTCGTTTGCCTAAATCTGAGTGCTGTTGGTGGGATAAGCGATAAACAGTGGCGTGCGAAGTGTTTAATTTAATTGTTGCACACAGTTGTCCCCTCAGAGGATCAAATGGCTCGCTAAAGGTGCGTTTACACTGAAGTGTCCCGCGACACTTATGTCTCGACATAAATATAAAGTGTCAGACGTGAAATTTATTGACTGTATAAATTCTGACAAACATTTCTGGAAGTTTGTGTTTACACCAAAGAAATTTGTGTCTGACACTAAATTCCAAGCAGTAAGTGTCGCGGGGCACTGGTGTAAACGCACTTTTAGGCATGGGCAGATATTGCCCAAATTTCTCTAATGATTCAATGATCCTTTCAGTCTGCACCCTCTTAGCTCAGCGTTATATTAAAACATAATCATTTAATTGCTCGAAACGCTGAAGGGTCATCTCACACTTTTCCTGGATCTTACCCCTTATTCTATAAGGTCATGGATCTTCAGGGGGCTATATACAGTGTATTTTACATTCAATTATTACGTATATCTTATATTCTTATTTGTTTCTACCTAGCTGTATTGATAATGCTAGGTGCTAGTCAAGTGAAAAATGTGGTAGTCCAAGAAAATTGAATCATGAGACCATTGTTAATCGAGGAGTTGTTCACGTGATTTAGTAGAGAACCTTTACTACCAGGGTACCAGGTGAGCTCACGGCCATGTTGGGGTAGATAAAATTATCATAAATTTATTGTCTACCAATAACTTCCTAGGAAACCCAGCTGACTCGCTTGCTTAGCGTCTGCCTTACGAACAACAGAGTTCACAATTCAGTTGAGGTGTAAATTCTAGAGAATATTTTTGGCTCGCCTCAAAAGCCTCGTGAGACAGTCCATAGTACTTCCACTTCCATGCACCCCTCCTACCAACTAAATATCTTCTTTATCTACCCCAAAATGCTGGATGGGCCAACGAAATTATAAAAGAACTAGATTGCTCATCACTGCTGATAAAGAATAGCCATCAAATAAGCTCCCATAGTGGATGAGAGGGGTGGATTTTCAAAATAAGTGCCACGTTGCCATAACTACACAAGGAGAGGGACAGGGTGATTATTTACCAGGGGACGACCTGCCCCCTCCACGCCCCTCCAGTCCGATGTGAGCAATCCAGGATTATATATTGTTGGGATGGGCTCACTCGGTTGTACAGTTACTTTAGGTTTAGCTAGTACATAGTTGAGAAGTATGAGTCGTTAATTTTAAAAGCTGTCAAGGATGTACTTGGCGTGGCAAATAACGTCAGAGTGTTTCGTTGGTGAAAAAAAAGCACTTGTAATTATAGAAAACAGTGAAGGCAAATTTGACATTTTAAACGAATGGATTTAACACTTCGTTTGCAATTCACACCGCAATTTACCCTTTGTTTGGGATTGACAGGCGATCTCTCGGGCAAAAATTGAAGAAAACATAACAGAAAGTTCATTGGATTTTTCTGTACTGCCGGAAACTGTAAAAAAAAAAAAAGTACCGGGCAGTTTTTGTGACTTTTTTGTGATAAATATTTTGTCATACAAAAAGTGGAGGGTATTAATTTTGACCGATCAATTAACAAGAATTTGAGGAACAAAATCCAGTTGGACGGGAATTTGACGCATCAACATCTATTCCCGCCAGACCAAGAGTTATTTTCCATTTGCGGTTCCACAAATCGTACAAAATCAATCCTGGTTTCGTGTGTATCTCGAGACGTTAGCTACTGAACTGAATAATGAAACGGAGCAGTTCCTACTAAAAACAAATTCATAGAGTCCCGCCAGCTGTCCTCAAATTGAAAAAAAAAAACGGACGTTTTGAAACGGTCTCAGTTTTGGTTGTCACATTTTGGAACAAGTCGGAAAAGAAAAGTTAGTAGCCTTTTACCAGCAGAAAACGAGAGAAGTACTGAAAACAAGACACAGTGATTTTTGTTCTACTAAGGTAACAATTGCGCGAGTTCTTAGTCGCGATAGAAGACACAACAAGGAGGTTTTAGTTGGTTATTAGTAGCGAAAAACCAAATTTCGTGCCTTCGTGCAAAGTGAAAAGAAAAAGTTGCATGCATCTCTTGGGGTACCTGTCCAGATCCTCTGAGCCCACAGAAAAACATGCCAAACCGCCCAAAAATGGGTGCGGCACGGGAAGTGTCCCGGAACGGCTAGTTAAATCTCGCGTCCCGGGATCAGGTCGATATTTCTTAAAATTAAAGAAGGAGCATAATAATTCGTCGGAAACACACCACGCAATTTGATTCGAAGACTGAGCTGACCATCTCAAGGCTGAAATGCGCGCGCCGCACTTCCTTGCTTGTTCCGAATTTCTTGATGGAATAATTAGCTCATTAATTTTGGCTGGGAAGTCATGATGAGCCAAATCCACTTTTTTTTACATAAGTAAAACTTTTAAAATTTGGCTTTTGTAGCAGGCAATTCCACAAAATTTGGTTTTCGATTAGACAGACTTCTGTGTAATCAGATTCTTCAGTGAAAGTTTGAGGAATCCAAGTAAGTACATAAAATTTTGGCTTCAAAGAGTCAAAGCCACGAAAGTTGTTTCTGAATACCCAAAATCCGTGAAGAAGCCACTTTCACGACATTTGGACTTCAAAATTTGGGGTGAAATATCCAAAATTACTAAGTTTACGGTTTGAACGAGCATAATCGGAGAATTTGGGGATGTGCCAAATGGTCCTTATAAACCGCGAATAAGCATATTTACTTAATTGTGGCCAGTACGTTGTATAGTGAAACCGCGAATTTGTACTTTTTCGCAATTTCAGTCGCGAATGGGCGCTATTTTTAATTTTTTAAATTACATTAATTTTATTTAATTTAATTTTAGCCGCGATGTATGCAGTAGGAGGAGGAGGAGCCCCGTCGTACTTAGACTGGAGCTAGTCGCTCCAAAACTATTAACCCCTCTCCCCTACTTCACCCACAATAAAATTTTCTGCTGCAAACTCCGTGCTTACGGCATCACAGATGGGCCGTTAAGTTTCTTTTCCGGTTTCCGTTGTCAAAGAATGCAAGTAGTGCAGCACCATCACCGTTTATCCACGCCGTCAGAAGTGCGTTCTGGGGTGCCTGGTGCCCATATTGTGTCTTCTCATGTTCAACGATATAGAAAGACATGTAGTGGGAGCTGAGCTGACCCTTTTCGCAGGTGATATCACCATCTTCGGGATCGGGGACGACGCAGGGGCCCTGGATCTCACAATGATGCGGGCCGCTCTCGACTGGGGTGGAGGGGTGGCTGCTTCCAAATAACTTGTGGCTCAACCCGGCAAAAACAAAACAGATGATCTTCAGTTGGCGAGGAACTACGGATCACCGTGTTGGGACCGTGAATTTCTTGGTCATGTGGCTTGACCCTAAGCTGGACTGGACGTGTTAAAGAGACTGAATAGAGCTTTATTCGCGCTCAGAAAAGTCAGAAAGTTTGTTCCTCCTGATTGCTTTCCAAAACTTTACATTGCAACCTCCCATAGTATCATGCTCTACGGTGTCATCCGGTGGGGAGGATCAAGCCACGCTAACAAAATATTTCTCCTACAATCAGCGCCTACTGAAGGCTGAATCTAGTTAAAATTGTTTTTTTTTTTTTAAAAAAAAAAAGGAAGAAGATTGGTTTGGGTAGTTGGGGGCAATTGTCTGTGTATGGTGGTTGGGGACAAGCTATAGTCTATCCACTTAGTGAAGGACTCTCGAACTCGTTGCTTCATTTCGATAGTTCGATTTGTTCTATCCCACCAAAAATATTTGAAGAACTCAACAAAAAACGTTTACATTATACAGTGTGGATGGGTGTAAGTGTAAAGAAAAAAAATTGGGTAAAAGTAGACCTCATTTGCGATCGAAAACCATAAGCCATGGTCTGAAAACCAAAACTAAAAAATTGTAATTTCTGCCGTAAAATCGCCAATTAATGTAACAAACGCACATGAGTAATTTTGAAAGGGACACGTTGAAGAAGTTTTTCCGATCCATGGGAAGTCGATCGGTGCAGTTGGCGCACCGATGGGCAAGTGGGGGTTGCCTTTTATTGAAAAATTCAAAATCTCCGTTTCGCACAACTTGCTAGAGCTGCCGAGGACACAGAAAATAGTTATTTTTGACGAAAATAGCTATAGTCTAGTAAAAGAAAGGTAGTAGATTGAACCAGCTGGTAACTCTAAAGTTGTGATTGGGATTTGTTCGGAGGGGTCTGGAGATGGTGTGCTCAAAAGTCCCCGCCTCTAGCCGACGAGCTAGCTGCTGGACGTAGCAAAGCGTGCCTAATTTTTCACTTTATTACCTGTAGTTCGTAAACTGTAGGACCCACCCAAAAACTAATCAAATAACAAAACAAAGGTGACAAAATTCCTCAAAAATTAGTCTTCGACAAGTTGTTTGTAGCTTCAACCGCTTAAGAGATAATAGCGTTAAAAATGACACTATTCTCGAACCCCTTCACTGCTTTTTGTGAACAATGCGTTGTAGCGTCCTCGCTGTTGACGTTACGACATTGATGCATAGCAAAGAAGTTAATCATCATGTAATTCTCTTTACAAAAAACAAAAATGATACTCGCTTATCTCCAATAGGTGTCGAGATACATGCAGAAGGAGAAAATTCCCTAACAACAAAAACTGTATTCTTATGGGACGGTCCTGTTTAATTTGATGAAAACGGCTATTAGATAAACTAGTTTTGTTAACTTATCACAGGTAATTTGAAAAATAGCTTGAACTAATGTGTCCTTAACCGTTTTACGGCTCATTTTATGTCAAAGTTAGCTGTAGATGTGGATATTCGGTCTGTCCGACCCGAGAACTGTAATGATCGCGGGGGCATGGAAGCAAGCGTTCTCACAGCGAAAATTCGAACTACAGGTAATAAAGTGAAAAATTATGCACGTTTTGCTACGTCCAGCAGCTAGCTCGTGGGCTAGAGGTGGGGACTTTTGAGTACACCATCTCCAGACCCCTCCGAACAAATCCCAATCACAACTTTAGAGTTACCAGCTGGTTCAATCTACGCCTTTCTAAGAAGCATTCGTTTACTAGACTACTAGGTTTGACAGAAAAGAGTGTGCTCTTCCCCAATCCAGCGTCAAAAGTTGCAGAAAGTCACCGGGAAGCGAGTTACTCGCATTTAGTCAAGGAAAATTATGTTATCCTAAAAAGATGTTTGAAAAATCATATCTCGAAGGGTTTTGATTTTCGGACCATGGTTTATGGGGTGTTCTCATCGCGAATGAGGCCTAATTTTACCCAATTTTTTCTTTACACTTATACGCATCCACCCTGTATATCGATCACCTAACGACCGAAATTAATTAATTAATAAATAAATTAATTCGGTAAAAAAATAAAAATGAATAAAAAACACAACCACTCCACTTCATTCGCGACGCTTCGTCGGCAGGGCTCGCAGACCTCTTCAGGCAACTGTATTTAACCCCAGATAAAACTATGAACAAGTAGTGTCGTTAAACTAATTATTATAAACATTTGAAAATTTCCCTACAAGTGCAACAATACATTTACATAAATAAATAGAAGTAAAATTACTCAACCAAAATTTTAAATTACTCATTAGTCAGTAATTATCATTAAACTTTGAGGAAGGTCACACCCCTGGATTGGAACGGAGTCGATAAAGAAAGCAATTGGGAAGAACTTGAATACATTCTAGGTACCTAAGACTAGAGGGGATAATCTCACTCCCTACATCTCCAACATTGTCCGCAAAACTGACGGGTACGACTTATTTAAATCCTGGGTGTCTCCAATCCTTTGAACAGAATTTTCTTGCCATATAATGTCTATCATTTCGGAAACTCGCCGCCGATACCTATCATGTTCTTTATGCAAAATTTTAACATTATCCCAATCAATATCATGCTTATTATCATTACAATGCCGTTTCACCAATCTTTCAGCGTTATTCTTAATGTCCCTCTCATGCTCACCCACTCTCCAAGCAAGAGGCCTTTTTGTTTCTCCCACATAGGTAGCTGAACAGTCCCCACACGACAATTTATACACAACATTAGGACATTTTACTTTCCTGTAGTATCCTTCCCCTTTTTTACCACTCCCCCAAGCGTTTCTTTAACGTAAGGATAGGCGAAATAACAGTCCTTCTCAGGGCTGATCCAACGCTTTTGTACAATCCATCCTTGAACGGTACTTTGACTGAAACCAAATCAAAACCAAACCAATCAATCCTATTCTCCCTGGCCTTCCCTCTATCTCCGTTACAACTATCCCCAGAAATCTTGTACAATCTCTTGCGAACATACTTATCTATAAACTTTGGTGGATAGAGATTGATCTTAAGAATCGCTTTTACGTACTCGATATTTTTCGCATGAAACTCATTTTCCGCCAAGATAGCCCTATCCAACAACTTTATAAACCATGGCTATTTTCTGGTTACGTATAGCCGCTACACAGTGATCATTTATTCCGAAATTATTCCCGGTGCGTTATTTTTAGGAGAAGGGGCAAAGGGGAAGCTCATTCCACTAAATTCAAGGGCGGGCGAGAGTCCATCCCTAAGTGGACAGACTTTAGCAACTATAATTGTTCTTACGCATTCACCTACAACCTTCCTGATAAGCAAGCAACAATTTACTAATTAATGAGCCCTCTGTAATGAAAAACGCCTTAATTACACACAGATAAATTGATTGTGTAATATTACGGACGATATAGTGCGAATTATGTATTACCAAATATATTAAAATGGCTTGGCACGATTAACACGCCAGCCTTACATTTCCAATCAACGCCCGATTATAAAAAAAAAAAGGGTACGTGTGAGAAAAGAGCGCGTTAATAAGCCCACTACACGAACATGTTGTGAGCTCGGGTTTCACCTTTTTTTTTAGTAACATCACAAATATTCATGGTTACCCAGATTGTACGGAAAAAATGAAAGGGATGAGAACTGAGAAGCACCTACCTACTCACACACGCACAAGTACCTCATAAAAAAAAATGAAGATGGCCGAGTCACGCCTGGACGCTGTCAACTGCTGTACGGGGAAAGGACGGCTCAAAATTAGACTAGGAAGGAAGGGCATGGGATAATTTCGGAGGCGAGGCGATTATAAATGGGCAGCACTTTTTCAAGCAGAGGACGCGGCGATCCACTACTGCGTGCTAGAGCTCATAGAGAAGTTCAAGACACACTCATATCTCCAAGATAAAGTCAAATCTTACCAATAGATCCCAATATGTGGCTGCTAATGGAGATATTTCCGATCTCAGTAGGTGTTCCACAAGGCTCCATACTTGAGCCAACCATATTTATTATTCTGACGAACGACTTGACCCAACATTTGAAATCCTTACAGTAGCACCGACGAGTGTTGAAGCCAAATCCAGAGTATCGGAAAGATGACTTACGCAGCATGATATGCAGTGTGCTGCTCAATAAAAGTAAAACTGTTAAGGTTCTTTTCAATCCACGTACGAAGTAATATGAACCAAATCCTGCAAAGTTCTTGGGAATTTATTTCGATAGCTCCTTGACGTTCAGGGACCACCTCGGCTATCTTAAAAGCCGTCTCTCTAGGATTTTATTTTTGTTTTGTAAACTGAGACCCGTGGTTGAGGAGACGACACTTCGTTCCGTCTACTTCGGGCTTTCCACTATATTCACCTGTGACATTGTTGCATGGGGGAGGGCTCCTGGGCTCAAATCTAGATTTATTCTCCAAAAAAGGCCTTACGCTTTGTGGAGGTATCAAACTTCGTCTCACGATCTTTGGCGCTTTACGTGTACACTTTTCTAGTGTCCTTGAATGAAAATTTCCAAGGCATGATATCATTGTACCAGAACAGGGATCTACCTAATTCCAAATCCGGCGAGATTGAGGAAGAGTGAGATGAATCCTCTCAATTCATTTTTTTTTTTTTTTTGATAGGCTGCCCAGCCAATTTAAGCAAGACTTCCTAGGCGTCACTATGTCACTAACACAAACTGAAAAGATTTGTAACATAAGGTACCTCAATAAGGTACCTTCTGTATGATTTTGACGTAGGTATTCTGAAATAGGAATACCTAGGAAATGTATTAAAAATTTGTAACAGGATGATGACTTGATGAGTAGTGATTGTTGCTTCTTGTGCTGTTGATTTTGACGTATCCTATTTGTACACAGCTGTACACTAATGAAAAAAATTAAAGAAAGGATACAGAAAGCAGGGCTACAATTTTAGCGATACTAAAGCAATATTCTGCGCTTGTGGTAGAGTGACATCGTGTCAAATCAGATATAGAAGGAATGGAATAGCTTCTATGGATTCCCAACACGAGTTAACGGCATTGCAGTGGTTGATGCTCGGCTTGTGTCGGAGACGATGAATCAACCAGATTTCGAGGAGGAACTGCAAGAAATCAGGTGAATTGCAGTAAATAATGGGTTCGAGGAACGACACCAGTGTAGTGTCGTATCCGATGGGTGTTTTCGATTGTAATCGCACGATCATTACAAACGCCAAACCAGCTCTAAACGCTAAAATCACGCGAATTCCGCCCCACGTAGGACATAGAGTTAATGCCTATTAGGGCGAAAAATATGTCTTTCTATACTTATGTTTGCTTATTAAACAAAGGAAATTCAAAGCTCTTCAACTTTTTGCTGAAGCAATTTTCCTGTAGAACGCGGAGTTATCGAATTACAGGCAAAACACCGACAAAATGATGCCCCACCTGAAGTTTCCATAAGGACATTTGAAGATTGGACAACTCCAGGATGTCCCCACTCTGATGGACTCTCTCCCGCCCATGTGAATAATCAAATGAGCTTCCCCTTGGCCGCTTCTACTGGAAATAGCTCGTTCATACTGTAATGATACACGGTATTGTTTCCACATCACTCTCACACTGTTCCAGTGGATTCTGTCTCTCCTAGACGCTGTTAAGATGCGTCGGAGATGTCGAACTGATATCGTATCGCTCCAGTATGTTCACCACCTAACAGGAATTTTTTCTTGATGAGCTCTTTGAAGCTCCGTCCATATGCCCAAACATTTCTGAAAATGGGTTTGCACCACCACAACTTGTACAAGACTAGCAGATTCTTTAGAAAAGATGTATTTCTTAGGATTAACCTATTAATCCAAAGAAGTCAGAGCAACATAAAATGATGTCTTTGTCTCTCCTTTGTTTTACTCCTTGAAATCATCAGCACACATGGTGCCATCGTACTTGGGAGCTACGACTACCTTTGTTTCCCTAGGATGGTACCGCCAGGAACATCAAATGTTTTGCTTCCCAAAAAGAGCCTTACAGCTCCCGATGAATAAGCCCAGGATTGAGGATTGGGGCGTGGAGAACAAGTATCTGAAATTATTCATCTTCGTGTCATCTTTTTTTCAAGGCTGGATAGATTGTTTACGCTTCTCGAAACTGGCTCGTCGCCGGTGACTAGACGGGCGGCCGCCAAACAACTTGGTGAAGTTCAACGGCTTCACCCGCATGAATTGCACAACCTCCTGCGAAATATGTTGTCCTTCGTCAAATCAACGTCGTGGGACACGAGGATTTCAGCCGGCTGGGCGATTGAAGCCATTTTAAGTCGAGTGCCACCTTGGAATCCTGTGGGGACGCCTGAAAGTATGTTTTTAAAATAGCTTGTCTGCATGATGGTTGCCTTCAATTAATCGGTTGGTTTTTTTCACCAGGTGAAATTGGAATTTTAAGCATAAGCGAAGATAAACTCAGCTGTGATAGTTTCGATTTAAACGTAATTATAAAAGAGTCGGCTCTTCTAATGGGTTCCGAAGGTAAAGAGTACGAGATGCAGAATGAAGAAGCTGGTAAGTTAGGTGAAGGCGTAGTGTAAATCACGTAAACATCGAGATTTTCTGTTTGTAGTTAATTCCCAAGAAAAATTGGCTGAACAGAGAGACATTTTAAACTCGAAGCTTGGTCTTGGAGGCGCTACGCAGCTTGGCATTAACACGAATGAGCTGTACACTGTAGAAGATTTGGAAATTGAAATAGTCTCGGATACTCATCAAAAAGTGATATTCTTTCTTTGGGCTACCTGGGGATTCACTCAAACTGTTTATTTCATATTTTGATTTCGATTCAGGCGAACGTCGGAGAAGTTGTTGGATTGAGTTGTCGCGAAGTGAATCGAGCCAAAAGAAAAGCCAGGCAAGCGATAATTAAGCAGAGATCAAAAGGTCAACAACTGGAAGAAGAAGAGCAGCAGCAACCTGAAAAGAAAAAAATCAAACTTGAAATGTCTCTTTCGTTCGAAGACAATGCGTATCCAGTCCCGGATATTACATTCAACTGGCCGCCGGATGTACGGGTTTGCGTTCTTTCACTCTGGTGAATATTTTGTGTTCATTTTCTCTCATTTCCCAGGTTGTTGACTGGCCGCTTGATTGGTTCTGTAGTCAACTCACTACGAGCTTATTCAGCCCGAATTGGGAAGTGAGACACGGAGCAGCTACCGCTTTGAGACATTTAATGAAATCACAAGGTCGTTCAGGTGGACGGTCCAGCGATATAGCTACTAATCAGGTTTGGAGTGGATCACAGACTCGCATGCTTTGAAAGAAAAACTCATGCACGGTTTACTATGTAGATGGAAACTTGCCATCACAATTGGCTTGAAGACATAGCTCTGAGACTAGTCTGTGTTTTAACGTTGGATAGATTCGGAGATTTCGTTTGCGATCAAGTCGTAGCCCCTGTCCGAGAAACTTGTGCTCAAGCTTTAGGTAAACTGTCTCATATCGGCTAAAGATCCGTGCATAAAATCATTTTTTCTGACTTTTTCACAGGCTCTGTCTTGGATTTAATGGAAAAAAGCAGAGTTATCGGTGTTTTAAGAGTATTACTGCAGCTTATGAGTGAAAGTGATTGGGAAACACGTCACGGAGGACTTCTAGGCATAAAATATATGTTTGCCGTAAGAGAGGTACGCTTCAATCTTTTTATTTTTGGCACACATCACCAATCAACATTACAAATTTTGAATTATATTCAGGATTTGTTACCCGAACTTCTGCCCATCAGTTTTGACTCTCTCTACAAGGCTCTGAGTGATGAAGTCGACGACGTTTCTGCGGTTGCAGCTGGCGCCTTAAGCACATCTGTTGACATTTTAGCTTCCGATCACCCGGACTATGCCCTTTCCGTTCTTCAAACCCTCTGCACTTTAATTCCGGAGCAGGATGATTTGACGCCAGCTGCAGTTACTTTCATACCACTTCTGGCCCAGTTACTAGTTAAGCCCACCATATGCGCTCAGATTAAGTAAGTGGTTAGTTATTAGTCCATCGTATTGTTTTTCCACTTCCAAGAGGTACATATTTCTTGTAAAACTATTGTGAATCTTGCATACTTATGCCCTGTGTGGATCGTTCATGAAAGCCCTTTACACTCTACACAAAAAGTGCAATGTCCTACGCAAACACGAGTTGTCGTTAAACATATTGCAGTAGTCGAGTAAAATACAGAATGTCTGGTCTGCCAGGCATTTGACTGATGTAGATGCGCCAAAATTTGTATCAGAAAAGAGTAAACAAGATTTGTTTGTTTGTTTGCTTGCTTGCGACTTGTGCAAATCTGATTTGGGGACGGCTGAGGCTGAGAGCCGTTGCTCCCACTCTGAAATGACGCTGGCAGTTTATTTTCACTGGAAGCTTGGCTATAATCGTAGTTTTTAAATGGTGACTTTCGGCTCTTCAAGACATCGCCTCTCCTTCATCAGTGCACTTTATTGCATTACCATCTGTATCTTCTTTGTATTATAAAAGTTATGGACACTTCTCTGGCTATTTTGGCTCTACCTGGCGCTCTCTGTTGCCAGTTATGAACTTCTACTGCCATGTTTCCGAATCTTCTACACGACTTGTTGTGGGGTACCCATGCAACAACCCCAGTGTGTGAATATTATCACACCTTCGTACCTATATGGCTCTTGTCCTTGTTCAAACGATCAATCTTTTCGCGAGTCTGTCATTTAGAAAGAGATGAAGCACAAACAAATACCGATGAGTTTTGTCTCTGTTTCAAAAATGACAGGAAATACACGATCGTGTGAAACTAGTTTAGCAGTGGTATAGGTTGTTTCCCTCGTCCTAAGAGTCGTCTCGTTACAGGAAGTCTTAAGGGTACGTTAATGTCAGAAATCGAATCAAAAAGAATGAACATAAAAATGAAAATATGTATAATACACATTAACGGCTCTAGAAGTAGGCGCAGTGACAACAAACTTAATTTTGCACTCATTATTTCAGGGCCGATGAAACTGTGACTGACCTTGTACAACGCCTGTGGTCGCTCCTCGAACATAACAATTCTAGTGTTAGAATTGCCGCACTTCAGACTCTTAGTTGTCTTCCATCGCAAGAGTGCGCAAGCAAGTCGTGGAGTACACTTCTTCAGCCCACACTCCGTCATATATTCCAACGAGCTCTTGTCGAACATCATCCCGTGATTCATCAGGAGGTTGAAAAGACCTGGTTCCAGATTTTGAAGAACAGTCAGCTAGCCGATGTTCTCCTCGCCGCCTGCCCTTTTATATCGATCTGGCTCTGCCTGACAATGCAGCAGGCCAAAATCCCTTTCGACTCTAGTCTGATCCTCCAGCCTAAGTCACTGATGAAAGTAAACGTGTTGAAGTAAACCTTTACGGGACTCTCTTTTCTAAAATAAAATTATTTTCAGGATTCTACTGCCAGACAACTACAAAACATCACAGGCATCGACTGTTCGCGAAGTGACCTTAAGTATTATTTAGGTGGAGTTGAAACAACTCCCCAAGCTCAGCGTGAAGCTAACGCTCTTCATACTCGCTATGTGGCTTCAAGAATGTTAGGTACCTACATCAACTAAGGAGCTTTCTTCATGTGGAAGTTATGACAGCGCTTGCTTTTTAGATAATGCCACTTTTTGCGCGTGCTGAGTTCTTGTCGTCGTTTTATTCGAATAATTATGTTCATATTTTTATAAGGCCTGTTCCAGCAAGGTGTTTGGGGCAAATATGCTATGGGACCAGCCAATAAAATGTAACCAAGTTGAATTTTATTGGCTGGTCCCATAGCAACTCTGCTTCGAACATGTTCGAAACACCTTGCTGGAACAGACCTATAATATCCATGGTTCTGATTTGCTAATCTCGAAGTTCGTGCTGTCTCAGCTCCCATAAAGTAGCCTCTTCAATGTTTATTCAGAGCCTGAGAACCCATGAGAGCATTCATTTATTGTCTTTTTTGTTCATCAAATTCAGGTTTCCTATCTTACTTTGTTGTCCAGCCCGCTCCAGGGATCGTATATACCTGCGACATTGAGTCACCTATTGACTGTTATGTCAAGGTTTTATTGGTCTACTTGGAGAGCAAATCCGCTTTACAGAGATTTGTAGCAGCTTTAGTCATTGCCGAATGGGCTAAAATAAGTTGCCCTAATCCTCCCCCCAAGCCGCTGACTGACAAGTAATGCCCATTTTGATGAAAACGCTCTTGATATAAATCACATTCTTTTTCTTCTTTTTTTTGCAGAATCCTTTATTGCTTGAACGAAGCCGTATATTATGATGAAATTGCCGTTCAGTATTCTCGTCTACTTCAAGATACCAAAGATTACATAGCTTTACTCAAACATTATCATATTCCCGTAGATACTTCAGCGGAGGCCAAAGTAAGTAGTGTCATTGTCTGGCTATTCGCGCGGGTACATCGCTAGTCTCCGAATTTTTCTCTAGATTCTAACTTTGGAACAACTGGAACAAATTATTGGAAGTCATGTATCCGAACTTTTGAAAAACACCAAGGTCAAGGGTAAAACCCTGGAAACGCTTCACGATCGAAGAAAATCCCTGCATAATTCTATCGTAAAAACTCTGGCCGACCAGTCCAATTTACTTATAAAGTATGTCTGAAATAGCAATACACACTTGGATTGTTTCTAATGCCGAGAATTTTTTCCAAGAGCTCAAGCAGCTCTTGCGGGCGCGTTGACCTCACTGGGAGCCCTGCCGGAGAAACTGACCCCAGTCGTGAAGCCCCTCATGGAAAGTATCAAGAAAGAAGAAAACGAAGAACTGCAGGCTCTTTCTGCCGGACATTTGGCTTCGCTCATGGAAAAATGTCTGGACCGAAATCTATGCACCAATTCGAAAATCATTACAAATCTGTGCTCTTTCCTGTTGACGGACCCGGATTTCACTCCACAAATTCCTGAAATACTGACAGTAGGCTTCTAATTTGAAGTACCTAAGCTTTTGTTTTCACTTACTGATTCATTTTCTTGAAGGAAACTGTGCCAGCAGAAAGTGGTGATTCGGCTAAAGATGCCAAAGGGAACGTAAAAATCATTATCAAGAACGCCGCTGACGTGTTTTCGGGCATCATCACTTTATCCAAACAGCAACAGGTATAATTTTATCCTAAGTAAGCTCTATTCTATTTTTGACCAAACTGGATTAATTCGATTGGGTAGAACGCCGAAAGAGCTATTCTGAAAAGGAGCATTTCTACGGGCGGAAGGGGACCTGGGAGACCTCCTATGTACGATGTTCAGTTAGAAGAAATGATCGCCGCTGAAGATCAGGTTAGTTTATTGGAATAGTTATTCTAATTGTTTCAACTGGCCCTCACTTAGTTGTTTGCTAACGTTCATGCCTGATTTCACTAATTGAGCGTGATCTCAAGGGGCTTCATCGGAGGATAAAATTATTCAGCACTAAGGCCCTTTTGGGGGTAGGCGACCTCTCAGGAGTTGAGTGAATAGTTCTTAAGATGTTGATTTACGTTTCTCAAGTCCGGGAGCCCACAGTATGAAAAATCCGGATTATTTGATCGTGTTTGGGACCGGCTTAGGACGTTTTATATAGTCTAGGAGATGACACTTCTGAGATTTCCAGACGTTTTCTGTGGGCAGGGGCTCACGACGGAGCTTGCAGAGTTTGAAAACGTCTGGCGAGAGTAAAAAGTCGTTTGCCTCGACCAACAAGTTACGAAACCAATAACGACATTTATTGTAGGTATACTGGTTTTGCCTTGAAAAGTTTGAAATTTTGAGGTTCACTAATAGTTTGAACTTCATTCGAAATTGGATGGCGATGGTGGTTTTCTAGTTTATTGGTTACGGAGAACCAATTTTCACACTTGCCAGGCGTTTTCAAGCAGCTCAAAGGGGAGGCGTTCGCTAGCAGCTACCTCTGGCCTGGGTCCCTGGCCCCAGACATTTGGTTTTTAAAGAAATGATTCAACCGCACGAAATCGGATTTTTGAATCATGAAAAATCACTAAGTTGGCTTCGAAGCCTTGAAGGCGTCAGATCTGAAATTTGTTCATTTGACAAAACACCCTAAAGCCGCCTTCACATGCGAGCTGTGACAGCTTAAGCTTTGAGCTGTAGCCAATAAATGAGCAACCCGCGTTTGAATTAATTATATTTCATTGGATACAGCTCAAAGCCGAGCTTTTTTCAGATCACATGTGAAGCCGGCTTAAGTTCCGATTTGAAACAGCCAAGTCCTTGACATTGGTTCTCTAAAGTGATCCTAACTCGCGAAATAAAGTCTAAAGAAGAGAAATCCATCAAATTAGAGTTTTAAAGAGCCAAATTCCAAAAATTCTGGTTTTCCCGCGAAATTGGATTTTTGAATAAGGCAAACCTTGCAAAATTCGTCTTTGAAGGAGACAACATCACGAAATTGGCTTATTGACTGCGCCAAACCCTCGACATTGCCTTTTGAAAGAGCCAGACCCCTAAAAATTGATTATTTAAAAGACCCTAATACTTCAATTTCACGGATATTCATCCAGAAATCTTGCAATTTCGCTCAAATTATCACTCGAATATGCAAACTCACAAGTATTTGTACCTAAATATTGCTATTACTCGGCTATTCGTCAGAGTATGGCCTGATATCCCATGGTCTTCAAACTCTAAAAAAAAAATTGGCCCTGAAACTTGCAATTTCACGAAAATTGAACCGGGAAACATCCAATTTCGCAAATTTTGCCTCCAAAACGTTGCAATTCAGTTAGGGGTAGGCAATGGAGGATCCAGAACCGCTCTTAGGGGATGGCTGGGGGTAATCGAAATCCTTCCCCCTCACTCTCTGGGGACCTCCTCAAGATGTGGCCAGTACCTAGGCCGTTGTCGGCCCTTACCTGGTCTGAACCCCATCTTTGGTCCGGATTCCCCAGCAGAGTTGGTCCCATCACTCAGCTCGATCCGTTAGGCGCGGCTGGTGGCCAGCGAATCGCGACCGAGTGGCACCGCGTGGAGGAGGGCCTTATGAGCTGAGGGTGTAAGCTTGCACCATGGACCGGAACTGCTGTCCAGGTTGCATGAGCAGGGAAGGTGTCCCTACTCGGGCATGGCTGGACCCATCAGTCTCCTGCGCCACAGCCAGGAGCGCGAGAAGACCAGGAGTCGGCCATACGGCCTCTGGTCTCTGACAAGAGCTGTGTCCTCGGGCAGGCCCCCCTTCCCATAGCCGCCCGCCGCAGATACCTGTGGAGGCTGCAGCGATGAGGCGCATGGTCGGCGGTTTCCTCCTCGAAGCTGCACCGCCGCATGTTGGAGAGTCTCGCCGCCGGAAAAACCACAACTTGTCGTTGGACGAGCCGTGTCCCGTAACAATAGACGTGGCAGCATGCTCAAGAATGAACCACTAGGCCACTGCCGTCGGAACGTCGGGCACGAACCCGAAGAAATCCTTCCACCTCCCATAGTACGCCCCACCTCCTGCTCTCCGCTATTTTTTAGAGTGATTCGGTTAGATGGACTGGAGAGAGGTAATTCTGCCCCCACTCCTCCACTCTCTTAGATCCTTCTACAGGAGTACGGCATTACGACGCGGTCCGTCGTAAATTTCAAAACTTTCAATTTCTCCGAAATCAAGACTCGTAACTTGCAATCTTGATGAAATCCAAGACCCGAAACTTGCTTTCTCGCGTAAATAAAATCCGAAACTTCATATTTAGTGAGTAGCCGTCAGGTTTTTGAGTTGGGGCAGGCTAGCCTGGGTTCCGCCGCTACAAAAACGATAACTGTAATTTTGCTTTAATACACTCTATATACTTGCAATTTCATCCAAATTGAAAATTCACGCTAAGAATACCGCCTGCAGAGGCAGTGGTCACGTTTCGTTCTTCAGAACTTTTTTTAAAAATTTTTCCAGCTTCGAAAATGTCATTTTTTTGATGGGTACCAATGATCCACTTACCATAGTTGAAACGTCTAATCATTACCGAGGAGATACCATAAATGTCAGAATATCAGCTAATTAATTAGGGTCCAATATGGTCTAACCCCTTCGTCTCGGTTGCGTAGGTATTAGGGGGAGTGAATACTCGGCTCGCTGAATCTTACTCCTCCCCTCCACTCAGTGAAATGCTTCTTCTTCTGTGCTGAATCGTAGCTTCGTAGCACATGGCGTTAACAAATTTCAGAAGAGTTGAATGTGCAAATTCATGGAGGATTTTCACACTCGTCATGTATGTAGGTGGACCCTACAAAGTTAACACCTCCCCCCCCTGCACCGCTTTTTCTCAAAATGGATCCCATGTTTTTGGGAAATTTCATAGAACTCGGGGTTTTTGTGTGAGAGAAATCATGTCCAGGTTTATGTCAATCGGGACAATACTGATTGAGATGCAATTATTTTGTTTCAAGATTTTTTATACACTTTTCATTTGTTCCAGGCTCTGAAATTTAATAGAATTCAAAGAAAGGGCTGCACTTTCGCTCTTCAAGCAATTACCAATCATTTTGGAGAACGCATCCCCGAAGTTCTTCCGAACCTTTGGATGGCCATTAAAGGAAACTTGGAGGCCAAAGTGAATCCTGAAGTGCCACTAAGTAAATTCGTCCGTTTCCAAAGGAATATTGAAGAAGAAATATGTTCTTCCGCCCACCACCCCGTGCGAAAGAAATGTAACGTGTATTTCTCGCGTGTATTTTTAGTTCGAGACAAAGTTATGTTCGACGTGGGGAAACAGGATGCCATGCAAGTAGTGGGTTTCTTACAAGTGCTTGAGGTAACATCTCCGTCGCTACATATCTCCTTCTTTGCGGAAGTACGTCTTCTTAATCATTGTGTGTGTGTGTGTGTGGATTGGAGTGGCTATTTAATCTCACTCGTCCCTTACGAAAGGTTCTAAAACTACTTCCACGTCTTGTCTATCTTCTCGCTCATCCGTTTCAAGCCGTTCGGCACATGGCAGCTCGATGCCTTGCCACTTTTGCCAACGTCGAGGCGGAATGCGAGAGCTCCTCCGAACTGCCTACAGAAATTCCCAAGGCTCTACACACTGCTCCGGTCATGACGGCAGTTATTGAACAGGTCGTCCCCATGTTATCGATTGGTGACAACGACACGAAACGACAGGGGGCTGTTGAAACTATGGCTGTCCTTTTGGAAAAAATGCAAATCAGGATTGTGCCATACATCCTGTTTTTCGTTGTCCCTTTACTGGGTAATTGACAATTGGCTGTTTTTCGTATTTGTAGGTTGGCTAACCTTTCTTTTCTCCTGTTCAGGAAGGATGAGTGACCAAGAAAATAATACGAGAATCCTGGCCACTCAAACGTTCGCTAATTTGATTCAACTGATGCCCTTAGACGGTGGTGTGCCGAACCCACCAAAACTAGCCCCACATCTAGCCGAATTGAAAGAGTCCCAGAGACAGTTTCTGGATTGTTTGTTCAATCCGTCTACTATATCAGACTACAAAATACCAGTGAAGATATCCGCGGATTTGCGGTCATATCAACAAGCGGGTGTCAATTGGTTGGCTTTTTTAAACAAGTATAAACTCCATGGTCTTCTCTGCGATGACATGGGCCTAGGGAAAACCCTTCAGTCAATATGTATCCTAGCGAGTGATCATCATTATAGGATGCAGAAATACAAGGTAACAAAAAATGATTCAGAAGTTTTTGGCGATTCCAAAACGCGCTTAGCGGAGCAAACTAGTTTCGGCCATCTCTATCAAATCAAAACACTCTGTTAATGCTGTTAATTAATATAAGGTCAGTTCCATTGTTTCGCGAGTGCTACACTTTTGAAGAAAATCATTGGTTTCATTCAATTATTCAGAATAAGTCAATGAAATCACGTGGTTTTCTACACTAGTGTAGCACTAGCAAAACAATGGAACGGACCTAGAATGTGTACAAAATACATTATGCTTAGCTCAGCTAAGCGCGTTTTGAAATCGCTAATAGGATAGGAAATATTTATTTGTTTATTTAAATTTGGTCCTCCAGGAAACTAAAAGAGAGGATTACTATCCTTTGCCTTCGATTGTCATTTGTCCTCCAACCCTAACTGGACATTGGGTTTACGAAGTCGAAAAATTTGTGAGCAAAAAAGTATTGAACCCTATGCTGTACGCTGGAACACCTATGGAAAGGCTCAAGTAACTTGTTACTCGCGCGTACTTGGTTCTCTGTAACTAATAACTATCATCGTTCAGGCTAAGAGAACAAGCGAAGAAGCATCGGTTGATAATCGCTTCTTACGATATCGTACGAAAAGATATAGAATTTTTCGCTTCAATCAAGTGGAACTACTGTATACTGGACGAAGGGCACGTGATAAAAAACGGAAGGACCAAGGTATGTTGACGTTAACACACACACATTTGAGCTTCAAGTAAAATCCCACTCACTCCTCCTCAGGCTTCACGTGCCATCAAACAAATCTGTGCCAACAATCGACTCATCCTTTCTGGTACACCGATTCAAAACAACGTTCTCGAACTGTGGTCGCTGTTTGATTTCTTAATGCCTGGCTTTCTGGGAACTGAAAAACAGTTCACAGCAAGGTACAGCAAGCCGATTTTCGCCAGCCGAGACCCGAAGAGTTCGACAAAGGAGCAGGAGGCCGGTTCGTAACTATTTAACGATTTTTTTTTTTTTTTTTTTTTTGTCATTGAAAGTCGCTTTGCAGGAGTTTTGGCGATGGAAGCTCTCCACCGACAAGTGTTGCCGTTTGTTTTAAGACGCACCAAAGAGGATGTTCTGAAAGATTTGCCTCCGAAGATCACTCAGGTAATCCATCACTCCACAGTGTAGTAACGCACGTAAAGGAAAATTCTCTCTACATTTCACTTTTTACTCAGGATTACTACTGCGAACTCAGTCCCTTACAACGGCAACTCTACGAGGACTTTTCGAAGACTCAGTCCCACCAGAACCTGGAAGACACGAACTCTTCACATATATTCCAAGCTCTCAGATACTTACAAAGCGTTTGTAATCACCCAAAATTAGCTCTAACTGCCAAACACCCACAGTACGAGACTGTCACTCAAGCTCTCCGTTCTCAAAACACGGATTTGTCCGATATTCAACATGCGGCTAAACTGCCAGCTCTGAAGTAATTCAACATTCTCATTCCGCACAAATTTTGTTTCTGTGAATTTTTTCGTTTTTCAATATCTTCAGGCAACTGTTGATTGATTGCGGTATCGGAGTTCCAACCGGAGGCAACGAAGATATCGTCATCAGTCAACATCGGGCTCTAATTTTTTGCCAACTCAAGATCATGCTTGATATTTTGGAAAATGATCTGTTCAAGTGAGTGTCTAGTTTATTGTGTAAGTTTAACGCTACCGCAATCGCACGTTTGTGAGTGATATTGGGGTTAAGAATTGATTTTGAATTTAAGATAAGCTTGGCTGTTTACTAACGGTATTGTTTGATTTTTGTGTGGCAGAGCTCACATGCCTAGTGTGACCTACCTTAGACTCGATGGTTCAGTTCCGGCAAACCTTCGACATTCCATCGTCACTCGGTTCAACAATGATCCTTCCATAGATGTCCTCATTCTCACTACGCAAGTGGGAGGCTTAGGTCTCAATTTAACTGGAGCAGATACTGTCAGTAACGTTTTTTCTTACAATCAGGGGTCTTTGCTTTGGTTTTAAAAAGGAAGTTTTTATTTTGAAGGTGATATTTATCGAACACGACTGGTCTCCCATGAAGGATCTTCAAGCGATGGACAGAGCTCACCGGATCGGACAGAAGAAAGTTGTTAACGTTTATAGACTCATCACGAGGGACACACTTGAAGAAAAAATTATGGGGTAAATTCTTCAGATTTTCCTGCCCCCTCCCTCCCTTACCAATCGCATTGTTTTTGCCTGCGTAGATTACAAAAATTTAAGCTCATGACGGCAAATACGGTCATAAGCACGGAGAATGCCAGCCTGCAAACTATGGGGACAGACAAGGTAATAAGGGGTGGGCAAGAGTATCATTTCTCATGCACACGATCATATCCTCTTCTACATCATCACTCATCATTATATTTCCAAATTTTAGCTGCTCGATCTCTTCTCACTCGGTGGGTCTTCGAAAGACTCGCCCGACTCTTCCAGTAAAAAACCTGGTTCCTCCGTCAAATCCGTACTGGACAACTTACCTGAGCTGTGGGAGCATAAGGACTATGAGGAGGAGTACGATATGTCTAATTTCATCAAAAAACTTCGTTCTCAGTGAAATGGCATTTACTCATTAGTGAGTTTTAGCACTCTCCCGTTAAATCCTCCGGAAACTTTATTTTCAAATCAACCAATCAGATGTTTCGTAACCAAGTAATGACTGATTTATCGTTTGCGTTCACATTAGCGGTGGTGTTGCTAAAAGTCTATTAAGGCCGGTCCACACGCTACGTTTTTCACAACATTTTGTCTGTACAGTTCAGGGGTCTATGCAACGGTGTTGAAACTGCGCAGTTTTCCCGTCCACACGCAACGTTTTACCTTGCATCGTGTTGAGCTGTGCAGACAAAATGTGAATGAGCCTGTACAATAGAGTGAAGGCTAGTTGGTCTCACACACTCTAACATTTTCCATTTGCACTAAATTCTGCAGGGGGGCAGTACATTCCACTTGTCCTCTCGGAATTAAATCATGTGAACCGCCCCCTTGCAGAATTGTATACAAATGCGAAAACACTGAGGCGCCTTAAAGCGTCGAGAACCGTCTGTTCAACGGTGAACGGCTGTATCAAATTTACAATTACAATCTTTTGCTCTTGTGAGCCTTTGCTGTCATAAGCTTGCATGATAAGGTAAACAAACATGTTCTTGATTCTGTCCTACTAATGAATTTTATAGTGTTTTCCATTTACATAAAGTTTAGCTTTAGAGCAGTTCGTTCCCACTCGTTCTCTCTGAATTAAAACATAATGTTAATGGAAAAGACGAGTGGAAAGGAGTTGCTCTGGAGCAGAATTTTACGTAATCGGAAAACGCTATTAGTTCATTCGAGTTTTTCATTCACGGATTAAGCAGCGTTTTCTCATCATTAAAGAAAATTTGTATCCCCCCCTCCAGTGGAACCCAAGTTGGTAAAACTCTTCCAGTACCAGATTGTTTGAGACTTTCGGTTTATCCTGTACTTAGATAATGTCTCAATTGGACAATGACTCAATCCAGTTTCTGTTTTGTTTTGTTTCTTTCACAATTTGATAGTTCATTGGTTGTTGACATGTAAGATGAACGAATGCCCGGTTTCATTTGGCTTTTACGCCATACAAAGTGTCTTTGCTCAATTTTTTGTTATTTAAGTAAAAACTTGCCTGGTGAATTGTACCGTTATTTATTTTTTACCTCAAGTGAAAGTCACGCTTAATTATTATTAGATTTTTTAAAATTGTCATGTAGAATAGATATTTTTATGCCATACATGAGATTTGCGCTTCTTTTTTTTCCAATTTTGTTCCTTTCATCGTCATGTATAATGTCTCAACAAAACCTAACAAAACCTACCTAAAACCTAGGTTTTATAAGTTGATTTGTCTTTTTGACGTGAGAATTTATGGTGGATTTCCCTGCCGAAAGATAATGTTCTAGTATCGTAACCCAAACCTCTTTTACATGAAACGCATTTTTTTCTTTAACTACAAGTTAACCGTAATCCGGACCTTAACATCCGGAGATGAAATTCGCTGTAAGCAATGTAAAAGTAACATCACAGAAGCAATGTATGTACAATCAGGAGTTTATTACTGGAGCGTAGGGTATAGGATAGTCATATTTTGTGCCGTAAGAATAGATGCCCTTGATTGATTGACTCTTTTGCATTAACCTCTATTCTTTCTATTTATACAATTTTTCACGCTTTCCAGTAAAGGAAGAAAGTGAGAGAGAGAGCCTGCCCTGTGAAATTCACAGAAATAAATAATAATATAAAACCGAGAAATGTTTGTGTATGTCGGGATATCCCGCTTCACCTGCCCTGTCTCTTCAATTAACGTTGAAGAATAATTCTCTCGGAAATGGCCACCCCTAACAGGGTGCTCTTTTCGAACCTTGCGTCAGAATTTGTCGAAAGTTCTCTTGAAAATGACAAAACCGCATTTCATTGCAAAAAGTGACATATCCCTTCAAAGAATCAGCTGGAAAAATGTTGCGTTCCGGACCGTGGTGTATTTCGTCTTTTTGATCGCAAATCAGGTCTACTTTCACAAAAAAAAATTATAATTTTTTAAAAAGTTATTCTGAAACACCCTGTGTACGTCTCCATTTAGTGTCTTTGGCCTTTTAAGTACTTAAGCTCACGTAAGTCCTGATTTGTTCTGGTTTTTGGTCCATGCTGTCCTGACTTTTCCAGTTAAGACAACGACCAATTTCTGCTGGATCGCTAGTTTAACATTGCCCCCCGGCCAGTTTTTATGGGTACTAGGGGCCCCGGTCCTAAGAGAGCCCCCGGCTTGAAATAAAAATAATCCTTGAGGTCCCCCCCTCATCTTCACAAGAGGGGCCCAGGGAGGAAAAAAATTGATCAAGCATTTTTTTGTTTTTAAACATGTTTTTCTGATGGCTTCTTTATATGGGGCCCATAGGCGTAGGCAGACGACACAGGGCTGGGCAGTTGCACTCCCCTAGGCTCGAAAGCGGAGCCTTTGTGGGACATTTGCCCACCCCTAGATGCCATCAGAAAATACAAATCCCACAGGGGCGGCGGCAATAATGTCTCACCTTATTCACTCTTGCTACTGCCAGAACAAAATTTAATTTTTCTCAGAGAAGCCCAAAAATGGATCGTTAATTCACCCATAGAAAGTGACCATCCTGCACCGCAGAAATGGGAATGTTGCCAAAGAAACTTTATATACACACCAAATTGTCGAGCCCCGGGCAAGGGCCTTATTTGGCCTGGAATCTGTTAAGTCATTCCTAGAATTTTACTTTTCTGACTACGAAAAGTCAATTTTATTCTAGAAAGAGTGGAAACTTACAGTTTACCCTCTAAATGTCGATTTAAAAACTCTCCATCTACGGTCGGTAAAAACGGTCGGTGTAGCCTTTGAATGTGTAAAAACCGTCAATTATGCCTCAGATAATGGCACTTTGGCCAATAAACGTGAAATTTACTCCAACAGACTAAAACATGGAGTAAATTCGGTGAAATCCCACAGTTAGTCAGTGGGCTGTCCATTGAGTCTTTTGATCGATTAATTAGGGAAGTTTATTCGAAGTTTTAATAGTAAATTCCCAGTTTCGGACCTCTTTCAGACACTACAGCCAATTTATGAGTTTGTAGAGGGGTGTACCCCAGTATACTAATTTCATGGATGGCATCCAAAATGGGATTACAGAACGTATGAGCGTGTGCATTCGTATTTTTATGATTTTCTGAGACCAACGATTTGGATGCAATCATCCACAAAAAAGATGATAGATCTTTTTTATTTCCAACGGCTACATCAGCCTTATTTCGACGATTTCACTTGACAATTTAAAACCTTTGTCCAAATATCTCGGCTATTACAGTGGCAATGTTCATTTCATCGTAGGTCGTTGGAAAACTTACTACTCGAGGAAGTTTTTTCCGAAGAGTGACTCATGCTGTGTGTGAAATTAAAGCTGTTAGAAAACCCGTGTTTGATGGTTAAATAGGACAACTTGGGAATTCAGCCCAGCTTATAAGGGCCATTATTTGAAGCTGATTCCAAAACCATATAGACATAATAAAACGACAATTTTGTGCCCTTGTCAGTGGTGTGCTACAATATTACGTGCGACGAAAATTGTGGGAGTTATTGCAGTTTGTTTGAGGAAAACCAGCGATGCGTTGGAGAAGCGGAAAAGTGCGTTTTTCTCGGAAAAGGTTGATATTAGGATTTTGGTATATTTGGTCGTTTTTTACGTAAATGTGGTCTAGAAAAACCTCCTTCATTTATGCCACGTGTATTGTAGTTTCCATTTTCCAACGTTACCACATACATGTTGGTTTCTGATCAAGGTGACTAAACTTTACTAGGTGCCGCAGATTTCCCCCTGCCAATCGGACGGGAGGGGTGGAGACTGACGTCACCAGCAGTCCTTTGCTCCCGATTGCTCACCGTAGAGCAGCAGAGCAAGTTAATTTTGAAATTGAAGTTTATGATTTCTCAAAATCACAACCCAATAACAATTAATAACGTACTGGGTCTAGCGCAATGGCGGTTGGGACTGCTCGTGACGTAGGTGAAGGACAGTGATCTGCGGCACCTATAGAAAATTTAGGCACCTTGGTTTCTGATTATTAATTGTTGTCTTCAAAGGTGCACAATAATTCAGTTGCTTTTTTTTAGATTTTCAGAAGTAACATAAAAAATAAAAAACGCTGGAAAATTTTTTTTTCGAAGGATATGACCAGGAATTGAATATTAGTTCGTAAATGATTGATTTCGATTTATAGCGAAATAATAAAATTTGCCAATTTTTTTTGTTACCTTAAACGGCCGGTCTGTGACTCGTGGCGTATTAAAGGGGTTGTGACCCCTCCAAACCTACGGCATCAAGGCTGTTATCATGTCTTGCCCCTTCTTGTCCATCCCATTCTCTTAAGTCCTATTGTTTGATTTGTGGGAAGCTATTGTGAACGCCATGCAAATGCTGTTATTACGTCATCAGTCAATTTAGCCTATTTCAAATGGTTCCCGCAACCCAATAGTTTTAAAAATTAATAAAAAAATATAGGGCTTGATTTTATTTGAACGGATCGGGTTTTCATGAGTTTTGGTACCCAAAATATTACGACAGCATGATTTTGGAAAATGTGTTCCTTCCTCATTCTCGTCTCGTAGGCCAAAAATCAACTGCGTACATAGTGCTTCGTCTAAGGCGCTGTTCAAACGAGGCGGTTTGCCGCGCGGCAGACCGCTAAAGATTATCGCGAGGGGAGAAAGAACACACAAGAGTGAATGGGTCTGTTCACACAAGGCGGTGGCGGCGCGGCAACCGCGGCGGCAGAAATTTCTGCCGCGTGTTGAGGCGGTTTTAAAAAGCGGCAGCGGTGCCGCTTTGAAGGAAAACACATAGAACTGTACATGAGTGTTCAAACGGAGCGGCGCGGCAGCGGCACCGCTTCAAAGGAGAACATTGCCTGCATGTCCATTACAAGGGGGGACGGGTGCCACGGAGGATTCAGATCTATATTTTCTGCAATTCTATCATTTTTGACTTATTATTTCTCAATAATAAGTCTTTGTAATCGTATCGCAAAAAAATTTTTTTGACCCCCCCTCAAAATTTGTAGTTTTACTACGTTTCAAAGTGCGTAGAATCCAAATATGCAATAAAAAAAAAATGTCCGTCCGCCGTCCGGGCCATATCTTGCCCTAGGATTGCTCGAAAAAACTCGTTCTTTCGCACATAGACTCCATTTGGGGTCTAGTTGGTCCTAACATCTGATCAGTTTGATCAAATAACTCCCTGGGGTTTTATGGGCCAAAAGCGGGTCCAAAATGGGGATTTTCAAAGGATTTGGGATCATAGGGGTGTGGGGTGTCGATTTTCATGTAATTTCAAGCCGGATTTGACTACATCGATGAATAATAAACCCACAGTCGAAATAATAAGGCATTGTTCGATAATTCGCAGCGTTTTTTTTTTGTTTGCTGTTGCTACCAATAAGTTTTGTACGGCGCTTCATCTTTTTTCAGCCAGTAGGTACAAGTTGTGTACGGAAGAAGGCAGTTATAATTTTCCTACAGTTTTAAGTTAAAATAAAGTAAAATAACCGCTGGCATGGACACTGATCTTTTTATTCATGCCATCCACGAGTGTCGATCCCTCTCTGTGGGACAAGGGGGAGGCCAATTACAAAGACCGGACGGAAAATTAATGTGTCCCTCCTTTGTCGCGACATTGTACTAATAATCGGAAAACAAAAAATTGTGAAGGAGCAGTAGGAAAGATGAGAAGAGTAGGGATGCACATCGTATCCACTCCATTTCGGCTCGCGGTGGCGACGGCAAAAAAACCGCTGCCGTCGTACCACGCGGCAAAACCGCCTTGTTTGAACAGCCCAAATCGCGCCGTGTGAACAGAAAGGCGGCGGCGGTTTTTTGCCGTCGCCGCCCAATCGCGCGGCAAAACCGCCTCGTTTGAACAGCGCCTAACCAAGCTTCGGGAAATTTACAATGGCGAGATTCTGTTTTCAATGTTGAGACGAATTCTTTAATTGTTTCACCGTCACTCTGAGTTCTAGATTGAAACTTGAAACGTTGAGCGTATTTATTAGGTGCAATATCGAAAAATGTTGACAAAATAGTTAACAACTGGTGAAAAGTTTTGGACTCAGGTGAATCCGGATGGCACAGTGAATACACTTTCTCATAGGTGTGCTGTCCTATGGAGTCCAGAAGAGCCAATACTTGCTTGTTTTCGGGGATGTCATACAATCTAATGCAATTCGTCAACCGGTTGCTATAAGTCTCCCATGAACAAGTGGCCGAATCGAACTCGGGAAGTTTGAAAGTGGTGTTATTGGAAAACATCCTCGTCGTCCAGTTTTGTATTTAAGTGAACACGAAAATTAAAAGTTCATTTATTTTAGCGAATTGAGACAACAACAATTAATAATCAGAAACCAACATGTGGTAACGTTGGAAACTACAACAACGTGGACCGAATACACCCTGTATAGCTCTGGTTGCCGAGTTATGACAAATTTGATTGTTTTTGAGGGGGTGGTGGGCTGTGATTGCAGGTGGAAATTGGTGAGGAGTTGGTCTTTAAATCATCCTGCAGTTTTGCATAAAGGACATTCCTGCCAAGTGACATCGCTTAATGATTATTTGCAAATTTGGCCTTTAACTTCCGGACTATTGGACTATTATAAAAAAACATTATTTGATTTTGACAAGTCATCCACTTGAGGTATTCAGCCAAAGGCTGTTAGTACATAGCATAGGTAGACAATACTAGAGATCTGTCGGCAACAAAAATGCGACAGAGAAGAGAAAATGCCGAGTCATTTAAGTACAAAAGACTGCTGACTCAAAGGTAGGCTGTAGGGGAACCCAAAACCTCTCAAGGATTTGTAGTTGCTGAAGTGAAGCCGGACGATAGCGACGCATTAAGACTCGTTATTAAGACCGAAAAAAAATGTCACGATTTTCTCCATATTCAGATAACGGGGGGTAATTCCCGTCCAAGGTATAGGTAACTCACGTCAATTATTTGTTTCCTTTCATTCATACAGGACTGTAGCTGCAATAGCTGGTAAAGACTACGTTGTAATTGCAGCAGATACGCGTCTCAGATCTGGTCACTGCATTCTGTCCAGAGCCCAGACCAAGCTTTACTCAGTGGACACGGGCGTTGTTCTTGCAACGGCCCGGTGCTGGCCCGACGTTCTCACACTGCGCAATCAACTCTCAATGAAGTGCAAGGTAGTCATACCCGCGCACTACTCAAAAAACACGTACCCCTAGTATTTGATTTCTGTTTTGTGGTGGTTTCAAGCTGTACGAAAGCGAATACGAAGACAAAATGACCATCGAGTCAGTGGCTCAAATGCTCTCAATAATGATGTACTACAAACGATTCTTCCCCTACTACGTCAATTCTATTCTAGCTGGTTTAACTAAAGAGGGCAAAGGCGTTGTGTACTCGTATGATCCCATCGGACACTACGAGTCGGGTACGTATCACGCGACTGGAGAGGCCGGTTCATTGATACAGCCCCTTCTGGACAACCAGGTACACAGTTTATTGAATTTAACATGAACTCCTCCTTTCGCCTACAATCAATGCCTTCGGTAGGTGGGCCACACAAATCAAGAAACCAGGGTGGACCAAGACTATTCGCTCGAGAGAGCTTTGTCCATTATTAAAGACACTTTCATTTCGGCAGCTGAGCGAGAAACGTCTGTCGGCGACGAGATTGACATTGTCATTATAACCAGGAAGGGATCCACCCAACATCAATTCCAACTTAGGAAAGACTAACGTGTATTCAACTTAAATGTATACTTTATTGATAATATAACCGACCGTTCCAACAGACAAATAATATTCTCTTCGCAAAATCATTAATTCGTTAGATTTTTAAAAATGGATAGAGTGCCACGCAAATTGGTGCTTAGAACTAGACAAACAAGAAGAGGAAACATTTATCACAAAAGAAAAAATCCTCTCCGAAAACTACCAATTTACATTAATTTATGTTTTTTCCTTTATGCATTGACAAGTCAGGATGGAATTTAGAACATAGAACAAGAAAATAGGAAAACATTTAAGAGGACTGTGCACTTGGTTTAGGCCCCCAGGGATATCAATTTTTCCCAGGGGGCACCAGAGGTTTGCCTTGATCTTTACCTCTTAATTTTATACCTTAGAATAAAAAAAATAATTATTTTCATGAAATGAAGATTCGTATGGTACTGCTTAACAAAAATATTACCAAGAACTCTTTCCATTTTGCTGATTATGTTCTGGTTGGGAATACCGCGCCCGGCCTCATAGTCGTTGACGACTTGAGGTTTCTCGTTGCATCTCTGCGGGAAAGGAAACGATTGATAAACAGAACAAATTTTTGATCGAGGGAAAAGGGTGGGAGCTAGTGTGTCTTACAGTGGCAAACTCCTTTTGACTCCATCCTTTGGCTTGTCGACCCTGTTGAATCAATTTGCCGAGACCCAATGGGATGGTATCATGTTTGAGTTCCTCAGTTTCTCGATCCAATTTGGCCGTATTTTTAGTGGCTGCATGCTGTTTGTTTTGGCCCGCGCCCCCTAATGTCAAGGATAAAGCTATGAAGGAATGCAAATCCTCGTTATGAAGGAAGCTAGTCCTCCATGACAAGGAACGTGAAAGGCCGTGAAATATTTTTTCCAATTTTCAAAATCTAAAATCGCAAGACTTTCATCGAATTCTCCAGTCCTGCCTGACTCGCCCTGGGGCTGGATCTTTTTACAGCCCACATTTTAGTACTCCGGCAAGTGCTATAGACTCAATTCATTCCTTAAGTAATGAGAACAACTGTCAAGGAGCAATAGGCAAAGAGCCAAATCGAATAAAACTACGCTCACAACCGGGGCGTCAAGAGACCGAAATTGCTGTTTACTCACAGCATGGTACTCGACAAACTAGTGCTCGTAAACACGTAGAAAACATGTCTACTCACATTTTTGCTCAGTTTCAATTGGAGCTCCTTCCCGTCGGGCTCTGTTCAAAACCTGGAGAAAACGCCGAAATTAAAAACACAATTGTTTGCTCTTCTCCAGAGACGAGTGAATTTCCATCTCACCTGTTCTGGTTTCAACGAAGCTTTCGTCGGTTTTCTTTTCACAACGGTGACTTTGGCCCATTCGTCAGACATTTTTACTTCTTGCTGGGGATATTTATTCTCGCTAAAAAATATTCCAAGTCAATGGGCTCCCACTTGGATCAGAATTCGCAAAACTTAGTGAAAAACAATGAAGACCCTCTCTGTGAAAGCGACTTAAGCCTCGTATGATCTAAATAATAACTGTCCAGCGATAAAAACCAGAAAATTTCGAGGAATATGAGTTGAGAGAGAAGTTAAGACATGTAAAATTCAAGCGAAATTAATCAGTTAAGTTAGCGTTCGTACAGCTACACGCAACACAGGGGGCGGTGATAAGACAGAATTGCTCGGATTACAAAAGAGGTCAGATTTGTACTTCACGAAGTCTTGCTTTAGCTTTCACTAAGACATGGATGGTCATAGAACTCTTCTTTTCGATGGTAAAAATATTCTTGTTACAATAAAACCCTAAGGTTTACGCGGGTTTACGTTTCAAAAGAAAGTAAAACTGATTAAGCTCTTTGTTTTGTAAGTAGGGAAGGTACAATGACGGTTTCAAAGTCGTACACCACGTGAGATAAGTCAGTCAAGTAAAGTTGTTGTGGGCGAGTATGTGTGGCTTTCTAACCGGAAGCTTTCCGATTTACTTTAAATATTTCCAAAATGAAGAACAAACCGCTGCGTCATAAAGAGGGCAATACGTTCAAGGTAATCCATGTTTTCAGGAACTCAGTACCTCTTTGAACTAAGTTTGTGGATCTTATTTAATGCACGTCCTCGAATCATTCATGGTACCCGATCCATGTGCTGTTGAGTTATCTTCAAGCACTCTGTGCCCCGGGCAGAGGAGATCTGCAGTTTCCTTGGTCCGAGACTCGCACGCATATACAAACAAGGTCTTATGTGGCTCTTACTCTCTTGCATTCATTGATGTATCTTCAGCTTGGACCGTTTGGAAGCTAACACGCCTTCTTGCTTAGAAATGAGTCCTAGTTTCCAATTGTTCCTTGACTCTTGGAGAATCCATGGAACTAATATACGGCTACGAGAGTTCATAATCAAAGTTAATATGGTTAATTGATAGCATGCACTAAGGGGAGTATGAACCACAATTAACTAACAGACAGGTAGTACTAATGGCGTCGAAAGTCAGACGTCATTTAAAGAGCAAGATTCTGAGCATTACAGCAGGACCCCCCCCCCCATTCCACAAATACCGTGTTTCGAATCAATTATGTCTACTTGTGCAAAATTACAAAATTTTAAGGCCAAAATTCACAGAATCTTCATGCAATTCCCTTGTTTCTAAGCTAATTTTCCTGGCATCACTATAGGCCTAAAGGGGCAGCTTTAACAAATGAACGGCGAGTTATAACTTACAAGCAATTACAAGCCACATCTCCAATACCGGTCATAAAATGACGTATTCAGCCAGGAAACTTGGATGGGAAGAGCAATAGTATGCTCTGAAATGCTATGTCGTTATCTAAACCCAAATATCGCCAAACCTAGAAATCGTTTTTGCGGAGCCAGCCCTTTCAAAACCCAAATTTCGTGGATTTGAATATCGCAGAACCCTATTCCGTGAGGTTTGCTCACCCAAAAAGTCAACCGGAAGACAGTTGATTCTCGAGCCATCTTCTTCTTTGTGGTCTTGGATAGAGTATTAAGACTCTGGCAGGCAGGGTCGGATTTAAAGAACGAGAGGCCCCTAGGCAGCTGATTGAGAAGGGCCCCCTTTTTTCACCCACTCCCTTCTTTCAAAGGGGTCTTTTTTCACATGTGCAAGACAATTCCCTTCAAGTTATACATGATCATACTGGTGGTTTTCACGGAATAGTTTATGATACGTCATAAAAATATTTCGGGAGCCCACCGTATGAAAAATCCAGGTCATTTGATCGTGTCTGGCACCTGCGCAGGACGTTTTTCCATGTCTAGGAGATGACACTTCTGAGGTCGCCAGACATTTTCTGTGGGAAGGAGCTCACGACAGAGCTTGATGCTTGGCAAACACACCTTTTTTTTAGGGCGCATAGGTTCATTTTTTGCATTTTTAAGACGTGAATAGCCAGTTTTATTATATGGGCATTTTTAGGGCGTGAATAGTCAATTTTAACATTTTTTCGACAGGCAGGCCTTGAATCAAAAATTTGGCTGTACAGAACTAGCGCGGTACCGTGTGTGCCTTTCTTCCCGCCCAGAGTTGATGCCCTGGAGGGCACAAACGCCAGTATAGACCAGTCAGGACTTCGGGAAATGGCCTGGCACGTGCAAATCCTGACTCGCTACCTATACCCGTTACCGGGATAAGCCCTTTTTCTCAATAGGACAAGAATTAATAGTGGTTTTCTCATTTTTAGCCGCGAATTAGGGTTTTTTCTCAATTTTACACCAAGAATTAGGCAATTTCATTAATTTTAGTCATAACTTAGCAATTTTTTAATATTAATTTACCCAGACAATGAGCCATTTTTCTCAATTTCGGCCTGGAATTATAATTTTTCCTAATTTTGGCAGCTAATTAGTGGTTTTTCCAAGTTTTATCCAGAGCCACGCCTAGGGGCCCCCGATTGGCCGGGACCCCTAGGCTGCTGTCTATTCTGCCTAGGCATAAATACGGACCCCCTCCCCATTCAGCCGATACGCTTAAAGTAAATTTGGGATTTTTGGGCTTCATGTTTATGAATGTTTGAATGTGAGGAGGAGGCTTGGCATCCTGTTGGACGGCTGGCTGTTTGGCTCTTTTCAACGATTTTCATTTCTTACTCCGGAATAGGACGTTATTGCTGGGTGCTCAGCAGTTTCTGTGGCTGAATATTCGATGCAACCCCCCCACACACACACACACACTAGAACATTTACAGAACGCCTTACAGAACCAAATTTTGTCGTTATAGCTAAAATTTCGTGTTTTGCAACTTGAAAGCAAATAATTCTGGTGGTTTGGCTCTTTCGAAGCCTAGACACGTTAGAAACCAAAAACCCCCTCAAAACACACACTCTCCCGTCCCCTCAAAACACACACTCATTCAAATTGTGCGAGTGAACCCAATTTCGTGGCTTTGGCACTTACAAATCCCAAATTTTGCGGATTATTGGCTCTCACAAAAACGATAAAAACTCTTGCTCGCTCAAAACGCCAGTTTCGCAGGTTGCGACTCACTAAAAAGCCTAAATACGCGGGGTCGGTTCATCAAACAAGCAATTTCACTGTCTTTGGTCCATCAGGAATGCCATTCCACGGGTTGGCCCCCTTCGGAGTCTGGATTTCGTGGGATTTGACACTAACAGAATTCAATTTTGCTTTTTTTACTAATTTAAGAGCCTATGGGATTTCGCCCATAGATCCTTGAAAATCACAATTCGTGATTTCGTGAGTCGGGTTGGCTCCCCAGAAAAGGCCTAGTTCGCGAATTTCGCTCGTTCAAAATCAAAATTTCAAGGATGTTGGCTGTTTTTTAAATTCGCTGGCTTAGCTCTTTCTAAGCCCAATTTTTGCGGGTCATTGAAACTCAAAACTCATAGAACTCAATGTCACGGGTTTTACTCTCAAAAACCTAATTTCGTTCGATCGTCTGATAAAAAAAGGAAATTTTGCAGTAATTGACCGATTCAAACATCCAATCTGACGGGGTTACTCAGTCGAAAGAGCAATTTCAAGAGTTGGGAACTTGCAAAAAGCAATTCCACGGGTCGGTTTCTTTGGGGTCCGAGTGATCTCAACCCTTACAGACAGATCCAATTTTACGGTTTTTGCTGATAGTACAGAAAACAAAGCCAGAACGATAAGGGGTGGCGAACCTATTTTATATTTTTTAAGGGCGGGTAGACGTTGGCTATCTCACCTCTATAAGGGATGAAAAAAATGCCCAAACAAGGCAATGCAGTTTTGTATGCTGAGTCAATAAAAATCAGTCCCGGGGCGTGCTTGCTTATTTTAAATACCAATTTCGCGGGTCTGCCTATTTTTCAGAAACAAAATTTCGCAGGGTTGGTCCATTCGAAACCAGTATCACGTGACTGGCACGCCAAAAAAGCCTATTTCGCTCGCCCACTGAAGAACCAAATTTGGTGGGTCTGGCTTCTTTTAAAATAAAATTTCGAGGGGTTGGGTCACCGAGAAAAAAAACGCGGGGGTTTAGCCCTGTTGATAAGTTGATAAACCGATTTCGAGCGTCAAAAATGGTCAGCCCTCTCATAAAAATTTCGCGGAGGGGGGGGGGACAACATTTCGTGGGGTTGGCTCATGAAAACCCCGATTTCGTGCGGCGATTTTGGTGCGTAAAATATTAAATTGCGCAATGCTGACCCGTTCTAAATCAATTTCATGGACTAAGCTCCTTCAAATTCTTAATTTCGCGGATCTGGCACTTTCAGAAATCGTTTTCACAGCTTTGGCTCTTATAAAAACTTGATTTCTCGGCGTTGGCTCATTTGAGACCCTTTCTGCTTCTATCCAAGAGGGATAGAGCCGCCCTAAGGAAGTGGTTACTGTCACGTGGGCACGTGCTGACGTCAATAACAAGTGCTGACGGCAAATAACATTTTCAGGCGCCGTTATTCACTTTTTTGGGCTAAATTAAAGACTTCTTTTAGGAATTCTTCCCTAAAAGTGAAGAGTCCCCGAGGGTTTCCGTGTTGAGTGTTTGTCTTGTGATGGGAATAACAATTTAAACAATTTGTTAAAATAGTTGCAACGTGTGATTAGGGCTTGATACATTTTCCATTGGCATAAAAAAAAAACACTGGGGTGGATACCCCTCAACATTCATGCTGTGCTTACCAGTTTACCCAGACAAAAAAGTCAGGCCTCGCGACTGGTATGCTCGCATCTTCCGTGAGAAACAAGAAACGTGATATAATTGACTCTTGTCTCCGAGATTTATGCGACGTGTTACTTGCAACTTCAGCGTGAATAACGGATCCTCTGGCTGGCATACTAGTGACAGAATCTTCGTGCAATTTTTTGTACAGTTATGGGAACACAAGGGCTTGTACAGTGTTAGGGGAACACGCACTGGCTAGAAGAAATAAGTCATTTTAAACTAATTCGATGACAGTGCTAATTTCAAGAGACTAGACTCTACTTGAAAAGCTCGTACTTCTCAAAGAATTTTTTTTACCAAGACTATCTAGGCGCAAACCCGATGAATCTTTTCAAAATTAAACTGTTAACTGAGGTTATGCGAGGCTTTAAATTTGGAAAACGTTCTCATTTACAGTTTCAATCGTTCTCAGAGAGGATAGCAAAAGTTAACATAGACGTTTTTCATCAAATCAAACATGTTAACGAAGAACTAGAGAATGAGGACGAAATCACCCATTTTCATCAAACCCTCGAGAAGTGGACTCTCTTAAATCTGTCTAAAGAATTCGGCGAGTTCAAAGTTGACGTTCGTCACTCTGTGAAAACTCTGCCGCAAATCGTCAAATTGAAGGACCATCTCATTGATGTCATCAAAAAATACTTGGCGACGAGAAACAGCTGCATCCTTGAGCCTCTTCTTGAGTACGTGAATCTATCATCCTCGGTAGCGTTCATAGGATTTGGTACAGTAATCAATTATTGTCTTTTTTCAGGCTAATTATCGCTCTCGCTCAGGACCTCGGCCAAGATTTCTATCCATATTTCTTCCCCATATTGGACCTTCTGACGCCGTTATTGAACACTAAAAATACCGATCAAATCGAGTGGACGTTTCAGTGCCTTGCCTATCTGTTCAAATTCCTGTGGCGGCATCTTATTAGCAATCTTTCTGAAGTTTTCTGCGCCCTGTTTCCCCTTTTCCACTCAACAAAGCCCTCTTTTATCAACAACTTCGCTGCTCAGAGTTTCGCGTTCGTCGCTCGGAAAGTAAAAGACGTCAACCGCCTATCCCGGTTGATTTTCAAAAATCTCCAGAAAAATTCAGAAGTATGTATATTTTTTTTCCTCCTAGTTTTGGGGGAACTTGAAGGCACTGACCTCTACTTTACACATTTGCCACTCTATCCTAGTCGTATTTCTTACCAATCTTGGACTTAGGCCCGTATTCAGAAACCAACCTTAACCTTTAGGTCTCCTTTAAGCGCTTCGAAACAGATGATACATTTTTATAAACCGTCACATTTTTCAACTCCTTTAGTAAAGGCTTCGTAAAGATGGGTTTCTAAATACGGCCCTTAGTGGCTTCATTTTCATCTCCAGGATATTCTGCAGGGGCAAATGTCTTTACTTTTCAATGCGAGAGAAAAGCGTGAATTCGTTCTTGTCAAAGGTTCTGATAACGAAGTTTTATAGTCAATAGAGAAAGAAAAATTAAAACCTGTGTTACTTAACAACTCCAAGAGATTAAACAAACGTTATAAAATCCTGGGTTGCAGCAGAGAAAAGACTAGGATGTAAGTACCTGTGTTGGCATTACAGGACTGTAAATTCAAAAAGTTATACAGCCGCCGGGGCAACATATCCTTAAAGCCTCAACAAATGAAATAATAATAACATTAATATAACAAACTCGTATATTTCAGGCATCCGATGGCTGTGGACGTCTAATCTTTGAAATTGTTCACGGCGTTGCTGGTCAATTCCACAGTTGCACTGAAAAAGTCGTGAATACGTTCTTCAGTGTTCTCGACGATGAAACTGTGCCGCATGATTTGTCCTGCCAAGTTTTGAACAGTTTCGTTGTTCACACTCTGCACAATATTCAGCCAAAACATTTCGAATTATTCTGGTCCATTTTAATGGTGAGCATTTTGTGTCAATATCCGCGAGGTGGTGATTAAAGAATTTTGTTCTTGTCAGGAAAAATTAAAACACTACAGTGAGAGATGTAAAATTGAACCAAGCGAGAGAAATGTGCAGAGTTTGAATTTTATACTCTCGGTTTTCTCCATCGTCATTAAGTGTAGATCAGGGATATTCGTAAAAGATATCGCGCAACTAGCAGACAGCCTCATTATTCTGGTCTCGCCGGAGTGGGAACCTTTGACAAATGAAAAAGCGTCTGGTTTATTGTCCAATCTCATACTTTCTCCATCACTCAAGTTAACCCAAGAATTGTGCTCCCGTATTGTTTACTCTGTAAGTTGATGGAAGAAGCCGGATCACTTCGAAAATTGGTTCAGAAAAGTTACAGGCCTCCATTTTAAACACAAAAACCACGAGTGTTGACAGAGGAACAAGCAAGTGTTTCTTCGCAGGTACGATTTATTTTTATTTTCTTGTTGCCGGCACGGTAGCTTTTATAAGAACCAATTTTCGAAATGATCGTCGCCGCGCCCTGTTGTATTATCTTGTCTATTGAAAATATACGCCCCTCCCCCTATTTCTAGACTATGGCTTTGCTGCGGGAAGAGCAACTAATCAAATTTGTAGAAAGTGCCTTCAACTACTCTGGGTTTGAGCTTGCGATTTTACCCAAGTTTTTAGAATTTTGCGCATCACAAGATCCGTGGAAAGTGTTGAACTTACTTGCTCGCCTAATTTTAAAAAAGAGGCCCCCTCTTGATCGGGTCGATGAATTGCTCTCATGGAAGCCCTACAGCTTGGATTTCAATAGAAAGTCAGTTATACAATTATTGCATATTCATTACTAATAATGTTTCATGTCGCGTTGTCTTTTTGTAGGAAAGAAAAAGCCGAAGAGTTCCTGAAGACTTACTTGAGTATTTTGTCTGACATCGAACTGGTTGATCCCATGAAACTAAATTCGGTCATTAGCGTTCTAGTTGTTCTCCCACACATTTTGCCGATTCAAAGGGAAACAGCCTCAGCAAAAATTCGCAGCATGATCGAATCAGCTTGTCAGAAACTTGTTCAAAATTCACAGAGTCCACACACTGACGCTACTCCATTAATCTTGGTTGTTGGCCACGGTATTGAATGTCTCATCTTATTCAACGCCTCCCGAGAAGTTCCGACTTTGTGTTCACCGGACATAATCATTGATGCCATTCTGCCTTTCGCTAATGAGAAACACCTGTTCGCTCTGCGAATTCTCGACTTTTATATTTGTGTCGACGAGTTGAATTTAACGTGCTCGTTCCGTCAGAGAATCCACGAGTCTTTGCTCCTCAATTTAGAGTCTCCCTATCATAAAGTCCGTCTTCACACGGTTCATATTCTCCGTGAGTTGGCATCTTCGGCGGAAACTCCCGTTCAAAAAGAAGTGGACCTGTTTGACGCCGCATATAAAGCCGAATGCACGGAGGCGAATTTGGCTGAATATCGGGAAAAATTGAAGTATCTTCAAAAATTGAGCTGTACAAATGAGACTGTTGAAGCGGCTGTAGGAAACAATGGAAGAAGTGGAGTGGACGGGCGAATTTTTTTACGTTTCCTTCTGGGTGCGATGTATGACAATTTTAAGTTGATGTGGGACCCGATTTCGGCTTTGATTGTTTCTTACTCGAACACAATGGATACAAATCAATTTTGGGAGGTGTTCGGAAGTCATTTGGAGGTAGTGTCGAACCAAATACGTAACAGTGAAACAGAGCATCACCATGATTCCCCATACAAAGGATGTGAGTATTCATTTTTGTTTGTGGGAGAAGTTTGTATGAACCAAAATACTTGTAGGTGACTATTTAAACGACGCCTTTTTGGTATCGAATGATCGTAATGACCGACCTGATCTAATCAATCATCGAATTCTACTACTGAACATGCTCCAGCAGTGCGCGACCGTCTGTGAAAAGAAAAACAAGGATTTAATCACTCAGTTCTTCTTATTTTTGGAGTGAGCTTGGAGTCTGCTTTTGTTTTCCCCTAGCGTGTACCTTTGTTATAATGAAAAATGAACCCCCTCCCCTCTCTGTTCAGGGAAGAGTACTATAAAAGGAATGCCGAATCTGCCTTAACATGGGACGTTAGATTGGGAAATCAGAAGTGTGCCACTGATAATAGTGCCCTCGATGTGACCGAGAGCTGTGAGCTCAATATTTCCAGCTTGAATTCAAGTGCTATGGAAGTAGATGGTAACATGGAGGACGATGTGAGCGTGAGCAGTGACGAACAATTCAGAAATGCTGTCGCTGAAACGGATTCTGAATTAAAATTTAAGAGAGTTTCAAAGTAATTGTTTTATTTATATTCTTTTCAAGTCGCTTTTTTTTTTTATTATTTTCACTTGACTACCCAGGTGCTTGTTGACTTACCTTGGTATTTTCGGGAAGTTGCGCTGTCCCAAAAACTTGTTTCGGGAAACTGACTTGTATAAGTTGTACTGCGACTTCCTAGCACACAGATCTTCCGATGTTCAAAGAGCGGCTTTGGACTGTCTGATGACTTATAAATTTAAGCATTTAGTGCCGTATCGGTGGGTTGATTCATTGCTTAGGCTCAAAAATGCCGAAATCGCTGAAACATTTTGTTTTCAGGGAGAATCTGGTGAGACTCATTGACGAAAAGACGTTCAAAAATGAAGTTGCCATCTTCAAAATAGACACCCAAAGTGATATTATAAAGTCAGATCATCGGCCTGAATTGATTCCACTTGTTCTGAGGTGAGCCATGGCACGTATTGCACTCTACTTTTAAATAATGAGTGTCGCTGCACAGTTTTCTTGAATCCTTTACGAATTTGTTCAATGCATTTCCCTTTCTTACTTGCACCTACCGACAATTTTTTGTTTTTAGGATTGCCTACAGTAAACTTTTCAGCAAAGGGCTGAAAGGGCAAAACAAACAAGCGAGAAAATCGACTGTTATCCGGTTTCTCGCAGGATGTTCTAGCCAAGAACTACTGTCCTTTTTTAGTATGGCCTTTTCTTCCTTCCACGACAGGGCTTTGAGTCCAGGTATTAAATGTCTCTCACGTTTCCAATGCCAGGCTATATTTTCATTGGTTGTTTGATTTACTAGACATAAATGGTGAAATAGACAGAACATCAGCCGAATTGGACCTTTCAGCCGTGATCCCTCCCAAGAGGCTCAGGTCATCTGTATATCTGCTAAATACAGTCACCGTTTACTGCGGTGGACTAATGGACCACGATAAGCTCACGTACCTCCTCAATTTGTACATTCTATTTGGTGCTCACGTATCGTCTATTTTCGACCAGCGGTGTCGGGTCCATCCGGGGCACATCAGAGCTCTCCGGCTTGTCAGAAATAGTCTGTTTGAAGGAATTGTAAAATTTTTCGATATTTTCGACTCGTTTGCATTCACTTCGGATCAAATTGACGCTGTTTTTCAAGTATGTTTGAACGTCCATAGTTTTATTTCATTAATTGTATATTAATAATAATAATACTAATAATTACGATAGGTTTTCGTCTGGCCTTACTTGTCCAAGCTGCCAATGGAGGGTATTCATTCGCCTACTGCACAACTACGACTTTTTATCTCTTGGAGCAAGAACACCAGGTATGAATGTAAAATATGATTTCCTCTGTTCTTTGAAGTGGCTAGGAGTTTTCCTTCACAACGCTGTGTTTTGTAGGTACTTTCCGCTCCTAGGCAAGTCCGGTGGTCCTCAAAACTCTTGTCCCCTCAAAGCCATAATGGAGCTATGGATATCACCGAAAGCTCAACGTTCCGTGTACATATCAATACTTAATATGGTTGAAAGTATGCTTACGCTGCAAGATGAGGATAAAATTACGTCCTTAGAAACATCTGAAACAGTCGCAAGCCCCTTGGTAGTAATTAATGCTCCCGTAATCGACGAAAACATTTTTACAAGCGGTAAAAAAAAAAAAAAACGTGGTTCTTTTATTCTTCTACTTGCGCGATTATTTTAGACTAATCACCATAAATACGCGATTTTCAGCGCCTGATCTCTTGAATTACGGGAGTAAGCTTCTCCGGCCTTACGTACCGACGATTCTCAATCAATTAGTGAAAACTCTTGAGTCAAAGAAACGTCTAATGAGCACCGAGCGTGAGGTTCTGTCTCGTGTCACGGAACTTGTGGCCGACTCGGAGAACTCTGAAAAACTTCTCACCCTTTTGATGCCATCGCTTCTTCAAAAAGCCACAATTTCCGACGAAGAAGTCATCGCCCCCTTGTTAAGCACGGTTTACAATTTAATTAGGAACGTAAAGAGTCCGGGGCGTTTCGTACGAAAACTGTCGCCTCTTTTTGGGACGGTAAACGGGAACTCAACGAGAAAGTTGTTGTTCTCCATCGTCGTAGCTCTGTCGAAACAGGAAGGGTACGTGAAATTGAAGTTACTATCTCTTTTGTCTATTGATAATAAAAAAAAATTATCATGTCACGTAGATCTGAACATGGGCTCGACGCCCAGCTTCTGGACGATTTGAACGCGTGGGACGCCAAATGGGTTGATCAACCTGATTATTCAAGGCGCCTTAAAGCATTCAAGCATATCGAGGAATTGGTTAAAAATAATAACATTTCGGTTAGCTTAAGCGTCATCATTATTCACACCTGTTTCCACTTCATCCAAACTGTGAGCATATCAAAATTCAGCTTTATTCCTCTTTTTGTTGTTCATCAGCATTCTAACCAATGTTGTTTGTAGGAGAAAGACTCAGCCATGAAAGACACAGCGAATCACTGCCTGGCTACGCTGTGTCCTGCCCTGTGCTGCCAAGTGGCAAAATACCCTCATGAACTCAATTTCTTGTTGAATGACACCATATTTAATCTTCTTCGTAAGGGAATAGCCGGAAATCAGAATGACTTTCTTCGAAGCGACTGTGTCTCTCTTCTTGGGTGTATGGTAAATGCTCCGTAATGTTTATTATCGCCGTGAAAATCGTATCAAAATACTCTTTCAGGCGAGGGAGTGCGCTGACTTGCACCCGGTGCTCAAAGACTTACACCTTTTCACGAATAAAAGCGATTTAGAAGTGGACTTCTTCGAGAATTTGATTCATTTACAACTCCACAGACGAGTTCGCGCTCTTCTAAAGTTATCAACTGTCGCCGAAGCGAATAAGAATTCCATTTCAACTCGCACGCTAACTCAATTTATTCTCCCTCTCGTTTCGCATTATTTGCTTTCTGAGAAATACAACAATAAAAATACCATAGTCGATTCAGCTATCAAGGTAAGAATGAATCCGTGGATTCTGCCAAAACTCTTCGTATGAAGCTAATTTTAACTTCCCCAGGCTCTGAGTAGTGTAGCTTGCCTACTACCTTGGCATCAATACCAGGCTATCTTGGTATATTACTTAGGCAAACTGAAAAAAGAAGTTCAATTTCAAAAGCAAATCGTAAGGATTTTAACTGAAATCTTGAACGGGTTTCATTTTGATCTGAGAAAAGCCGACTTGACTGACCTTCAACTGAACGACTCATCGGTTGAAACTGAACTGGATGAAAAGAGTTTAGAAATGACTCCAAATGAGGTGAAGGAAGGGGGAGACCTCGAAGAATTAGATCTGCCCCAGACGGATGAGGCCGAAGTTATCAAAGACGTGTCCATGTCAAAAAGTGAGGCGACTAGGGTGATCAAATTGATCGCTGTGAACCTTCTGCCTCAGCTTATGAAATCAATGGCTCAAAGAACTACTGCTGAGCGGCATCATAAACTTACAAGGAAAATGATTGGGCCGGATCGCGACGAGGAAGACATACTACGCGTTCCACTGGCCGTTGCTGTTGTTAAGCTTTTGCAAAAGTTGCCCAGGAAAGAATTCCTTGAAATCCATCTACCTGGGTACGTCCAAGTTGTAATCTCTTTGTGTACACTATTGCTGCCATAGCTCGCTCACTTTTCCAGAATTATAATGAAGCTGTGCACATTTCTTAAATCTCGACTTGAGAGCGTTAGGCGGACTACTAGGGAAACATTGCAAACCATCATGGTTTCTCTTGGCCCCCAATATCTTTTGGTCTTGGTGAATAAGATGAAAGCTCTGCTCACTAGAGGGTTTCATGTGCATGTTCTTGTCTATTCTCTGCATTCCGTCATGGTCGTTCTGAAGGACCAGTTTAAAGAGGGTGATATTGACAAGTGCCTATTGTCGTTGCTTGAGGTTAATCTTGAGTTCAATTTAATCTTTTGACTTAACTGACTGTTCAAAGCGTATTTTTCCGTTTCTTACAGATTTGTAAAATGGACCTTTTTGGAAGAACGTCAGAAGAAAAAGAAGTCCATCAAATAGCCGGTAAAGTTTTAGAGGCACGAGCGACCAGGAGTTTCGATTTGTACCACATTCTGGCAAGTTATGTGTCTCAGGGACATCTTATCAATTTGATTCTTCCCTTGAAGGAGGTGACGATATTCTTCTGAATCCTAAACGTTTGTCTGTCTACCAATTTTATCAAACTCACATTCCAGGAATTAGCGAAAACTATGTCGCACAAGTTGATCAATAAAGTCAAAGAGTGCCTTCAACAAGTGGTTCTTGGACTGACGGAAAATAAATTCATACAGTCGGAAGCGTTATTGGAATTTTCGTATGGGACGGCTACGGAAAGTATAACGGCGCTTGTCGTCAATTCTAAACGAAAATCAGTTGATCCCAAAGAAAAAGAACTTGTCAAAGGGCGACCGAACGATTCGTATATTATTCCAGCAGGTAAGAGGCGGCCTTATTAGGTAAGAATAGGCAAACTGACGATTTGTAAGTCAGGAAAAACCTAGGTTCGCCACTATCCGAATAGGACTTTTGTATCCCATTTTTGGTGTACTATCACCCAATTTCTTTTTTTTTTATTTTTTTTTGCTAAATCTACCCAAAACCAACTATAATATACCAAAATTAAATCTTCGAAATTAGGGGTTTGAAGAACGTGGATTTTAATAATCCGTAACCGGCAAACTTGCTTTTTGAATGGGTCTAAACAGTGAATTTCTGTTTTTGACGCCACGAAACCTGTGAAATTTGCTTTTTGGGGAGCAAGCCCCTCGAAATTTATTTTGGCTTTTTTTATCAGGAAATTAGTCATTTTTTGCAATTTTAGATATGATTTACAGCTTTTTCCTATTCCCTCAAGTGTCTACTTTAGGTCGGCATTGCCCGTTTAAGCGTTGCTAAGGGTTTAAACGATTTTGTATTCAAAATACTAATTTCTGATTGGGGTTTAAGGTCTAAAGCTCAGCTTAGTTTTAAGCGGAACTTTAAACCCATGTGGTCGACCCGGGCCTAAGTAGAGATTTTTCTCAATTTCAGCCGCGAATTGGCGTTTTCTCTAAATCTCCTCTCGCCCTACTCGACTCGTGTCATGCACAGTTACAGGATAACCTAGCTGGTGGATGGCATTGCGATGTGTTGCGATGGGGGGGGGGGCTCCTAGGCTCCCACAGGTGTGGGTGGGCCTTAAGAGTTCTGCTACACCCCACTAAAACCGTTTTGGTGCCAATGGATACGTTAACCTACTTGGTTAATTCACTTGAATCCACTTGAAATGTCGTTTCAGCCGTATTTTTCATCTTCAAAATTTGATGTTCTAAAGATAATATGTGGAACTGCGTTTCGATCTCTTTGACCATTGGAAAGGCCTTTGGGGGCACTGGTACCCAGTGTCAACGAAGAGTGAGGGGGTAACATTTACCTGAAATCGGCCCGAGTTGAATGCATTAATATTTATTCGTCAATATTTTCTCGCGTTCTGTGTTTTTCAAGTTATTTCTATCCTGCGTAAAATACGACTTTGTAGCCGGAATGGCTTCTTCAACTAATTGCTTTCAACTCAATTTTCAGAGCCCAAGCGCCAAATACACACAGAATTTGCAACATGTGCTCAAACAAATGCTCATAATTTGGTGGAGTTTGGACTAAAATTGCTGTATTTCCTGTTAAAAAGGGAAAAATTAAAGTCCGGGGACTATCGAAGCTACTTGGATCCCGTCGTGCATCTATTGGCTGGTTCTCTCGACTCACAGTACGTCAAGGTACTCATGAAACAGACCAAAAAAAGTTTTCGATTTTAATGCTTCTCAAAAGTTTTTTTTTACTTTATTGGACAGACTAAGGCTAGGGTTACTATGCATGCAATTTCTGACGAAAATGTGTTCTGACGAGCTCTGATGAATTCGCTTAAACAAACAAACGCCTGCTTTTCAATGAAAGTGGTTACTACGGGAGAGAAATCTTCGTCAGAATACGTACGGGGGACAAACTCGTCAGAACAAATTTTCGTCAGAAATCGCGTGCATGAAAGCCGAAGCCGATGTTAAAAAAGTAATGCTTCTATTTCGTGTAGATAACAACTCTTGCCCTCAACTGCCTTAGTTGGTTGTTGAAAAAGGATTTGCCGTCAATCGAAGAAAAATTCGAATCGATCACGGAATCGTTGTTTGCTCTTCTTCACAAATTTGCTGCTGCTGGTCTGAGCAAAGGAGACAATTTTGATCTTGTCATGGCTGCTTTCAAGGTTCGTAAATTCAGATTCACTCCTGAACTAACCTAACGACTTGAACTTCTGTAACTAACGAACGATAATTAGTGCGTTGCTGTCATCGTCCGAGACACACGACACCAGTTGAGCGAGGAGCAAATTCGAGCTCTTCTTCTATATTGTGAGCAGGATCTTGAAGATTACAGTCGCCAAGCTACTGCATTCACGTTATTAAAAGCTCTGATCGCTCGTAAGTGGGAATCACCCGAGTTGAAAGAATTGGCGACCAAAATCGCTCGAATATGCATCACTTCGGAAAGTGAGAGCGTTAGAATGCAAGCCCGACAGGTCATGTTAAGCTACATGATCGACTACACTTTGAATAGCGATGAACTGGTGAGACTTGTCGGCTTCTTTTTGGCTCAATTAAACTACAGTCAACAGACGGGTAGAGAGAGCGCTTTGGAGGTTATCAAAATGATCACATCGTCATTCCCTACTGTAAGACACTCTGGTTTATTAATCTAGAACCCGAATGATGATTTTAAATTATTCCAGAAAAACGTAAAAGAACTCAGTGGAGTTCTGTTCGTTAACTTGGCACCGGTCCTTGTCAACGACCCCGTTCCTGAATGCCGACAAACGTGTTCAAGCATCATAGGTCTCCTATTAAACAGGTTAGACCACAATACTAAGAATAAACTTTTTGACGTCACTAAAGTGTGGCTTGAAGACAAAAAGGTAAGCCATCATGAGAGTTTCATGATTCATAATCAGTTCCAAAATTATTATACTAATCATCGTTAAAGGTCGTTCTTCGAAGACTAGGAGCCCAAATTGTTGGCATTTTCGTTTCATGTGAAAAAGAAGATTTTAAGAAACGCCTCGAGGAATTCCTTGGTCTAATGAAGGACCAGTTCGTTCAGGGTTTTGACGAGAATAAACCGGGTCGCTTCGTTCGAGCCCCTGAATCTGACGCTGAGAAAGATCCGTCATCAGTGAGCGTTTCTGAAAGGCTACGTGATCACCATTTATATCAAGTTCTTCAGGCTCTGGTAAAGGTCTGCACGTTATGTCCATCGGCGCTCTCCGATGAATCCTACCGAGAACCGTTTGAAGTGATTGCGGGTAAGACTCTGGCCATTAAGTTTTACAACTTTTTTTTTTTTTTAATATTCGTTTCCAACAGATAACGCTCAAACTCTGCTGGCTCATGAGCACGAATGGGTGCGTTATGCAGCCGTTCAACTTTTGGGGCTCATCCTTACGGCGATCACTCCAGCTAAATTGGCCGCTGTTGCGAATGATTCGTCTCTGGAATCACCGGGCTATCTGTTGAACGACACGAGGCCGAAATTGAAGTCACTTGCCTTGGATGTTGTATCCCAACTAGCTCCTTCTGAAGACGTTAACGACACATTTTTGATGCAGGTCAGTTTTTAGATTCAAATTGTGCCGTACGTCTTTTTCGATTGTTATAAACGGCGGGCATGGGGTCTATTAATGTGAAATGGATTCACATTAATTCTAATTAATGTGAAATTATTGCCGAATACGCATGAATTCTGTCGCTCTGGCATCTTCCTCTTGTGTAGACGTTTAGTGAGTGGGAAAATTACGCGACCTTTCTCCTCGGCGATCTTGCTCCTAGTGTTTATCCTTTGCTCTTTACATCCGATCCCTATCGTTAATAGTTTTTGGAATAATATTAAATAATCCTTAAGCTTTGTGATCGGATCTTGTACACATTGCGCGTTCCAGTGTATGAAACTTCTCGTTTACGTCGCTGAAGTCCTTAAAGAAGTTGAAGTCCAAGAGGGAGACGTCCTTTCGCTCCAGTGGCTCGTTCGAAAAGTTCGTCATAAAATCAACGTTGAAATCACTCAAACGCCATCTTCAACACTAGTCGTATGTTGTTTTTTTGTTGATCGTACTTTCCATACATTAACGAGTGTGTCTCATTGATTCTTCACAGCGAAAAATGGCGTTCAACTGGATCGCAGCCCTCAGCTTGAAACTCAATCGTGCTCAGCTGACTCCTATAGCGCACAACGTTCTCGCTCCGTTGGCCCGCGAACTTAATCTGACTGACTGCGATGAAGCTTTAAAGAAAGTGGCGAAAGAGGCGGCTGGATACGTCAAAAAAACCCTCGGTCCGGACTTGTACAATGAAGTTATGGCGAAATTGACTGCTCTCATGGAAGTTAAAAAATCCGAAAGGAAAAAACAAAGGACTCAACTGGTAAGCGCTTTCACCGAAAGAATGGTTGAGAAGATAATCATTACTTTTCCTTTTAGATGGTTACGAACCCTGAAAAAGCTGCCAAGAGAAAGATCCAAAAGCAAATGAAAAAGAAAGAGAGTAAGAAACTTAAGATTCATATGATAAAATCTCACAATATCAAGAAAAAGGCAAAAAAGGACGCGGTACTAGAAAGGTGAATGAGGATTTTATTTTAAAGCCAAAGTAAAAAAATAATTTTTATTTCAAGAATGCTTTGTTAGTACACACGGAATATAAATAAACTATTTTGAGCTGTGTTCCTCCATTTCTTGTCATAATTCAAGTTATGAGTTGTACGCCCGCGGTATTTTAGAAGTTGTCCGCTCGCTAATGTACGACCTAAATTTCACTAATGCAACCGGTCCCACTCTGTTAAATAGTTCAGTCCATACAAAAAAAGGGTCGAACATGAGACAGCAATATCACATTACCACTCACTATGCCTTAATTCGTCAAAATTACTAAAAATATGCTGAGGATTCAACTCGGGATGTTGTTTTAGTACGTCAGTTTTGTCTCCAATCAAAACAGATTCACAGCCGACATTCCGAGCTCCGCAATAGTCTCTCATCACATCGTTACCAACGTGCAGGCACTGATTCGGGCGAAATCCCCCATACTTCTCCTTGTAAAGCCGGGCGGCCTCGTGAAAAATCAATGGATCGGGTTTTGTCGCTCCGACTTCGTACGACGTCAATGCAAACGACAGATACTGTGACAGGCCTAGCTCTCGTAGTATCCCATGGAGACGAGGGTCTGTATTCGAAATAACCCCCGAATGAACTTTCATACTGCTCAGTTCACGCAACAAGTCCTCGGCACCAGGGACACTCGTCCAGCCCTCTTTCGTTCCGAACAATTTACACAGTTCGTTCGTTACTTTTGATACCTGGCGCTGAATCATTTCAAGTAACGTTCAAATAAAAAGAGGTAACGACGAATATTTGAAATGACAACCTGCTCGACTTACCTGTTGAGCAATAAATTGGGAGTTTGGAAGTGACTCTTCGAATGTTCTCATAACCAGAGTTGTCCACCAGTGGGCCCATGATTTCAGAGGCGAGTTATAACCAAAATTCGCGTAAATCTTGTCCATTTCTTTGTAAACCCGTTTGAAATTCCACTCAAGCTCAACGGCATCTGCGTTATTAATTCCATGTTTTTTTGCAATGTCGCAATAGATTTCTCCCACGCTGGACCGAACTTTCAACAGCGTTCCGTTAGCATCAAAAGTTACGAACTTGAACCGGCGCGACAGCATTTTTTTCTGCTGATAAAGCTAATTCTCATCTCTGTACAACGAAGGAACTGAAGGAAGACTGCCAGGAGCCGTAGACGTCACTTTCGAATCTAGTGATATGATAAGGCAGTCAGGGCGGGTGTACGATACGATGACAAGGACGCATGGTCCTTAGCCCAAAATATTCGAGGAATCAAAAATCACCAAATTTCAGGGCATAGCCCCCCCCCCCAAAGCTACAAGTTTTAATTTTCTTCATTTTTCCTGCCCCTATATACAAGCCCTATACATATATATCGTGAGATTACGGTGGAAACGTTCAAGAAATTCCAACTCATGGCCTCATTGGTCCCGGGTCCTCTCACGGCCGTTCGACTCAATCAAATGTCTAAAAATGAACAGTCTTCAGTTTATTAAGCAAACCATATTCTATGCGCCTGTGGAGACCGTGCAACCTATCAATAAAATGCTTCATTGTTCGAAGGAATTAATTTCATTGGTTGCATAGACTCCACAGATGCATAACACAAAGCTTCTCAACTGGGCTTTAAAGACTGGTTTTTATGATCACAATAATAATAATAATAATAATAATAATAATAATAATAATAATAATTAACTTCGGCTGTACAAAAAATAGCGTACAACACTCGGGCGGTATTCCTCATTACGCCGTTGCATCGAGCGGGAAGCCGGGCGTTTTGTTTGACATTCTCCGAACATGGCGCGCGGGGAGAAACCGCAAAGCACTAAAAATAGGATTTTTCTCGTTATCTTGGTGAGGTAGACTGCCGATGATGTATTTGTATCATTATGGGTCAAAAATGGGAAAATTTCAATTTTTGAGGCGTACCGGGCGATTTTTTTGTGCGTCAGTATTGTAATACGGAGGAATAAATTGTTTTCTTTTAGTTTAACGTATTATTAATTTCTTTTGTTTTATTATTATTAATAAGTAAAAAGTATAGCCCCATTAGGTAGACCTGTCAATAAATAAAAAAAAGAAACCATCTCACCCATTTCGTTCGGCCCCAAAATTAATATCGCCACGCTCTCTCACGGCTGGGATCTCACATTATTAACTCAATGCTTCCGACCATATCCCCTGGTGACTGTTCCCCTTCAAGTTTTCCCCTTCCAATCACCGACGTATATATATAAGGCGCGCAGGACTCCAAGAGAGTCAATTCAGCCCGAATTCAGCTCAGTCGTTCGAGCAGTTGCGGTCGTTTCGTTCAGTCCACGGTCAGAAGCGTTACCCTCGGGTGTGAGTGTGTGTGCGTACATTTTTTTTTGTACGGCGTAAAAGTTCGGGTTACTGTGTATCAAGTTGCGTACATTTTTGTACACTGTACAAGTGAAGAAGTTCCACGTATAAATTGCGTACATTGTGGTACGCCGCTTAAGAGTGAAGTGTTACGTACGCCCGTACATACTGTACTTCGTACTTCAGTCATCGGTTATTCGCACTTCCTGCGTACTCGTAAGTCGTACGTCTATCTTTGGCCTTGCGTACCGGATGCGTACATCTTGCTCGTCCTGCTTCGTCCTTCAGTTTTGAGTACCTTCTGCGTACACACTGTACTTCGTACTTCAGTCATCGGTTGTGCGTACTTCTTACTTACTTGTATGACGTACTTCGACCCTCATCCTACGTACCAGTTGCGTACATGCTGTACGCCGTATTTCGTCCACCCATCTTGAGTCGGCGCTCCGTTTACCCCCACGACCGCTTCTTTGATTTGGAGGATATACCCAACGCCTCTCATATATAACCGGTGAGTCCCTCCTGTTTTTCCTCGTTTTTCTTTTCAACTGTTTCCTAACAGTCCGTCGTTTGCGTTTTTCTTTATTATCAGTCGTGAGCCCTAGAGAGAGAGAGCCTGGCCAGTCGTTCTGCGGCTTCCCCCTTACAGCGTATTGTCGTTGAACCCAATCGGCTTTTGTCTTATTTTCGTTTTTGTTACATTGAAAAGCCCCTGGTGTTTTTTATTAAAGTAATCTCGCGTGTAATTATTTAATCGATACTTGTAAAGCATTTTTCTTGTTTTTTCATAATCCGCGACAAAAAAGAAAAAATATCTTTACATGATTTTCGTTAGTAGTTTCTTTTTAGAATATAATCGAGTTGAAACGAATTGGTTTTTATATTTTCTTTCATTCACCCCACATCCTTTTCCTATGGAATCGAATTTTCCCCTTGGAATAGCACCACCGTGCTACAGTATATTAGAGAGGGTGTTCCCGTCAATACACTTCCTTGGAATTCGCTTATTCATGCCTGCGGATTTCGCAGTCATCGTGCGCGGGTTTCTTTCCCAGCTCCTGTACGCGGGCGAAAGTGGCCTGTAACGGTGACATCGCTGTGAGAATATCTTCAACGGCTCTTCTGATTGAAAATACGTCTGGATTTTCGGATTCCTTGGTGTTGAGAAACTTCAAGATACGTGGCTTCGTCCATTTTCATATTTTGGCACCTAATTTCCTCCAAATTCGCCTCTTAAATGAATGATTTGTTGGGTAATTTTCTCGGAGTATTCCGATTTGAGCCGAACGTGTGAATCCCGCTGGAGCATGCTCATTTGACCAGTGTAGCCGGTTTCCGCCTTAATAACATATCACTAGATGGCCACCACCGTTCATTTAAATTGGTTAAAAGTGAGCGTTGTGTTTTACAGGGATGGGTGTCTACATGTAAATTATTATTTTATACGTATTGGCGATTGTAGCTAAGGGATACGATGTCTGGCGGCGTTTGAGAGAAACATTGAGTCCGGTACTCCATGTGATTTGTTGTTGTCGTTTGACAACAAACTACAACAAAGTTTTCTTCAATAAGAAAGTTCATGTATCAAAAATGTTGGCCAATGACACTTTTTTACTGTGAACGTCGGCTAAATTATCCAACGGTGAAGAGGAGGCCTCGATATTGTACCTTTGGCATCACCGAATCAAGAAAACAAGACGGTTATGCGGGTACACGGTACACCCGTACAGAAACTTTCGCTGTCGGCTATTTGTTAGGAAAGGAAAACTCGAAAACCCCGATTCAAAAACGTTTTCGACCGTTTTACTGAACCCGTGCCGTTCTCTGAGCACTAAAACGAAACGGTGAGCTGGTGAGCACCAATGTAGGCTCGTGGCGCAAAAGGCGCTCGTGGGATGTCTCAAAAAGGTGAATCCAGAGAAAACTGCTGTGTCTTCGGTTGCTCTCTCCGTCGGAGCCGAGACCCAACGTTGTCATTTCATTGTTTCCCAAAAATTTAGGTTTCAATGGTGTCAGTTATCAATTAGGCCAGTGTTGGGAGACAATCGACCGCCGAAAGACTTGGGTGCTTGCTTGACGTTTGAGTATAAATGTATCATAAACCGTGTTCTTCTGTTCTTGTCACTTTAGGCCAACTGACTACTTTTTTCCCGGTATGTTACGGACGTTGACCACGAAAAAACACTTTAGAAAAACGCAAAACTCGTTATCATTTAACATATGTGGGGAATACCCAAGGTGACTAAACTTTACTATAGGTGCCGCAGATTTCCCCCTGCCCATCGGACGGGAGGGGTGGAGACTGACGTCACCAGCAGTCCTTTGCTCCCGATTGCTCACCCCAGAGCAGCAGAGCAAGTTGATTTTGAAATTCAAGTTTATGAATTCTCAAAAATCACAGACCAGTAACAATTAATAATGAACTGGGTCCAGCGCAATGGCGGTTGGGACTGCTCGTGACGTAGGTGAAGGACAGTGATCTGCGGCACCTATAGAAAATTTAGTCACCTTGGGGAATACCGGTTTCATTATCACACGACACTAGCGCCGCTAGTGATAGCTACAATCGCCAATACAATTATATAATGCGTAGAATGTAGACAATATGTAAACTATTGTAGCCGCAGCTCGCGGGTTCGAAAGGGTGAATGGACGATAAAGGATGGTTTTCAAAAAGGTAGTCGTTTATTTTTACACAAGAAATTAATAACGCAATAACTGAAATTTTATAATATTTCGTTGGAGCTTCGCTGGGGATCGGTATGGCGTTAAGCTAGGCGGAGCCCCGTCCCTTCTGGTCCTTCCCTCGACCCAAGAGGCTTACGAAGAGATAGGATTTTCACCCACCTGGTAAGGTATATCCTTTGAATGAAGAGTGGGATGGACGACTGCGAGGATCACACTTGTGGCTCCGATAGACGGCTCCAAAGCTCGACGGACGCCGAAGGTGGGGTTACGACGGATGACTCTAATACTTGAGGACAAGGACTTATATGATGATGTTGGACGATTGTAGTACCCGACGGACGACGAAGACTAAGACAACGGCGGACGATTCAGCTACTCGACGGACGACGAAGACTATGACGACGGCGGACGATTCAGTTACTCGACGGACGACGAAGACCGGTCGCTCTAGCGACCCCTGAAGATGAAGACGAATGGTCACACTAGCGACCCTGTGGACGACCACAATGGTCACCCTTGTGACCCGACGCTCGGTGGTAATTCGATGACGGATGGTCGCACTGGCGACACGGTTCTCGATGGTAACACGCCGAAGAGTGGTCGCACTTGTGACCCGACTCACGGTTGTAACTCGACGATGGATGGTCGCACTTGCTACCACGGGTCTCAACGGTAACGCGACGAAGGGTGGTCGCGCTTGTGACCCGACTCACGGTGGTAACTCGACGATGGATGGGCGCACTTGCTACCACGGGTTTCAACGGTAACGCGACGAAGGGTGGTCACGCTTGTGACCCGACTCACGGCAATACTTGATGGTGGATGGTCGCACTCGTCGTGACCACTGCGAAGGACGAAGACGATGGTCGCACTCGGACCCGACTCACTGTAGTTACTCGATGCCGGATGGTCGCACTTGTGACCACTAACTGAGACACTCACTTCACTTTTCCCGGGGATTGGTCGCACTACGGAACCACAGACTTTTCACTAGGGGGTCACACACAGACCGCGAACTATTAACTCCTGTGAACTTTTAGACCAACACTCTCGGACCCGGCTTGGGGTGAGCTTAACCTCTGACTACCGGTTCAACAGAACTCGACTGACACGCTCTTCGTTGTGTTTCCCCGTGCTCCCTTATATAGGTTCTCTTCTTGCCCCACTCGGATCTCCCACCCAAGGTGCGCGGCTTACTCCCGCACCCGCAGCTCACGCGAGTTTCAGGAAGGACCCAGAGATAGCGGCTCCGCCATCAACTACCCATTCTCGCTCACGGTTACACTATGTAAAACATTCTGTAGGTCCATTTCGGGTGACTCAACTGAAGAACATAATAATATGGCGAACAAAACAAAACAAAAAGAGGATTTAGAACAACTAAAATAAAAGACGACTATTTAGACTAGGTCAATTTGTAATTTTTTACGAGATATATTTTACATTAAATTGTTTAGGAACGAGGTAGCTTACCCCACGCCCGCACGAAGAGCGTCACATTCGCCATCTGTGGGAGGTACAAAGAATCAATTTTGTGCCATTCGATACTTCATCCAAAGTACCGTCAAGAAAAAACTTTGGAACGCCCACCCACCACCAATGCAGTTCCATACAGTTTAATTGTTCAAGCCACGCCCACACGACGAGCGTCACATTCGCCATCTGTGGAAGGTACAAAGAATTAATTTGGTGCCATTTGATACTTCATCCAAAGTACTACCTTCAAGTACCGTCAAAAAAAAACTTTGGTATCGAATGGCACAAAATTGATCCTTTGAACCTCCCACAGATGGCAAATGTGACGCTCGTCGTATGGACGTGGCTGAAGCAGTTAAACTTTATGGAACTGCAGTGGTGGGGGGTGTTATGTTTTAATGAAAAGATCTGATTGAAAGCTCGGAGCAATCTTTTATTCCGAGTCTCGCTAACAACAACTAAAAAACTAAATAAATGAAAACATAATATGATAGCAGGATAGCTTCATCTTGTGACATCTCCCCTATTCACGGAGTCGGAGAGCTTCTGAAAACGTCGATTTGGGTTTGACTGACGAATATGTCGTCTGTTTCGACGAAAGATGCTCCCATCTGGCATCCGTACGAAATACGATCGAGGGTTAGCGTCAGCTCTTACCACCTCCGCTTGATTCCAGCATTTTCGTTGTGGGTCGAAGTCGAAAACGTAAACCTTTTCGTTAGGAGAGAGATCTGGAAGGTTTTTTGGATATCTGTTGTAGTATCCAGAATTGCGTGCCTGTCTCCATTTGAAAGCTTTCGAAAGGTCGGTATTACTTTCGAATTTGATTGGGAGGTTACTGAACATTTTTCGTGAGAATAAGAGTTCTGCGGGGCTAGGAAGGTCATTGTCCAGAGGAGTGGTTCTGAAGCATAGCAAACCCATGTCAAAATCCATTTGGGTCTCTGAGGTCATCTTGAGAATGTTTTTGACGGATTGAACCGTTCTCTCTGCCAGGCCATTCGACTGGTGGGTAGTGAGGGCTGCTGGTTCGGTGTATAACACCCCACGATCGAGGGAACTCTCGGAAAGAAGCTGATGAGAATTGGGGCCCATTGTCAGTAAGTATTGTGTCTGGAATGCCGTGTTCTCCAAAAAGCTGTTTTAAAACGTTCACGACGCTTGAGCTCGAGCAATGATTAGGCATTTTCTTGACAAAGGGAAATTTTGAGAAACGGTCAACGAGCAAGAAGTAATTATGACCTTAGAAATAACAAAAAATAAATAAAAGTTCATGTGACAGGGGGGGGGGGTATTCCAAAGTTTTTTAACGGTACTTGAAGGTACTTAGATCAAACTGTTGAGTGCTACTATTTTGGCACTTTGCACCTGTCATGCCAAAATTTCATCATGTTGTTCTGCGCATTTCCTCCTATTTTTTTTGGCAGTTCCCGGATGTTTTGACGGTACAATGGGGTACATAGTCCATTACTCCTGAATTATGGTGTTTCATGAAATTTTACCACCCTGCAAAATTTTCAATTAACTTGTCTTGCACAATTTAAATTTCGGAAAACCAGGTGAATATTGTGTTCCAAAACGGTTCCGGTGGCGGTACAAGCAAAGTCCCACCCGAATCTTTTTCGTTTTTGAAAATATCTCATGGTCGCAGAACAAGTTAAATAGACCTAAATTATGTCAGTATCGAAATAAAATTCAAGAGTGCTCTATCCAAGTTGTGACCATGAAGTTGTGATCGATGAATTTGCTTTATTTTCAAGTTACTGGTCGTTAGTTCATTATTTTTAACTGACAATGGTTTCACCTATTTCATGTAAAGGTGCGTCTACACTGAAGTGTCTGACTTTATGTAGTTACACTTATGTCTCGACATAAATGTAAAGTGTCAGAAATATGTATATTTTGACTGTACGCATTATGATGGAAATTTCTGGGAGTTTGTGTTTACACCAAGGAAATTTGTGTTTGTGTCACTAAATTTGAAGCAATAAGTGTAGCACGACACTTCAGTGTGAACGCACCTTTAGATATCAGACCATCTCAAAATTTGATTTTCCACATATTCTAAAGGGGTCCATAGACGTACCTACAATAAATATTGCGCAATAAATTTGTACAATATTTCGTTTCCAGATGTTTAGGGATAAAAAAATAGGTTGTTCATTATATTGTGCAACCCATCAATACAACCCACAAACGTTCAATTTTATTGTACAACCCCTATTATTGAGCAATATTATTGTACGTGTATGGGCCGCTTAAGTCCCACGTAGAAAATGCAAATAATTTCCGGCGTAAACAATTATTTCATTACGCGTAGAAAATCACGTAAAATATACATGTAAAGTATACGGCACATTGTGTATTATACATAAATAATGGATTTTGTCGATCTGCACCCAGGAAGTGACTTCTTGACACTTGTGGACAAGCCTCGCTACTGCTACTCATTCCACAACGGGGGAGATTCATCGAAAAGAAAATTCTAGAATGTCTGGATGAATAATTAAGGGATTAACATTAATTTTGTTCTCACACAATGCTACGATGGGGCCAGAAGGACGTCCAGTAGATTCAAGAGTTTGCGCAGGCAATGTGGAATAATGGCTAATACAGAGCATCAAGTCATAGGGAGGGAAAAACTAAAAAGGCACTAAAATGATGGCTAAAATGTGATAATCCCCCCCCCCCCGCCGTATCTATCTTATAATATGCCCTCCCCCCATTGGACAAATTTCTACCTACGCCCCTGCCACAGCTTAGGTCATGCTCCGGTGGTCGCCCGCTGGATCCTCTCACAGTCACACAGTCACACTTGAAATTCGATCTTTGAGTTACAGCTTGCCCTATAATTCGCTAGAGAGCACATAATGCGTGTGGTCGCCTCAAATCTCGTTGTGTGACGTCACGAAGTCCCTCCGGCGTGACACGTTGCCACCCAGATGTTCTACAATCATTCCGAATTATCTGAGTGGGTCATTCATGTTTTGTTATCAATGACTCCAGCCTCTCACTTGAGCCCTTAACTTTTAGTTCATTCACTGTTTTTTTTTGTTTTTTTTCTTGCACTGCCACTGCCATAAAATTTCGTTTAAAGCTGGGATTGCTTTAAAGTTCGTCTGCTTAAGATGGCCAGTCCACGTACCCGGCGCATTCTCCAAGATTTAATGACCAAAAATGACAATATGGTAAGTTCCGTGAATTTATTTCCATTTGTTGAGTGTAAAACTGACACGTACATAGTATCATTCGGATTGGTTCGTTAGATTCCATTCCTTTCAATTTCAGAAATGAATGTTTCGGGGGGTTCGAGCGCTTTTCCGTTGAAGGACACCTTAACTTCAACATATTGCTGCTCCTCCGCAAGAGCCGTTAGTGTGACACTACCATGTCTAGCCAAACATGACGATAGTGATTCCAGCCAGTCACTATCTCGATCAAAAATCGCAGCATTCTTGAGTTTCAGAAAATGATTCATTCCCTTAGTTGGAATTTCCCCCTTAGTGGGAAAATCGTTTGGTTCCTTCTCAGAGCAAGCGAGCAGTGAACCATAAGCAGACTACCCCCTCGTTCCGTGGCCACAATCGTGGCAACCATACTCGGGGAATGCTTTCCGTTTCACGTGGCGAACCCCTTCACAGGTCTGGTCTAAGCAGGTTCTATTCGCAGTTTCCTGTCAGCCAGCCGGCTTGATCGTATACGAGAGGGGGGAAGGGATGATTCAGCTCCTCGTTTAAAATTTTGCTGTGGAGTTTCCCGTTAGGTTACCTAAAAACGAGACTAGTTCTGTAAATTCCGAAAAGCACAAAATAAGTCAATGAAATCACATGGTTTTCTACACTAGTTTAGCACTAGCAAAACAATGGAACGGACCTATGGTATTCATAGATATAGAAACTATCTATGATGGTATTATGAGATGTGCCTTGTGTGGGCCTGTGAGCTAACCCCACAAGGCGCGGCAAGGCGTGGGGTGCGCCATTGACATTGGTGGGAGGAGGGTATAAGAATAAGGGTGGGTTTATCAATCACCGGATATCTCATGGCATTTCTTTCCGTCATATAACTTCACAATGCTGTTTACGAAAAGGCCCATAGCAACCAGACTTATTCCAGCTTTGTCTGTAGAAAAAGTGCATTGATAAACGCACTCTAAGGGTGCGTTTATCAATGCACTTATTCTACAGACAAAGCTGGGATAAGTAAGGTTGCTATGGGCCTTTTTGTAAACATTAATGGAATGTTATTCGAGAGATAGCTATTCCTTGAGATATCCAGTGATTGATAAACCCACCCTAAGTGTATTAGAGTTTCTCTCGGAATGGTCGAGTCCCCCTTGTCGTCAGTCCTTTTATAGTGGTGAGTTTGCCTCACTCACCTCATGACCTCACAGATTTGAACAGGATTTGACAGGTTTGATGGTTTGAAACTCCCACACGCGATCAAATCTGTTTGTCAAACCTCATGTTTCCGAGCAAATGTTCTGGCAGCGACTGAAAACCCTCGAGCATGTTGTCTAACCTTCAAACATGACCCCACACACGATCAAACCTGTTTGTCAAGCGAGGTTGGCAAACCATGCTTGTCAAGCATGTTTGATCGTGTGTGGCCCGCTTTACATCAGAATTCATATGGGTCGCTATTGGCAACTAATCGCGATCAACTTTAAACAAGAGCAATTTTTTTGGTGAAAATGGACGCTACATGCTGATTTAAGTCGCCGGAGATTGATAATGGGACACATGTGCCCGAAACTAGTCTCGTGAAAAGGAGAATAAAATATTGTTGAACAGAACATCGTTAATTTATAAAACCCTAAAATCCCGATGTAAAACGTTCAATGCATTTCGTTACATGTATCTCCGATACTGCCCAGCTCTCTGCTGGACTATTTGAAAATTCGAAACTAGGAAATGTTCGCAGAATTGAAGGAGAAATTATTGAACTCTCAGCCATGATATTCATTTCTTAAAATATGGATGCGCATTTCGGAGCGATCTCCGCTCCCTCACCAGCACAAATAATACAAAAAATGAACTCCATTTACATCTGACAACAGTTGTACACCTTACAACTTTGTGGGACCGGGGATCGCTCCGAAATGCGCACCCATATTAAAAAATGAACATCATGGCTGAAAATTCAATAATTTGTCCTTCAATTCTGCGAGGAAAATATCAGCAGTATATTGGGTCATCGTGAGTACTAGGAAATGTTGTTTCCTTAATCATGATCGGCCCAAAAACTGATAATATTGCCCCCAGAAAACTATTGTCTATTCTGCGATGGCAATTTAGGTTGATGAACTGTGATCTTGCCGACCCATCTCTTCCCCCCCCCACCGGGTGATTGACTCGAAGATTGTCATTAATGCTTCTGAGATGATTAGTGCCATCTCATTTGCTTTCAGCCTGAAGGCTACGAAAGGAGTCAAGGAAGACAAGCTATTTTTTCTCACATACTAGAGTGTTTTTCTGGTTCCATTTTGGGAGATTGAAAACCAACTAAAATGACATTTTCACTCTGAAGAGAAAAGTGGAGCATTAATTGCTCTTCCTATTAGTCCAAAAACTAAAGCTATGTATTTGCCTGGGCTAATAGCCTTTGACTTGGCCGAAGTCATATAGAAAACCAAGTTACGCAGCTTACTAGAAGAGCTCGCGAGACCATTCTTGGGTTTCAAATTTTGCTTCAGCTAGATCGCACTACCATCGCATTGAGACATTATGTATGTGTTCTGTGGAGTCTATGCGAACAAATTTATTCCCTCGAATGACTCCGCACATGCATAACAACATATGGCTTGTGAAGGGGTGTCTTTAAAAAAAATCGTTTAGATATAACTGACAGGAATTGTTCATAATTAGGCCTTCGAAGTGGAATCGGGTTTTCTCGACTAAGAAGAGGATTCGAATTTTTCAACTATCAAATATAATCGAAGACTTCAGCATACGGGTCGTCTCTCATCGAAGGTTTTCTACAATGAGGAAGTGCCATTTTTCAAGTATCGAAAATTTGAGTCGGTGACACTTTTTTACTGTGAACTACGGCTAAATAACCCGACGTTGACGAGTAGGACGCGAAATTGTACCTTAGGTATCGCCGACGACTCGTGTGCGGAGGGCCTTAGAAATACTGTTTTGTTTTCTTAATTATCGTTTGCGATTGAAAATACCCTACTCACCATGGTCCGAAAATCAAAGCTGTTCGAGATATCAGGCTCACATCACTTTTCTAATCTAAATGTGATGTAATCGGTTCCCTAGTGACTTTCTGCAACTTTTGAAAACAGATTCGGAAAGAGCTCACTTTTTTCTGACAGGATTAGCCATTTCGTCACAATTTTATGTGGCCCCGACAGCTTCTCCAAGTTGTGGGAAACGGGGATTTTTGATTTGTCAAGATAGAAAGAAAAAAAAAATCCTCCATCATTTATTTACACCGAATCTGAGCGTATTGACTTCCCGAGGGCCGGAAAAATGTCTTCGATATGCCTCTTTCAAAATTACTCAAGTTCGTTTATTTCTCAATTTTTCGGCAGAAATGACCATTTTTTAATTTAAAAAAGGATAATTTATTTTCTCTTCGAAATCTACTTCGACCATATTATGTCACAAGGCGATGTTAGTGAGATCTAACGGGAGCAAAATTGCAATCCCACGTTAGGTAATCACTTTTTATTTCGAGCTGAATAACTTGGTTTTCTATATGACTTTGGACTTGGCTTATACTATTGCCTAAAATTGCTATTTGCCTACGAAAGATCCGATCGAGGCGAGTCATTACTGAATCCTCCTGTTTGACAGACCGTGAGGCCTCTTCACATCAGGAGCCATGCGACGCCGATGCTATCGCTAATTTATTCCCGAGCGTCTTTTCCCATTCAAATTAGGAGCCGTAAAGACCCTCGCCCGCGCGTTAGAGCCTATATTTTTTAAAAGCCAAATCAAAGAACCCTTCTCGTGGACCGGTGTGGTCGCAAGCCGTTTTTTCCCCTACGCCTGTGGATTTAGGGTTAGTCCCTGCATCTCCTTGCGAGCAGCCCAGTACAGCAAAGACATTCTCTACCAATGGTTGGCGTCGTCATTAATTGCTACCAACTTTAACTGGGAGTATTCTTTTAAGTGCTCAACGTACATCGGACTTTCGGTAGTGCATAATGGGCAGCTCGGGCTCTGCATTATTCCTATTTTGTAGAGATGATTCTGGAGATTGTTGAGTCCCGTAGCACACCTGTTATTTCCTAGTGTGTTTTCCATTGAAATCCTTGTATTTTGTTGAAGACCGCGACGTATTGTCAAGAATATTGTCCGAGTTGCAAGAGTCATGATGGCTCTCACTCACAATGTGAAAGGACCTATGGCCTTTTATGCATTTTTTCTATAGGAGTGACCTTGACACTACCGTCGGCGTCGCATCTCTTCTAATGATGAAAGGAGCCAAATGGTCTCAGTGAAAAATGGAATTCACTCCTCCGTTCAGGGGCCTTATTGAGAAACGTCGGGAAAAATGTCGCAAGTGTGGTTGCTATGGCGGGATAATGTTATTTCTTATTCGGAGCCCTTGGATCCTGCTTGCGGCATTTTTTCCCGGTCGTGCTCGGGCCGCTGCCCCTCTATTCTGTAACTCTTAACGCGTGTGTTAGCGAAATTTCGCAGCTGATATTCGCCTTGTTTATTTCGCTAACGCAAGCGTTAAGAGTTACAGAATAGGAGGACTGCTCGTAAGATTTAAACGTTTTGAGCGTCTTATATGTGTTGTTGATGGAGTGTGATGATGAGCGTCGTTTTTCTTTTCTTTTTTCCGCAGAAATGCTTTGAGTGTTGTTCTCACAACCCACAGTGGGCTTCCGTAACCTACGGTATTTGGATATGTCTTGAATGTTCCGGGAAGCATCGGGGTCTGGGCGTTCACTTGTCTTTTGTCCGATCGATCACGATGGATAAATGGAAAGATCTCGAGTTAGAGAAGATGAAAGTGGGTGGAAACCGTAAAGCCCGCGAATTCTTCGATACCCAGGATGACTGGGATGAGACCCTTCCAGTTAGTAAAAAATATAACTGTCGGGCTGCGGCCTTGTACCGTGACAAAGTAAGTTATCATTTTTTCTAGTTTTCATTTTATTGGCTAATTCTTCCTTCCACTGTTCCTCAAGATCTCAACTTTAGCCCAAGGGAAAAGCTGGAATGAATCCTCAGCTAATTTTCAAAGTTCTAGTTCAGAACACAAATCGTAAGTTTGGTCTATAACCGTTGATCTCTTTACTCGAATACCTCCAACCCTTCGGCTTCTGTCATTACATAATACAGGAGAGACGAGTATAAATATAGTGAATCCTCCTACAATAACATGTCTCCCGGCGATTCCTACAGTAACGGAGGCGGTTATCAAAATTTCAGTTCTCAAGAGTTCAAGGACGAGAAAGAAGCGTTTTTCGCTCGAAAACAGTATGAAAACGCCACGCGGCCAAGGTAAATAAATAGAAGTGATTTCACGAATTTGACGTATGTAACTAAAAGCTCTCTTTGTCAGCGACCTTCCACCCAACCAAGGCGGCAAGTATTCCGGTTTCGGCTACACAATGGATCCCCCTCCACGGAGTTCATCGCAGGAATTTTTTGACTCAGCCGTTTCATCGCTGACCAATTTGGGCTCTACGGTATGTAATCTAAGATTGTACGTTTTACATAAACGATTAGTTTTAGGTATTCATGCTGTAATTTTATTTTTATAAAGGGTTGGTCTATTTTCTCGAAGTCTGCCGTTAAAATAGCTTCTAAAACCACTGAAAGTGCCGTCAAATTGAGTTCTATAGCTTCACAAAAGGTAGCTGAGATTGGTACTAATGTTTCGGATAAGGTTTGTTTTTTATTTTCGGTTAGTTTGCTTTTATCGTTTTATTTACTTCAGTTGGTTTATCTGTTTCTGTTCGTTCATTTTATTATTATTTTTTTGTTCCTTTCGTTTCTCCAGGTTAAAGAAGGCACTTTAATTGACGACCTGACCAGTCAAGTTACTGATTTAGCTAGTAAGGTAAAATGACTTTCGAGTTGAAACTGAAATGGGACCGTACTTTAAAGAGCCGTGGACAGTGCTCTCCATACCAGTGTAATTGATTGTTAGTACTCAGTGGCAGATCCAGCATTTTATTAAGGGGGGGGGGAGGGTTCGAAGCAAACATTTCACTTCCCTGGTAGGTGGGGAGGAGATTGCACACCGCAAGTGAAAAAAGAAAGATAATGGAGCCACTTTTCCTGATTTTTTGGGTTTCTTTTCCTGGAAGAATTAAATCGAAATCCTTGGGGGGTCATTTACCCACCCTGAGTTTCGTATGCATTTTCCCGCTTCTTTTGTAGTGATGTGCTCTTTCACATTTAATTCTATTTTATTCATTTTCTTACTTCTATTTTTCAATCTTTTGTATTTCTTTCCATTTTTTAATTATTATTTTGACCTTAAGGAGGGAGGGTTCTGACCCCCCCCCCAACTCCCCCCCCAGAGGAGCCGACACTGTACAGTACTTAATGCTCATCCGGTGACAATGTTGTTCTCATCTGAGTGCAGGCTCCGCTGTTCTTTAAATTCTGGTTCCACTTTAACTCCATGTGACTCGCTGATCCTCTTATGGTGAATTTCACCACCAGGCGTTCGGTTGGTGTTACTAAACTCTAACATTGTTTACATAAATTGTGACGCATTTTTTTTCGTCAATTCTGAGTTAACGTAACTCAAACCTTAACTCTTGGTGGTGAAATCCACCATTAATTATTTTCATTCAGAGTTTTTTTTTATTGGATTACTGATTTCTCGCTGTATTTTTGCTCTTCTTTTTATAATTTTATTGTTATTAGGTTGGAGATCTAGGTCGGCGTGGTTGGCAAGAAGTGGCCGGCAGTAACATTCCGTCCTCTCAAACCCCTACAAGTGGTGGGTCGACACCAAGCGGCTTCAGTGGTTTTGGTTCCAACGAAAAATCTTCTCTTTTGTGCGACTCATCCTCCACTCCGGGACTACAGGGTGGAGGCGGTCTTTCCTCGTCTTCGACGCCCTCTTCGGTGGCCCAGTCCTCTACGGTGAAAAGCGGCAGTAGTGGAGCACTGAAAACGGAATGGGACTCGTGGAAGGAGAAGCCTTTGCCGAAAAAGGACGGTAATCAAGCTGGTGGTGACTCATGGGACTCGGAATGGTAATCGTTTTCGTTTTTTACACGATTTATCAAGTGAAACAAGTGATGGAGGAGCGGGTGATAATATTATAGAAATTTGAAAGTAATTTCATCTATAAAACAAAAATGTGGTGTTTGACTTGGCCAGAAATACTACAAAATTGTTAAATTATATCTGTTGATCAATGTCAAATTTTAATGGGGTTTTCCATTTGCATAAAATTCTACTCAGGAGCGGTTCGTTTCCACCCTTCCTCGCTGAATTAAAACGTATTTTAATGGAGAGGACGGAAGGAAATGAACTGCAGGTAATTAACTAATTTATTGAGTAACACATTCTTTATTCATTATTACACCGACTAGCTTCGGGGCAATGCACCCCATTCTCAAGGCATCCGCAGGCCGAAACAACTTAAAGGAGGCATTACAACAATTATGTCTCTATTCATAGAACTTCCTTAACTTAAGGCCGCCTTAAAGTGATTCAAAAACAGGTGATGCATTTTAATGAGCCGTATATCTTTGCACAACTTGTTAAAGCCGGCTCCACACCATCCACACATGCGGTATTTGCCAAATAACGAGCAAAATATTTTTCAATTTTCAGTTGGTCGGTTTCTAGTCAATGCTAGGAATTTATAAATATTTTGCTCGTTATTTGGCAAACACCGCCTGTGTGGAGCCGGCTTAAGGCTGTGGTAAGGAAGATCTCTGAATACGGCCTTAAGTCTCAGTTCTCAAAAACAAACATAAACAACAGCAAAATACTCACATCTCTTTGTCACAACATGTCAAATCACACAAAAATTCCACCAATCCGGCTGACAGACAGGCATCAAGGAAACTATTTTCTCCACTAAACGCTTTAAACACAGCGATAAATGATGAATGATAAATGATTTTTGAAATGAAGTGCTCTGGAGTAGAATTTTATGCAAATTGAAAACGCTAAACGTCTTGTACTTTTATTTACATGGCCTCGTTCACAAGGTTTATTTTATGCGTCTGGGGAGTATGCAACCAAACAAATTAATTCCCTCGAAAAATAAAGCATTTTGATAGGTTACATGTGCTCTACAGACGCATAGCACAGACCTTGTGAATGGAGTCTAAAGGCCGATTCAGACTATTCTGACGTGACGTGGGAACACGCTGTCCTACGTGTGATACAAAATTCCAGAAAAGGATTTTGTTTATTTACGTACGCATTGCCCGGACGTGACGTGGGAACACTTGGGATGGTGCTCGTCAGAGCAATTGAACGTAAACAAATTAAAGCCTTTTCTAGAATTTTGTAACGTGGGAATGCGAGTCCCCACGTCACGTCCGAGTGGTCCGTATTGACCTTAAATTTGCCGTCACGAAATAACATACTTTTATTGTTGTTGTTGTTGTTGTTGTTGTTGTTTTATACGTAATAAAATGTGGAGGGCCCCCGGCTTGGAATAACGTAACATCGTAAGTAACCATTCAGGCAGTGGTGAGGCGTCGGGGCAAGGAGGGTAAGCACTGCTTACTCAATATTTTTCAAACACAATTTCTATTTTTAAGCCATATCTTAATAATGTATATTATGTGTTTAATATAATAATTGCTTCGGACGAATTATTAGGCTTAAATATGTGTAAGTTGGTGCGTAAATACGAACATCCCCGCAAAAAAGTTACGCAGACAGAAAAGAAGAAACGCTCTCAACAAGCCCCAGTAAATAACCGAAAAAAGCACTCCTAAGCACACATGCGGTGTGCTGAGCCGGTCTTCTCTTACACCCGATTGGTAAAGAAGTTTGGGGGGGGGGGCCGTAATATATGGGGGAAAAAAGCTGGAACAGTGAGCGTTCTCGAAAAAAATTTCGTCATTCATTGCCCTGTTTCTCAATGGTCTCTGGTGGCGAGTTCTTGATAGCTGATCCCTACTTTTCGATTTCGACTCTGTGGTACGCGGCACTTTGAGCTCCTATAACGACTGCCTTAATAAGCTTTGCAAAAGGCTGCGTTCAAATTGTACGAAGTCCAAGTGAAAAGCCAATTTTGTTCACGCGCGGATATCTTTCCAGTTGAGACAATACAAGTGACATCAAAGCAGAATAAAATTTACCATTAAAATTTTGTTTAATGTATGAAAAATTAGATCAATCGAGATTCCTATGTGTGAACAGATTCGTTGTTTAACATGCGGTTTTAACCAACCAACAGAAAAAAATACTAAATTGCATTTCGATACCCCCCCCCCTTCCACTAATGTAGACTGTGCTTAGTTTACCCCGCCAAAAAGTCTCGCCTCGCCACTGTATTCAGGAGTTAAGTGAACTATTTTTACGACATTGATTTAAGGGTTTCAGAAATTTTAGTTGGTTTTTTGAAGAATTCAACCTCAAGAAATCGAATTTGTAAATTGTGAAAACCCGCAAAATTGGCTTTGAAGACGCCTTGGTTTCCGCGGTCACAAAAATGGTCTCTACACTGCAATTTTGCTTTAAGATCTAAAGTTGCAGTTTTACGAAATTAAGGGCCGTATATTCATAGTCACTCGACCTGAGTATTTGCTTAAACCGCTTCAAATCAGTCGTTTTAACTAGTGAACCATCAATTATGAGTCGAAATAAGCGAATACTCAGCCTGAGTGACGACTACGAATACGGGCCGTCGACCCGAAACTGTCAATTTCACGTTTATTCAGTCAGGAAACTTGTAATTTCGTTCAAAATAGAAGATGCAATACGTCGTGGGCCCGGCTTACCCGGGTTTTACGCCCACTAAAAACAAAATTCCCTGAAACTTGCCGTTTCGCTGAAATTATTACGTGAAACTTATACAGTTTCGCGAATATTCTGCCAGCATACTTGCAATTTTTTGGATTTTTGACTGCAAAATGTTGTAACTTTTGCGCCTAGTCGTCCACTTAGTGTTGTCGTGGCTTGTGCTATAGACAGGGTTTCGGTCCTTTTTGGAAAAAAAAATTGCAATTTCGTGAAACAAAATCCACAGAAATGTATGCAGTTTCGTTCAAAGTACGTCGTGGAACTGGCGATTATTCAGCCAAAAAATTCCAATTTCATGGATATTTGCGTCTCCATAGCGAAATCGGCAGCGTGCTGGACTGGTAATCCAGAGGTTGCGGGTTCAAATCCCGCCGGGGAGCCATTTTTACTCGAAACTCGAATCGTATTGGGCTATGCCCTTCCATCGTCGTCCGGATAATATCAGTCTAATTAATTTATTAATTAAAATACCGGCGACAGATTTATTCATTATATCATTCTAACAACATCTAGATAAGATAAAATTCGGCGTGGTTTACCGATCAGGAGAAGCGCCTAGAGTTTCGAGAAACAATGGACCTGGGTGGGGTTCGGCTTAGCTTATCCCTCGGAGTACGACTCCCATAGGCGTCTCCGTGGCGCAAATGGCAGCGTGCTGGACTGGTAATCCAGAGGTTGCGGGTTCAAATCCCGCCGGGGAGCCATTTTTTCTCGAAACTCGAATCGTGTTGGGCTATGCCCTTCCACCGTCGTCCTGATAATATCAGTCTAATTAATTTATTGATATGATATTGCCGTTAGTTGTTAATCTCTTTAAAAAGTACTGTTGTAGGAAAATTATTTGTCTTCACGCTACAACTGAGGAGTGGGTTGGAAAGTGTACGAAATTACCTTTCTGACGTGTTATTTCTCATAGAAGTCCAATATCAAAGTCAATATCATAAAGTCGAAAAAAATTCTCGTTCTGTAATAAAAAACGTGCCTAAGAAATATCCTAACTTTGTTCGGACGAAGTTATCGCCGATTTCTTGAAGTGAATCTTTTAGATTCAGATTTTAGATTCAGGCCGAAACTCCTCATTTCATAAGATTTCGTATGACCTAGTCATGAAATGAAATCGATTCATTTTTCATGGAGATATCGACCTCAGCATCAAAAAAAGTGGGAGGAATGAGCAAAATTACTTGGCGTGATTCATCGGCTTTTTTATTCACATTTTTTGGCTCAAACTCATAGATCTATCAATAATGAGTAGACGAGAGAAACTTACCATGAACTCTCAAAAACTCAGTTATTCAGAGCCCTTTTTCTGCCCTCAATGCTCTAAACACCCCTCAAAACGGTTAGGTTTTCGGCTTGCTTCAGTAACCCGAGGGGAAAATAGGTTCCGCTGGAATTTCTTTGTTGCCTGGGAGCTTTTCATGAGCAATTTTCGCTATGAGAACGCTTGCTTCTATGCCCCCGCAATCATTACAGTTCTCGGTCGGACAGACCGAATATCCTCATCTACAGCTAACTTTGACGTAAAATGAGCTGTAAAACGGTTAAAGACACATGAATTCAAGCTATTTTTCAAATTACCTGTGATAAGTCAACAAAACTAGTTTATCTTATAGCCGTTTTCATCCAATTAACAGGACCATCCCATAAGAATACAGTTTTTGTTGTTAGGGAATTTTCTCCTACTGCGTGTATCTCGACACCTATTGGAGATAAGCGAGTATCATTTTTGATTTTTGTAAAGAGAATTTCACGATGATTAACTTCTTTGCTATGCATCAATGTCGTAAAGTCAACGGCGAGGACGCTACAACGCATTGTTCACAAAAAGCAGTGAAGGGGTTCGAGAATAGTGTAGCGGTTGAAGCTACAAAAAACTTGTCGAGGACTAATTTTTAAGGAATTTTGTCAACTTTGATTTGTTATCTGATGAGGTTTTGGGTGGGACCTACAGTTTACGAACTACCGGTAATAAAGTGAAAAATTATGCACGTTTTGCTACGTCCAGCAGCTAGCTCGTGGGCTAGAGTCGGGGACTTTTGAGTACACCATCTCCAGACCCCTCCCAACAAATTCCAATCACAACTTTAGAGTTACCAGCTGGTTCAATCTACTACCTTTCTTTTACTAGACTAAAATCACAATTTTTCTGGTGGAAAATTTCTTTTTCGGGAGAAATTTTCAAAATCATATATTGTTGTTTTAAGGGCAAAACGTTCAACTTCATGCTAATCACAGTTTGAAGAGGTAAATCTATGATCCGATTTTAGATAATTTCGAACGAAGACGACTTCATGAAGGGTTGGCATTGCCAACTATTGCCCTTCTAGCTGGCTGCACGCCCTTGGTTGGGCCCGCGATAATTCTCGCCCCCCCCCCGTGAGGGCCAGAACCGGTTCTGCTGAAAGACAAAGGTCGAAATAACAGCTGAGACTTGACCGCACCGATCGGTGCAATTTCCATGATGAACGTTCATCTTTGGGCTCAATTATTTCGTGATTTTCGCTGTCTAATGTTAAAACCAAGCAATGCGAGGAAGATATGTGTTTTAAATTGCTATATTTGCCCGAAACCCTCATTTTTACGCTCTTTCATCATTTTGAAAAAAATAACGATATAGATCACAGAGCACGTAAATAAAAAAAAGAAGGGATCAGTGATGAAGACGAATATGACATTTCCAAGTATTAACATGTTGAGAAAGAGAGAAAAAACAAGTGTGCCCGACGAGAACATTTGCCTTAACAAATATGCGGGGAACGAATAATAAATTAATATTTTCTTTCGTGTACCTCTCTTATTTGCGGGTCATCGTCACAGAAACTTCGAAAAGAGGTGTTTGGAAATTACAAAGACATTTTGTCTGCAAGGGTTTGACGGTGGTTGTCGCTAAATCGCGATTTATGGAAAATTCTGACGTGCTAGAGCAAAAAGGATGGCGAATTAGGATTCAGCGAGAATAATCCACAAATGCAGTGGGGTAGCGTATGGGGGCGGTGGGGCGGCCCGCCCCGGGCATCACTTGAAATGGGGCATCAGTCGGCTGAAGCTTTTTTATTTATTTTTAACGTGAACATGTTAAAGAACCGAGCACAGTTGGGATAAATATATGTAGAGTCTATTTGCGCACCACCAGCAAAAAACAGTCCACATTTGCAGTGATGCCCATAGTTGTCAGGTGCTCCGTGCAAGAAATTTTGGCTTCAGGTGTATCAAGAGGCACCAAAACCGCACAAAATGGTCCATTGCAGACCAGGGCACACCCAAGAGCTATCTATATCTATAACAGTATAACGGCTGCCAGTTAGAGGGAGGAGGCGTAAAAACTACAATGAAGTTGACCGAAAGCTGAGTCTTGGCGATGCCAGAAGCTGCGGGTTGGATCCCACAACCGGTCAGTGTTCCACGCTCCGTCCCTCCACGCGCCAAGTTGAGCTGGAAGAATTTGACAGAGCCAACTTCACGGAATTGAGGTATGTTTATTAACCCAAGGAGGAAAAATTGTTTTTACGGAGAGCCGAATCTGTAAAATTGTTTTTTATTGAGCCCAATAACCCGCAAAATTGGTAATTTGAGTATGCGAAGTTCCGCGAATTCTGTTGTTTGAAGATACTAACCCTCAAGATTGGTTTTTTGAACGAAAAAAGCCCTTGAGATTGGTTTATTGAAGCGCAAAACCCGTGAAGTTGGTTCTACTCAGAGTCAATCCTCGAAATAAGGGGTTTCGGGAGTTAAACCTGTTAAAAGTGGTTTTTGGAAAAGCCGGACCCTCAAAGTTTGTGATTTTCATGTAAGCCAAGCTCATGGATTTTTCAATCAAAAATTAAAAATTGAGGGTTGGAGGTGTGAGAGTGTCCAATGAAGATATTGAAGGTAAGAAAGATCTCTCCCACTTATTTTTTTTATTTTATTTGTGACCGCGGTTACGGCAGCAACGCCATTCTCAAACTATAAGCAATTAAAACAGAAACACAACAAGACCAAGGATCAAACAAGGTTCGGGCGAACAACAGATAAATCAATGCCTAAAAATTAAAAATTAAACTAAAAATCAGGAGAAAACAAAAACAACTTACCGAGTCAACGAACAAAACACAACTGACTGGACAATATATCACAGTGTAGTTTGAAGATGGGCCGCATATGGGGCCCCCTCCCCCCAGATCTGAGCACATTTTCAATGATATGCGCTGACACGGCCCCAGATCAAAAGACTTAATTAGATTCAAGCATCCCTCCCCGTATCTGGACGCATGACGCGTAATTTCGAGAAATTGAAGCCACGTAAGCTTCGAGCCCTTCTTTTGCTCGTGGAGCAATTTTACGCCATCAGACACGCCAATAAGTGGTTTTTAAACTCGGACTGACGTGTCGAGGGAGGCAAGTGTTCACGAACACGCACTCCGAGCCTTCTACCCGTCTGCCCAACATAAGCCGCAGACCCACACCACAACGCGTATACACCTCACCTATCCAGTACATGCACCTCATCTTTGACCCCCTTTGACCACTTATTGGCAACCGACCACCAGTTCCGAAAAAAGCATATAATGTTAAAATAGGTCCTTCCTAGGTTGTTACCGGACGGTAATTATCTTACTCAAAATTATGAACGTCCTAAATCTTTTTTCTTTCTTTCTAAATCTTTATCCTTTTACTTCACTTACTGAATTCTCTCGCTCTCTAGCGGCTTTCTTTCAGACGACGGAAGGGCGCGGCCCTCCTCGCCCCTCAGCTCATGTTTCTACTTCCAAAAATCTTGCTGACTTGACAAAACTTTTTTTCTATCTTTTCACTACGCGAGCCTATCAGATCCCTTTATTTCTTTCATTTCCTTTTCAATAGCCAATCACAAGCGACCTTAGTAATATAAATACGGCCCTCTGTCAAAATTTCGTCACTCTCTGCTGCCTGCTATCGATGCGATCGGATGCTCTTTTCTCTACTGATTCTACCGACAGTTTGTCGTGAACGTTCGAACAGTCAACATCGTTCGGAGCTCTCAAAACAAAAGTAAAACAAAGGAACAATAACAGTGATTGCATCATATTATTTCATTATGGTGTGATGACCTTATGCGGGGATGGATGAGGAAAGGGACACCGGTCGTTCCCCCGCGGAAACGCTCGAGGAAATTGTGCAGAAAACTAAACTCGCGGTTGTGAAACACCGAACTACAACCGCGGCGTTTCGCATCCAGGACGAAAACATCAACGTTCCATTCAGTGAGTTGTATAATATAATTCTAAGTCTATGCGACCATTTGGGGCAAGCAGAACTTAAAATCAAATCTCAGATTATCGAAGCATGAACGTTTGGACGTTAACCCTCTCAATAATGAACGCGTTGAGTACGCTACGGACGAGGAGCAGCTTGAAAGAGAGACGAACTGGATCCTCAAAAGGAATAAAAAGAAACGGAAAGCATCTTCCTCACCGGACATATCCGATGAGCCCAGAAAGAATAAAAGTAATGATACTGGACCTGCTTCACATGTTCAGCTAGAACAAAGTAACTGTTTGCTGCCGGGTTTGTTTAAGCTGAACTTAATGGGAATCAAAGGCTATTTCAAAATGGAATCATCATACCGAATATAATGCTTCTGGAATCAACTGGTGATTTGTTGTGATTTTTTTACCATTTCAACCCCTATTTTCCCCCCTCCACCTTGACCGATTTGGCCCAAATGCAATACCGACCGGGGCCTTATGACTACTGATTTTTGTGCCAAAGCGTGTTCCGCTAAATTAATTTCTACGAGAGTTATCGTGCTAACAAGACCACACACTTACTTCCACCCCGGGGGCACCACCCCCTCCCCCTCGACTTTTTCAAAAAATTAAAATGGGAATCAAAGGCTAGTCTAACATGGAGTATACGTACCGAATATGATGCTTCTAGAATCAACTGGTGATTTTTAGTGATTTTTTTACCATTTCAAGCCCTATTTTCCCCCCCACCACCTTGACCGATTTGGCCCAAATGCAATACCGACCGGGGTCTTATGACTACTGATTTTTGTGCCAAAGCGCGTTCCGCTAAAATAATTTCTACGAGAGTTATCGTGCTAACAAGACCACACACTTACTTCCACCACGGGGGCACCCCCCTCCCCCTTGACTTTTTCAAAAAATTAAAATGGGAATCAAAGGCTAGTCTAACATGGAGTATACGTACCGAATATGATGCTTCTAGAATAAACTGGTGATTTTTAGTGATTTTTTTACCAGTTCAACCCCTATTTTCCCCCCCTCCACCTTGACCGATTTGGCCCAAATGCAATACCGACCGGGATCTTATGACTACTGATTTTTTAGATAAAGCGCGTTCTGCTAAATTAATTTCTACGAGAGTTATCGTGCTAACAAGACCACACACTTACTTCCACCCCGGGGGCACCCCTACCATTTCAAGCCCTATTTTCCCCCCTCCACCTGACCGATTTGGCCCAAATGCAATACCGACCGGGATCTTATGACTACTGATTTTTTAGATAAAGCGCGTTCTGCTAAATTAATTTCTACGAGAGTTATCGTGCTAACAAGACCACACACTTACTTCCACCCCGGGGGCACCACCCCCTCCCCCTCGACTTTTTCAAAAAATTAAAATGGGAATCAAAGGCTAGTCTAACATGGAGTATACGTACCGAATATGATGCTTCTAGAATCAACTGGTGATTTTTAGTGATTTTTTTACCATTTCAAGCCCTATTTTCCCCCCCACCACCTTGACCGATTTGGCCCAAATGCAATACCGACCGGGATCTTATGACTACTGATTTTTGTGCCAAAGCGCGTTCCGCTAAAATAATTTCTACGAGAGTTATCGTGCTAACAAGACCACACACTTACTTCCACCACGGGGGCACCCCCCTCCCCCTTGACTTTTTCAAAAAATTAAAAAGAGGCACCGCCACCCCCAGTAACGGTTATTGGTGTTACTGAGTACAGTACGATACATAATTTCATAAAAAGTGTGGAAACCACAAAAGAGTGTTCCATCAAAGTGTTATCCAACAATGTTTGGAAAATTTTCGCCCAAGATAGCGACTCGTATCGTGCTCTTACTAATGGCTTAAGGCAAAAAAAATTCGAGTGGTACACGTATGAGAATAAAAATGAGCGCTCCTTCAGAGTAGTCGCAAGAGGGCTTCACCACTCCTGCTTACCGGAGGATATAGTGACCGACCTTAAGGAAAAGGGGTATAAAATTACAGAGGCTGTTAACCTAATTAAAAAAACCAGGGAAAATGACGACGAGGGCAACCCAATCGTCATCAAGAAGAATCTCCTCTTTTCGTACTTAGCTTCGATAACATGGAAGAGACTGAAAAGATATACTCGATCCAGTCGATTCTTAATATAAAAGTTAAGATCGAACCTTTGAGAAGAACTACTAATCTCATTCCGCAGTGTAAGAACTGCCAGGGGTTCAACCATACACGAACCTACTGCCAGCGAGAAGCGAGGTGTGTTAAGTGTGCTGGGAAGCATTACGCCCAAAAATGCCCCCTCACGAAGGGCCCAGCAAAATGCGTCAACTGCGGAGACGCCCACCCAGCGAGCTATCGTGGATGTGAGGTAGCCAAAGAGTTGCAGCGTATGAAAGAAAAAGCCAATAACTCCAAGACCGGAGGGGCTGGGAAAAGGCAAGCAGCAAAGATCATTCAGAAAGTCCAACCAGATGCTAGGGAAACAATTGTTCCGACTAAAAAACAAACGTCCTATGCTGGGGTAGTTAGCGGCCATCCGGCTCCATCCTCAGTTGATAAAATGCTCACTCTACTATTGGAAATTGTGAACGAGTAAAAAAGAACCAATAATCTGTTGGCTGAGAGGGTTAGCACCCTCGAAAAGAGCCTAAAAGTTAGACAAAAATTATGAAACGTCAAAATACTGTGACAATAGCAGCATGGAACGCAAATGGATTGGGGCAACATGCTTCATAACTTGAGTTATTTCTCCATCAAGAAAAAGTTGATATCTGTTTGATCTCGGAAACTCATTTCACGAGGTCATCTCACATGAAAATCAAAGGCTACTCGTGCTATCGTGCGGACCACCCAACAGGTAGACCGCGAGGAGGAGCAGCCATCTTCATTAAGAGCACCGTTCAACACTACGTGGAACCCAGTATCCAGGAAGAGTTCATGCAAGTAGCAACAGTTAAAGCATCCGTAAATAGCAAAAGCTGTATAGCATTTCTGCCATCTACTGCCCTCCCAGATACGCACTGAAAGAAGAGGACTACTTATCGTTAATGGATAGTCTGGGTGCTAATTTCGTCATCGGCGGGGATTTCAATGCAAAGAACACATATTGGGGCTCGAGGCTAACAACCACAAAAGGACGAGAGTTGTTCTCCGCTGGGAGAAGAAAAAATTGCAGTTTCCATTCATCAGGAAAGCCTACGTATTGGCCCAAGGACCCATTAAAGACTCCAGATCTCATTGATTTTTTTGTGGTCAAGGAAGTATCGGACAACTTCATTCACGTAGAAGACTGTGGCAGTCTAATGTCGGATCATTCTGCTATCGTTCTTACGATTAGCGGCTCAATCATTTTGAAGGAAGACCGGCCAAGGCTAGCCACTCAACGCACTAGTTGGGATGTTTTCAGGGAATACGTCGCCTCTAATGTTAACCTTTCAGTCCCTCTAAAATCACCGGAACAATTAGAAGAGGAAGCTGGGAACTTCGTCAAATGTATTCAGCGAGCTGCTTGGTCTGCCACGCCTACAGAAAACATTGCAAGAATCAGCCACACCACATATCCCCGTGAGGTTAGAGAGTTAGGGAAAAAAGAAAGGCGAGGAAACTCTGGCAAAACAGTAGAGCTCCTTGTGACAAAGCAAAACTGAATAGGCTAAAGACTCGGCTTGACGCCCTGAACAAGGAAATCAAGCAACAAAACACATGCCAGACTATTGATGGAGTTAACTCCAGGAAAGGACACGGATTACTCCCTGTGGAAGATTACTAAATCGCTTAAGCATCCCAAAGAGCACATTCCTCCGATTAGAAAGCTGGACGGAGAATGGGCCAAAAGTCCCCGAGAGAAAGCTGAACTGTTTGCAGAGCACCTCGAAGAAACATTTATGCCGCTGCAAGGGGAAAGAGATGAGGGAGACCTGCCGACGCTGCCTCCATCAGCGTCTTCGCAATATATAAGACCGGTAACGTTTAATGAGCTTAAATATGCAATAAATAATCTCAAAACAAATAAAGCTCCTGGGTATGACCTCATAACTGGGAATGTCGTCAAACTACTCCCGGAAGTAGGAATGCGTATGTTACTCTACCTCATAAACGCATCGCTGAGACTCAAATACGTACCTCGTTGCTGGAAAGTGGCAGAAGTGATCATGATCCTGAAACCTGGTAAGGAATCATGCGAGAAAACGTCGTACCGTCCTATATCATTGTTACCAGTGATCTCCAAACTCTTCGAGAGGTTACTCGTGAAGAGATTAAAAGCCATAGTCAAAGACAAGGAGCTTATCCCCAATCACCAGTTCGGGTTCAGGGAAAAGCACTCCACTATTGATCAAGTGCATCGCATCACTCGGGTGATTGCGCGAGCTTGTTCCTTGATGTTTCCCAAGCATTTGATAAAGTCTGGCATCAGGGTCTGCTGTACAAACTTAGAAGAAACTTGCCGGACCAATACTTCCACATTCTCAAGTCGTACCTCTCAGAAAGACACTTCAGGGTGAAGCACGAAGGAGCGTATTCATCATTAAAGAGGATAAATGCTGGTGTTCCCCAAGGAAGTGTACTTGGGCCGCTGCTGTATCTCCTCTATACGAACCACGTCCCTAGCAGTGGGGACACAACAATTGCAACGTTTGCAGACGACACAGCCCTACTGGCGGTTGCAGAGTCTGTTGAAGAAGCAACATCACAACTACAGCACACAGTAAATAGTGTATGTCAATGGGCCAAAAAATGGCGACTAAAACTGAACGAACTCAAGTCCTCACACATCTACTTCACAAACAAGAAAATAATCATACCAATAATTATCAACAGACAACAGGTACCCATAGTAAACACCGCTAAATACCTGGGTATGACACTCGACACTAAGCTTAAATGGAAAGAGCACATTAAGAAGAAAAATGAAGAACTAAAACGGAAGTTTAGAAGACTGTTTTGGTTACTTGGTAGGCACTCTGAGCTCTCCATCCATAACCAATTGCTAATATATAGACAAGTGCTGAAGCCAGTATGGACGTATGGAATTCAGCTCTGGGGTTGTACAAAAAAGACCAATATTAAGGTCATACAAACATTCCAGAACAAGGTACTGAGGAGCATTGTCAATGCCCCCTGGTATGTTCGCAATGATGACCTCCACCGCGAGACCTCAAGGTGGAAACCGTAAAAGAAGTAATTGAGCAGCATGCGCTCAAACACCAACACCGTCTTCGGGAGCATATGAACCCGGAAGCACTTCGCCTCCTGGACAACGGTGACGTCGTCAGGCGGCTACAGCGGACAAAACCCATGGACCTTGTGGTGTCGCGGTAGTGACAGTGAGGTGCTTGCGTGGTCGTAGGAGGAAGGCCACTGGGCCATGAACTCCAATAATGTTGTAAATTGTATATAAGTAAATTAACTTGATGGGCTCAGGCTCAGTTGTTATAATACAGATACCTATTAATAAAGATATCTAAAAAATGAAAAAAAAAAAAATCTACCGACACTGGCCTTTTTGCGAAGCTGAGAATTAATTTCGTCTCGAAGTCAATACCGTCTGTTGTCTGTTCTCTTGAAGTTGGAGGCTCGACGTAAAGAGGGAAGACCTTGGCTGAAGGCCCCCCAACCGAGGGTGAACACTCGCACGACAACCCCTGAACCGTCGCATGATTTTTTCTTTCTGCCGTCCCCGTCTCTTCGCTTCACTTCGCTATTTTAAAACTCTTCCTTTTTCCCATACCCTTGCCGGGGTGCTTTCAAAAAGGCTTCGTTTTTTGTTTTTTTTTTCCTCTCCGTAGCTCGCTCCTATTAAAAAATAGTCGAGCATTCGAGCTTATTTTAAAAGACCCTCTTCACTGGTTTTTTTCAAAACCCGAGTTGGTGAAGAGCGGTGTACCTCCACCTTCGATTGGCTCAGCCAACGAGGCCTCCCATTCCTTTGGTACCTACTTGTTCAGCATTGCGTTCAGGTATCCTCCCGTCAACGTATCGATAAGGGGTACTGGCCCAGCCAGCCTCCGGAAGAACGTTTGTTTCACGATCCAAGACAGTCCGCCTTGGCAAGGTACGTTTTCCTTCTCCAAAGCTTCGTTCTCTTCACACTCCTTCTCCGGGAGACGACTGCTTCATCTTCCTTTCTTTTCTACCACCTTTTCCCGTAGAGTATTTTGGCGCAGCCAAACTCTTCAGTTTAATTCTTTTTTCACCACAGATCGACCGCGCAAGTCTAAGCGCTATGGCGCTTCTTCGGCTTGTACGTTCCAAGCTCTCTTCCCCGAGCGTCGTCCTTCCGTGATTATTGGCTCAGCCAAAGTCACACACCCTCCATCCTTCTTTCACCTTCCGTGATTATTGGCGCTGCCAAAATCACCCCCCCCCCCTCAAACTAAAGTACAAAAAGATATGGCTGGTAACAGTTCTTATTTTTCCCCTCGAGGGATCGGGGTTCGGTCCTATTTTTCTACCCCTGTAACAAGGTAAATCGAATACGATGTTTGGGAGAAAATTTCCCAGAGAACCCTGAAAATTTCCCCTACGCTAAGCTCTGGATGATTTCTAATTGAGGCGAGTAGCCCGATACTCGCACTTTTTGGTAGGAGGGGGGCATCTACCGTGACCACCGCTCCGGACATCAAAATGTCACGCTACGCCCCTGCACAAATGAACAAGAATCGACGAACTTGGAGCTGAAACCGTGCTCAGCTAGGTAATTTATGCGTACTACCGTCCACTCTTATATCATATCGAAAAGAAATTGCTCTTTGTTCAATAAATCTATTGAACGACTACGGAATGAGAGAGCGGAATTCTACATGTTTCTGATGCAGGGGAGGAGGGCTCTCGTCACTGTATCGATCGTGTATTGCCTTTTGGTGGATCAGGGTCTGAACGAGAAGTTTAAAGACTGGAATGTGTATCCAGCGACAGCGAGTGATAATAGTGCTTGCTGAGCCGATTCGATGGTTCTGAGTAAAAACGGCTTAATGATATTGAGTTTGATCCTTTTTCTTTCTGGCGTCCTTACATACTGGAACGACGCACGGATAAATTGTTCACCACAAAAGGTATGATGTAGGCAGGGCTGGGCAGTAATTGAACTACATGTAATTGAATTACGTAATTCAATTACAATTAGTAATTGGTAATTTGTAATTGATAACAACACCTCATTGTAATTGGTAATTTGTAATTAAAAGCACTTTTTCGAAGTAATTTGTAATTAACAATTAACAATTACCAATTACATTTCTTCGAAAACTCAGCGGGTACTATTTCGCGCCTTACTTGGAGCTTTTGGAGGAGTTTTTGCATGAAATTCTCTGAAAAATAAGAGTTTCAAAGCAATTATGACACGAGCGATATCCTCGAGCTTAGGGTTGCCAATTTGAAATTTGAGATAAACGGTACAAAAGTTTCAAACCCCAAACCAGTTGCGTAGGTAGGAATTTGTCCTAAGGGGGAGGGCGATCAGATTGAAATCTTGTGAGGGTGAGAGAAGGGGGGTAATTTCACATTTTAGTCATCATTCCACCCAGCCAGCACACTCTCTGGACATCTTGCTGGAGTTGCTGGCCTCATCATAGCCTCAATCTCTCAGTTAAGGGCGATTTTTGGACTCTACCCGCATATTAGCGATTTTCTCAATTTTGGCCGAGTGTATCGTTCTTCTCAATTTCAGCCACTGATTAGCGGTTTTGCCCCACCCCCGCCCATAGCCATGAATTTTCGAATTTTCTCAACTTTAGCAGCAAAGTATCGTTTTTATCCGATTTATCCCGTGAGCGATGTTTCTTAATTATCCACGAGTTTTGGCGTTTTCCTCAATTTTAGCAGCATATTACCGATTTTTAAATTTTTTTACCAGGGGATTAGCACTTTTCTCAGTTTTAGCTTGAAATTAACGTTTTTCTTAAGTGTTTTCCTCAATATTAGCCGCAAAATAGGGAGACTTTTCACGAATTAGGATTTTTTTGGTTCACCATGCGCAATGCATGAGCGATTTTTCTCAGTTTACTCGCGAATTAGCGGTTTCTTCACCTATTGCCACAAATTGGCGTTTTTTTTCTATTTCAGCCTGAAAATTTGCCTTCAGAATTCGCAAATTGGCGTTTATTCAGTTTTTGGTGCAAATAAGAATTTTTCTCGATTTTAACCGCGAATTAGCGCGTTTTTAAAATTGTAGCGCGACGCGTCGTAGCGTTTCAAACCTGTGAATTAGTGAATTTTCTCAATTTCAGTCACAAATTGGCGTCTGGCGCAATTTTAGCTATAAATTGGCGATTTTTTCCATTTTTAGCCTCGAATTAGCAATTTTCTTAATTTTTAGGCTTGAAATTAACCTTTCTCTTAATTTTGACCAGGCTGATTATTTTATTTTCTAAATATTACCCGCAAATTAGCGGTTTTTCACATTTTACCACCGCATTAGCAATTTTACATAACTTTTATAGGTATAGATTATTGCTTCTTTTCAGTTCTAGCCGTAAATTAGCGTATTTTTTAACATTGTACTATAGCCATGCATGAATTTGCCATTTTTCTGAATTTTAGCCACAAAAATGCCTTCAGGGCCCTATTGCACAATGTTTTATTAGCTAATTATATAGCTAATATTAGCTAATAAAACAGCTGTAATATTAGCTAATAAAACATTGTGCAATAGGGCCCAGAAGGTGAGAATTTAAATTATAAATGTAAATTTTTTTTTCAAGCCAAAAAATTTACATCTATCCATCCATTTCTGTCAAAAAATCATCCTTTTTAAATTTTAAATTTCACGACACTTAATTCGAGAATTAGTGATGTTTCTCAATTTTAACTGCGAATTTTCGCTTTTTCTAAATTTTAGCAGCGTGGTAGCGTCTCCAACCCGTGCATTACCTACCGAGTTTTGTGAATTTTTGCCAAGAATTGGCGTTTGACTCAATTTAAGCTGCAAATTAGCAATTTTTTCCATTTTTAACTGAAAATTAGCACTTTTCCCCAATTTGAACTGAAAATTAACGTTTTTCATAATTTTAGCTGCGCTAATTGGTGATTTTTTCAATCTTTACCGCGAATTAGTGATTTTCTTCATTTTGTATCCGTGAATTAACATTCTCATAACTTTATATCTGCAAATTGCAAATTAGCGATTTTTCCTATTTTCAGCTGTGAAATAGCGTTTTGCGCTAATTTTGCGGCCATTTAGCATCCTATTCCCTTTTTCGTACGCGAATGGGCGATTTTACGCCATTTCAGTTGTGAATTTGCCATTTTTGTCCAATGTTATCCTGAAATCGTCTTTTATTTGTCAGTATTATTGCGTGTTTTCTCAACTTTAACCGCGGGGTTTGCCCAAATACAACACTTTTGCGTTGATTTCCACAATTTATTCAAAGAATGGCCTCTATGTACCGCGAATCAGCGATTTTGTCCTTAATTTTAGTCTGGAAGTTGCATCGCGAGACCACGAATCAGCACTTTTTAGCAGCTATAGCGACAAATATTTCTGTGGTAAGATTTTACCACGACGTGGGGTGTCTTACTCTGTGGAGAGGCTGTTAGGAGAGGAGTAATGAAATGTAGACTTAATTGTGCTTAACTTCTTTTATTTAAACGTTATTTTCGAAATCTTCCTCTAGCTACGAGTAATGACTTGAAATTTAAATCACCATCAAATAATTAATGAAACTAAACGACTTAAAAAGAACACAATGAATTTACGATAATAAATCGATCTAGTCTTTTATTCAAGAATGTTCACTGGTTCCCCAGGACATGAGAAAAACGGGGTTATCGAAAGGAGAACAGACAGTACTCACTGATCAGTAATGGGTTTCGGTTCAGAATCGGTCCAACGTGTTAATGTACTGCGGATGTCGAGGAAGGGCGCAATAGTACGCGCCGACGAAACTTGGACGAGAACTGGAGAAGGACTGCGTAAAATTACGCACCGACGAAACTTGGAGACTTGGATGAGACAAGACGAGTACTGCGTAAAACACGCACTGACGAATACTGGAGGAGGACTGCGTAAAAGTACGCACCGACGAAACGACGAACTTGGAGGAGACAAGACGAGTATTGCGTAAAACACGCACTGACGAGTACTGGAGAGGGCTGCGTAAAAGTACGCACCGACGAAACGACGAACTTGGAGGAGACAAGACGAGTATTGCGCGTAAAACACGCACTGACGAGTACTGGAGAGGGCTGCGTAAAAGTACGCACCGACGAAACTTGGAGACTTGGAGGAGACAAGACGAGTACTGCGTAAAACACGCACTGACGAATACTGGAGGAGGACTGCGTAAAAGTACGCACCGACGAAACGACGAAGTTTGGAGAAGACAAGACGAGTATTGCGTAAAACACGCACTGACGGTCACGACGAGGATGATAACACACCGCGAGAACTGAATGAGACTGCGTAGACGTACACACTGGCAACACGACGAGGACGACAACACACAGCGAGAACTGAACGAGACTGCGCAAGCGTACGCACTGGCAACACGACGAGAATGACAACACACAGCGAGGACTGAACGAGACTGCGTAAACTTGCACCACTCGCTGACAAACTGCTCGTTTACACGTACCGACTTGTTGAACCAATTTTCCCTACCACCGGGAATCTCAAGGGCGTATGGAGTCTTCACTACTCTCCAAGACGGTCTACGAGCAACTGTCTGCTTTTTGGTTTGGTTGGGTGAGGTAAAGGTTAGAATGGAAAAGTCATCGAGGAGTGGTGGGGAGATTTTAAGAGGGGCGTGAACATTCTTCCTTATCAAACTTAATTAGCTATTAACGGATTTGACTGGTTGATAATTAACTGATTTATTAAGAAATTGTTATATACCTAAAATATAGTTCTTTTTGGGAATTCTGTCTCCCCTTATTTTGTTGAAAATTACCAAATCAAATCATATGAACTACAACTTACTCTATTGTATAAACTATAACTTATAAAATATATCCAAAAAGAGGGGGGGGGGAGCCGTGACCCTTCACATTTCCGATTTTTGTCTGATAGAGGGTTTCCCCGTACCTGGGTACACTACTGCGTTGGGTCTGAAGTCCAAGGATAAAGCTGGACGTACTCGGACCTTTTCGGGCTGCTTCAAGTTCAGAAAATCTGCTAAATATAACTTCAACGTGAAACGCTCATGGAGATTTTATGGGGCTCTTCGTTATGGTACTAGTGCTCCTTCGTTCGTATACTTGTGGCTCTGGGGTCTGGGGGGGGGGGGATCTATCCTCCATATCCGGGATTCCACGTGACAGTTCGCAGGCTGGGATGTGGGGAAAAGTTAGCAAATTTGACCCCGGACATTTCGCAACCCTACTCATGCGACGCGCTTGGCTTCTTGGGGCTATGCTGTTCCTGCTTCCTTTCTCAAAGATCTGTTCTGACGTTCGATTGTTGGCTGGACGCACTAAAAAAATGTAATTGATTTAACATTTGTTTTTGTTGTGTCATTGTAATTATAAATTAAAGAAATATTCGAGTAGTCACAACCATTTTTTATCATTATTATTTTATTTTTTCGACTAGTTTCGGGGAAGCTCCCCATTCTCAAGAAACCAGCTGCATTATATGTGTCTCAAACGAAACTTGATATTAGACTCCACTAATATCAAGTTTCGTTTGAGACACATATAATGCAGCTGGTTTCTTGAGAATGGGGAGCTTCTCCGAAACTAGTCGAAAAAATAAATAATGATAAAAAATGGTTGTGACTACTCGAATATTTCTTTAATTTATAAGCACTAAAAAAATGACAGTGAACAAGAGCAAGACGCTTGCGTGTTCCACAAATCCAGCTCTTGGGTAATTGGTAATTGAAAAAGTAATTCAATTACAGTAATTGTAATTTGTAATTATTCGTGGAAGTGAAAAGTAATTGGTAATTTGTAATTAATCCTCTTTTTTGGAAGTAATTTGTAATTAATTACCCAAAAGCTGTAATTTGCCCACCCCTGGATGTAGGCTTAGTTTGTCTAGAGCTTTCCAAAATATTGAGTTTGAAATTGAGAAGTGCTTGTAAAACCGTGACGTATAGAGTGTAAGCATTTTCAATTAATGCGCGGGTGTTTGGAAAGACGCGCCGCTCAACTCCGACGCTGCCTGGAATTAAAAAAAACACTAGTTCAATAATTAATTTCGTTGGAAATGTAACGATAAAATACATAAAAAGAGGAATAAAGTAATAAAATGAAAGGGAAACAAGTTTTTATGCACCCTGGGTGGGAGTAACTCCTTGATCAGTGGACTGGACAACCTGGGCCGCTCTCTGTTGACACTAATATGGCGGCATGTCATCAGTGCTATGCTGTGTTGTGGTAAGAGAAAATTTTTATATTTATATTGATTATTCCGCGAATTACTTATTATTTTCATCTTATTTGCAATTTATATGGGTCTCTTGGTTCCTGGGAGTTTTGAATTTGCGTGCGCCCTACGTATTCTTTCCGCCTACACTCTCGTATCCGAAAATGTCTCTATACCCTGGAGGTTTTTACTTTTTCCCCTTGTCGGTTTGTTTTCTTGAATTTAGAAACCAGGCGACTTCTTTCATTATAAGGTGTACAATGTTTGAGGGTGATGCGAATATATTCAATAAAAAAAAAAGTTTTCGGGGGCTCAATCCCTGGGTTGTGAACACGTTGAAATAAAACTAGGCCAAAGGCCAACCTTCCCTTCCTAAGAGATAAATTTTCATCAAAGGGACGTTTCGTCTTATGACTGTTTTGTTAATCTTTTTCACTCAATTTGAAAACATTATTCGTTCTTCGGTTTACCTCCTCGAAATTTATTGTTTAACCCCTCCGAGTTCTGGCATTTCTCTTTTTGACACGTTTCATATCACGGCACTGTAGTGGAAGATCCAGTGTCTAGAGCTCTCTTGATTAAAGGTGAAATTGAATTTATTAATTGTTTCCTCTATTGTTTTATTTTCATCTTTCGTGCCCTTTTCTGGATCAACGTGGTCGTGGGATTGATCACAATTAGCTCAAGGAGCTTCATTTTTCCCTCTATTGATTTTGTGCCCGGGCATTCGGTTTCATCATAAACAACATGAAGATCGTTTTTGATAATGCCTAGTAGGTACACACCGGTTGGAACTTTTTCGCCTGAGGAAGTTACCTACTGCATTTATTATTTTTAATCACACACCGTGAACCCAGTTCTAATTTAGTTTATTAAATTTTCTGTTGCTAACGTCATCGTAGGGCAAGGTAAATAGACTTACAGAGGTATGCTCGTAACTAAGGAAATTTTTGTCAAAATTGACGTCACGGGAGTAAAAAAATAATGAGGGACCAAACTTCACATATGAAGCTTCCCCTCCCACGGTTCCTCCCTTGGAATTTCTTTGTAGATGAAGCAAAAAGTAAATGAAAAGCCAAAATAAATGGCTGGAATTTTTTTTAAAAGCGATATAATTTGGCAGAGCTGTTCCTTAGACCTTATGCACCGTTTTAAGGCCCAGTTAATTGACATGTACCACGTGAAGCCCCGTGTATTCAGTACAGACAGCACTCGGCGCAGTAACGGGCGAGTTTATTATGTGAATCAGTGAGAAACGCCCAGTAAGCTTGATGAGGTAGCAAGGAAGGGCTTTCCTGCTGCACGGGACAATCACGCTCACGAACATTTCTCAGATAGGTTGGACAATAAAGCTGAAGTTTAAGTGTTCCCTGTCATGTATAAAAATAGAAGTATTTTAGTATTAATGGTGACCTTCGACCAGAATCCCGGCCTCGAACCTAGCCGTATTCAATCACTGTCGATATCGAGGAATTTGTTTGCCTCATCAGGGGCCTTAATACAAACTCGTGCGAAAATGCCGCTAGACGTGATTGCTTTGGCGGGATAATGTTATTTCTTATTCGGCGTCCTTGGATCCCGCATGCGGCTTTTTCCCCGACCGTTCATACTAAGGCCCCTGGTCGCATACTCAGGATGGAGTAGGGCGATTCACACCCTCACCATACGAGCGTATTGGTCGATGTGCGGTTTGTTGTACAAACACCACAAGAACCCAAGCCGGGGATACGAAGCCAAGTGTTTCGGGGAGCTTATATTATTGTTAATTGGAATGGTGGCTGATGAGTGTCACGAAAACTCATTGTTTTACGAGAAAATTGCTAAACTTAGCTCTATCTTAAAAGAATTTCTAAAAGTTTCACAACTGAGATGATACCCTGCACCTGCAGCAGTTTTCTTTGCTCCAACCATTACACTTAGGGGCCCTGCAATCACTTCTTTCACAGGAACATTGTCCTGCAGGCAATAATGCGTAGTTCTCCCGATTTAAAAAGTGGCCCCCGAAATGTAGATAATTTTGTTTTATTGGAAAAAGTCCCACCTGTTAATTTTTTAAAAATTTGTCATCCCATGACGTCATGGCACAAACAATAATAATTGGTTGAAAATTAAGAGCATACCTCTTTAGTCTATTTACCTTGATCGTGGGGCACTATTCGTTTGTCGATCACCGGTTCAAAGCACGTGAACTGGGACATTTCAGGATTTAATTCACCCCTACAAAATCTGATGTTTCGGATTACCAAAAAAGTGTTCGGACAGTTCGGGTTAACATGATCAGACCTACTTCGTCACGTTGCACCGCCCTTGGGTCTTTTTTGGAACCTAGAATCATATAAATGGGGTTTCCGTCGCAAATTTATTTTTAGCTAGAGTTCTATGGTGATGTACTTGAGCGTTACCAAATAAGTTCCGTTTTGATGAGCTATGAGGGATTCGGCACTATCTGTGAAAAACTAACTTTCCGATTCTGGTATGACGTTATTGACGTATGTTCTGTTCACCTCCATTAGTCAAAATTTTTCATCCGTTTTTTAACCGGCATAAATTGATCAAGTAAACCTCCCGAGCGTGGAAAAGCGCATGTTTAAGGCTTGTTAAATTGCCAATAAAAACATATTATTCTTCAGAACCTATTTGTTTTATTATCATCATGAAAAAGCACTGGCAGCTCAATGATTGTTTCATTACACTTCAAGAATTATCTGAACCATAGCGATTCTTAACTTAGATGGATGCTATTAATTGGATAAATAACCCAAGGGGTGTAGGGTGGTGCAAAAATTGTTGGGTGAAAGTTCACAAATATATCGGTCTCGATTTTTTTCACGAACGTCACGCTTCCAACGGGAACATGGAAGTAAATTAAAGTACAAAATTACTATCAGGATTGTGTCCTATCTCGCTCTCCATTCGAGTTATGTTATGAGTATGAGCGTTTTTTCACGGAAAGCGTACTTTTATACCTAAAACGTCGATTTCTCAGGTCGAAATGCTTTTTCTTAGAAAGTGATGACATCTACGGTTTTCCGATCCAGTGGAATGAGACCAAGTTCAATCATCAACATTGTTCAAAACGCGAAGAAATGTGACGCTTATGTCACGCTGATTCAATAAATTAGCGCCACTGCTCTGCGGGTTGTTGGACCCCACGAAAACTTCTCATTTTTCTCAACTTTTCCAATGTTTTACTCAAAATTTAATTTATCTCTCATTTTCTCTGTGTGAAAATGTAAAGTATTAAAATCGCCGAATTCCTGAGCATTGCCCTCATGGGCATGAATTTGAATTCACTCTTTTGGACGGCTGTACCGTCGGGCATACTGTCAGTAGTCTAGATTACACCAGAGGACCCAGGAGCGCCTATAAGCCTCCCACTCCCCATGTGATCTGGCCCTATTGTAAAGCCTCCTCGTGTCTCTTCTGAGCACCTCCAGCTCATTGTTCCACAACCCTGTTGTGGGGACATCCCTGTTCCCCCTCTTCATCTTAACAGGACAGCTTTCCTCGTACTCATTGAGGATCGCTGAATTGACTGCCTCCACCGCCATATCCAGGTCGGCCTGGCACTGTATGTCAAGGTCCATCTCAGACAATTCCTGTTCTAGATGTCCTTTAAAGACCTCCCAATCCGCGTTCTTGGGATGCCGGTAAGTTGTACTTTGACCCTAGGAAACTTGAATTCAAACGAAATCAGCCTATGTTCAGACATGGATGTTTCTGGCAAGACTCCAATCTCTGACACTATTGGCCAAAAACTAGCTGGCCAGAGTAACATCCAGGACCTCACCCCTAGCACTTGTCACGAAAGTAGGGATCGAGCGCTGATTTACCAACACCAAGTCATGCGTCATCAAAAATTGAAAGAGTGACACCCCTGGCATTGACATCTGTGCTTCCCCAAATGGTATGGAGAGCATTCGCCACCCACAATCAGCTGCAGGTTCCTCTCGTTGCAGTACAGGAACAAACGATGAAGCTTCTCCGGCGGCGCGGCGTCACCTCAGCGTCCCCCGGGAAGTATGCGGAAGCTACCTCACACCTCTGGGTCCGGTCCTCATCCTTGGCTTCCAGGATGACTGCTGTCAAATCTCTGCACAGAAAATCTGGCATAGTTAGAAACTGCACTGCGGGATTTAGAAGCATCGCAGTTCGCGGCCGTTCCTCATGCCTAAAGTAAACCAACTTACCTGCTGTCGCAGAGAGGCCCGAGACCTGCCTCTCCCATGCCCATGGTTCCTTAACCATGGAACGTCGTAGCTTCCCCCAGTGAACACCCTGCTCAAGACGGCCGATGCCGCTCTCGCACGATGCAGATTCACCTGGAGGAAGCGCAACCCAGTAGCGGTCACTTATTCCCCCTATGTGCCCCACTCCGCGATTGCTTCTTCAGCGTACGGAGCGAGCGTTGCGCACGGAGTAGGGTCCTTCGGGACTCTTTCGTCCCCCGCTGGCCCGACACTATCGCCTTTCTCCCCGGCCTTGCTAGTTGATGGCCTAGCGTATGAGGGAGCTACTTGCGTTGACTGCCCAGATGCCGTGGCGCCAACTGCTGTTCTCGCAGGTAGTGCTTTCTGCAGTGGTGCCCCGCACAGCAGCGGCTATCTGGCCCACATCCATCGGCTGCTGCCGGGGGCCGGAGGGTGATGCCTCCCTCTTCCTAGCCTTAGGCCGGATGGTCCCCTTGCCGAACCTGATGTGGACAACATTATTCCTTTCCAGGATCTGCGCCGACTCCTCATCGATGAGCAGGGTCATCATCAAAGCCTGCGTGCCTTGAGGCACACTCCTCGAAGTACCTGCCACTGTCCCACATTTAACCCCCGATTTTGGCGCCCGAGGATCTGAAGGACTTGTTCGTTGATGTACTCACGATGACCCAAATTTATTGTTGGCTGATACCGAAACTCGCAGAATTCAAGGAGAAATTATTGAACCCTCAGCCGTAAATGTTATTTTTTTAATGAATGCGCATTTCGGAGCGATCCCCGCTCCCTCATCAGCACAATTAAACAAAATGAACTCCACTTAACAACTTAGTTACCGGCACAATTTGCACAATTTGTTTAATTGTGCTGATGAGGGAGCGGGGATCGCTCCGAAATGCGCATTCATTAAAAAATGAACATTTACGGCTGAGGGTTCAATAATTTCTCCTTGAATTGTGCGACTTGTTCGTTCTTCAGATCCGCGAACTTCGGTAGAAATGCCCTGGGCTTGGGCAGGTCACTCCCCTCAACCACCTTCAACCTTGCCCCCTCCCAGGGTACAATACTTTCAACGAGTGACTTTATCCAAACAGCCGTCCCGTCGTCCTCGCAGGTGATGAATAGCCATCCTCTCCTTCGCACCAGACCATCAAACCATCAAACTGGGGCACTACCTCCCCAGCTTTAGGTTCCAGTGTGACAATAGCAGCTTCAATGTCCCTTTCCAGGGCCTAAAGCTGCTCGTCCAAGAGAGGGCCGCTGGATAGTCGCTATGAACTACCCCAAGCTTCCGTCCCTTGAGCGCTCCGGTGTACGAAGGAGCCTTGACCTTGCCAGGCCGTCCTTCGCTTTTACTTCCATGTTCCCGTAGGGAAGGAAGTTTGGTAATGGCAAAAAAAAAAAAAAATGTTTAGCTGACACCAGATTCGTGTTCCTAGACCCCGAAAAGGCCTAAATCTCGATTTTCGGTATGGCGTCTGTCGTCCGTCGTCCATTTTATTCTCGACAGATCTGGACGAGTGATGGCTCAAAAGTAGTGTCTTCATCCCTAGATTTACACCGTAACTTTTGAAATCGATTGGTTGAGCGATATGGAAGATATTATAACAAATGTGTTCGAAGTAAAAATGGTTGGATCCTTATAATTCCAAGAGAGTATTATAAAATTTGATGATCGATCGTTCAAAATCGCCATCTAGGTTCCTAGAAGGCGCTGCTAAAATTTGAATAAGATTTGTTGAGCGGCAGAGTTGCTATGGGTTGGAATGCGTTTCAGCTCTTTTTTTGCCCCAAACCTATCTCCTCCCAGGATTTTAGTCCGAGTTCCTCTCATGATGGCTTAAAATGACCACAACACAATTCCCCATCGATGAACTGGCCACTTTTTCGAAATTCAATTTGGTTATTTTTAAATTAATTGTTTAAAAAAATTGATCGAGGATGAATTCGAAGATACGTTTCTCTTCGATTATTTTGAGTTTTAGCGAGTGTCTTACTGATCAAATTTTGTCCATTATTTCATTCATTGATCCTGTTGAATATTTCAAATTGATAGTAGGTACCGTTAAAGAGAACTATTAGACTACAATATTCTTTTTTCGTCACGTCGTTAGAATGTGTGAGTCATATTTTGTGTGTGTCATTATTGCATCAATCGTTGACATGGGATGAATATTGGGAGAAATGAAGCTCTGTCCAGAAAATTTTGGAACTTAGGAATTTTATGAGAACAGAACTTCAGGACAGGCCAGGGCAAAATGATTAATTTTTATGGGTGAATTTTGATGATTAATCACCCGTGACGGAATTGTTTCGTGTGAAAGGCATGATGTAAGCGAAAGGCGGGAACATGGAAGTAACGTGGGGGTCCTCTACACAAACTTAGGCGCATTAAATCGTCAAATTCTTCCCCAGAAACTGATAATATCATGTGTATTTTCATCTTTTTCTTCACGGCTCCCTCTTTAGTCGTCTTTGCAGAGGCTCTTTCCTTATTCCTCTTCTGCACAGTCTGCAGAGCACTTGCCCTAGCGGCCTCCGGTTCCTCCCTCTTCTTCCGTACCAGCCAGAGAAAGCGTTGTCTCTGATCCCTGTTCAAGTCAGAGATCTACTTGTCGAAATTACCGATCCCCTGGTCTCCAGATGCCGCTGTTGCGGGAACAACGGGTTTGGATGCCGTTCCCTCGTCCGTTTGTTATCCGGGTGTGCCGGATACCGGAGAACCCGAGAAGGAGACCAGGGTCAGGTCCGGTAAGTCAGCGACACCACCGGAGGATCCTACGGGCTCAACCACCTCCATGAGGGTAGTCACCTCCGTGGTGCCGAGCTGAGCAGGCTGAGAAGCTCGTCTTCAACCTGCTCCAGGGTGTTAAACCCTGGGTTTGACAATGTAATTTGATCGCGATCCACAAACGGTCTCACGAGCAGCTAGGGAAATAAAAGTCACCCACGGCAGAGCCCCGCATGCCATGGGTAGGCTTAGAACTCAGGGAGGTCGCCTGGTATCCCTCAGGCTCCGTTAGATACACAGCTCACCCTGTGACACGCTCCCTTCGGCACGGGTCGCATAACGCCTTAAATTGGTAGCGAGTTCCTTTTAGGACCGTGCCCTCGCCACTGCACGGCCCATACCCCTCCACCATTTGATGGAAAAATTTTCCGTAACAGGACCGCCAACCGTGCCGCGGTTACTGCAGCACGGCGCGTCAGAGACGCCGGGAAGGCTGGAGATCGGTTTTAGGTAGTCAGTGGCTAGCTGCATCACAATGCATGGTGCCGTATTTAAGAGACGTCATGAAATACTCGGCGTCAACGCATGACCATTCCATTTGACCCCAATACAGTTGCAGTTCTTAATCGTTCCGCGCATGTGGGGATGAGATTCGAGCTTTCTAAAATCTCATCCTCGCACGATCGGGACATTCAAGAGAACTGCACCGCGAACAAACCTCAGGAATTCAGGATTAACAGTTCTGAAGAAAAGTAATATTGTGTGTGCCCTGACAGCGGTCTCGAAGACTTGCACATCGGAGGTTTTTGATTTTATTATGAAAGTCTTGTGTTGATGTTGTGGAATGTCTTGAGAACGTTTGAAAAATTGTACCAGATGGCGTTTTCGATTGCAAATCAGATTTGCTTCCACCCATTTTCCATTTTTTCCCCCTTTATCCAAAACAATCAACATATAAGATCCGAATCACACGATACAACGTTTGTAGCAAATTTGCAAGAAATATTTGTCAAAACATCTACAAGGAACGTATTTTTAAAAAAACTTGCATGCAATTTGCTTCATAAATTGCGTCGTGTGATCCTACTCATGGATACTGAATGCGTTTCTAAACAGCTTTATTCCCCTCTTCCCTGCCATTCTTCTACTGTTTCAGCTTGTGTAACTATTAGAGTAGGTTCAAGAAAAAGGAAATTGAAGCAACGATCAAGTACTGTACAAGTCGATGAAACAAACAAACAAAGCTAACAACACAAACGAACCCAGCAAGCATTGAAGACATCTGAGGATTTAAACCACTTTAGTTTCTAGTTATTTTGATTTAGAATTTAAAAAAACGAAAAGAACCTATTTAAAAGTCCTAAGAACTATAAAAATAAAACAATTTGTGTACAAAAAGAACTCTTTCAAGTTTTTTAATTTTTTAAGTCTTTTGGTTTATTTAATTTAAGAACAATATCTTAGGAGAGTTTCTAACTGTTACATTTTTCTCTTGGCTCTCCCAAGCCAGGGGGCATTATTGAAAACCATATAAGATTGGAATAGTGGCTTTATTTCTATTTAAGGAAGACTATTCTGTGATAACAACTTTAAGTGACGATTCTAGTTTGTAAAAAAATTAAAACTAAAAAGCAAAAATATAATTGTATAAACGCGTGAAAAAACACTTAAAAACAAACAAACAAAAAATAAGAAAAGAAAAAAAATAAGATTGTACCCCCTCCCTATCAAACACTCTCTCTTGTCATGTCGACCAATCCTCAGTGGAAGTCGTTCCAGCCGCCAATGGACACTTCATCTCTAATTGACTTCAAACAATCTATGCGAACCAATAACGTTGGTTTTCAACGCAGCAACGGTAGTTACTCTGGAGGATTTGAACCTCTCATAAAAGATATGGCGAACAACCTCTTCCCGCAGACGTCAAATTTTTCCTCGTCCAATTTCAACATGTTCGGAATGAGCAACAGTCAAGCAACCAGCCCACCATCGGCTGCTAGGTAAATTTTTGATTTACTCTACATTCATGCTTCTGCGTTAAGCGCAATTCTCTAAACAAAAAAATTGGGCTGATACATTCAGCTTTGACTAGTTGACAGCTGGTCTATTCCTTGACCTTAGTACTCTTTTACTTCTTACCTCAGTATTTCATTTGCATATTTCAAGATTTCCCATCGGAACGTTTACCGGCGCTGAAGGAACCGATCTTTACAATGGAGACTCGAGTTCGAACACCACCTTCAATATGAGTAATTCCACGTCCAACAACTCTTACAGCGACTCGTCTCTGAACAATCAAGGCACGAGGGAAACTGGAATCATCGAAAAATTGCTGGTATTTGTCTCGTCGATGTTACCGTTAATTTGGCTCCCCACTTATCTTGCCTTTGTTTTATTTACAGCATTCGTACGGATTTATACAGTGTTGTGAAAGACAAGCGCGTCTCTTTTTTCATTTTAGCCAATTCGGTGGCAACATCGAGCATCTAAAAATAGGAGATCCCGTAGAATTTGAAATGACGTACGACCGAAGAACTGGAAAGCCTATAGCGAGCACAGTCTCCAAAATTGCTCCTGAAGTGGTAAGTTTATTTATTTAAATATTTTGTCTATCATGATTGTCAGCGTTGATGTAAATAGGCTCGTCCAGTATGGAGCCAGTTTAGAGAAAATGTGTGCCCGTGAGTGATAATAGTGTCGATTCCAAACCTAAAGGTCTAGCTTTTATTAATTGGCGCCGTTCAACGCAAGCTCACGACTAGAGTTGAGGCTCGTTTTCACGGTTCAATCTCATGGCTCAATTTCATTCATTCAATCCAATTGAAACGCGTAAACATATTTTGAATGATCTTGCTCCATCAAATTTCTATAATAAACTTGATGCCTGAGTCATTCAATGAAATGTCTTCCATCAGATTTAGCAATGAGATTGAACCGTGTAAACGCGCCTTAACCTTAAGTAATTTTTTAACAACACCGGTGTGTTTCTTGGTCGTACATTCTTTGCACTCTTTATTAGTACAGGAAATAAGGCCAGAATAGCGGCCAAATTAGGCCCAATTTCGAATGTGACTTGAAAAATTCCTTTTGATGTATACTAAGAGGATTCGAAGAGTCCGCAACGATACGGGGTGGCAAACCTATTTTTAGGGGCGGGTAAACGTTGGCCAACTCACCCCTACAAGGGATGACAAAAATTGCCAAAACGAGGTGACTAATCTTATGCAGTTGTGTGTGCTGAGTCGATAAAAATCAACCCCAAGTCCGTGGGCTGATTGCTTCTCGAGTTATGGCATAATTTGTACGAGAAAACGTTGTTTTTGGCTTGATTAGTTTATTAAAATCCTCACGCTCTACATTTAGTGATGAAGTTGTTTTTGGTGCTGAATAAAAAGAACGGTAGCTCGATTCTCTGAGATCAATATTATTTGATTATGAACGAAAATACCCGAAAAAAGGCGATTATTTCTATACTTGAATGTGCCCTGAAAATTTGGGTCATGATTGAGGCAGGACAGGATCATCACCAACAATAATATGTAAACCTGGATTGCTCATAGTGGTCTGGAGGGGTGTGTGGGGTGGGGGGTGCGTCGTCCCCTGATGAAATAGTGACCAATTTATTCACACCTTTCTTTCTCTTTCTATTTTCGTGCAGTTATGGCAACTAGGTCCTTATTTTGAAACCCTATCCTTCTCATCCACTTTCTGATGGCCTCACAGCAGTGATGAGCAATCCAGTTCTTTTATCGTTGGTCATCACTGCTGATGAAGTGGAGCCATCAGAGAGTGGATGAAAGGGGTGGGGTTTCAAATTAAGGACCCAGTTGTGTAGGTATTGCCATAACTACACAAGGAGAGGAACGGGTTGAGAAAGAGAAAATGTTTCATAAATTAGGTGTGGTCTGGTACGTATTTGATCAGGGGACGGCGCACCCCCTCCACGCCCCTCCAGTTCGTTATGAGCAATCCAGGTTTATATTATAATATATCGTTGGGCAGGACTAACCACGTTCTCCCATTGTACGTACTTTTTTGTTCTGAATTGAATGAGCTGTATTAGGGATCGCTGGGATCAATACTTACTGAGTTACTGATAAATATCTCCAAACAAATCCAGCATTTTTAAAGGATTTGTTCTTATATTTGTGGGCGTCACATCCTCACAAGTATTGACCCCAGCGATCCATGCAAATGCTCATTCGAACTCGGTTCGGTACAGCTGTATAATAGCGGAGACGAACACGTGGACATCCATCCGCAAACGGACATAGACCAAAAATCCCCAAAAACTAATTTTTCTTATTTCGGAAGTACTGGATCATGGAACCGTTGTCTGCTCTAAATCAATGTTTTTATACTGATCACCAAACTTTCTTTCCGTTGCAATGAAGCAAATGATGATGATCCTCAAATAGTCCGTCAATTTTGGCCGCAAATGAGGATCACTGTAATTGTCAAGAACATTCTTCGAATCCGTATAACGAATTGGTTCACAATTAGACAGAGGACCATCAGTGACAGGAACTAGGGTGCCCAAACTTTTACAGTACCCGGACAGTAGGACGTCCGGGCTCATTTTTCAAATGTCAGGGAAAAGGTCAAAATTGTCCTCTTTTTTGTCCGACTTTTCTTTCCTCGGATTGTCCGGTAACGTGGACCAAGCCTACAAACGTGTTAACCTGTGCCCATTGAGGTCTGTGCAATAGAATTAGCCACCCTTTGTGGCATTTCCAGGCCGTTGGTCAAATTGGTTGGTGGTAGGAGGGCAGTAGATTACGTCTATCGGCTCTGCTGGAGGCAGGTAACACAGTTCGCTCACTCGAAAGAATACTGGTACAACCCAAAAAATTTTTTCTGACCTAAACAGTTGGGATTAAATAAAATTAAATTAATCCAAACTGGAATGGCCAGAAAAACTTTTTTGAGTTGTACCAGTATTCTTCCGAGTGAGCGAGTTATGTGTCGTAATTATTTGCAGCAAAGACTGCTTTCTAACTCTCTCTATCTCTCTCTCCGAAATGATCGGAACGTTAGTATTCATATTCATAAATACGCACCATTATCATTATCATTTCTGTAACTTGAAGAGCTGGATGACCCATTCTTTCCGAACTTGAAATTGGGTATCTGTGACGTAGAAATACCAAGTGCTATGGAACTGTAAACTGAGGCAACCCTCATAGGCAAAAGTCGACTATCATGTGATCGCCTATCAACGTCATTTCAGTTATCAGGAATTTAGCTCGCACGTTTTTACCTTGATTTAATAAGTATAGTAAGATTAGGAACATGGTTTGTGCACCTGTTAGTTTTGTGTAATTTTTTTAGGTTTATGCTTTACTTTCTGGTTCTTGTGTAGAAAACGGTTTACTATTTGAAATGACGTGGTAATGTGTATTAAATATTTTTTTACATTTCTTCAGGTACTAAGTGAGGAAAGAGTCACCGGTACCGTCACAACTGAGCTTAGAATTGACAGTTCAAGCACAGGAGGCGACACGCAGGGCCGTATATCCTATGAAAATCGCGGCGAGTGTTTCTTCCTTCCCTACACGAAGGATGACGTAGAAGGCAACGTTACTCTCAGGACCGGTGACAAAGTTTCGTTCCAAATTGCAACGAATCCAAGGTAAGACTATTTCGATGTATTCAGGCGTTACTACTTGTTTCTTTATTAATTTTGTCAATTTTTGATACAGAGGAAATCTTGGAGCAACCCACGTACGTCTTGAAAATCCAGCTCATCCAGTAAAATACCAAGGCGTTGTTTGTTCAATGAAAGAGTCTTTCGGATTTATTGAACGGGCTGACGTTGTCAAAGAGATATTTTTTCATTTTTCTGAAGCTAAAACCAAAGATCCTCTTCAAGTTGGCGATGACGTTGAGTTTACAATTCAAACAAGAAACGTAATGTCTTGTGCTTGCTTTATGTGTGCGCTGAATCGAACTAAAGAAGAAAAAAAAATGCTTACAGGGAAAAGAAGTGGCGTGTTTGATCACCAAATTGCCAGCAGGGACAGTTATCTTCGAGGATGTCGCTGATGAAACTATAAAAGGTCAAGTATTGAAGCCGCTAGAACGTGGGGCGCCGCGACACCTTTCTAATGACCCTCTGCAGGGCCGTATTCGATACAGAGCACGTGATCATTCTGAAGTTGAAGTTCCTTTTGGGGATAAAGACCAGCAGGGTGATTTCACTCTTCGGTATGTCCTACCCGAAACTTTGTGTCGCGGGGAACTAAAAACACTCGATTTTTTAGGCACGGTGACTGGGTCGAGTTTAGAATTGCAACGGACCGCCGAGATCAGTTGCAGCGAGCAACTCAGATTTCACTTCTGCTAGAGTCCTTTGAAGTATCAGGAGAGCGCCGTGAGCGTGGTGCCGTTGTTCAGCTCAAAGACAATTTCGGTTTCATACGGAGCGCCGACCGCGACGCTCGACTGTATTTTCATTACTCCGAGCTACTCGACGTTGAGAAAGAGGTTTCTGTGGACTCTGAGGTTGAATTCACCGTCGTTCAGGTTTGTTCGAAATAAAATTGATGGTTGTATCGTGTATTTATACGATTTTTCTCTTGGAATTCGTAGGACGCCATGTCTAATTTCGCCAATCAGAAGGTGAGTGCCATCCGAATTAAACTTCTTCCTGCTGGATCCGTCGTTTTTGAAACCATTGTCGAAAGAAACTGCGAAGGATTGGTAACGTTGGAAGCGTCATGGACCCCGTCCAAACAGTCTAACTCCGCTAATTCCCCGGACAAGTCTGAAGACGCTGTCAACGGTCAGATCCTGTACATGAGCAAAGACGGAACGAACAAGTCGATTCCTTTCTCGCCGAAAATGTGCCTAAATCAAACCTTGCCTTCACTGGGTGACAATGTCGAATTCAACGTCGCTCAAGTCAAACGTACGAAAGAGTTGAAAGCAGTCGATGTCAAATTGAAAAGCGGTGGAAGTGGCGTGAGTGGAATCGTCTTACCGGTTAATTCGTCCTGTCCAGTTCTCCCAATGAACAGTCACAACCAAGTGAACAATAATAACAACATTAGTAACGGTTCTGCCCGAAATGGCAGCGGCGCCGCTTACCGGGGCTACGTCGCGGCCCTTAAAGATGGTTACGGGTTTATTGAGACTGATACACACGATTCAGAAGTCTTTTTCCACTACAGGTCGGGCTTGTTCAAATTTTTCTGTTGTTTTCTTTAAAATTGAATTTTAATTATGTCCCCAGCAATTTTGAAGGAGACAAAGATAGCCTTGAATTGGGTGCGGAGGTGGAGTACACTCTTGGTGCAAGAATTAGTAGTGGCGGTTCTTGCGCTTCTGCCGAAAATGTTGTTCTTCTCGCCAAGGGAACAATTGCCCCTCACGTCACGGTCGGTGAGGATATTTTTAACGGAAAAATAACTCGTCCTCTTCGTAGTGTTAATCCAGATCAAATGTCCTACTGTGGTCTTATAACTGCGAATGCGGTGACGGGTGAGTTAAACAAATTTCCCTCTCCCCCCAAAACTGCTGAACTATCGTTCAATTTTCTTCTCCCCTTTTTGTATTCTCTTAGATGGAGAAGACGGTCCCACCTATGAATTTGGCATTACCGGCTTGGCGTACAAGAAAGAATTATTACAAGTTGGAGATGCCGTTGTTTTTCAAGTGGACAGTGAAGGCCGAGCGGTCAACATTTCGGCCGTGCGGGACAAGAAGAAAGCTACAGTGGACTCAGTTAAAGGTAGGAACGTTTTCGACAATTGGAAAGATGCTTTAAGATTCAATTGACTCTTTATTTATTTACTGAAAATGCCGTTATTATTTTGTGTTACTGAGATTGCGGGAGGGCACATTATTTTCTGGAATTGGTCTTTTCTGGGTTTCTGTACCATAACTTCCAAAACAGTTGATATCGACTGTAAGGGTGGTATTCATAGTCCTCACTCATTTAAAGTAAACCCTCAAAAGCGAGAAATCACATGCGCATCGACAAGTTCTAATTCATAGAGCGCTCTCAATTGAAAATCAGAGCGGGCCATCTCCTAGAGGCCGCTACGGGCAAAAAACGTAATTTCTGTTATTTGTTAATATCTCAGCTTCTAGTAAAGATAGAAAAGTGCGCCATGAGCCAAATTAAAGCTCTGTATGATGATCACATCTGAGATTTTTTTCATAATTCTATTGTTCGGTGAAAATTCGAATTTTAGCGGTCTTTTGAAACCTGAAATTTTGATTTTTGTACACTTCTTGCAGAGCGGAAAAAAAGTTCGCCGTTTTGGTGGACCATCACCACTATTGTCTGTCCACTTAGTGATGGACTCTCGAACGGGTGTCTTCATTTCGATAGCTCGATTTGTTCACTTCCACCAAAAATCTTTGAAGATATCATCAAAAAAACTTTTACTGCGGGCACTATGTTTACATATAGATGCTACGCAGTGATCATTTGTTCCAAAATTATTCCCGGTGCGTTATCTAGTAGAAGGGGCAAAGGGAAAGATCATTCCCTGCCCTTGATCAAAAATCAAGGGCTGGCGAGAGCCCATCACTAAGTGGGCAGACTATAAAAAAATATTTCTGTTTAATTTTGAGCTCGAGTTGGCACGTATAAACATGCTGTGTGTGGTAGTTTCTTGGGCAACAGTTGACTCGCCCTACGAATCGGGCAAGTTGGAAATTTTGTTAGTTGCTGTGCGCGGGCCTCCAGAAGGTCCAATTTGTTCGTTTTTGGGAACTAAATAGTTGTCCAGCTATAGTTGCTAGTAGCGGGGGCCCTTGAAGCTATGTCTCCACTTGTGCCTTTTCGCGTGTGTCAGAGGTATGCGTCAAAGCGCATGGTGTGTTGAACGTGAGGAATGCGCTATTGCATGCCTCAAAAAGCTGGAAGGTTATCAGAAATTGCGTGCATAGCTTAGACGCATGCATTGTTGAAAGTTGAAGCGAAAGTTGAAAAGGCGTGTTGAATTGAAAGAGGAAGACGAAAGCGCACAAGTGAAGACATAGCTTAAAGTCAACACATGAAGTGGCATTGTGCGGGATTGTTACAGCACCTTGGTCTCTTGGAGGGGAAGGGAGTCAGTAGTCAATGTTTTCGGGAGTTCTGTACGCACACGTGAAGGGCCTTCACACGTTCTCTTGATCGTGAAGAGCACCGTACGGAAAGGATGTGAAAAATGTGCGTTTCACAAGAGTATATAATGGGAATGCACTTGCCAACAAATGTTGGCCCCCCCCCCTCCAAGAAAGACTCGACGACGAAGAAAAGAGCTCGGAGCCTCCCACAGCAGTAGTAATTGCAATAAATAAAGCCAAGAGATACCAATAGTTCACTTCTTATCGGATTTCCGCACACTGTACCAAGAAGAGATCAAGAGTTGAAATTTGAAAGGAAATACAAAAGAAGCTAAAACCATGACGCTTCCCGTCAACCGTCGATATCCACTCTACAGGAGTTTCTGGATCATTTATCTTAGGCCCCGTATTTCGGTATAATAAAAAAAGAATGTTATTCACGAATAAATGCTTCCATTCTCCTTTTGAATTATTATTTCATAATAATTCTACTTTGGAAGAAATAGACCTTTTCTCATTGATTAAATATTTATTTTAGGAGCTTTTGGATTTTTGTCATATGAGCCCGAGGAAGGAAAGAAACTGTTTTTTCACATGTCTGAGGTCAAGGACAACGCTAATCTACAGCCTGGAGATTCAGTTGAATTCGTCGTAGTGACCAATTCAAGAAATGGGAAATCCTTCGCGTGTGATATTACGAAAATAGCGTAAGTCTTACGGTTTTCTTTTTCTCTTTTCGGTTTTTTGTTGATTTCCTCCGTGTTGTACATGAAAAAGTGACAGCGGTCCGGTCGCAGCACGACCCGAACGGCTTATGCTTCGCCGCTCTCAGCCATCGGGTGAAGAGACTGGCCCCAAACTGACTGTCATTCGACAACCGCGTGGGCCCTCTGAGCATGGTTTCGCCAAAACGGCCCGTATAATGAGAAAGCCCGGTCAGCTCATCGGTGCGGCTGAATAGGAACTCTCGCCAATACCTCTCCTCCGCCGGCCATATTTTTACCGTTTTTTCCTACCCGTCTGGTTTTTTTTTTTTTTTTTTTTTTTTTTTTTCTGTTTAATTATACGACTGGCACCTGAGGTGTGAAGAAAGAGAAGAAGAAACGGGATTGACATAAACGCCTCGACTGAAGCTCCTTTTTAAAAAAACAAAAAAACAAAAAAAACAAAAACATTTTTTTGTAGCCCTGGCTGCGCGTCCCATTATTTTCCTCCCGGTAACGCCCCCTCACCCTTTAATTCTTACGATTGATTTTTTATTTTATGAAGTAAAGCTATTCTTTTTAACTTCCTTTACTTGTTCCCGATTCGTGATTAAATCAACTCTGCGATGATAAAAAACAGGAAATTTCTTTTTTGCCCACTTAGCAGATTAGGTCGTAATCGAGGACATATTAACGTTTCTGTGATACAAAACAAAAACAAAACAAAAAAAAAAAGGAAAATTATATGTATATGTAGCATTTTTTATAGTCATAGAACGGAGGTATTTTATTTGTGTTGGAATGAAAGCTTTCATTTTGTGCTTCATTTGCGAAAAAAGTAAAAGCCTGTAACTTTGGTAACAATTAGAGTTTTTGACTTAGCCTCATACTGATGTAATGAAATCTTATTATTTGTAAAACTATCCAACTTTTAACTTTTTAGCATGTAAAGTTTAGCCGAAGAAAACTGAATGGTTTCAGCTAATGTTCCTTCGTTTATTCTTTTTGTTTATTTTTACATCTTATTATTATTTTTCTGAGTTATAGTTAAAAATGAATTTTTGATATTACAGGGAAAAATGGCAGCTTTGGGCTCTGTTGAGGTAATGTTATTTGTAAGTTATAAGCGAAGAGGAAAAGAAATGAAATTGTAAATATCATTTGTTCGCCTTCAAAGCTGAATCGGAGGATAGCAAAAACAAATGAAGAAAAAACAACACAATTGCGTAACTTAACCAAAAAAGGAAGAAAAATGTTCGAACACAATAAAAAAGACTTAAGGAAAGATACCTAGTCAATTTACAGTGTTTTTTATTTCGGTGTTTTGGACCACTTTGGTATTTCATTATCCTACACTAGGGGTAGACGAAATTTGGTCAAGCTCGGGCAGCTCCCCCCACCCCATACAAATGTGGTCTCCCTGTTTGAGACCTGCTGCCTACGTCATCTAAGCTAAGCGACCATCATGAGGGCTGCATGATAACAGGGTATCGACCAACCCGGGTAAAGCCAGGTTCACACCTATCATGCACGCTTCCGATCCGACACCGATCATGCTTGTCGGATCGGAGACTGTGGAAACCCTCGTAACGGTTAGACTATATTTGGGTTGGAAAGGCAATCTGAGAGGGCTGAGAAGCGTCAATTATTCGGTATTAACGCCTATTACGGTCCCCACACCTATCAAAAAATGCATGATCGGTGTCGGATCGGAAGCGTGCATGATAGGTGTGAACTGGGCTTAATTCGGGAAACCCGGGAATTTTCAATGGTCGGGAAAAACCCGGGAATTTTAAATTGCCCGGGAAATTGTATTGCTATTTTTGCTTCATTGGAAAATGGATGAGAATTGAACAATAAATATCCACAATAATTGGTCTGTTCTAACATGGTGTTTGGAACATGTTCGGAGTAGAGTTGCCATTGGACGAGCCAATAAAATTCAAGTTGATTACATTTTATAGACTTGTCCCATGGCAACTTCGCTCTAAACATGTTCCAAAGACATTGCTGGAACAGACCTAATAGGTACTAATCAATATCCCGATCAACTTAGGTTGGAACTATCATGAATTAAGAAATTAATTAAACTGATGTTATCCGGACGACGATGGAAGGGTATAGCTCAACGCGATTCGATTTTCGAGAAAAAATGGCTCCCCGGTGACGTTTCGAGAAACAATGGACCTGGGTGGGGTTCGGCTTAGCTTATCCCTCGGAGTACGACTCCCTAAGGCGTCTCCATAGCGAAATCGGCAGCGTGCTGGACTGGTAATACAGAGGTTGCGGGTTCAAATCCCGCCGAGGAGCCATTTTTTCTCGAAACTCGAATCGTGTTGGGCTACGCCCTTCCATCGTCATCCGGGTAACATCAGTTTAATTAATTTATTAATAAAAATACCGGCGACAGAATTATTCATCATATCCATCTAACTATCATGAACTTTTTCAACAGAAACGCACAAGATCTCATCAGAAACACTCAATTCAATCACAATGGTACCCGTAGGCGGTAAATGAGCCTTAAAAACTTGCTGTTCATCCCCAAAATTTGACTTTCGGGTCCAATTGCTGGCAATTAAGCCAATGGTACAGTCTTTATACGCTATTGTACAAAGTATCAATTTGGTTTATTATTCATTCTGAATGATACCTACGTTTTCGGACAGGAAAACATTTTTACAACCCACCCTCAAACTTTTTCTGTGTACGTTTCAACATGTCTAGATTCGATTTCTGGAATGTCCGTCCACCATCCGGGCCAAATCTTGCACTAGGATTGCTAAAAAAAAAACTTGTTCTTTCGCACATATACTCCATTGGGATCCAGTTAGTCCTAACATCTGATCAGATCCACGAGTTTTTATGGGCGGGTCCAAAATGGGGATTTTCCAATGTTTCGATATATCATAGGGTGTTGGGTGTCGATTTTCATGTAATTTCAAGTCGGATCTGGCAACATTCATGAATAATGAACCCATGTGTAAGATTTGCAGCGTTTTTATGAGGAACTTTACCCTACAAACTGACAATGCGTGTACAGGAAAACTGTAAATTCATCCTCAAAACGTGGAGGTCTGAGCCCGGAAATCCACTACAAGCAACAAAACTACAATTTTTCGACAAAACCTCCACCGAAACTGGTGAGGCTGAAGGCTCTGGTTGATAGGTCCGGGACACTACTTATTCAAAAAGCTGAGTTCAAAGCATTTCTATTTTGCACTAAAGGGTGTACGACAAGTCGCTGCTCCTGTCGAAAAGTATAGGCCTGAAATGTTCAGTAGCGTGTTCGTCATGCAAAGGCCGTTCCTGCAAGGTGCCACCCCCCCCCCTCCAGAGATGCGCACTTCTCCAGATAGTGAATTGGACACTTACGATGACCCAGAGGAACTGAATAAAGAGAAAGACCCAAAGGAAGTGATCGAAGAGGGTGAAGAAAAAATGAATGGAGAGAGTTTCCAAGAACCTCAAGAAGAGGAACAGTCATGTGGCTCCATGACCGTACCAGCCGTTAAAAGGAAGTGGAAGTGAATTAAAGACCGCTAGTTTAATACATTTCATAATAAATTGCCATCTTTGACTCGAGCTTTAATGGAAGCATCATCCGAACGCATGAAGGTCGACAAAATAACCAAGGTAATGGTCAATGGTTTGGTACATACGATAAAAATGTATAGCCAAAAAGGTAGCAGCAAATTTCAAAAAGGTGGGTATCTAGTTTTGGGGAAATAATATGGCTTGAATAGAATACCTCTTAAAAATACGCAGCGCTTTATTAAATCTCTGTATGAGCGGAGAAAAAATTTTAAGGGGGGGGGGAGGCATGCATTTTTATCGATTCTGCCAAGATTCAAACAAAAAGTCAGAAGAAGTGGTTAAGTGGATTTTTGTAAAAGTGGTGAGAAGTGGCGTTATTTGATCGGCCGTAAAAGTGTCTAAAATATTACCGCTTTGAAATACTCAGATCTTCTACAATGATTTTTAGGGAGGGGGCATCGATTTATATAAATTCTGCCAAGATTCACCGCCTAAAAGAATGGTTCAAGAGGCTTTTTTAAAAAAAGAAGAAAAATGACATATTTGATCGGCCGTAAAAATTAGAATAATCAACCGATATCAATATTTTTTTTCAATCGACGGAGAATTTAATCCTTTTCAATGGAGAGTAGGGTGTTCTTGACTGTACGACGGACTCTTTTCTAGCAATATGCAAAAAACGTGAAAAATCCCCAAAATTTTGAGGTTTTTTGGCTACCTCTTGAAGGTGTTTAATTGGTTTCCAGTTTGCCCGTAATTATTTCGATAGGCCGACTTAATTTTACTGGCCTACAAGCCGAGCTTAAAATCGAGTCAAAATTGAGTATTGCACGCCTAGAGTGACACCCGAAGACAGAACAATTTGTTCGGGATGGACGTTTCACATACACACTTGGCCATGGAAAACGTCTAGTATACCTCCAACAAAATCAAAATTATTGAAGCAACAGTAAAACAATGCAATAGTATATTGTACTCCTAGGCATGAAAGGCACACTTTTCCGGGCCGAAAAAAAAAGTGGACCATTTTGCGAGGCCCAGAATACGCCTTTCTGCCGAGATGTACACATGATTTTTTTATCCTACGCAAGAAGGGGAACAAATTAATAAATTAGTATTGAGTTTATTAAAACTGGAAGGTGGAATAATGAGAAAACGTTTGTCCATCCGTACCTACTTGACAAAATAAAAATAAAAGTGCATCTAGACAAATGACAACGCCTCTGTGAGTGGGAACAACATCGGTTGATGAGGATGAGTGAGAAGAGGTTTGTTGTGTGGCGACGAGAAGAACCCCTGCAGGAATGGGGGAAAAATTGCCATCCGAAGCGCGTATTGGTGGCAAATTTTCATGCCTAGACGTGGAAATCGTATTTTCATGACAGTTGTGAGTCATGAAAGCACACATTTAGTAGGATAAAAAAATATAGTCACTCAAACCGGCACTTTTGTGGGCGATATTGATAAAAGAGTACCTTTTCTAGTAGTTCACCCGGAAATCCGCCAGACCTCGTATCCGATAGCTTGAATGTGGCTTGAATCTTGGAGTAGGTAAATATATAGATAGAGATTGTTTCAGGCAGGAGCCAACTTCACACTCGTTTATCCTTTTCGGAAAACTTTGCTTTTCTGAGTGAGCATATCGCACAAAATGAATGAAGTTCAGCGAAAAGTATTGAAGACTGCTGTGTCGGCTATTTTGATGGAAACCGGCTTCGACTCTGCCGATCCTTTGGCTCTTGATACCCTTTCCGAAATGATTCAGAGCTGTAAGTAATCTTAAAGTTGAAATTTCGTTAGAAATGTTTTGATTGTGCTCATTTTTTTTTTTTTTTTTGTCTTCAGTTTTGACCGAGGTTGGAAACAGTAGTCGCGCGTACAGCGAACACGCAGGCCGAGTCGAACCGCTTATGTCGGACGTAATTCTCGCTCTTATTAATTGCGGCTTTCCACTGGACAAACTAGAAAGCTACGTTACGTCCCGTCGTGGCACCGCTGCGATTAGAGTTCCTCCAGCGACGCCTTCTGTTCAGTCGAAACAACTGTCCATCCTACAGGCTGGTACGAAGCAGCCGCATCCGTCCTACATTGCTGCCCATTTGCCTGCGTTCCCTGATCCTCATGCCTATATCCGTACCCCAGTAAGGGAGCTCTGAAATATTGCCAAATGGCTTGGTTTCAAGTGAGTAATTGTTTACAGACTCACAAACATCCGGTTACGGAGTATGAGGACATCAGGGAAAAAGCTGCCGTTCAAAAGAGAGATATCGAAAGAGCCCTCAACAAGTTCGTTGCGAAAACGAGTGAAACTGACAGTTTATTTTCATCACAAGATAACATATTCCCCCGTAAGTTTGCCTTCGTTTGACATTATTCCACTCACAAACACATTGACGAATTTTTTTTTTCCGCTTTTAGTAATAGCCTGTAAGCCGCAGTTCCCACCGTATTTGACCGCTCTACTGCCCAAAGACCAAATATTTGATGACGAACCCGAGCAACCGGCACCACCGGCGGAGGAAACGAAACCGGCGGAAGCGCCACCGCCGGCAAGTGCCTCCAAAGGATCCAAGAAGGCGGCGGCCAAGGAACAACAGCAACCGAGTGCGGCATCACCTGCAGTGGCCTCTCCTAGTGTGCCAGTCATCAAAGAGGAATCGCTGACTGATGAGCAAATTAAGTCTGAAGCTGATGCCATCGACAACCCCTACTTGCGACCTGTTAAATTACCGCCTCCTAAAATTAAGATTAAGGAACTATTCCCCAGTTCTTCAACGACCTCTGTTGCTCAAGAATTTGTTGAAAATGGAGGAGCACTTGGAAAATTGGGTGAGGAGGTTGGTTTCTTGGTTCCCAAATCTATGGATGTTACAAGTCCGAATTTTGAGGGGCTTGATAATGACGAGATGATCTAGTACTGAGGCGCTATTACGCCCGGATAGCTGTTAATTCAAAACTCTGATTAGTACGTAAGATCTCGGGGAACCAAGCACAGAGATTGTGTAGATTTATTAAAATTGACTATTGTTTATGATACTTCCAGTTTGTGGTGTGGTTTTCAAAATTTAAGTTATTGACACGCCTTGAAATTGAAAAATATTTTCCGAAATCTCAGGACTCGTGGAAATAAGGCGAATATTGTAGGGGTAAAATATAGCAAAGTGTGCAGCGTCGTGAAATTGGGCGGAAGACATTAATTTCATTTTACTCCAGTGGAGTGAGATTCGTCCGCACTGTGTCTCCTGCAAGTAGTTCTTGCGCCTGGTACCATGCGATCCTCGCCCTCTAACCGTGCCAGCATAGGAGTAGAATAGTAACCAGCCTAGTAACTGGGCCTCTGCAGGGTTAATCGCGCTGAGAGTAATCTGATTGTTCATCTCTACATATTGAGGAATTCCTCACATGTATTCCCCGCAAGGTCTAACGAAGCAGATTGAGTCGTAGCTAGGGTTACCATACAGTTTTGGAGTCAATCCGCGGATGGTGGACTGGTTTGGGTCCTGGTGGGGGGGGGGGGTAGACCAATTTTCCAAATAGAAAAATAATAACGTATTATTATCACATTTTAAAATTCTCCTGAGGTGCAGCTTGGGATGAGAGCGGAGTGAGTATATTTTTCAGACGACACTTCTTTATCAGTGGCAGTGGAGGGGATTGCCGCTCGCCCATCTTCCCTCTCCTCTAACTCTTGATATAGTTTTCGCTCTCGCCCAGCTTGGTTTGAGTCAACCCGGACAAATGACGTTCCCGGACGGGGTTACCAATCCCGAAATGTCCGGGCGAATTCCGGACGTATGGCCAATCAAAGAACAATGCGCGCTGGTACTCAGCCATTTGAGCTGCAACTGCAAAGGCGCCTTCAGGAGTTCAGGTCGTGAAATGAGACTGAGCTAAGCTAAAGGATGTTATTATTGAGCAGTGCGCACAGTTTCCATAAAGTACACCTTGGTCAGTCTTTCGAATAATACAAACACGAAAAAAAGATTCAAGAGAAATCTTTTGAGCAGATAGTCAAATGAACATAACAATCTAACATTAGTGTAGTAACAATGGTAACAATAAATAAGTAAAACCTGACAAAAAAAACTATCACAGACAAAATAGTAGAACATAAGATATTACGAATACGATTCTGGGAATCTACGTTATTTCGCCTTGTTGGAAATTTGTTTGACTTTATCCCAGTGAATTCCATCACTCGGAAGCTCCGAAATGACAAACGGCGACACCCAAGTCAAATACCAGCGCTCGCCAAACACTTGCTTGAGATTTCCCTTCAACCCCAAGTCGTAATCTTTAATTCCTTTGGCCCGCTCGTGCATGACTACACCGTGACTCATGTTGGAGAAATGATACAAACCGATGGTAGTCGAAGCTGTCATTCCGATGATGGTTATGACACAAATGAGCCGGTAGAACTGAGTCATTGACATGTCTGAGCCGAATACAAAAATGGCGAGGGGGAAAATCAGTTTAAGTAAGCCCCAAAGCGTAAAAGTGGTAGACCTCCAGAGGAATAAAGCGTTAAAGTAGCTGCAATATATAGTGGCGAGCGACAGATAAAATACAAACATAGCGAAGTAGCGCTGGTTATAGTGGCCGATGCAACAGGCGGTGAAATTACAATGATGGTCGCGTTTAAGAATGCAGGCGTCACAGACGCTGCAGTGCCAACTTCGCGGAGGTGCTAGCGTTTCGCAGGAGACACAGTATCGCCATCGCGAATTAATTTCATGAGCTGATAGGACGTGCCCCTGGATACTAGTGTCCGTAAGATACACAGCCACGAAGTTTCCGACGAGGTTTAGGAGGATGAACGTGCCGGCAATAGTGTGGATCCAGACCAGAATCGGATGATTATCGCCGTAGTGTAAGGGTAGTATGAGGAAAATTTCGAACCAGTATACGACGGGTATCATCGCCAGGAGGAAGGCCACAGCGGAAAAATCTGTGAGTGATCGTGGAAATGGGCGTTTCCTCATCATATTTCAGGATGGAAATGAAGAAAACTGTAGTTTTTGGATGGGTTGCTAGGGGACAGGGAGTTATACTTCAGAACGATGGATGGGTGGGAAAATTTAGATTAGTTATCAAAAAGAGTAAGGCCCAGTGCACACTTGCGTTTTTCCAAGCTGCGTCGCGGCGACGGCACCGCTCTGGCGGTCTGTATTGTCTTAAAATACATTAGTTGCTATGAAGCAATGCACACATGCGGTTTTTATAGTCGCGGCACCGCTTTTAAATTAGTAGTTGGAGGGAACTCGAATTTCCAAATGTATGTCCACTCGATTGACGCTCTATACACTTATTAGAGATGAATTGGCGTTGGTATAGCAAAAGCTATATATCTTGGGATATATTAGTCCTTATAATATTGACAATTAGTTAGTGATTAGGACCTTTCTTCGGGACAAAAGTGGTTTAAAAGGTACAAAGCTTCGTCAGAGCTTCACACTTCGTGTGTAAAAGAGGTCTCTGTTGCATTTTTCAATGCCATGAATTGATGTTGCTAGGACAAATGTGCCGCAAATCGACCGCTGCCGCGGCGGCACCCGGGCACCGCAGCTTAAAAAGACGCAAGTGTGCACCGGGCCTAAAAGTTGATCAGTTTTCGTTGGTCGTTGCCTCTTTAAGAGCGCTCTGTTGGATTTTGGCGTGAGCTGTGACTGTGACTGGATTCCCTACGGTCAATGGCCCTGTTTGTTTCCAGCTGTTGGACTGAGCGGTTGAGGGTGCCGTTACTTTTGGAATAGAACGGGCTGTCAGTCTGTTCTGTTTTTTACTCGTATATTTTAAAAGGAACGGCTCAGCAGCTCAGTCCATTCATAGTCATAGGATAGGGTTTGTGAGTTGCTCCCGTTTTTAGCGTACATACATGATTTTTAGTGCATTTCATTCTGAAAATGCACTATTGGTCTCGTCGTGATGGTGGCAAACATGGGTCATGTCATGTTTTTTTCACGTTTCAGAACCTCTAGAACACGAATTCAGTGGTCTCCGGAATTAATCCAGATTAATGTGGAGAGACAACAACTATACCACCTGAAATAGTGATTTATCCCAATTAATGCACCGGGACATGTAGTGACTTTTCTATGTTTTAGCCGCGAATTATTTTTCAATTTAAGGCAAGCATTACCGCTTTTACCCAATTTTAGCCGCAAATTCGCGGATTTTCCCAACTTGATCCGCAAATTAGCGTTTTTCTCCATTTTAACTGCGAATGAGCACTTTATTTTAATTTTAGCCGGGAATTCGAGGTTTTTCTCAGTTTCATCAGCTACATATATCAACAGGTTTTTCAACAATAGATCCATGAATTATCGTTTTCTATCAATTTTATCCGCGAATTTATTCCTATTTTTGGCAGCAAAACGAATTGGAGATTTTTTTTATCGCATGCGAATTATGTTTTTTTTTCGATTTTAGTCAGGAAGTTGCCTCGGTCAACCACGACTTTTGTTCATGCTAGCTGAGCCTCCTGAGCGATTCATCGCTGATTTTTCTCAACTTTACAGCCGCGGATTACGCTTTTTCTGAATTATGACCGCGAATCGTTGTTTTTCTCAATTTTAATCCTCGAACTCGTGATTTTTTCCGTTTTTTGCTATCAATTAGCGCTATATACTTTACTATTTTATGAGACGTGAATTTTAGAACTTTTTCCAAACTTTTTGCCATGTACTTGCTCCCAGATTAGGACATTAGCGCGCCTTCTCGATTTTAGCCACCTATTGAGGGCGTAAAGAAACTTTGGGTTTGCTCATTTTCTCTAGTTTAGCAGTGAAGTTGCCTTCAGAAACCCCGCCGTGCAGGTTACCTTAATAAGAATAGAGGTGTAATTTTCTTCATCTTAGCGGCGAATGAGTGCTTATTGTCATTATTAGCCGCGAATGTTCAGTTTGATGGGCTAATCATAACACTTTGAAAACTAAAAATCACATGCTTGTCATCTTTTAAGGCTTGGGTGGCAAAGGGGCGCCCCTCTCTGAAGGGAGGCCCGTAGTTGGCCGCCCCCTTTCCCCACACGTCTGTACGCAAAGGATCTGAGACAGACGCTATGAGTCCCTCAAACCACATAATCTTAATTAAAGATCCCTGAAATTTGGGGTTTGAAGGAGGATTTGAATAAGCCATACCCGATCAAATTTATTGACTTTTGAAAGGGTCAAAACCGTAAATTTTTTTTTTTTTATATAGATGCTTTTATTTATTTATTTTTCGTTTAAATTATAACATGGATAAATTCGGTGCCACAAAACCTGTGAAATTCTTCTATTTTTTTGGTAAGCAAGCTCAGCGATATTTGTTTTTATTGAGCCACCCCCAGCTCCGGACCTACACCTATCAAGGCCCGGCGGGAAATCACTACACACCGGAGAGTCAAAACGATCGGTTTCCTAGGCTAGGATGGTAGGAAGGTCTCAACCTTCCCAAAAGTGCCTAAAATGTTTGGAAAATGAAGTTTGTTTCTCAATTAGCGCCTTTTATGCCAAATAGATCCGATTTGAAGATGATGAAAATGGACTCCTCTGAAAGCAAATTTTGTGCTCTTTCCAAAGAGCTTTATGGTTTTGGTGTTGGACCAATTAATAAGCATGTAACAAGCATACTTCGATAAAAGTAGCGACAAGCCCAAAATACCAGAAAATGGCTGATTCTGAGGAAACGAAAAGAAATTTTAAAAAGTGTTGCATAGTCTTTTGGGGTCCGGACATATTGGTGGGCGGACAAATTGGTGGGTGCGGTAATGGAAAGAATTCCCGCACCCACCAATATGTCCGTTGTGTATCGGACAAATTGGTGGGCGGTCATATTGGTGGATGGGAAAAATTCCCTCACCTACCAATTTGTCCGAAACACATCGAAGCGACTGGACAGAGAAAAACCAGTGAAGGGGCAACTCATTTCTGATCGAAATGACCATTTGCACTTTTCCGAAATTCCGCTTTGTTTCCGAGATACCCGCCATTTTCTGATTTTTTCAGAAACAGCTAGTTGCACGCGCAATAATTGTTGCAATGGCAAAAATGATGAGCCCATTGGAAAGAGCACAAAATTTTCTATTTAAAGAGCCTATTTTTATCCAGATCAGACGATATCTACTGCGTTTCGAATCAGCTTGTTAGCGGGGAAACTTAATTCCGGAAGTATTGGTGATATGGTGATGTAGTCAGAAATGTACGTTTTTTCGCCAATAAGCTGATTTAAAACGTAGTAGATGTCGTCTGATCTGGATTAAAGAAGGCTCTTTAAACAGAAAATTTTGTGCTCTTTCCAATGGGCTCATCATTTTTGCCATTGCAACAATTACTGCGTGTGCAACAAGCTGTTTCTGAAAAAATCAGAAAATGGCGGATATCTCGGAAAAAAGCGGAATTTCGGAAAAGTGCAAATAGTCATTTCGATCAGAAATGAGTTGCCCCTTCACTGGTTTTTCTCTGTCCAGTCGCTTTTTGTACACCCTGTATACAGGGTGTTCCAGGAGAAAACGACAATACTTCCACATGTTGTACTACTAAGTAGGGCGAACCAAAATGACTATATGGACATAGGGTCGGAAACGCTTTGTTTCTGAGTTACAGGGAATTTAGTGTTTTTTAAGCCAAATCACCTCTTTTCCACAAAAAGCGATCTTAACGGACTAACCGTTCAACATAGAACAAAATAAACTTCATTTCTGAAAATAGCACATATTTAACGAATACCAGCGAGCATAGATAAATAATACTTGGAGGGAGCGAAAATGAAAGCAAAAATTCATATTTCACATCTATGCAGAGACAGCACGCAACTAGGTGAAGAAGAGAATACCATTTTTTTTTGCCAACAATTACGTTATTTTTACCTTTTCCCGCCCATCAAAATGCATGATCGGACCTTTTTTTTCTTCTTTTGATCGGACACACGAAGCTACTAAAAAGAAACCAAACTGTTTGTGGAAACTTCAATCACTACCGTGTGTGGAGTCTTGTCAAAATAGATGGAAGAGACTCAAAGGTGACTGGTTTGTAACTCAAGTTTCCAACCAGTTTCTTTTCAGTCGCTCCGTGTGTAGACGGGCTTAGTGAATAATTTCTGAGATAATCTGCATCTGCCTACTACCAAAGAGTATTTATTTTGATGACAAAACAGGTGAATTTTTTGATCAACACCTTAACCATCAGCAATTGATAAAGCCCTTATAGGCCTCTCAAATTTTATCCAACGTGATAACATTATACAAGGCACATACACGTCTGGTTTGAAAGGAAATAAATTGCGAAATGTGTGCCTCACTCACGTTCACTAGGATTTTAAGTTCGCTTGGTTTTTCGGAATTAATTACTTCTTTGTTTTATTTATCAATTATTTGACTAATTTGGTAGGCACACTCAAGACATTTTCAGATGAAATCGAACTCCTGATGGTTCGGTCATACTGGCGGACCCACCGCTTTGTCCGGAACCGACTACGGTCATATTGGTGGCCCACCAATTTGTCCGAAGGAGTCTCCGGACATTCTGGTGGCCCACCAATTTGTCCGATACACTACGGACAAATTGGTGGCTTCACCCACCAATATGACCGCCCACCAATATGACCGAAGTGTTTCGGACAAATTGGTGGGTGAGGGAATTTTTCCCATCCACCAATATGACTGCCCACCAATTTGTCCGATACACAACGGACATATTGGTGGGTGCGGGAATTCTTTCCATTACCGCACCCACCAATTTGTCCGCCCACCAATATGACAGCGACTCAGTATTTTTGATCCCAAATGACGTGCCCAAGCTCAGGCTTTTCTCTGAGCATCTCGTTATTGTACACGCCGAATAGGAAGGATTGGTCTTGTCGGAAGGTGTGTAGTGTAGAGCACATCCTACAGCTTAGGATCCTTGGGTAAGATGGTCGTGTGGGGCCTTAAAGAACACCTTCGTATTTTAATCATTTCAGGATTAATTGCTTCGCTTTTAATTTTTAAAAGGTTTTTTTAATTTGTTGAAAACAATGAGGTCAGGTCAACAATAATTTTATTTCCTCGGTGCGAGACTAGTTTTGAACACGGCGTCCCATTATCAGTCTCCGGCGACTCTTAATTAGCGGAATTAGCGTGTAGCATCAATCATTCTGTGACAAACCCTCAACGCCAATAGTCACCCTACCGACGAGTCTCGGTATTTACGTTGCAACTTGTCCATCAAACTGAATATTACGTGAGAGATTGCAAACTATGATAGTTGGTAATACATAAATAAATTTCCATTATATTTTTGATAAAATAGTCATTTATTTGAAATTTCCTCCTGGGAAACATTGAAAAAATGGAGATCTGTACATTGCACTAATTTTAAAGTGTTGACCACTTGCTATTTTAACAAAATAAACGCCGAAAAATTTCAATAGTAAGCTCACAAACTTGAGCAGATATCAGACAAAATAATTATTATTGCTGTTTGCGTCTTGATGATGATGGTAATTTTCTTTTCTGTCCACAAAAGTTAAGACTGATTTGTGTTTTTCATTTACTTGAAATAATTTTCCCTTTTTCTTTGCATGCACAATTCGGAAAATTTGTTACATCAAAGGGCGTGGCAAAATATCAAGATAAATTTCTAGACACGTGATAGTGCGATTATGAATTTGTTTAGCTTTCTGGAATTCCGGACCTCGCGGAACCATCAAATTTATAGTTTTTTTTATATTCAGTTTTATAGCCAAGGCACCTTTAAGGCAATGAATCACGGTTGTTCTGAACCATTGAGCCCATTTGGATCGTAACAGGACTAATACAGTTTGTTTACAGAAACAAGTTTACAAACAGTCCCCAAAGTACAGTAGAAGGGATGAGTAATTAAAATTAATCGTAATAAAAACATCCTTTCCGTCGTGTCGCCTCATTCTAAAAACATACTGAGCCATATGAATAAAAAAGAGTATGACCTTAATATACATCAATTGTGCTCATCTGTTTATGAGTGAAATTGACGATGTTTATTCATAATTGACGGCCATATGCTTGAAAAAATGCAAACATAAGGTCATGCTCTTTTTTATTCATACGGCTCATTGAGTCGTATGAATAAAAAAGGGCATGACCTTTTGCTTCAATTTTTTCAAGCATATTATGATCATCGATTTAGAATGGAAATCACCAATTATTTCATTCATGAACTGATGATCATACGGTCAAAAATTAAAGAAAAAGGTCATGCTCTTTTTATTCATACGGCAATGGGCCGTATGAATAAAATGAGCATGACCTTACGCATCAATTTTTAAGCATGTGCTCAACAATTTAGGAACCGACGACCCATATTCATAGAGCCATATGAATAAAAATGAGCATGATCATATACTTCCATTTTTCGAGCACATGCTAATGCTTTTATGAATAAAAACGTTGATTTTGGTTCATAAATTGATGATCACATGCTTGGAAAAATTTAATAATAAGGTCATGCTCTTTTTTATTCATGTTTGGCACATTATCGTCACTATGTCGAGTCTCAGCATTTGTTTATTTTCATTTTTAAAAAATAGTTCACAATTTAGAACGACCGATTTGATGTCGTTTAAGCAATTCCTCAGCTTGAGTGACGACTATGAGGACGCCCCAGAATAATCGCACGTGCTCAAAAAAACTGAAGCATAAGAGCATGCTATTTTCTATTCATATTGCTCATTATTCTTCAAGTAATGCTCGGATATGTCTGGTTGCTATGGACATTTTAGAAAACAGCAGTCTACAATTTTATACAAGCTTGTTATTATTCCATTAGATAATTATATGTATAGTGATTGCTAAAGCGACACGAAGGCCCGTATTTATGAGCGTTCCTTGACTCTAAGGAACCCTTTTTATTCTCTCTGCTCTTTTATTCACTGCTCTCAACGGCCCCTTGACTCAAGGAAACTTCATGGAACGTTCACAAATACGGGCCTTAATTAGGCAATTGAGGAACGCTTAAAATATGAAATCTTGGATTCATTCAATTGGTTATAAAATATATATTTTGGATCTGATCCAAAACGAGGTTACGCAGAAAGGAAGTCTACGAATTAAGACGGGGAGTCCCACAAATATTTTTTCAAGTTTTCTGTTATACAATACGTTATTCTATTTTAATGTTATTTTTGTGGACCAACCCAATTTACACTTTTTTTTTTAGTGCGTAAAAAAATCAGAATCGGAATGTTAAAGTTTTATTAAATATATGGCCACAATAAAACCGTCCCTCGGTAACGGTGCAAAATGTTAAAAAGGGTAACATATAAAACGAATTGTTTCTCAAGAAGAAAGCATTTTTTTAAATTTAGCACCTTTTTTGGAAGACGTATCAAACATTTTTAAGCACTTACAAAAATGCATTGGGCTCTTGCGGCTGGCCGGATTGACGGGCCTGACTTCGATTGTGAAAGAGCTCACGAATAAGTGACGCTTTCTCGCGCTCTAAAGCGGTAATTCTGTCGCTTTTTTTATTTACGTCCTGTAAAAAAAGGTGAAATGCACTAATATTACAACACGCTAGCAGGAATTTGATTTTTTTGGATATAGTATTTTACTTGAGTCAACAAATGATTCTGTTGCTTCAGCCGAGCGATTAAATGTGATGATTGGGGATTGACGGCGAGGTTCATATGCAACGGAAGGCCACCGCGCTCTCCTGGATCCGTCAGTGTGGCCAAATGTCGGTTCACCTCTAAAATTCTGGCTCTTTGAAGTTCAATACGCTCGTCTTGAGCTTCACTCCTGTGTTCCTGTCAAAATGTTCGGGGTTAGAAATGAACTGGAAAACGGTAGTCCCCGTTTTTCTTGAATAAGTAGTAAACTATTTAGGCAAAAGGAATTACAGTGTGTCCCATGCGACCTAAATATTTCATTTTATCCTGAACAGTGGAAATTTGTTTCAAATACCAATCCCTCGCACGATCAACCGCATCGAGGCCTTGCATGAGGACGTCCTTTTCCTGCTCGATTTGCTTCATCCTTTTCAACTGGAACCAATATGGGTAATTCAGCACGGCTCAGCAGGAAATTTGTTCAATCACCCGCCACTTTAGCTACCATATTATAGTCGATGCCATTTTGAAGGGTGTGTCTTCGGGGTTCACGCCGCCTCGCGTTCGATTTCTTGTATTGCGCATTACCCGAAGGCACTTCTATCGCGGAAGGCTTGCCATCGCCTATACTTCGCGGGCGCTGCGGTTGACTCGGATAGCCAACAGCACTAGGCGGCATCCCTTGGGATGGTGGCCCTCCACCACTGCCACTAGCAACGCCACCGCCCAGTGGAATCCCAACAACTCCCACACCCGAACTGACAGCGCTGTTTAAAGGCGGAGGGCCGCGTTGTTTCTCCTCTTCCATCATCATTCCGATCTGCCAGTTTTGAAGAGCGGATCGAATTTCGGATTTGTCGACTGCTCCACTGAGCCCAACGGCCGTTCTTGAATGGAGTAATCTAGAAAGCAAAATAAGTAAATAAAAAAGTGGTGATAATAATAATAATAATAATAATAATAATTTGTTTTATATTATAATGAATTTTATATTAATTTATCATATTTTTTATATAAAAAATAAAACAAATTAATAAAATCAAACCTGCCATAAAAGAAAAAACACTTCGAAGTAATAATAATAATAATAATAATAATAACAATAAATAATAATAAAAACACCCAGAATAATAAATGATGTAATTAAAGAAAAAAGTTAGGACATCCGTAATCGGACCTCCAGTTCTAGTTTTTTAAAACGCAGAGGGGTAGTGAGGAAGATCCGTGAAGGTGGTGCGAGATATAGCTCTTTCTAACCCCAAATTTCGCGAATCTGGATATTTTAGGAAGTATGAATTTCGCAATTGAGGAAGTAACATAAAAAATAAAAATCGCTGGAAATATTTTTTTCGAAGGGAAATGACTTAATATGCCCAGGAATTGAATATTAGTTCGTAAATGATTGATTTAGATTTATAGCGAAATAATAAAATTTGTTACTTTAAACGGCCGGTCTGTGACTCGTGACGTATTAAAGGGGTCGTGACCCCGCCAAGCCAACGGCATCAAGGCTGTTATCATGTGTTGCCCCTTCTTGACCATCCCTTTCTCTAAAGTTCTATTGTTTGATTTGTGGGAAGCCATTGTGAAGGTTATGCGAAGGCTGTTATTGCGTCATCAGTCTATCTAGCCTATTTCAAATGGGTCCCGCAACCCAATAGTTTTAAAAATTAATAAAAAAATGTAGGGCCTGATTTTATTTGAACGGATCGTGTTATCATGAGTTTTGGTAGAGAACCTATAATCAGACAGGTAAAATCACAGACGCCATGTTCGCTCTTATCAATTATCAGCCTTGTAAAATCCACCTTTTGTTGATGTTTTGTGAATGTCAACAAACCACCCCCAACCATTCTTATTAAACTGATAAGAACGAACATGGCGCCGTATGCGTCTACTCGTCTTTAAAGGTTCCTTAGTTTTGGTAACCAAGCTATCAAGATGGCATGATTTTGGAAAATGTGTTACTTCCTCATTTCGAAGTTTTTGTTTTTCAATTTTCGTAGTTTTAAAGTAAAAAAAAGCATGGCCAAGTGCTTCGTCCATATTGGAGAACTTGCCTATATACATTTTTTTTTTTTTTTGCTCATGGCGCGGGAAATATTTTTAATTAATTTTTAAAGTAGTAATGAGTTTCGCGATGGAGGGGGTTTTGACAGAAGTGACCTTGTGACGTCAATAACGCTAGCGTGTTTTGATAGTTGACAGGCTTATCACAAGCAACCGAACCTGAATTCTGGTTTCAGTGCTCTTCAACTGAGTACATATGTTTGGATGCAACGAGGAAAACAACATTTTAGTGCATTTAATTTTTCTGACGAAATAGGATAATAAATAGGAACGCAGCACACCAAGGCAAAACAGCGAAGCAATGAACGTGCCAGTTGTTGTAATGTAAACAGTAAGGTTCTATGATGGTTGCAGTGATACTTGATGAGGGGTGAAGTGGTTGGGCAGATGGTTGGTGATGATAGAATGGGGACGTGCCTGAGAGGGGTTGTTTGGCGATTGTGACGTCATATTTCCAACCCTCGTCTAAGTCGATCAGCTGGTAATTCACGGATGTTTTAAAATTGAATTAAAAATCACTGCCTGCACCTATTGAGTTGCGGTTTTCACCATTCTCTTTTTTTCTAGCACCACTCTCGACTGAGATCGAAAAAAAAAATTAAAAAATTCATACAAGTTCTCCATCGCCGCACGACCGCAGTGAATAATACAACCCTAAGATATAAAGTAGTCCCAAGACGGGAACAAAATATCTTCTTTATTTTTCACAAAAAATCACAAAATCGTTAGTTTGTTAATCGTGGGCGTCAACGGATCAACTTTTAATTTGTGTTAACTTTTCACATCGTTATAGCGGACTCAGCAATGACCGTTAGACCATTTTCACACTTGAGAATCCGGTAGCTGATTCCCGTATTCACTAGAAACTAAAAATACAAAAAAAAGGCGCTCCTTCAGTTAGATTCCGGAATCTCAAGTGTGAATGAGCGCATTGGGCATTTGCCGTATTGTATTTTTTGAACAGCCGGGCGTAAAGACTCGAAATTCGGCCGCTGGGAAAGTCTTGAGCGGGCGACATGAGGTTCATTCCGCCCGCCGCCGGGCGTAAAGAAAAATATCAGCCCGCAGCGCAGCCTCCACAGACGCAAAGCATATGGTTCGCTTAATAAACTGGTTTTTATGATTATGATTATTATTATTATTATTATAATTATGAACTTCGGCTGTACAAAAAATAGCGTACAACACTCGGGCAGTATTCCTCATCTCGATCTCAGCGACAACTGCCCTCGGCTTCACCTCGGGCACTTCCTGTCGCCCTCGACCGTAATGAGCATCATGCCGCCCTTTGATCGTAATATACTATTTTGTATCTTCGATACGGGAATCGGAATCTCAAGTGTGAAAGCGCCATTACTTTTTCCTCCGATACTAATTCAAACACGTTAAAATTACACTCATGGTTACTGGTTTTGATAAGGACAATAATTACAGCTGATACTGCAATAAAAAAAAGTCCCGAAATAATAATAGTCAAGGAGCCCACCGTATGAAAAATCCGGGTCATTTGATCGGGTCTGGCACCTGCACAGGACGTTTTTTATGATCCAGGAGATAACACTTCTAAAATCCCAGACATTTTCTGCGGGCAGGGGCCGACACTCTGATGGCTAGCTGCAGGCGAACGCCCCTTTGGGCCTCTCCTTCACCGTTTTGGATACTCCGGAAGCCAATTTCGTGTTTCGGCTCTTTCGAACCCCAATTTTTTGTCTTCGCTCCTCCAAATGCCAATTTCGTGTTTTGGTTCTTTCAAAACCCAACTTTGAGTATTGGCTCCTTCATAAGCGAATTTCGTGTTTTGGCCCCATCAAAGGCCGATTTTGTGTTTTGGCAATTCTGCAAATGGCAATTTTGGTCATGTCCTAATTAGAATCAGTAGGAGAATAGTGGAACTAGGATCAGTCGGTAAAATTAGTGGCCTCTCCGTCCTTTCACCTCCATCAATCTTGACACCCCATAATATTTTTTCTTACCCATTATAAAATTTGGGTCCTTCTTTCGTCAGGGAAAAATCTGGTCACCCTAAATAACGGGGCATTTGGCCAGTGATAAAGACTGTATACGCAGTACAAAGTCCCATTTTTCATCAAGAACTCGCAATACGATCTAAATTGCGAAATTTACCTCACAAACTGATATTTGTAAAACCGTCAACTTAGCCGGAAACATGCAGATGTAACCTCAGAGACCGAATACACGAGCAATTTTAGCATCTTGGACTAATTATTTTGTCACAAAACCGGGAATTTCAACCGATAACTATCAATTCAGCTCTTAGATCTGGCCCTTGACTATAAAACTGTGGTTATTTCGCCCATCTTTTCGCAATAGATACCTCTAATTCTAACTTTTTTCTCTATAAACTTTAATAATTGTTTTCGTTTCCATTCGCTATTAACAAATATACCTACGCTATAATGGATGGGAAAAAAGTGGCAGTTGCATCTTGTTTTTCGTTGATATTTCAATAGTAAACTATTACGTCCAAACAAAGAACTGCACCAAAATTCAACAAATCTTTCAAAAAGAAAGATTAAGTGGTTTTTTATCCGCCCTCCACAGTAGATGAGGAGGGTGGTTGTAGTGGGGGGGATGCAATGTAATCTAACCCCCCCCCCCCCGATGCAATCTTTGGCTCCGCGCCTGCCGGGGAGCTTTACAAAAGGATTGTTTTTTCATTTTTCCTCACCGCAGGAAACCAGCTCGCTCCTAATTTCGGAGGAAAGCCACCCTTTCGGGGAGCCCTCTGTACAGGGGATAGAGATAGAATGGTGCACTCCCCGCAGTGCAGGCGCTGGGAGCAAAGTTGCTATTGTAGTCTTGCTTTGAACGGTTGTCAAAAAACGTCCTTAATCACACAGAAAAAAGTATGCTCTTTTCAGGGGTGTCGTTGGATTTAACCTTGGACGCTAATTTCCCAGGTTGTAGCTGCTTTTGTTGCGAAAACCAGTGCTACGCTCAAAAACGTAAAAAAATCTATTATCTCGACTAAGAATGGAATTCGAACCCAGGTTCGTAGAACATTTTTTGTTGCATTTTGGGTGTAAAGTCACCCCTCTCATTTTGTTCAACCAAGTACCAGTCGCCCTGTATAGTATAGAGCCGTCGAGCAATCACTCAAGCCTTCTTCGCTGGCTTCTCAAAGCTGTATGTGGTGAAGAAAGGCAAACCTCCCCCTTCGCTTGGCTCGGCCAACGAGGTCTCCGCATCCTCTGAAACCTGTTCCTCTCAGAGTTCAGGTTCCCTCCTATCCGCGAATCGATAAGGAACATTGACTCGGCCAACTTCCGGAAGATCGCCTCTTTTGCCGGCTTAAGGCAGTCCGTCTTGGCTCTTACGTTCAGTTCCTCTCTTAAGTAGTCGATTTTTAAACTCTTTCTCCTGGAGTCGACTTACTCACACTTCCTGTCTTTATAGCTGCCTCTTCCAGTCTTCCATAGAGCATTTTGGCTCGGCCAACCCCCCCCCCCCTTCGTCATTCAAAAACTTCCAAAGCAAGATGTCTAGCCCTCACTACGGACAAACCTTCGTTCCAAGGGTGTCATCATTTTCGACCCCTGTAACAAGTTACTCACAGTTACTGACATATCCGCCTAAGTCCTTTAGGGTGAGAAAGGCTTGTGCGTTGTAGGTTGGCTGGTAAGCGTAACCTATTACACTACCGAAGCAGCGAATGAGAGACATCAAATCTATTTGATTCCTATATGGAGGGGGGACCAAACATGACGGACTGTTAGTCTCAGCAGTCAGCACTCGTAGTAGGAACTTATAGAGCTTAAATTGTCAGTAGAAGCGCTTAAACTACGAGGGATACAATTAGGAGGTTCAAGTGTAATTTTTCCCCCTTCATATTACCATATTCCGGAGTAATATGTTCAGCTGTTTACTTATAAAGGCCCGCTGGATCCACCACTACTCGAATTCTTTCCTTTGCCCACACCACCAAACGATGTCGTTTGTTGGGCTGATTCCTCGACCCCAAAGCAGCTCAGTGATAAGGTCCGTGCTTCGAGAGGCTCTTCCCTTTGGACGCGAAAAGTCGCGTAACTATAAGTGGAACCCCTGTGGTAGAGAACACAATTTTTCGGGAAACACTAAAAGGTATTTTAACCCTGTCTTTCTACTAGATCATGGAGGGCAATCGCCCACCTCGCTCCCCAAACTCTACGCCACTGCTTATACAGGCGCTTTACGTGTGGTACTGACAGATTTTTACGTCAAAAAGAATTATTTACCAACCAATAGATTGGATCTAAACACAACCCCACACAGCAAAGAAACGAAAGCACCGTACATACCTTGGTGGTTTCGGTGGCCCGTACAAAGGTGGCTTAATGGGGATGCCAATACCAGGTTCTGCGGGTAGTTGTGGCATGCTCAGAGTCCTTTGTTGACCCACTGTCTGTCCTCCTGCACCGCCACTGTGGCCCATCGCACCACCTCGCGGCACTCCGGGACCGGTCCCAGCCGAATTACCCCACTGAGAGTCTACAGACCGCCCTGCCGACGACGATGTTTTTGAATCCATGTCAAGAAGAGGGGCTGATGGGGGTCGAGCGTTGGGTTCAGCGGCGTCGCTGCCATTTCGTCCGATTTTTTTTTTGTGCTCGACCTGGAAAAGGTTGACCTTCGAGTTGATCAGAAAATTAAAATGTTGAGTGTTTCTTAGGAAATACCTGATTTCGAAGAAGGCATATTTTAAGTCCCGCGCAAAACCGTTCGAATGACAAAAGACCATTTGGCGGAGTTACTTTTCGGAGGCTCTCAATGACTCCTTTCGGTAGCCCTTTCGTGCCATCATCCTGCCACCTGTTCTCAATGTCTGCAACGAACGTCAACAGTCTCAATTCAAGAAACTCAGGCCAATAAGACCACTGTTTTTTTGAAAGCTACAACGATTCATCTTTTTTGTGTTTGCTAGCATACCTGTCAATTTAACAAATCCAACCCTTTTTTCGTCCAATATGTCGAAGAGTGTTCTTAGAGCTCCAACGAATTGTTTAGGAAGACCTTCCAACGTAGGTGATTGATGAACATTTGGTGCCTGAGGCGTTTTTTGCATTATCATTTTGTTGAAATTTAAGCAATATTAATTCTTTCAACGTAAAATTGCAGGGATTATGACAACTAAATCACGAAGTAGTGAGAATCCGGCAAGAGGGGTCCAGGATGCTGTGATAGACAAAAATATATTCCCCTGCGGCGCCGATGACATATCAGAGGGCACCCACCTGTGGATTGTTGGGAGTATGCATGGCTGGAATGCATACGCGTCCTAGGCTCTCTCTCTCAGTCATCGCTTTAACGAGATCACCGAGTCTTCGAGCTCTTCATAATTTGTTCGCTCGTTTTTTCCGCACGTACCTACTTCTTACCAAATAAAAATTAATTAAAATATATATTAAAACACAGTTCCGCAGGAGGAGTATCAAAAGTTCGTTCAACTTGTTTGGATGGAGTGAAATGATAGGATAGGCCCTCGGAGTCAGAGGTTGTTTCAGAGAAGAGTCTCGTAAAAGGAGGGGTACGAGAAACTCGTTCCTCCCTCGTCCGAATACTCCTTCTTTTCACAGGTATCCCTAACGAAGGAATGCGCACACGTATATTGCACAAACAGAAAAGAATTGGAGGAGTAGCGTAGCGAGTAAGGACTCTTTTTCAAAAGACGGAAAATATGCTGGATCGACCGTTAGAACTTTCGTTGTGTCCTTAATCCTTCCTTTCCCTTCCCCCAATTTCCCTGTTTTTTTTATTCTTAGGTCCGTATTTATGAACGTTCCTTGAAGCTTCCTTGAGTCAAGGAGCCGCTGAGAACGGTTTTTATCACAATGAAAACATCTGTTCTAACGAATTTCAAGGGTTCCTCAACGTTCATAAATATGGGCATTAGTGTTCGATTTTTTCCCTTCGTAGACAAAATAAGCGTTCAAAAGAATCTAGACCAAGTTGAATTCTAAGGCCCGATTTCACCAACTTCTTAAACCAAGATCAACAACTAATCGCGATTACAATGTAAACGCTTGTATCAGAATTCATATGGGTCGCTATTGGCAACTAATCACGATCAACTTTAAACGAGATCAATTATGTTGGTGAAAATGGGCCTATTCTACTTTTTGCCCATCCACTTTCCGCTACTCTGTAGGGGTTTCTTTTTTTTACACGACTGGATAAAGGATTTGCTCTATTTCTCACTAAGTCATGTCATGGCCTCTTCGCCTCGGTGGAAAATTGAACAGGAATCTCTCACGTAACCAAACGTGACGTCCCAAACAAAATGTACCTCATTTATTGTTCAAAGTGGATCAGTTCGCCCCAAATAGTCCAGCCAATGAATGATGAAGAACGAGTGTAGACTGCATGGTCGGTTTTAGGGTTTTTTTATTTTTCCACTTTGTTTGGGGTAGTTGGGAGGTAAACGTACTAAAACTCCCCGCCGGACGTCCGGTGTGAGCGGGCTGCTGGAGACCACCGGGAAGGTCACTTGTTTTGTTTTTTCCTAATTATGTTGGACCTCTCACTTCGTAGCGCCCGGACTTCTCCTTAGAATAAATAGCAAACAAAATTCGCCACAACTTTTCCCCCAGGAACGTCTATTTAATCCTAATAGTTTCCAATTTACGTGACGCGGGAATATTGGAAAATTTTGTTTAAAACCTCCATTTTCAACAGTTTTTGACTCTTTTGGTTGTAATGACTTCACCTTCAGTTTCTCATTTCAATTCCTTTGAAATGAGTCCTTTATTCCGAATAACCAGGGGCGTACCTAGAAATCCTTCCGGAGGGGACGATTCCGGCAGACCACAGCCTACTATGAGGATCGGCGGGGGACGGGTGTTGTAATGAATGCCCTTCATATTGCCTATCGCCCCCTTTAAGCTTGGCCTTGATGGGGGGGGGGTAGGTATTGAAATTTCGCAGCACCTAATTAAAAAACCGAAATAGACCAACGTGGCCATACAGTTACAGCCCTATGCGAACCGGCCAAGTTTTTTTCATTTTTTAAAAATTTAACTATGCACATGCGGTACAAATAACGGGATTTTGAGCACCATAGGACTTGCACTTCATATCGTTGTCGAAAAGTCCACCAAGGACCGGTGACTTAGGCCCAACCATAAGGCTCGGTAACACGACTAATTTTTTCTTACAAAACAAGCTTGACACGGGTTGAACACGTGAAATTAAACGTTACGCCGGGAAAAATGAAGCGTGATCAAGCTTGAACAAGTAGCTGGGTTCTATACTGAAATTATACCCTTTCATTTCTACGCCGTTTGTAGTTGGATTTTTTAAAAATGAAAAAAATTGGTCGGTTTCATACTGTGGTTACGTTGGTCTAAAATGTACGAAAAGGGCTCATTTCAAAGAAAATGTAATGCTCTTCTACTTATTTCCAGAGAACTATCGTGTGATAATATAAGTAAAGTCGTTGTATAAGCAAAAGAGTCAAAAACAGCAGAAAACGGCGGTTTTCAACACGATTTTCCAATATTCCCGAGTCACGTAAGTTGGAAACTATTGGGAATAAAAAGAAGCTGAGGAAAAAGTTGTGGAAATTTTGTCAGCTATTCATTCGAAGTGGAGGTCGTTGGAGCTACACTGAGAAAAAAAACCTAGGCCTTTTCTCGGTTAAATTTTACAGATAATTCTCTGTAAAATGGTAGCAACCGAGACGATATCACCCGTACGTTACCTTTACTGTAGAAAAATAAATTAACCTATCAATTAACTTCCTAGATATCACCATTACGCGCAATAGCCCTTCAACGATTCCTGTCATTTAAAATTTTCCGAAAAACTACTGCGTCAGATGTGGGTGTTTGGCAGGGTCCTCATGACAGAAGTAAAACAAAATTATTTCCAGTTCAATGTCAGAGGCGTAGAGTTTGGATTTTCGTTGGTGGAGGGGGGGGGGGCAAGATTAGCTTGGTCTAGATGGAAGGGGGGCGTAAGTATTGAAATTTCGCAGTTCCTAATTAAAGAACAACAAAATAATATAACTGAGCACAAAACGTAAGAACAAACATCTCATATTCGAACTGGGAATCGAACTGAGAATAAGGGGCGTTTTGCGGGGGGCGCCTTTTTCAACAAGCTACAACACTGACCATTGCCCAATGATGGATTTTTTTCAACGTGATGCATTTACCTAATTTCATGAATAATAGTCACATGCATTCATATTTGCAAGAGGGATCCCGCGAGCAGAAGAATCCTTTCATCGAAAATCGATTAAGCTTCCTTCAGGGGCGTAGCCAGCCCATGATCAAGGGGTGGGCAGCCAGCCATGCACATGGATTCAGAGTTGGGGGGGGGGGGGCACGTCTTGGGAAAAAGTGCTCGTTCGCGGATGAAATCCATGAAAAGGACATTTTCCGACTAGACTGAGCGAAAACACCCATTCACGGCTAGAATTGAGAAACAGCGCTGATTCACGTTGAACTTGAGAAATAAATCTGCTCATTGTTCGCGGTTGAAATTGAGAAAACACGCCAATGTGCGGTTTCGCGGTCCAAAGTCCGGGCCGAAATTATGAAAATGCGCTAACTCACGGTTTACAGTGCTCTTTTTACGGCTAAAATTGACAAAATAAATTGCGCGTTCAATGTAGAATTGAGTAAAATCGCGGCTAAAATTGAGGAAAAATGCCAATTCACGGCTAACATTGAGAATTGGAGCTCATTCACGCAGGTACAATTGAGAGAAGCCACCAGTTCGTGGTTTTTCAAAACAACATCTCGGTGAATATTGCGAAAAAGTGATAATTGACTGTTTTTATACGTTTTTATAGCAAGTTTGCGGGAACAATCGAGAAAGAGGGCGACATAGCGCACACATTTTTGAAAAAGTTCTCGTTTTCGGCTAAAATTAAGGCACATTGAGGAAAACAACTATTTGAAGGTTCGCGATGCAACGTCCGGGTCAAAATTAATGAAATTCGTTAACAACAATTGCTCAAGGCAGAATTGAGATTAAAACACGAATTTGCGGCTAAAATTGTGGGAAAATGAATTGGGAAAATTGTCACCGTTTTTTGTTGATACTAGTGTAATTGTCGTGGCTAAAATTGAGAAATAGCGTTCATTCGCAGGTTACATTGAGGAAAAACTGTTCTTTTGCGGCTGAAATTGACAGAACGCACCTAATCGCGGTTTATAGGCGATGCCCAGTGCTGGCAGTAATTAGAATAGTAAATCAAAAATGCGTTATTTCACGGTTTTTGAAGACCTTTTTACGGTTAAAATGAAGAAAACAGGCTATAGTTCGAGTTAGAATTGAGAAAAAGCACTCAGTTTCACCTAAAATTAAAGAAAAACGTCAATTCGACGCTACAAATAGTGCTCATTCACGAATTGAATGGGAGGGGGGGGGATTCTGTGCAAGATCCACCACGCCCTGTGGGCAGATTCACTGGCAAAAATAACAGATGAACCATTGCCTTTTTTCAGGCTTCTAACAGGATCTGGAGGTTAGAATCGCGTCAATTCACGGTCATCAGAGACTAAATTTGCACAGAAACGGCCACTATCCGTCAAAAAATAAATATCTGCTGGAAACCTGTCGTTTGTAGCCTTCTATTTCGGATTTTATGTCGAAAAATTGAAACTTCTCTCCCTCCCACCCCGGAAAGTGATACTTTTGAAGCTAAACTTTACATTTTAGACCTGAGACGGTAAACAGAGCTGGCAGTTTCTCTCCCACCATATTCTGTATGGCCCAGCAGGCTAAACACGATTTGTGCTAACCCCAAAACACACAAAATTGCGCGTCGAACCTTGCGAAAATGGGATTTTAGTGCGAAAAATCAGCAAAATCGGTTTCCAAGTTAAGCCGACCCTCAAAATCGGTTTGTCAGCAACAAACATCCGCGAATTTTTGATTTTTGGTGAAACCGATGTGCGAAAATGTGTTGTTTTTTTAGTGAGAAAAATCCACAAAATTGGTTTTATGGAGCGAAATATAATAAATTTGAGTTTCTATTAGCCAGATCACGGAAGATATTTTTGGAAATTTGGGGGTGGGCAGCTGCCCCACTAAATCTGCGTTTTTGATTCTAGGGGAGGGCAGATGCCCACCCCTGCCCCCCGCTGGCTACGCCCATGGCTTCCTTAGGGTTTCGTCATCCTAGTTCCGGTTATTCGATAAGAATAAACAAGATTTGTTTTTCTTATACAGGGTGTTCATAAATTACCTCGACAGAGAAAGTATGGTGATAGTACACCTCATTTGTGATCGAAATTACTATTTGAGGTTTTTTGGAATTCCTCTTGGTTTTCGAGATATCGTCAATTTCGTGTTTTTTTGGTGACCCTCTGTTTTTTTTCGACAAGTGACTAGTACGGCATCACCAACAGGTGATAGACTAAAAGTAAATAGCTCATTGAAAAGAGCACAAAATTTCCTTCATTATTGGTCCTCTACTCAATAAAATTACACCAAGGCCCTAGCCGCTAGGGCATGAGATATCCGAAGGAAACTCGTTATTCGCATTTCTGCCCAATTTTCATAAGCGATTTTCACCATTTCGTCAAAGGAAAATATTTTTTTGCATTCATAGGGAAAACTTCCTTATGATGTTAGCTTTCCAATGACGTACAATAGATACCAGTTTTCACCATCTAGTGAAGAGGTAGAAGCAATAAACGAGCCCAAAACTGAAAAATAACCAACCCCCAACCAACCAAATAACCAATGTTGGTCTACCAACAACCAGTTGCGACCAGGAGCCGTATTACGAAACCGTGTGAAAATGCCACAAGATGCGGTTGCTAGGACGGGATAGTGTTATTTCTTATTCAGCGTCCTTGGATCCCGCTAGCGGCATTTTTTCCCGAGAAGCCCCAGAGAGGAGCTTGAGAATCGTACGTACTCCAGAATCGAGCGAGGAAATCCAGAGGCGGCGACTGGAGGTGCAACGTGCATCTAATGCAGATGTGCGGAGGGCCGATTTTTGCATTCGATTTTCGCGTTCGTGGGTTGCGGGTCAAGGTGACCACTGGTCCATGAAGCCCAATCCTCTAACGATATTTTAAGCTTCACCACCACTCAATTTCAACTCACCAACGTAAATTAGCGATAGATTTAGCTGACCGCTTGAACCCGTATGTCTAATCCGTTGGAAACGAGTAATCAGAGCTGGTTTTACCTCATTCAAAGGGTCCTCATTGCTGGTTATTTTTCAGTTTTGGACTCGTTTATTGCTTCTACCTCTTCACTAGATGGTGAAAACTGGTAACTGTTGTACGTCATTGGAAAGCTAACATCATAAGGAAGTTTTCCCTATGAATGCAAAAAAATATTTTCCTTTGACGAAATGGTGAAAATCGCTTATGAAAATTGGGCAGAAATGCGAATAACGAGTTTCCTTCGGATATCTCATGCCCTAGCGGCTAGGGCCTTGGTGTAATTTTATTGAGTAGAGGACCAATAATGAAGGAAATTTTGTGCTCTTTTCAATGAGCTATTTACTTTTAGTCTATCACCTGTTGGTGATGCCGTACTAGTCACTTGTCGAAAAAAAACAGAGGGCCACCAAAAAAACACGAAATTGACGATATCTCGAAAACCAAGAGGAATTCCAAAAAACCTCAAATAGTAATTTCGATCACAAATGAGGTGTACTATCACCATACTTTCACTGTCGAGGTAATTTATGAACACCCTGTATACTTATTAAAGTCTTGTTAATTAAAGTGTAGGTACCTATCTACCTATGTATTTACTATCACTTGCAAATTTTTCAAAGACTTGTAGCCGGCGGTAACCCTTTTAGGTGAAAATATTGGGTACCTTATTTGCCCATCTAATAGGAATATTGGGTGGGCGATCGCAAAACTCCCCCCCCCCCCTAACTCTACGCTCACCTGCAAGTTACGACACTGACTCACTGAGGCTAAAATTATTTTTTAGCGTCCATTGACCAGAACTGTTTCCACTTACGATCAAGGTAACTTCCTGGGCATGACCGTATAGCCAGAGAGGGGCTGTAGTGGGCAGTTGCCATCCCCTAGACTCGAAAGACAAGCCATAGTGGGGTAGCTGCCCCCTCCTCGATCGGAAAGTAAAATTTCCAATGAGTGGTTAGTGCTTAGTCTCAATAGGGGATCTGGCCGGGACAAACGTATAGAAGTTGTTTTGTCAACGGATCTGTATGTTTCTTGGGGTACTGAATCCGAATCTGAACTTTTATAACAAAAAATCGGTCGGCTTCACGTCGAAAATCGCAACAAAAAAAAACTGGAAATTTTCTGACTTTTTTACTCAATTGATTATAGTATATCTCTGGAACTATGTACTTTTCGATGATGGAGCTCCTTTGCATTTTTGAAATAGACTAAATTTGTGACAATTTAAGCCCAATTGTATCGCCGTACGACTATAATAGTTTCTGAGATATTACCCGTCAAAAATTAACCATTTTCTGCCGCTGACGGAAAATTGGCTGGGGCCGGAAGCTGGAAAAACTGATAAATGTTTGGTGCAATCTCTTTGAGAGACACCTCCTTCCATTTCCTAAAAAAAATCCTGAAGATTCCACGTCGGGTGTTGGCACTGCACGAGCTTGAATTTGTATTTGAGGGCCCCTTTGCTTGATTTGGTGAAATATATCTCCGAAACCATCGGTGTAGACTAAACGTTCTGTAGCGTTTGGAGTTAGGGGTCGCTACTTTATTACCCCATTTGTTGTCAATTTTGTCAGGGGGCCCCTTCAAGCGGGCGGAAGGTGGATGAGGGCAGAAAGCAACACTCAGGTTTTCATGTTAAACATTTTATTTAATACAATAGATAAGACAAACTCGACGAATAGTGCAACGAACGGAGACGATGTCGTCTTCCCAAATTTAATTGCTGCAATGCCCTTGTCCCTCCCCAAGGCAGTGTGACCCAGCTAGGCGACCTACCCCAGACAGTGGGAACTAGAATCGTGTTGTGCTATGCCCTTCCATCGTCGTCCGGAAGATATCACTTTCATTTAATTTGTTTAATTAAATACCGGCGACAACATCTTTCTCCATCTATCCTTCGCGGACAACTTATCACAGGGTGCTGTTATATTACCTTTCTTGGATGACCTCCCACTGGTGCTTCTCACTGAAATTTCATTGTGAATCCGGTAATTTCAATGTTTTACTGAATTTTACGCATGTTAAAATCGCCTAATTGATACACATTTTTTCCCATTTGTCAACTATAAACAGGCAGACCAGTGGAGGTAAGAATTTTACTCGATATACTAGTATTATACGTAGTATAGTGAACTTGATTTCTCTGGTTTGTCTCTGATCTTGTTCGGAGCTCTTTCACCTATTCAACCATTCATTTTCCTGGACAATATAATGTTGATTACGACTTTAATTTCTGCTTTTTACTTCCATGTTCACGTGGAAGGAGTTTGATGGATCCGGCATGTGAAAAAATTAACTTGAGCTACATTTTCAGACAATGCCCGTGTTTTGTGCTGTCGTCGGCTGCAGTTCGCGATCCGGTCGGGACGCCGTTTCCTTTTTCCGGTTTCCGTCTATTCACCACGGTCAGGCAATGTATTTTATTGTTTTAAAAAAATCTTATTTGAAATATTTTATTAGGAAGTGGCAGAAAAGGGACGGATCACGTCAACCCTGTAGCCGCTGAGAGAAGATGTAAATGGATTAGCGCCTTGAGGAGAAAGGACCTCACAAAGGACCTCAAGGATTCTACAGTTGCGAGGCAAGTTGAAGCAGAAGAAAGTTCTACGAACGACTTAGCATATGGGTCTATTTGGACTGCGTTTATACGTTAGGCTGCTCTCTCGTCGCAGTGAGCACTCATCAGGTGTAACATATGACAACTGACGCACAAACTTCATGAATATAAATATTGGGTAGTGGCGATCATGAGTACAAGAAGCCAAGCTCCTCGCCAATGCCAACGGACCATGAAATCTGTATACCGGGTGTCATATGTGATGCTGATGAGCGAGCGTTAAGTACGTATGCACCATTCACCGACTCTTGGTTCCTACAGTTAGTATTTCTGAACGCCCCTACAAAGGAAACACAGTCATTTCGAATTCCGAAAGACTTACCTTGGACAGAACCACACTTTTGTCGCCGACTTGTCGGGCCTCAATTTTTCTGACGAAACCACTCTTGTATGATTTGTGTGCTTCGAGCGATTTGTAGCACCTGAATTGTTCCTGGGTAAAGGCACTAATACCGTACACTAAATAATTTACGATGTCAATATTCGTGACCGCCGGAAAATGTCTGACGTCTGTCGAATTATTACGGACAAATCTAAGGGAAAACAACCAAAAAACCGATTGGAATAACATCACAATGACCAAAATCAAGTTTTAATAATTCGCAGCTAAAGGATGCAGAAAATATTTAAACAACTGACCACATATTGCGTCAAAGGGATTGTGTACTTACAGGAACGGGTCTGCGCCAATATCCTTTATTTTTGCCATATAGCGGCGACCTACATCTGCCGGCAATGTCTTGGCATAGTCGCTGAACTCCATTGTTCAAAAGATGAACTTATAATTCGAACAAAACAAAATTGTTTTTAAGAGAAAAGCCACTTTCTAACGCTTCGCTTAATGTAAGTCCACAGGTGACGGTCATCCAAGAATCTTTATCACACGTTATCATAACCTAGTTGTCCGCGAAGGATTGACCTATACGTTTGTTCTGAAACAGGCTCTCCAGAGCCTCATTGACTGGACTAGGTCGCCAAATTTTGTTTGTCATAAATGTGAAATGAGATAAGAGTGAATTACAGCCATGTGTGCGTAATGGTTAATCTAAAGTAGGTAATACTTATATGTATATTGTAATAATAATTGCTTCATCAAAGAGTCGCGAATTAGCGTTCTTCTCACTTTGGGCCATAAATCGGCCCTTTTTATGAATTTTAACCGTGAATTAGCGCTTTTCCTACATTTTATTCACGAATTAAAGCACTGTTCCTCGATATCATCCGCTAATTACAAGTGAATTTCTACATTTTTAATCGCGAATCATCATTAGGGGGTTTTCTCATTTTAGGCTGTAATTAACGATTTTTCCCAATGTCAGCCGTGAATTGGTGGATTATTTTCCCAATTAATATTCCGCGGATCAGCTCTTTTTACAAATGTTATTGCTATGGAGTGAGCCTTGAGTGCTATCGCCGAGTATAGAGCCATTTTATAGCTAAAATAAAGTAAAACGGCATAATGTGCTGTTCTTGACCAAGTCCGCGTCTAGAATTGAGCTAGGTAAATTGCTAACTCATCATATAAATGAGAAAACGCACTAATTAGCGTTAAAAATTGATAAACAAGCGCTTGATCACGTCTAAAAGTAGTTCTTTAGCCGCTAGTTATACAGCTTTTACTCAATTTCAGCCCCGAATTGATGACTTTTCAGAAATTCCGTGAAGCTGGTTCAAGAACAGAACATTATGGTGTTTTATTCAAAAATTTAGCAATTTTGGTCACAATTTTGGTCAACGCAGACGCACTATCCTCCAGGTCGGAAGGACTGAAAATCGTCGAAAGAAGCCAAATCCCCGTCCAACCGGATACCAAAACTCCTTTCCACGTACCGTCATCCATGATCATAAAACCTAAAAATCCTAATTTTTCCATCTTCAAGCTATTCGTGAGCGACGCGGCGGTCCGCCCAATACTCGCCTCTACCTCGGTACGCTACTGAACGGGTCTGCAGAGAGCGAACCCCGAAAAGTTAAGTAATGAGGAAGTAACACATTTTCCAAAATCATGCTGTCGTGATAGCTCGGGTACCAAAACTCATGAAAACCCGATCCGTTCAAATAAAATCAGGCCCTATTGGCGATTGTAGCTAAGGGATACGATATCTGGTGGCGTTTCAGAGAAACATTGAGTCCGGTACTCCATGTGATTTGCTGTTGTCGTTTGGCAACAAACCACAAAGGGTTTTCTACAATGAGGAAGTTCCACTGTTCCATATATCAAAAATGTTGGTCAGTGACACTTTTTTACCGTGAACTACGGCTAAAAAATCCGACGGTGACGAGGAGGCCTCGATATTGTACCTTTGGCATCGCCGAATCAAGAAAACAAGACGGTTATGCGGGTACGTGGTACACCCGTACAGAAACTTTCACTACCAGCTATTTGTTGGGGCAAGAAAACTCGAAAAAACCGATTCAAAAACGTTTTCAACCATTTTGCTGAACCCGTGCCGTTCTCTGAGCACTAAAACAAAAAGGGTGAGCTGGCGAGTACCAATAAAGAAATGCTAAGGCGCTCGTGGGATGTCTTTCAATGGTGAATCCAGAGAAAACTGCTGTGTCTTCGATTGCTCTTCGCGTCGAAACCAAGACACACATTATCATGTCATTGTTTCCCAAAAATTGAGGGTTCAACGGAATCAGTTATCAATTAGCCCAGTGTTGGGAGAATGTCGACCGCCGAAAGGCTTAGGAGTTTGCTTGACGTTTGAGTGTAAATGTATCAGAAACCATGTTCGTCTGTTCTCGTCACTTTTGGCCAACTGACTACTTTTTTCCCGGAACGTTACGGACGTTGACCACGAAAAAACACTTTAAAAATACACAAAACTTGTTGTCATTTAAAATATGTAGGGAGTACCGGTTTCATTATCACACGACACTAGCGCCGCTAGTGATAGCTACAATCGCCAATATTTTTAAATTAATTTTTAAAACTATTGGGTTGCGGGACCCATTTGAAATAGGCTAGAGAGACTGATGACGTAATAACAGCATTTGAAATAGCCTTCACAATAGCTTCCCACAAATCAAACAATAGGACTTAAGAGAATTGGAAGGACAAGAAGGGGCTTATAGGGGATTATAGAGTGCGCCACTTATTATTGTATTCATTATTTTATTTCTCCAATAAATTGTTCATTACAGGCGTTTATAATGGACCACTCGTACGCGTCTGAGGATCGAAAGTTGAAAAAGATTCGACGGGTGTGTTGCGTTCCCCAATGTTCGAGTAACAATCGAACCCTTAACGTGGCGTTCCACCGATTCCCTGCCGATGCAAATATAAGGAAAACTTGGAAAATAACGTTCCGAATGATCGGAAGGGTGCATGATAGGTGTAAATCGGCCTTTATACTTTCCTCTTCGAAAGTGAATTGTCTCACAAATGTCGCAATCGTTTTTTGTGTCATTCGATGGTGCGTGCATCGCTGGGTGGCTGAATCCGAATTTGAGCCTCGTACATGTCTTTGACCGACTTTTTCATTATTCCCTAAGACTGTCGCAAATCTGTGCAGCTCACGCGCTTCATAGTATCAAGCGAGTTCCTTGACGAGGGAGGAAAAAGGTATGTCAACGATTACATTGTACACTAATAGCTCGGCTAGGAAATGGGTTGGTACTTTGTTGATCTCACCTATTGAGGATGAGCAAAATCGTAGTCACGTGTTTGCACTTGCCGCTGCCTGCCTTACACGTGCAAATTTTCCCACTGTCGATTTTTACGGAAACCTCATGAGGTGGGCTGTTCAGACTAGACGTTTTCAGGCAGAAGGCACAAAAGTCGACATATTCGCTGTCTTCAGCAACTACTCCGTACTCTAGCATATGGTTATTGGTTAGCCTTAATGATGGCTGACCCTTCTATCATAGGCGTTCGGAAATCCCCTATGTAATCAATTATTTCGGGCAGCTCAACTATGTCCGATGCCTCATCCATCTGAAATTGTAACGCACAATAATGAATAAATCAGAAAGCTGCCCCACTATCAAGCCCTTAGGTGAACAATAGTGGATATTCTTAGGCAGCGTTCTCAAACCCTGTGCTTACGGCTGTGGAGTCTATGCAACCTATCTAAAAATGCCTTTTTATTGAGAATACAATCATTAGTTTTGTTGCATAGACTCATAACGCAGTAGCCATATCAAAGGGGTCAACTAAGCACATTTCTGATGCTAATGGTTGGTCTAATATAATTTCACAAGAAATTGTAATTAAAATATAAAGCCGGCTCCCCACATGCGGTGTTTGCCAAATAACGAGCAAAATATTAATCAATTTCTAGCATTGCCTAGAAACCGACCAACTGAAAATTGAAAAATATTTTGCTCGTTATTTGGTAAATACCGCATGTGTGGAGCCGGCTTAAGATTCACCATTTGGCGTGTTGATAGACTAATATTGTACTCTCTCAGAACGCAATTATTCCTGGTACGGCACCCTCAGGTTCAATGAAACGCTTATTGAATCTAAAATACTTACATTTTAAGCGGCCAATACTGTATATTCCAGCGGGTTGTTGAACACAAATTCAATAAAATGCACTAAAAAACTTTATTGTTTCTCAGCGATTCCTGTTATAAAATAATCATGAACCTCCCCATCAATGCTTTACATTGATAACACCAGATGTCAGGCACTTTGCTTTCAGAGGCCAATAAACAGCCTTGATGCCGTTGGTTTGGCGGGGTCACGACCCCTTTAATACGTCACGAGTCACAGACCGGCCGTTTAAAGTAACAAAAAAAGTTGGCAAATTTTATTATTTCGCTATAAATCTAAATCAATCATTTACGAACTAATATTCAATTCCTGGGCATATTGAGTCATTTCCCTTCGAAAAAAATATTTCCAGCGATTTTTATTTTTTATGTTACTTCCTCAATTGCGAAATTCATACTTCCTAAAATATCCAGATTCGCGAAATTTGGGGTTAGAAAGAGCTATATCTCGCACAATTTTGCAATGCAATCCTAAAACCTCAATTTAGTGGCAATTTTTTGTCACCTCCCCCTTCCAACTGTAATTTTGCAGCAAATTTCTTCAGTAACTTACAATGTCGAGGATGTTTATCGATCCGAACTTGCAATCTCACTGCCGGTGAATAATCAAAACCGGAAGTTTGCGGCTATTGCTCCCGGGAAAAATGCAATTTCGCGTCTTATTATTCTCCGAAATATGCAATTTTGTGCCTTTTAGAGCTAAGCTTGAAACTGACAATTTTTCGGCTGATTATTCACCGAAACTTTCTTTTATCGTTGTCTAAGAGTTTGTATCCCACGAAACTACGCCTCCCCCCCACAGCGTTGATAGTGGTTTTGTCACGGAAAGGAGCCTTCGAAAACGTCGCCTGATGCATCAATGCATCAGGCATTGATTTCCAGCGATTGATCCCCCCCCCCCTTGTGTTTTAAGAGACGCCCCTGTGTTCTTCTTCCCAATCTCAGATTCATGCAAGTTCCCCATTTATGTTGTCAAAGACTAGTGACAAAAGTTACCGCCTCAAAAGATCAAGAGAGCGTGCTGGCACGACGAAAAATAAAATGTAACCGAATATGAGTTAGGAGTTACACCATGCGTGTGGGTGTGAGTTGTACGGGTGTTTCCTCGACCCCCTCCTATCATACATCGTCCACTTGTCGTTACGTATATTATCGCCGTATTTCTCCACCAATCCTGGATTTCAAGGTCTCATTTAAATCTTTTTTCATATTTCACCCCTGATATAACTGTAAAACGCACATCAACTTTTACCTTAAAAATTCACACTCTTTCGAAGTCTCATTTAGGAAAGCAAGATCGTATGGTTGTGCGGAATTTCCTGAAGATTTAAATGAGAACTTCAAATCCAGGATTGTTGCAGAAATACGGCGATAATTTACGTAACGCGGAGTAGGCGAGGTATGATTGGAGGTAGGGGTGCGCGCGGGACGGGACGGAAAATGAAAAGTCCCGTCCCGCACTTTTTTGCTGAGTTCTCGTCTCGCGTCCCGTCCCGTGCGGGATTTCCCAGATGTACCGCGGGACAAAAAAGTAAATTATAAATACCCCCCCCCCCCTGAACAGATGTTTTCAAACAATCGTTTTCGGGTGGTCTGACCAATGAACCATGGGGGGGGGGGGATGCAGAGAAAGGATTAGGTGGAGGAGAATTTCAACAAAATGACAACATGGCCCCCTCCTCATACCTGGGTGGAGGCGAACCGCAAGATTTTCTTCGTGTTTTTTTTATTTTTTGTCTATGTCTAGAAAGAGTTCCACAGACAAAATATTCCATGTAAAATGTTAAAAGAACGTTTAATTTTTCGTTAGAGTTAACGCTCTTCGACTGCGAAATTTAATAAAAAATGTTTGAACAGTGAATTTAGAAGGCTAAATTTACTGGTCAACGCTTTCTTTCATGTCCAATAGGTACCGATATACAGCCCTTTACAAACGTGCAGACAAACATTTCACTAAAATTATTCTTCGCATCGAATGGCGGGAACGGGCAAGGGAAGGATAAAATAAGACTATACTAATATGAAAGATTTAGTCCTCTTCACGAATTCTTGAGTTTTGAGATGTGCTTGGGACAAAGTTATTTACAATTCAATTCCAAAATTTATGTACAGAATGAAGGTCTGGCGATGGGATCTCCCATTTCCCCACTCTGCGTCGAAATATTCATGGATTTCTTCGAGAAAGAATTTGTTTTGAGTGCCGGGAATCCGTTTGCGGGCTCCCTGAAGCGCTGGTTTCGGTACGTGGACGACACGCTCGTCGTCTGGGAGGGCGACGATGAAGAGCTAGGGTGGTTTTTTGAGTACCTCAACAGCAAATTGCCGTACTTGCGTTTCACTATGGAAATAGAGAAGGACAAGAAACTGAACTACCTGGACCTTACAATCGAACGTGAGCAGACTGGTTTCAAGTATGAAATTTTCAGGAAGAGCTCGATGACAGATCAGGCCATTCACGCCGATTCACAGCACCACCCTCGGCACAAGTTGGCAGCGTTCAGAAGCCTTGTTCATAGATTGATGTCGCTTCCACTCGGAAGGGAAGCGTTTGAAAAAGAAGTGCATGCTATTTATCACATTGCTGCGGTCAACGGCTACGAAACAACGGTCATAGATAAATTGATTCAGGACAAGAAGAAGAGGTTCGTCTTGAAACGCATCTTTACGGAGTCAAGAAAGGAAACCGCCGGGAATGCATGGGTTCGTCTACCATATTTTGGAGCAGCTTCATTGGGCTTGCAGCGCCTCCTTAAAAACCGAGGTTATGAGGTGGCGTTTAAGAGCGACAACAGCCTCAAGAGCATTCTGAGTAAAGGAAAGGATGCCACTTAAACCCCAGGAAAAAAGCGGGGTCTACAGGCTTCTGTGTGGTGGGTGTGGAGAAGCAACGTACTGCGGCCGCACCGGACGCAAGTTCCGGACGCGCTTCAGGGAGCATCTCACTAGGTCCGACTCGGCCTTTTACAATCATATAACGGGCTGCGGAGAGATGGGAGATCACCAAGCCCAAATGTTAGTAACGGAACCTTACGGCAGACGCTTGGAGTGCCTGGAAAAAATAGTAATAAGGAAAGAACTGGAGAGTAATCCACATTGCCTAAATGATAGAAGTGAGGGAGGGGCCTCCCCCCTCAACTCAGTCCTTGAGCACCTTCACCCAAATCAAGGTTCTAAAAGATATAGCATAAGGTCTATTTTAAAATAAAGTAACCGATTCTAGTCAGCTTTGTGATCACAAACGTGAGCGATATAACTAGAATAGACCCGTAAATTAATATTTATTAGAACTATTAGACTTCAACTTTAACGCCCCACCTGATGGTAAGATGTGTATTTATTTATTTATTTTATTTTATTTATTGTAACTTGGCTAGTTTATTTGTTGTTAAATTATTGTAGATGTGACACTGGAGTCAAAGAAGGCGTTGAAAATGGCCTCGAAGGTCGAAAACTAGTTCCGCCGAAAAAATAAAGAATTCGTGAAGAGGAAAAAAAAAAAAAAAAAATCGTGAAGAGGACTAAATCTTTCATATTAGTATAGATCAACCTTCACAACGTCGCCATCACCAATAAAATGGATAAAATAAGATGTATTTAATGAGTTCAAAATGAAAGTTTTTGGGACAAAGACATGAATTTTCTATTACATTGGTTCGAACATATTATTTGGTTTCTCTAGTTCATATCACTATTTAGTAAAAAAAAAACAAAATCGATTTCCCGCTGGACATCCGCGGGAAGTTCCGTCCCGCGCGGGAAATTTATGCTTTGTCCCGTCCCGCAAACCATTTTCAAGTCCCGTCCCGCGGCCCGGCCCGCGTGCTTAAAAAGTGCTGAGCATTTTTCTGAGTTTTACATCGGGGCCTTAATTACAGCAGGGTGTTCCAGGAGGAAACGTTAATACTTGCACATGTTGTACTACTAAGTAGGGCGAACCAAAATGACTATATGGACATAGGGTCGGAAACGCTTTGTTTCAGAGTTACAGGGAATTTAGTGTTTTCTAAGCCAAATCACCTCTTTTCCAGAAAAAGCGGTCTTAACGGACTAACCGTTCAACATAGAACAAAATTAACTACATTTCTGAAAAGAGCACAAAATTTAACATTGGAAAAATCAGGAATAACGTATTAAAATCGTCTTTATGTGCGTTTAGTTATTTTTGGAAAAATCGAAAAAGCGTTACATTGAATTTTCGTGTTTCTTTCAGAGGCGAATTTCGCTCAATCTTCAGTTGATCGGGCATTGACCAATTATTTAAAAACATGCCCATTATGTCATCTTTCAATTGACGTAAGAAAATTGAAAATCAGTTGGATTTTTACTGAGATATGACACCGAAAGGTTCGTAAAAACGGTGCAAAATCATCAAAATAAGCCATATTGCAACTGTCAGGTAAAATCCCCCAAAAATTGTTTCTGACGTCAAAATAACCCCATAATTGAAGGAACCAAATATTTTAAGAAAAATTAGTGCACCATATCCATCATGATCATCATCATCCCCCACCACTTTCACTAGTAAACACTCGTTTAATGAGTTTTCCAGGTACCCTTCCGTAATTATTTTAGTTCAAAATTTATTTTTCTGGTACAAATCATATCATGCGCGTGAACCACTACAATTATCATTCAAAACAACAATGCAAGTATTGACGTTTCCTCCTGGAACACCCTGTATATATTTATGTATTATGATCATAGCAGGATAACAGCGTTATTTGTTTAAATATTTGCGCGATCAACAGTGCTCCTCTAGTAGATACCAGCTGCTGTTCAGTGCTGTGCCCTGGTGGCTGAGCAGGGTAGGAACGTTGTTCATGAATGGCCGACAAGAGACAAAAAAGAAAACAAGTTTTATATGTTCGCGACCTAATTTTAGTATTGAAAAATATTGAAATTTAAATTGTTAAGTGACAGTTTGGCGAATCGTTTTCCTCTTTATTTTCTTTGAAATCAGCTGCTTAAGGCTCGGGTGAAAAAAACAAAAAGAGGTAATAACGGAAATCAAAGCTATGCTCTGGCTGGAATCCTCTGTCAACCAGTCGCCCTGGGATCTCCGCTGTTCAGGTAATTCTTGCTTTCGAATTCAAGTAGCGCTTTAGATTCTCATTCGTTGCATACGTCTGCCGCTTGCTATTTTATCAAAATCGAACGTTTCTTATGATTTTGAAGGCGGTAGGGGTGGTCTGAGGATGGACGGATCGTGAACGATCCTCCTGGAACTGGTGAAAAATCGCTTTGAATGGAGCTCAACTGGAAATATTTGCACAATTAGTGCAGTAAAACGAAGAAATCCAGCTTGGTTATTAGCCCAGTCAAGAGCTCCATAGCTTTTTTCACCCTATACGATTTTTCGCAGTATTTTCGTCAGACAAGCTGACGCACTCCTCACAAACCACTTTGCTTATCCATTTGAAATGCCTCGCATGACCCCTCCCTCCAATTATCATTGCTTGTATCATTATTTTCATTATCTACTTTTTCTATTTTAGCTATCTAGTAAAAATAGCGTTGAAAGCAAGAGGAGAACTAATCAGTTCCTTTTACCTCGAGCTTTAGGGTTTCTGTATTGTTTCTTGTCGCCTTCGTAAAAAAGGATATTCAGTGTGCATTGGGGCGACAGAAAACACGGATTTTACGATGTCTACAGCTCAGAAGTAGCGAAAAACAGAAATTGAATTGAAAGGCCCATTTCAAACCTTTCAAATGTGCGCAGCCTAGTCTCATGCTAGAGAGAAATCAATACGAATTAAGTAAATCTTCAATTTCCATGTATGTTCTAACTTCTTGGAACTTGGAAAATGTATAAATTGGCCGAGAAAAAATATTATGGTTCTGGAATTAACGGAAATTTAAGTGATTAACACTACATGAGCCGTTTTTTGTGAGTGCAAGGACCAAATTAACAAAACGTAAAGCCCTAGAGTTACTACCCAACAATCGGTCTGGCCGGCTAGTTTTGTCATTGTTCATTCAGAATAAAGGGCCAGATGTTCCATGGTTGATTTTGTCTCGCTGATTGTAACAAGATCTCATTCGACTTCACAGAGTTCCTTAAAAAATTGAAAGCACGAAAAAGGTAGCACTCAGGATGACGAAAAGTTCTGAAGCTTGTGACGATGCGAGGTAAAGTTCTTTCTTTTTCACCTTGTTATATGCCATAGATTTATTGCATTGAAGAAAAAAAAAACGTAGTCGTAATCGTCAAATTTCTTGGGTCTTTGTGGGTCTTCTAGCTGGATTCGACTCACGCTGTCGCGGTGTGGTACTCACATTTACGTAAGATGAATTCCTTCGTTTGCGCCCGCTTCGAACCAATTCATGAAGATTTAACTCAAAGTGTGTGGGCTATCATAGAAATCAGGGTTACTAGTCGATCAAAAAGGTTTTGCGGGTCGCTTTCCTGAGAACTCTGAACGTTGGCTCTGATTAGATCATTTTTAAGATGGCGTGTGACTGGCTGGGAATTCTGCTGCCCATCTCCGATTCCTATTTTCGTGACTATTACGTACCAAATTTGTTGGGCTTTGAAAGTTGTCCATAGTACAGCCTCTAAAACATGACAACGTTCCCGGCTTTGCTTCCGTCTTCAAAAATGGAAGACTACACCTACCATCCCTTTCATCTCGGGCACATTAGTCCCAAAGGTTTCCCAAAGTCCCAAAGAGCATGGAGTGGGCAAGAAACTTGCTTGTTAGGAACAATGAGAATGAAACATGTATTAGGCCAGTCAATATAAACATCAAACATCGCAAATATGCATGTAATTGTTTTTTCTTTTGCACATTGTTAGGGCCAGTGAGAGCAGTTTATACTCAAGTTTGCAACCTTCAAAACCTTGTGCTCAACTCGTGGCACTCGAAAAACCACGAAATTCCATCAATTTTTTAGGTTGTTAAACAAGAATACCAGAAGAAAGCGTTTTTCGAGCATGACCACAGTATACATTGTTGAAGCCAACTAAATTTGCTACAATTTAAGCCCAGTCCGAGCGTCCTACGTTTGTAATTTTCGGAGATACAGCCAATCCAGAAATATGTAATATCGCCAAAAAGCGAGATTTTATTGATAGGGTTATTTTTCAAGACCCGTAGCACTTAAATGTCCTCCGGTTGAAGCACATCATTTCCAAGATGGTGAAAGCATAACCGCCCCAGAGCCTCGCACTCACACAGTACGTGCTCTGCTGTTTCCACGGCCATGTCGCAAAATCTGCAAATGTCCGTGTCAGACTTCTCCATTAGTCTGAGAGTATATCGAAGGGCACAATGTCCCGTTAGCAGCCCCACCAAGATCCTAAGGTCTCCTCGACTCAGAGAGACCTGGCCCTTCTCCGATCGTCCCTTTGAAGTGACAAAGAGTTTGGCCTGCCTGAGACCTGGTTGTCTAACCCAGTGTTCACGATGCCTCTCGTCCAACCAAGCCTGCACCTGTTTCTTCGTGAAGGACTTCGTGACCCCGAGACTTGGCTCCGGGCCCATGTAAGGTACCTCTGATCCTCTCTTCGCGAGTTGATCAGCCATTTCATTCCCCTCAAACCCCTTGTGGCCCGGCACCCACATCAAAGTAAGGCTGTTTACCGTCGCCACAGGCCTGAGGGCTTCAAGACAGCCCCACACTAGTTTCGAATTCACGACACTTGAGTCTAGGGCTTTAAGAGCCGCCTGGCTGTCAGACAGGATGAAGATCTTCGCTTTCCGAAGACCCCTCTCACTAATCTTCCGTGGGGCCAAAGACGCCAATGCCAGCACCCCCATCCTTTACAGATCCATCAGTATACCATACTTGCGTGACGGGCTTAAACCTCGGCAAACCCTTATCCCAAAGGTCGCGGTTGACTGGACTAAAAAGATTGATGTGGAAATGTTATAGTCTGTCCACTTAGTGATGGACTCTACAACGTGGTGCTTCTTTTCGATAGTTCGATTTGTTCACTCCCACCAAAAATATTTGATGAACTCAACAAAAAACGTTTACTACGGGCACTATGGTTACGTATAGATGCTACACAGCGATCCCGGTGCGTTATTTTCAGAAGAAGGGGCAAAGGGGGAGCTCATTCCACTAAATTTAAGGGCGGGCGAGAGTCCATCCCTAAGTGAACAGACTATAGTGCAGTTTCAGGCCTTACGTAATAGGTCTGTTCGAGCAAGGTGTTTGAGACACATTCGGACCAGAGTTGCCGTGGAACCAGCCAATAAAATGCAATCATCTTAGATCCTGATGCAACTCTGCTACGAACATGTTCCAAGAACCTCGCTGGAACAGACATAATAGGTCTTTTCCTTTGTTTGAGAGTGTAGAAGTGCTATGCCTACACACGTGTTTTCATTAATCACTACTGAGAAGCTCAATGAAAACACGTGTTGGTGTAGCACGTTTTCTACACTCTACAACAAAGGAAAGAGATTTGTTCCAATCTACCCATTGACCTCGTTCGGGACCGTAACAGAACACCACAACAACAATAATAACAACAACAACAAAAACAAAAATAACAATGATCCATTATCGATAGGAGTTCTGCATTTCCTCTTTCAGAAGTCTAAACATTTATACTGATATTGAAGTGCCTATCATCATTATAGGTCCGAGAGATGACAGAAAGTTCACACTGGCACGCCAACTAAAAATACATGTACATATTTTTTTTTTTTTTTTTTGAGGGTGCGGACTCGGATCTACCGAGCCCGCTGGCGCCTAAGCTCTTGTGGCCCTTACGCCATACCCTGTGATTCCATCAGCTGTGCACTTCACACCCGTACTACGCGGGCGTTTCGGTCGATGCGCGGTTTGTCATACGCACACCGCCGTGAACGCCCACACGAAGCCGAGTGAGGCGTGTCACAGCTCGCCGCAGCCTTATAGTGTAATGGGCAATAGCTGGATTCGAACCCAGGCCCGCTGGGTTACGAAGCGAGCATTGTATCCATTACACCATCGAGGCGCGCTACATGTACATATACATGTATGAATATTAAACTGAAGTATCGAAATATTAATCATTTTGCACCATTAAACAAAAAAAAATCAAAGTTGAAAAAATAATATTATCCATAAACACCCCTGGCGATCTGGGTAAACACTGCATATTCTGACGCTTTGACACTGAGCTGAATCAATCTCAAATTATACTCCCCGACGACACACAGCTCTTTGAGCTCTTCCCCCGATTAAGATAATCGAGTTAGCTTACTGACATCTTCCATACACCAGCGCTCATGTGACGACTAAGTGAAACGACCTCCTGGGGTATCCTTCAAATTTCAATTGGATTTACTTCAATAATTTTCTTTCTGATTCTCACTACCACAATAAACAAAACAAAGCAAGTGACACCAGTCAAATGTTACCCCAGATTGTTAGTTCATCTTAGCTCGGCAAGAGCGCTGCTGTATTTATGAAAGATGTCAATAGTGCAATGATATTACGACCAATTTTTGAAATAGAAAGAGAAATGAAAATAATCGTTAAATCAACGTTCATCACAAAATCCAAATAAAATGTTTGACGAGTTTGTGCTGAAAGACTGGGAAGACGCATTGGGGAAAATTGGACGACCGTTCCGTACATAACATTTTTATATGAACTATTTGTACAAGAACAACTGATTGACTGAATTTTAGAGCGCACGACGTAGTCTGTATTCGCAGAAATCTCAGGGAAAATGACAGTTTATTTGCGAACTTCCACAGTAACCAAAAGAAATATTGATTTTATCGGGAGTCGGTTGGACTTAGAGGAGAGCTATGCTATAACCCCTCGACTTCAGGCGTTTTCCGCTCGAATTCAAATATCTTTAGGTAATTACCTAATTTCTTGAGTAACACATTCGTTTTATTTACTGTGTCGACTAGTTTCAGGGTAGTGCACCCCATTCTCAAGGCATCCGCAGGCCAAAACTAATCTCTTTGTCACACGTCAAACACCATAATTCCCAACAATCCTGCTGACCGACAGGCAAGGAAACTTGTTTCTTCAGAGGAGAAACAAGTTTCCGTGCCTGTCTGCCAGCAGGATTGTTGGGAATTTTGGTGTGTGACATGTGACAAATAGATTTGTTGTGACAATAGATGCCTTGAGAGTGGGGTGTATTACCCCGAAACTAGTCGGCATAGTAAATAAAATGAATGTGTTACTCAAGAAATTAGTTAATTACATAAAGTTAATTTTAACAATCACGAAATGATAAAAATTTGAATTCAAATATTTTCCAGTCCTAATTAACTGTGAAATAATTATATCCTACAATACTTCATAGGTGTTAGAGGGAATCGTGGTGCATCCATTATGCTGAACAGCAGAGACGGGTTTGTTCTGCAACAGGTTTACATTCAGCAATTCAGAAAAAAAAAATTTGTCTAATTGTCCCTTTTTTGTCGTGTTCTTTTTCTCAGAACTCTGCTCACTCCTTTGAATGATACCTAACTGTTGTAAGGTTCAAGGTTACGAAAATGGTGTTTTCTCAACAGTCCGAAGAAGTCGAAACGGGTGACGATACAAGAACAGGTATTTCTCGTTTAATATATGATTCGTCCGTCGAGAATTGGGTGATCTGAAAAAACATCGTTTGTCCAGGCGAAGGAGATCGAATTCGGAAGGAGACTCCAAACGGCGGATGTTTGCACGAATTCGATGATGAGACCAGTGGGGAATTTTGGTCCTTGGAAATAGCAACAAGCATCAAGAAAGTTACAAACGGCGGCGGTGGTGATGTCGATAATTGTAACAATCCCGTCGCTCCCATTTGTGTCTCACCTCAAGCCTCTAGCCCGGCTGACAGTACTCGAAACGAAGTTCTTCATTTTTCTGATACTTTTCCCTGGTTGGTTCAATTTTCTTCTCATTGTTCCGCTCAAGTGGGCACGAGCAACATCTTGGTACTAGAAAATCTAATGACTGAATTCATCACGTGAGTCTTGTTGCCTTTTCACTATAATATGCATTAAAATGTGGTTCATCCATTTCAATTGGATTGAGTTTGCAGCCTTGTCGAACCAGTCGTCAAAGAGTGTTACACAAAGCCAAATCGAGCGGCTAAATTGAAGCGATGTATTAGTGGCACATTGTTCTTCTTCCATATGCATTATTCAGATATCAAAAAGGCATGTTTCATCTTTATATCGACTCTGTGTAATATATTACATATACTATCCATTTTAGCCTTTGGAACACTCTTCGTACCTAGACAAAATGTCTCAGCTTATGGCTTTCTTCGTGGACATGGAATTTAAAGCGTCCTGGTAATGTTGCTTGCTTTATGTTGAAAACAACGGTGATATAATGTATGCACGCTTTTGTTTTTAGCCGGGCAAAAGAAAGTCTACCTTCCGTTGCAAACAAACTAATTTCGTCGCTGTTTCTGTATCTTAACCGATCACTAGACCATATTCTAGACTCTATTTTGAAAACAAATTTCATGACGAAAAGTTTCCGAGAACTCAGTAAAATGATATTCAGGTTGCCCCCCCTTCCACCCCACTCGCTACTACTAGCTCACTGACAACTTTGTTTTATGCAGCCGAATCCTTCGCGACAGCCCTGGGAGAACGGAGGAAACGACTTATGTTCGGTACATTCTCGTATACAAAATGTGGAAACGCGTCGTTCATGACGTTGACGAAAAGAAGCTCGTTATGAAAATGGCTGAAACCAAGTTATCACCCCCGCACGCGTTCAGAGAAAAACTAAAAGCGGGATTTTTGAACGGCGTTCTTCCCAAAATTCCAAAATCACGCTCTAGCGACATCACAATGTTTTTGATGCAGGCTAAATTCTGTCCTAAAGAGAAAGCTGACGTTAGTAGCTTTTGGTTGAAGGGAAACCTGTTTAATTTAAAATCAGCACTTTTTATCCGAAACAGGCATTTCTTAAGATTGTATCTGACCCCGAAAGAGTCAGCTTTACGCTTCTTAAAATTAACTCGAGGTTCACTAATGATGCAGACAACGCCAATAGCTCGGACGATTTATTTGAAGAGGAGCCGAATCTTCTGGCCACTTCATCAAGTGACGAAAGCGTACGTGTTACATTCGAGTTTGATCAGAAAAAAGTTGTATTCATTCATCGTTCTTATTCGCAGATTGAAGAATTGCAACCAAGTTGCTCGATGCTCTTCCTTGACTCAATCATCCGGGAAAAAGTGATGGTGGTCAATGTGACGAAATCACTTGACAAGACGAAACCAAAGAAGAATTCTACAAAGAAAGGGGCTGCTACTCCTATTTTGATGGAATCGCCAAGTCAGAGTCATGGGAATGTGTTGATTGAGAAGAAGTCAAGAAAAAGGTTGGTAAAAAAGAAAGACCTATCTGATAAAAACGAGGAAGTTACCCAACAACCGCCTGCTAGTGAGAACATACATGAAGTAAAACGCTTAGAGATGAAGGATGACGAAGAAGTTGTTCAACCTACATTACCTCCTTCACCGTCATCCCCCGAGCCTCCGCCGTCACCTCCACCACTTCCACTCGTATCGTCGGCACAGCCGGTCAGTGAGGATCCTTTGCCAATAGAACCAGTGGCAACTATCAGAATAGAAGTGAACAGCGATGAATCGGACAAAGTCGAATATAGTATTAAAGAAGAGATCAAACAGGAAGAGGCCACGAGAATTGTGGATGACCGTTCCAAGGTATTGGAGGAACAGTCAACTGAGACCGGCGGGAGTGAGAATAGTGACGTGAAATCATCTGGCGAGGATGCGTTGGTTGACGGCGATTTCTGTGAACCACTTGAAGTAACATTTCTTTTGAAGGAGAGCTCGGAAGAGTTGGTTGGTGAGCGTGAAGAGACCCATGTACGCCCGGAATCTTTGCTTGAATTGCAATCAGATGATGAAACACCACCTGAGACACCATGCACCCTGAGTGGTAAACGAGCTCATGCTATTTACATAAAACAGGTCATGTTTTTGCAAAAGATGGTTGAAAAGAAAGCTGCTGTCACGGAGGAACTACCTTTGCCCGTGGGTAATAGTAATCTTGGATGTAATTGTAATAATTGTGTTAAAAACTTATGGATTTTGGCCCAAAACTACAAAAAAATTCAAGAAGTCGCAAATTATTTTAAAATAGGTAGAATCAAGAGTGAAGCTCCTACTCATAAAGAAACTTACGAAACAAGACCACCACAGTTGATTGGTGAGACTTCCGATGTAACAGAAATTCTTTCTGCTTCTGCTCAAGTCGAAGATCTTAGCCGCCAGCCTCTTGATGTTCCCCCAACAATGACGACGGCGCTTCCTCAGCCTGTGTCAGTTCAGCCGGATATAAGTGGTCCAGAATTCGTTCATGACTCAACTTGTCGTGAGTCGATTGGCGAGACTTCCGATGTAACAGAAATTCTTTCTGCTTCTGCTCAAGTCGAAGATCTCAGCCGGCAGCGTCTTAATGTTCTCCCAACAGTGACGACGGCGCTTCCTCCGCCTCTTCCTCAGCCTGTGTCGGTTCAGCCGGATAGAAGTGATTCAGAACTCGTTCATGACTCAACTTTTCGTCGTGATATCAGTGTTCATATTAAACAGATGAATTTACAGAAAATGTTCGCTGAACATACCATTTCTCCAGAAACAGAACTCGACTGTCCGTACGATGCAGAAAATAATGATCCACCCCGGTGCGCATGTCAAGAGTGCGTTCAAAATTTTAAGGCATTGATGGATAACCACGGAAAACTCCACGAGGCAAAAATTAAATTCTTGAGCGGAGATCCTGACAGAAGAAAAACTCAGCAGGAAGTTATTCATTCCAACGAACCTGACGAGGCAATGAGGGAAGACGGAAGAGGCAACGTCGAAAGTGATGAGGATCTCCGTTTACCGTTGAAAAAACGTCGAGCCATGACCAGCGAGCCGGATCAACCCCCTGCGAAGAAACAAGATATCAAACAAGAAGAAAACATTTCTTATTCCTTGGAACAAGAAGAAAACATTTCTCCTTGCTTGGAACAAGAAGAAAACATTACTTCTTACTTGAAACAAGAAGAAAACATTTCTTCTTACTTGAAACAAGAAGAAAACATTTCTTCTTACTTGAAACAAGAAGAAAACATTTCTTCTTACTTGAATCAAGAAGAAAACATTTCTTCTTACTTGAAACAAGAAGAAATCAATCCTTATTTCTTGAAACAAGAAGACAGGGGTGAGCGTCTCACCTCATACCCATCAACACCTATGCTTGGTCTTGCCGAACTCTGCGCGATGGGTCTTAGAATCAGTCCAGCTGCGGCGTATCATTTGCAAAGTCCTGGTACAAGTCAAACCGAATTGCCCGCTCAACTGCGACGGCCACCGCCACCTCCGGTCTATCAACGTCTACCGCCGTCCGCGACGTTCCCCGCCTCTTCTCATTCGCCCACACCAGCCATTCTTCCTCCTCCACCAGCCATTTCCCCGTCAGTCCCTTATCGACGTGTCATGACGGCTGGCGAGCTAAAGAACTACCCGCCGCGAAATGGTCTTGGCGAAAATGTGGACATTGAAATCAAGTCGGCCAAACCTTCGAAACGCAAGGCAAGTTCAAGTAAAAAGCGTAAAGGACGCAGAGTGAATAGTGAGGTCTTCTAAGGTTTCTAATTTTATAAGGCAGAGAGAAAAATATTTATTTTATTTTTGTATTGCCCTAATTTTCATAATATTATTTGGTTTCTAGTTCAATAATTATTTTGCCTTGAATAATTTTATAGCTGTGATAATTTATTTCTATTCGTCCCGCGGGAGAACTTGGATAGCTTGCATTTATTTAATCTAAATGAAGAGTTATACGTAAACTTCATTCATATAAACTCGAAAATAACTTTGCTCAAACGAAATGAAGATCGAACGTTACACAAAGGAATAAACCGTGAAGAAAACCTCATCGGAAAGAAGAAGAAAATGCTCTTGAATTTTCACTTTTATAAATCGAAATAATTAACTTGACATCACTTTGCATAGTTTTGGTTATTTTCGATAATTTGGTTAAAATATTTAATTTTATGAGACATATTTTTGAAAAAACAAAAAAAAAACAAAACAAACAAAAAGAATTACAAGTCTGGCGCGATTGGTAGGTAAACATTTCATGGTGGGGGAGGGGGGTAGTCTATTTTATTTATGAAACAAAATTAGCAGTCTTTTTTCTGATTTTATCACAGAAACGGGGACTCGAAAATCGGATGAGTGTTTCGGAACTTTCTTTCATTGGCTAAGCATCCAAGTGACTCGAAACCAGTGGTCTAAAAGGACACCTAGAACCAAGAAGGTTATTTCTTAATCACATCTTTGTGAATAATATCTATACGTTAGACGTTTTGCTTTGACTCTTTTTATTTATAGAATCGGAATGGATCTTCATCCTAGGGGACGAGTGTCTGTGTTCTGTCATATAATGGATGAGGAGATCCCGTTCAGACAGACGAGCAGCATCCGCACTGCCTGCCATTCGGTCAAGCTGATGTTGTTGGAGTGAACAATTCGTCGATCTCGTCGAGGTGAGTTAATTTTTAACCCAGCCTCCTCTTTTTGGCATTTTGGGCTTCAAAAGTTACAATACTTTTGCTTCTTCTATGCGTTTATTAATAAAAAGGTCTTGACCTCACGCTCAAAGTCAACAGTTTCGGAGATCAAAAACTGTCCATCACAGCATTTCGAGAAGTATTCGAGTTCGAGTGGAGTCCAAAAACCAAAAAATGGATTTCCTACTTGTATATCATCACATTTTCTTTCCGTTGCATAATTTTTTCTTTTCTAAATTATGATGAAGTACACGTCATTCCAGTCTCCCTTTCCTCAGTTTTTTCTGTTGATTACTTTTCTTTCTCCTGTACCTACTCATTTCTAAGCTCTAAACCTTTCAAATCCTAAGTTGTTACCCTTTAAACAATATAATGAAGACTATGATGTATGTCTCAGAAAGAAAAACTTAAGAAAAGAAGATTATTGTCGTACAAGGTAATATTCGTCATGTTTCTTTATTAATGATTTCGTGATCGTTTGTTAAGTATATTTTTGTATCATCACACATTTATTTCCTTCTATTTTCGTTTTGCTTTTACGTTGAAGTATGTACAAACAAATATAATATTCTTGGCTGTATTTTTTGTTGTTCAAAATGATCCAGTTCATTCCAGCCTCAGTTTTGACTTCATTATTTTTCAATAATTGAATTTGTAATCGTATTGCAAACAAATGTGTTTGACCCCTCCACAAAATTTTCCATTTCCCGTTTCAAGATGCGTAGAATCCAAATCCGCAATGAAAAAATGTCCGTCCGCCGTCTTGGCTTTTACTCGCTGTAGGATGAACAGACAAATATTTAATTTCGTACACGGGCTCCACTCAAGATGCAAGACCTAGTTGGTCCTTGCGTCTCTCCAACCAACGAATCGCTGTCATATTGGTGGGCGGACAAATTGGTGGGTGCGGTAATGGAAAGAATTCCCGCACCCGTTGTGTATTGTATATATATATATATTCCCCCCACCAATTTGTCCGTTGTGTATCGGACAAATCGGTGGGCGGTCATATTGGTGGATGGGGAAAATTCCCTCACCCACCAATTTGTCCGAAACACTTCGGTCATATTGGTGGGCGGTCATATTGGTGGGTGTAGCCACCAATTTGTCCGTAGTGTATCGGACAAATTGGTGGGCCACCAGAATGTCCGGAGACTCCTTCGGACAAATTGGTGGGCCACCAATATGACCGTAGTCGGTTCCGGACAAAGCGGTGGGTCCGCCAGTATGACCGAACCATCAGGAGTTCGATTTCATCTGAAAATGTCTTGAGTGTGCCTACCAAATCAGTCAAATAATTGATAAATAAAACAAAGAAGTAATTAATTCCGAATAACCAAGCGAACTTAAAATCCTAGTGAACGTGAGTGAGGCACACATTTCGCAATTTATTTCCTTTCAAACCAGACGTGTATGTGCCTTGTATAATGTTATCACGTTGGATAAAATTTGAGAGGCCTATAAGGGCTTTATCAATTGCTGATGGTTAAGGTGTTGATCAAAAAATTCACCTGTTTTGTCATCAAAATAAATAATCCTTGGTAGTAGGCAGATGCAGATTATCTCAGAAATTATTCACTAAGCCCGTCTACACACGGAGCGACTGAAAAGAAACTGGTTGGAAACTTGAGTTACAAACCAGTCACCTTAGAGTCTCTTCCATCTATTTTGACAAGACTCCACGCACGGTAGTGATTGAAGTTTCCAAACAATTTGGTTTCTTATAGTAGCTTCGTGTGTCCGATCAAAAGAAGAACAAAAAGGTCCGATCATGCATTTTGATGGGCGGGGAAAGGTAAAAATAACGTAATTGTTGGCAAAAAAAAAAAAAAAAATGGTATTCTCTTCTTCACCATCAGGTTAAGCAGTGTTATGAATATAGTTGCGTGCTGTCTCTGCATAGATGTGAAATATGAATTTTTGCTTTGGTTTTCGCTCCCTCCAAGTACTATTTATCTATGCTCACTGGTACTCGTCAAATAACGAGCGCGGTAAAAGCACGTGCGCTAACAACGACGCAATATTTTTCACTTTAGGTGCTATAGGGATTTAGGTAACAAATGCAGATGACAATTAACGGACTTTTTTATGATGTCGTTTTGCTTTAATGATGGCAAAGAAAAGAAAGATCCTGCAGGAGTTTTCCTGTAGGTCATTCATCTCATCGGAACGAGTAAAAGGACATCTCTTCTTCCATGCCATCTTCTAATCCCTAGCCCTTCACACATCGTTCATTAGAATAATAATAATAAAAAAATTATGGGGTTTTTCTAGGTCCAAAATGGACGAAAAAAGGCCCTATAGACATAGGTCCGATTTCCATCCGTTTTCGAAATAATCAATATTTTAGAATTTTTAGTCCTGACGTTGGTTTTATTGGATTCAGCGCTTATAAGTCGAGAACGGTTGCACGTACGTGCAATCTGATGGCACTAATTGAAAGAGCAAACATTTTTCAGTGTGAATTGGTCCAGTTATCTCCAGAAGTAGTCGTACTTTTCCAGCTATCAGTCAGATTGTGGAGGTTTGTATCAATTTTAGGCAGTTTAGCCGTAACTTGATCGCATGATAGCGAATCTTGAAATGCTATCCAGGTTTGGCGAATTTCGTAAAAACTTGCCTGATTAGTCAGGACCAAAATACCAAACTCAAATTATCGCACCCCTTTGTAACATTTCAAAGAATTGAACACATTCCGAGCAAAAAGAGTTTTCGAGTGCTATGAGTTAAGCACAAGGTTTTGAGGGTTGCAAACTTGAGTAATAACTGCTCTCATTGGTCCTAGCAACACGCAACAACAAAATCAATTACATGCATGTTTGCGATTTACCCCGATTTTTGTGTCTATATTGACTGGTCTACATGAGGATTTATGAAATACCACATGACTTGTAGACAGTTGCAAAGTCCCCTTTCCGAATACTTCTACCACGCGTATCTCTATATCCTAATCCTTTAAAAAATTAGAGCACCAGGCGTCTTGAAAATTATCAAAACGTTTTCTGGGGAAGAAATATAGTATATTGTGCACCTAGGCATGAAAGGCGTACTTTCCTGGGCCGAGAAAAAAAGTGGCCAGCCGAGACGCAGTTGAGGCTGACCATTTTTCGAGGCCCAGAATACGCCATTCTGCCGAGGCGTACGGATGATGTTTTATCCTACGCAAGAAGGGGAAAAAACTAATAAATTAGTATTGAGTTTGAAACTGGAAGGTGGAATAAAAAGAAAACGTTTACCTATCTGTACTTGACAAAATACAAAACAAAAGTGCATCTAGTCAAACGACAACGCCTCAGTGAGTGGGAGCGACGTCGGTCGGTGTGGAGGAGTGAGGAGAGGTGCGTTGCGTGGCAACGAGAAAAACCCCTGCAGGAACAGGAAACAAAATGCAATAGCTATCCGAAGCGCAACTTGGTGACATATTTTGGCAAAAATTTTCATGTCTAGGCATGAAAATCATATTTTCATGACAGTTGCGAGTCATGAAAGCACGCGTTTTCACATCGAGGAGTAGGATACAAAATTAATTTTAACGCATAATAAGTATTAATTACCTACCTCCCTCTCTACAACCCGGATAGCTTAACCTACAATTTCAGAAAAATACCACTATTCAAGGCCTATACGCGTCTGCTTTGAAAGGAAATGAATTGCGAAGTGTAGGATTTAAAGTTCGCTAGGTTTTTCGGAAATAATTACTTCTTTGTTTTATTTATCAATTATTTGACTAATTTGGTAGGGACACGACTCAAGACATTTTAAGATGAAATCGAACTCCTGATGGTTCGGTCATGCTGGCGGACCCACCGCTTTGTCCGGAACCGACTGCGGTCATTGTTTGAGTAGCCAGCGGGCTTGCTCATACGGTTTAAGGGTAATTGCCTTTCTTCTTTAACGACACCCAAAAGTAAATCTGTTTGGGAAATAACTTACCGTGGTCCTGGCGGCGATCGATTCTTCATGGGGGGGGGGGGCGTACTTCGGGCGGGCACGAGGAGACAGGGAAAACGCTTCCTTACTTCATTCACACAGACAGGGAAGGAAGATGGAGAAGGGCAAGAAACCACGAAGTAACGGCACACCCGAACTAAGATTTCCGCACTGACCGATAAATTAGTCCAACTGATTTTCAAGACACAAGAAAAGGACTAAGTTCTCAACAAGGGACTTGATCATTTTCGACTGCGTACGCTCTCGGTAGCAACAACGAGACTAACAACTTTTTAGAAGAAGAAAATAAAAATCGTACTGAAAATAAAAAGGACTTTGTACTATATGAAACTCCCTCTCCCCAGGCTCTCTGTCTCTCGAAGGGGAAAGAAAACAAAAAAAAGGGAGAAAATAATAAAGACATACATGATAGAAAAGGAAGTACACCTTAGTGCAAGGAGGGGGGGTAGTTCCATAGTCTTGTAACTACGTCAAAACCGCTAACAGTCATATTGGTGGCCCACCAATTTGTCCGAAGGAGTCTCTGGACAATCTGGTGGCCCACCAATTTGTCCGATACACTAAATTGGTGGCTTCACTCACCAATATGACCGCCCACCAATATGACCGAAGTGTCGGACAAATTTGTGGGTGAGGGAATTTTTCCCATCCACCAATATGACCGCCCACCAATTTGGCCGATACACAACGGACATATTGGTGGGTGCGGGAATTCTTTCCATTACCGCACCCACCAATTTGTCCGCCCACCAATATGTCCGGACCCCCAACCAACGTCAATTCCAAAGGGGTGGAAAGAGGTTGTTTAAGTGTTAAAAATGTCGCTAGAATTTTTCTTGCTCCCAAAATCGACTCAGACAATCACCAATTAGTAATTCTCTTTCTTCTGAGACCACGGTAAACGAAATCCGACGAAATCGGTGGAGTTTGAAATCGTGGTTCTCGGTGGGATTCGGTAATTCTATTCAACTGAACTTGTTTTAATTTGCGCTCCATTACAACCTCCATTTTATTATTAATATTAATAAGTAATAGATTAATAGTAACTCCGTTCGTTAGTCAGCCCCGGACTACTCCGAGCAGCACGAGATTTTGTAACCTCGCGGGTTATCATGTGGAATAACAGGGAAAAAATTGTGAAAGATTAGTACTTTCAGTGCAGCTCCGGACGACAATCGAACAGAGCTAATAATAGGTCTATTTGTTTGTCGCCCGGAGCTGCACTATTATAGCCAGTGGCGTCTATCCCTCCCTGAAAACTGGAGGCACTCCCCCCTGAAAAGAGCTTCCCCCCCCCCACCAAACAGATTTGATGATCATTCATCACACACGCAGAGGATCTAGATAGAGTTTATACTTGTACAGTGCGTTGAATGGGAAGGGGAAAAACATACATTATGGGGCGCATTCATACACTCTTCTTGAACTCAGACTCAGACCGTAATGAAATTCTGCCCCGGAGCCGTTTGTTTCCACTCGTCTTTTTTATTGTGATCAAAACTGTTTTGAAAGTTCCTTGACTCAAGGAAACTTCTAGGAATGTTCATAAATATGGACCTACGGCTCGTATTTATGAACGTTCCGTGATGCTTCCTTGAGTCAAGGGACCGTTGAGAACAGTTTTGATCACAATAAAAACATCTAATGCCTGCATAAAGTTGTAGCCGTAGGAGCCTACATTGTCACTCTTCCCTCGTTGAGGTGAGACAAAAACGAACCGGTTCCGGCTGCTCGCCATCTTCAACGTGTGGAACCAGTGCCGGCCTTGAACATTTGGCGCCCCCGAACGAATCTTTCAAAAAACTGTAATTATACAGAGTGGAAGGAGATAAGTGTGACCAAAAAAAAATTGGGTGAAAATAGACCTCATTTGCGACCGAAATCACCCTATACCATGGGCCGAAAATCAAAACCCTTCGAGATATGATTTTTCTAATGCTTTTTCATGGCTTACTTTCATCACTTTTTTCAACTAAATGCGAGAAAATCGCTTTCAATTTGCATTTTTTCAACTTTAGGTGATGGATTCGGAAAGAGCACACTACATTCTGTCAGGATTAGCCATTCGCGGTGGATATTAACTATTTCATGTGGCCTCAAATGCGGCTCAAAGTCGTGCAAATCGGGATTTTTTTTCTCAAAAAAAGTCAGTCCCCATTTGTCCAAAAACAAAACACAAGACCACAAATCACAAAACTTGTTCAAATTTTTCAGACAAGAAATCGTCATTTCTGACGAAAAATCACCAGACAACTAAGAAAACGCTTATGACTGTTTTTCAAAAGGACACTTTGAAGAAGTTTTTCTGAATCACGGGTTGTCCGTACACTCAGATTTAGTGTGGACAAACGGGGACTGACTTTTTTCGAAAAAAATAAAATCCCCGATTCGCACGACTTTGATTCGCATTAAAGGGTACATAACATAGTTAACGTCTGTCGAAAATGGCTAATCCTGACAGAAAATAGTATGCTATTTCCGAATTCATCACCAAAAGTTGCAAAAATTCAAATTTAATGCGAATTTCTCGCCGTTAGTTAAAAATAATTATGTAAGCCTTAAAAATCGTTCGAAAAATCATATCTCGAAGGGTTTTGATTTTCGGACCATGATGTGTATTGTATGGTGATTTCGGTCGGAAATGAGGTCTACTTTCATCCACAAATTTGTTTGTGCTTGATTCGGAACATCCTGCATAAAAGTGGTCAAGGGCCGAGACGAGTCGACAGTGTCCGATCACATATTCCTAGGTGTTTAAACCGCATTTACTGTAATAAACAAGTTTCTAAAATGAACCAAAGTGATAATTACAAATTTGAGAGCAGAAGCCCCCCGGGTAAAAGTTAAAAACCTTGCAGCGCCTCTGTCGGGATCGATTTTCCCAAAATGCTTCAGGACCAGCTTTCAAAATGTATGGCCATTTCAAAATTTTAATGGAGTGACAGCTGTGAAATCGAGAGTTTCTGCCAAAAAAAAAGAATTTCAACTCAAAAAATCATATCTCCTGAACGGTGCAAGATGTAACGACCGGGAAGGTCGCGTTTAATTCCATTTTTCATGTAGTTTCACCCTAACTTTTTTTGCAACACTAGCAAAAATTCACCCTGTATATTGACAATAAATTTTCAATGTAAAATTTGCCGGGAAAGAGGAAAAATACCCCGGATTGTACAGCTAGACTTTCCAAGACCATTCGAAGGGGGAGGTCGTTGAAAGAGCTTGAAGCCACAATGAGGAAGTAACATAAAAAATAAAAATCGCTGGAGACATTTTTTTTCTAAAGAAAATGACTAAATATGACCAGGAATTGAATATTAGTGCGTAAATGATTGATTTCGATTTATAGCGAAATAATAAAACTTGCCAATTTTTTTTGTTACCGTAAACGGCCGGTCTGTGACTCGTGACGTAGCTAAGGGGTCGTGACCCCTCCGGTTACATGACTGCATGATTTTGGAAAATGTGTTACTTCCGCATTGCGATATACTCAAAATCGACTTTTCTTCCTCCTTTTTATGCGCTAGTACCATATAAATATAAAACCACGTGGATCCTCATCATTTTTCGAAGACGAAGCGCTCATTTTTTGTGCACAACACTTCTTTCACCCCCGAGGAACGAGAATCGACTGAATGAAGTCGACTCGTGTGCGGATGACTGAGACGATGGCGCACAAAACCGAGCGTCGAGCGGTTTGCGTCGACAGTTTCGAGAGACGACCCCGTGTTCGGACGGCCTAAGTGTTTAATAATAATCCAAGAAAACACGTTCTGAGGTGTTTCGATAGCCTTTTTTTTTCATCGCGATGAAACCTTTCTGCCCTCGTAGGGGTCTTGGAGTCTCACTTAGTTAGGACGCCGTCATACCGGCTCTCCAGTCAGAACGTTATACATTTAAAATAATTAAATTAAATGATGATGATTTAAAATAATTAAATTAAATGAAAAATGTATAACGTTCTGACTGGAGAGCCGGTATGACGGCGTCCTAACTAAGTATTTGAAACCAAAGGCGTGACCATGGCCGGGGTGGCCGAAACGTCGCCAAAATAAAACATTTTTGAACTGATGAGGCTTAATCAGACCCCTAAAGACACCTTTCTGCCCTCTATTTTTCAAAGTTGCGATAAAAGTCCAACGATGGTTGACAACAAAATGAAGGAAAGGAATATTAAGGTCCATCCACACCATGTTGAATCGGAGTTGAATGAGTTGATCAACTCGGTCGATTTAACTTTTAGCGCCATTCAATAAGACGTCCACACTAAATTGAGGCAAAATAAGTGTGAACGTTGAAAATTGAATGAGAAGTTGAATGAGATCTGGGTTTAGTGCCCAATGATCTTTATTCTTCTAGTTGTACTCGCGTGCGTTACTTTCGTAGTAAAAATGAGCAGCGATGAGGAAATTTTAATAGTGAGGTTCAGCAATCCCTTCCAGTAACGCTAACGCCAAAATTCTAATATCAATTAGATGTTCAATACCATAATAGGAACACAACACGCAAAACGAAATGCGGGATAGTTTATCTTGAGTTGCTAATGGTCGTATTGAGGGCGGGCAGGTGGACCGGAGCGCGCTCTGGCGAATTTAAGCGAAGGAGTCCCTGGGAGATTGAAGGTTTCGGTGTCTTAAGTTTCCCATACAAATTGTGAATAGTAACGTGGTTAGGGTTGCCAGATGACCGGTTTTCGACCGGCCTTAAGTAAAGCCGGTTTTCGGATTTGCTCATTTTGTAATAATTTTTTCTTAATTTTTCCTCATTAAACTATTCGTAAGGGAACTTAGCGACTGAAGCACCCTCACTGCGATGTGATCTTCGATACCTCGCTACTATCATCGATGATTTGAACCATATGGTTCCTCGACCACCCTCCTGCCCGTTGCTTTTTTTTTTTCAAAATAAGGGTTAAAGCTTGAAGGGGTTAGGTGTGCGTGACTTAAGTAAATTGTGTGAAGGCGGACTTTAAAAGAGTTTGAAAAGAAAAAAAAAGGCATCTGGCAGGAAGGGGGTTGAGGAACCATATGGTTCAAATCATCGATGATAGTAGCGAGGTATCGAAGATCACATCGCAGTGAGGGTGACCCGAAGCATGAGTGGGAGGCCGACAACGGAGCTAAAGAGATTCTTTTTGTGTGAACTGTTATCCTCCTTATCAGTGGAGCTAAAACCCGTGAAAACGAGTAGGGATTTTGGATTATTGTGTTGGCATTCTGCTTGACGTCATTGTTGTAAACAATTCCAGTTGGTGAGGGTAATGGAGAGGGGTGCTGAGAGTTAGCTTGTTATCAACTCGCAACTCCTCGTGCCTCATCACGCAATTTGAATAAACTGTGAGGAATTGAGCATCGTTAACCAGTAGAAAATTACTATTTACTACGAACGAGCTATGAAAGACTATGACATGATTTCCAGGCTTGTAATGTTTTTCACGAAACGTCTTTCCTTACCTTGTAGTGTAGAGCTTGTGGCCTTAAAACAAATCTTTTTTTCATAGAGCGACGGTATTCTTTTCACCGAACATGCAATGATCTAGACTGTACGAATACTGCAGAATGTAGCTGTTCTGAAATAGTCTTTCATAGCTCGTTCGTAGTAATTTTCTACTGGTTAACGATGCTCAATTCCTCACAGTTTATTCAAATTGCGTGGCACGAGGAGTTGCGAGTTGATAACAAGCTAACTCTCAGCACCCCTCTCCATTACCCTCACCCGTTGGAATTGTTTACAACAATGACGTCAAGCAGAATGCCAACACAATAATCCAAAATCCCTACTCGTTTTCACGGGTTTTAGCTCCACTGATAAGGAGGATAACAGTTCACACAAGAAGAACCTCTTTAGCTCCGTTGTCGGCCTCCCGGCATCGCTCATCGAGGTATCGCAGTGAAGGTGATTCACTATGAACGCACCCTTACACTAAACTTTCTGTGGAGTCTATGCAGCCAAACAGATTTACTCCCTCGAAAAATGAAGCATTTTTATAGGTTGCATAGGTACCACACAACACAAACATACAGCTTGTGAACAGGGCCTTACTCTATACTTTCTCTAGAAACTGCGCTCAACTACCAATTTACGTAACGGTGGTCCGACAAGCATATTGAAGGAAGTTCAAAAATGAATTATTTGGAATTAATGTAAGTCGCAACTCATGATTTAGTAGCAGCTAGCTAGAGTCGCAATGGCTATAAAATTCGCAATAAACACTAATTTTCCCGGCGAGGGAAGTTGTGAAGGTTGACGCCATCCTTCGTTCGGCACATCAATCCTACCTGATTCCGTCAACCGAAACGTTCGTTTTAGATACAGGTCACACCAAGACTTGATTGTCATCCATTTTCAACACAATTCGAGCAAATGAAAAGTAATTAAAAAATAAAAAACCACTATCTGGAGCAATCAACCACGATACTATTCACAATGGGGAACTTGCACATTTTTCAAAAGTCGGTGTTGCTTAAAGAGGGCTCCTCCACAAGTCTATTGCTCACATTAAACTTTGAAATCAGTCAAGGATGCTTTTTTAGGGAATTTTTAAAAATTTTGAGTGGGGGTTCGATTACGTAAAAACTTACTTATTGAAATTGATGATGCGGGGAAGAGGGGGTTAGACGAGTTTAATGGGGGGACATTTTTCATGTTATTTGTAAACAAACAATTTTAGAGTTCCCTCAAATGCTTCACAAGTAAGTATTTACGTCATTTCCTCTCGCACCATCCATCCTCTTCTGAAGAACTTTGAACCTTTTTTAAAAATCTTAAAACGCACCAATCGGGTTGCAACTCCCGTTGTTATTCTTCAGTTCACGGGTCAAATCACCGGTATGCTTTTCTACCCAATCTGAGATTTGTGACCCCGAAAAAAGATAAAATACCCTTTTGTACCTCCATACGAGTTTTATAATTTTTGTAATTAGGATTTAGTTTTTATAATTGTGTAATAAGATAAAATACCCTTTTGTACCTCCATACGCGTTTCTATAATTTTTGTAATTAAAATTTAGTTTTTTTTTTTCTCTCTCTCCTTGATCCTCCCCAACGTCCGGCGCCTGCGCCCCGTCCCATACCCTTTCTCTCAACTTCCCCCTCTTAAAGAAAAGCGACGGTAGCCGGGCTCAGGCGAGAGAAGAGAGAAGGGAACAGTAGTAGAGGCGAGAAAGAAGGCCATTGTCGGCAAGTCAGTCAAGAGAGAATCGTTGCCTCCGCGGCAGTTTCCAGCGCGGTACGTCAAAAGTTCACGTTACGTCAGCACAGTTTTGCCTCCGCGGCCCGTCAAAGGTTATTGTTACGTCAGTGCTGTGTATCCCCGCGGCCCGTCGAAAGTTTACGTTAAACAGTCAGTTGAGCACGGCCTCCGCGGCCCATTCGCATCAGTGTGGTGACACCTCGTCGTCGAGGCTTCTCGTGGTTAAGCCTCCCCGTCTTTACGTCTACTAGTCTTCACGTCACTCGTTTCACGTCAACCTCTTTCACGTCAACTCGTCTTCACGTTGACTCGTCCACCGTCTCCACGTCAACCGCTCTCACGTCAACACGTCTTCATATCGATTCGTACTCTCGTCGACTCGTCTTCACGTTGACTCGTCTTCTCGTCCACCGTCTCCACGTCAACCGCCTTCACGTCAACTCGTCTTCATATCGATTCGTACTCTCGTCGGCTCGTCTTCACGTTGACTCGTCTTCACGTCAACCGCCTTCACGTCAACTCGTCTTCATATCGATTCATACTCTCGTCGACTCGTCTTCACGTTGACTCGTCTTCTCGTCCACCGTCTTCACGTCAACCGCCTTCCCGTCTTCGCCTCCCGTCACCCCGTCTCGGCTCGTTGGCACGTTTCCGACAAACGACATCACGGCCTGTTGACCCGGCGCCCTCTACACGTCGACCCGGCGTGAGTACTTGATGCGAACAGTTACCCCCCCCCTCTTCTTTTTGTCTTTAAACCCTCCCTTCCCGCTGAGTTTCCGTCCTCATCCCCGATAGTTTTCTAAGTTCTTTTAATATATTTATAGGAATAAATTTTGCGTTTCAATTTTTCGATTTATTTATTTTTCCCCAGTTTTCCTCCTCTCGCTTAACGTACCCCGAGTCAAAAGAGAGTAAAACGGAGCAGAGGGTACTAATGTACCACAATTTTGGTGCCAGGTGTGGGGTTATGCGAGTATTAAAGGAGGAAAGCTTGGTCTACTTGGCTATTGGGCTATCTTAAGTGTCAAAACTCTATTTTTAAGTTGTTTCGTACGTGTTTAAGTGTTTTGAATGTTTCTTCTGTCTTATAATTAAGGATTTAAAATGCCTAATGAAAGGGACGCTTTTCAAGATTTGGCCAACCTTCTAAGGCCACTCGTACAACAGCTAGCCGAACAAAATGCTGCTCAAAATCGTGTCGTTCCCCCTGGTCCCCCCATTTCATCTATTTTGTTTCATTCTGTCGACTCGTGGGAGCCGGGGAGGGACGAGGGACCTTCCATCCGTCAGTTCTTTTCCCTATTAGAAAATACGACTCACGAACTTACTGACCAACAGAAGATTGCCTTTTTACAGACAAAGCTCAAAAGGGGTGCTCTCGATTATTTTTTGACGTTAAAAGACTTATGGGTGGGTAATGACGCTTTCAACCAAATTCGGGATGCTTTAGTTGAACGATTTTCCGATGCCCGTACACCCGAAGAATCGGTGAAATTGCTATTTGAGTCAAAACAAAAACCGGACGAAACTCCCCGAAAGTTCGCGGAACGTATTTTAAATCTCGCTGAACGTACTTTAACGCCCCTTGAAGCGCGCCAAGAACCTCTAGCTCAGAGGCAGGCCATCCACCAGCGTGCTCTTCACGCTTTCGTGACTGGTCTAAAAGGGGGAAATTCTGCTATTCTGGTGGCCCTTGAACCAACCACGCTTGAGTACGCGGTCAGGCGAGCGGAAAAATTAGAAAAACAGCAACACAGGGAGGATGAAACAGACTTTCCCAGCTTGTTTGCCGTCCAAAGGCAGGCTACCCCTGTCCTCGGTGCTAATTCATCAAATGCCAATGTTAGGTGTTTTGGATGTAATGAACAGGGTCATATAAAACGAAATTGCCCCACCTTGTCGGATCCGAAGTCTGTACGATTGGAGTCTCCTTTCGGAGCTAGGCGAATGTCGCGCCCCGTCAAACCTTGCCTGTACTGTCAATCGCTTGACCATTTTCCGGTTGATTGTAACCGTAGTAATAAAACAGTCGAATTATCTTGTGATTTCTGTGGCTATCGTGGCCATGAACAGCGTAATTGCCGGAAGTTCGCGGCGACAAGTGGTCAGGCCACCAAAAATTCCCAAGGGGAAGATAAACCTACGTCGGGAAGTTTAAATGTAGTTTTCGTTCCCCATGTTCAGACCTCTGGTCCCCGCCTCATCACCATAGACATAACTGTCGGAAGGATTTCTTACCCTATGATTGTAGATACAGGGGCTCAAACGTCCATCTTACCGTATGCCCTACCTGGTATACGTATTGAACCCTCTACTCTCGTAGCTAGGCTGGCTGATGGATCCGAGATGGTATTACCCGGTCGACAAACTGTACGCATAAGTGTCCACGGACACGTGTTTGATCATTCTTTTGCAGTGCCCCCGAAACCTTACTCCGATATGGGTCTAATGGGGCTAGATCTGTTGAGCAAATTACCCATACTGATTGACCCCGTGAACGGCAAAGTTATGCCCAGACTCATCTCCAATATCCAAGGGGTGGTAACGGACTCCCTGGCTAACGTCAAAAATGTTGGAATGGTTGAGAACGTTCACGTCGAGACTGACGTGACGTCGGAAGAAAATAACGTCAGAACCAACGGAATGGTAGAAAGAGATCTCGACGGGGCTGACGTGGTGCTCGATAGTGGACACGTCGAGATGGACGTGACGGTTGTAGTTGATCGCACCACTGATGTTAAGAAGAGGGCGGACCTGGATGAATCGAATATTTTGGAAATGGAATCCTGCCCCACGAATAGTTTTATGCCATTTGAAGAGGAGGAAGAGGGGGAAACGACTGGCTTTTCTCCCCTGCCTGAGTCGCGGGAGAGTATTATGCAACAACATTTGGAACAACTAACGGGCCCCTCGCGTGATTTAGTGCTCAAACTGTATGAACAATATTTAGAACTATGGGATCCGGTTGATGCTCAAGGGTGTCTTCTGACGGTTTCCCATACGATTGACCTACCACCCGGAACGGAACCCATCTCGGTTAGACCTTATCAGGTACCCCATGCTTTAAAACCAGTGATGGAGGATCATTTGAATGACTTACTTTCTCGGGGAATCATATCCCCTACACAGAGTTCCTGGGCGGCGCCCGTAGTTTTGGTTCGAAAACGAACCCCTGAAGGAATAGACCGAACGCGATTTTGTATCGACTATCGACAGCTCAATCACGTCACCCGTCCTGACGCTTACCCTATGCCTGCGATCAATGAAACGCTTGAACGACTTGGGGGAAGTCGATTTTTCTCCACAATAGACTTAACATCAGGATACCACCAGATCCCGATTAAAGCCGAAGACCGTGATAAGACGGCATTTCGTACTATGGGCCATCATTTTCATTTTAATAGACTCCCTTTCGGTCTCCGGAATGCTTGCGCGAGTTTTCAAAGGGCAATGAACGACTTGTTGAAGGGTATGCTGGGCCGCAACTGCTTAGTATATTTAGACGATATTCTTATCTTCAGCCCAGATTTAGAGTCACACGAACGCGACGTCCGGGAAGTGCTAGATCGAATGCGGAGTGCCCGCTTGCGGCTGAATTTAAAAAAGTGTCGATTTGTTGAAACCTCTGTCTCATATTTAGGGCATATCGTAGCGGCGGATGGTATCCGGCCAGATCCATCAAAAATAGTGGCAATTCGGCAATTTCCGATTCCTAAAAATGTCCGTGACGTGAAGTCCTTCCTTGGGTTGACGGGATTCTACAGACGATTTGTGCCTAATTACGCCTCTCGAGCTCGTCCTCTTACCTATCTGACTAGGAAAAATATACCCTTCCACTGGGGAGTGGAACAACAACAGGCATTCGAAGCTTTATCAGAGGCTCTGATTTCTGAACCAATTCTTGCCTATCCAGATTTTTCTAAGCAATTCGTATTATCCACTGACGCGTCTGGCGTAGCCTTGGGCGCGGTATTGGCTCAAGAAGTAGATGGTAATGAGAAACCTGTGGCCTACGCTAGTCGCGCTTTAAATAAAGCTGAACAAAATTACTCAGTGACCGAGAAGGAGATGTTAGCGGTGGTTTGGGCCAGTCAACATTTCAGATGTTACTTGCTCGGAAAACTGTTCCAACTAAAAACAGACCATTCTCCATGGACCATTAGGTGTGGAGCCTAAACGTAAAGGATCCGACGTCCCGCCTAGCGAGGTGGACGATTAAAATGGCGGAGTTTGACTACGAACCGGTGTACCGCCCCGGGAAAATGAACGGTAATGCGGACGCCCTTAGTCGCCTTTTGAAGGTTGAGATTACTGAACCCGGGCCAACTATTTTTACAAAAGAACTGTTGATAGCTGCCCAAGACTTGGACTCTTGGGTTAGACAACTAGATCCAGCAAAGATGACTGACGTTAAAGTCCTGGACGGAATAAAATTCAAGGTGACGACCTTGTCTGGTGAAGAAAAATTGCGTATCGTAGTACCGATAACTTTACGAAATGCTGTACTTCGCCTCTGTCACGATTCGGTGTGGGCCGGTCATCCGGGGGAAGACCGAACTGTCGAACTTGTAAAACGTGTGGCATTTTGGCCTAAACTAGAGAACCATGTACGTGACTACGTAAAGTCATGTGATGCGTGTCAAAAACGAAAAACGCCGGTAGGCCTCCAACCTCCTATCCAGATGCCTCACTTTCCCTCCAAACCGGGAGAGGTTTTAGCCCTTGACGTTGTGGGTCCCCTTCCCGTCACCACGTCGGGATTTCGCTACGTCCTCACTGCTCTCGACCATTTCTCAAGGTATGCAGACGCCTACCCAATACGCGACCAAACCACCTCTACCTTAGTAGAAGTCCTTAAGTGCCACTTTCTGAGGAATGGCGTGCCTGAAAAAATCCTGACTGACCGGGGTAGCAATTTCACGTCAGGGGTGTTCAAACAATTATGTCACGAACTAGGTATTGTGAAATTGCAAACGACCGCTTACCATCCCCAAAGCAATGGCTTGATAGAAAGATTCCACCGAAATCTAGGGGATGGAGTGGCCAAGTACACTCGGAAAATAGGCCATGACTGGGATCGTTGGATAGGCTACGTTGTAGCTGCCTATCGGGGTATAGCCCACTCGAGCACTGGTTACACCCCCAACTACCTCTATTTCGGTAGGGACATACGTTCTCCAATTGAAGCCGCTTTCGAAACAAGTAAAACTAAATTAGACGATTCGTGGGAAAAGAGAAGGAAACGATATGAACAAGCCTCTAAGTTGGCTAGAGATTTGGCCGAAAACGCTTCAGCAAAACGGGCGGAGTACATAAACCAACGTAGAAACCCTAGGTATTTCGTTCCCGGGGACCAAGTATATGTGTATCACCCTTACACCAAGATAGGGGAATCAAAGAAATTTGCCTCACTTTGGAAAGGGCCCCAAACTATCGTAAGAAGACGCTCCGATGTGGTGTACGATGTATCAGATTATCTTGGAAAAGTTCAGGTCATAAACATTCAAAGACTTAAGCCCGCCTATTCTCGAGACGGAATATTTGACGCCCCTGGGTTCACTCAAGGGGACGACTTTTCTCCTGTAACAAGTGCTGGTGGTGAGAATGACCATAAATATGAACAGAACATTGATTTCTACGAATTCGATGAACCCTTATTTAACCCTCCGGGAAATCCTATTACTGAGTCGACTCCCGATAACGATTTAGGAAAGTCACAAAATGTTTCCGCTACTTTGAACACTGACGTAACTGAAATGCACGGTACGTACAATTTACGACCACGCCCCCGTTGGAACTTCCGTACTTTCCACGAGACTGGGGCGCGAAAGACTGATAATGAACTTTGACTAGTTCCAGGGGGGATTGTCGAGGGGGCTGTTGGGGGGTGTCTTGTCCAGTCGGCCCTTCTCCCGCCCTACGTGTCGACAGATACAACTCTCAAGACCGCTTTTAAACGAAATCATTTTGTCCCTAGTACAATGAATTCCCTCGAAACCGTAAACGTTTCTGTCGAAACTCTCCAAATCATCACCGAATGGATGGCCGACCTTCAGCGAGGTGTCGCACTCGTCGAAAGGCTGGAGCGACTCTCTCAAGGGAACCGCCGTCTGAGGGCTCTCTATACTGAGATGAGTGGATGGTTGGAAACCAACCGGATTCACGCCGACACCTTACGTCCCCTAATTCGTCCGCTTAATGGGAACGCTCAGACACCCGACCGTCGCATTACTCAGGACCAATCCACTTCGATGACACCTGCCTCCGTCTTCCATGTGGGGCTCATCCCCACGCCGAGAGTCAGCGAAACCTCCTCTGATTCGGAATCCTCCTCGTCTTCTTCTTCTTCCCCCTGTTCCTCTACCCGCTCTTCGGTGGACTCGCCGAAAGATCCCTCTCCCCTGACTATGGTTATCAAAGTTCCGTCCAACAACGACGATTTTGGCGCGACGATCCCTCCCACTCATTCCGCTGCGGCAACCGAAATAATGAAGAGTGTCACGCCGCCCTCTACCTCTACGCTGACTCCATCGACGTACACACCTGCGCGACGTGCCGACCCTACGAAGAAAAGAGTTAGATCCGCCGATGATGCCGCGACGCGGAATCCGAAAACCTGGATAATGGAGTGCCCCATCTGTCGGGAAACTCGGTCTACCCGTCTTTCTACTAAGTGTTTTAGATGTGAAAATATCTATAAACGACGAAATTCAAATTTGGTACACCTCCAGGATTGTGACACGGTTAATAATAACGATAAGAATGACGCCCCGATAAAATGTAAAGCATGTATCGTTCACCGGATCATAAGATTTAAAGGCAATGGTGAGGAAAAAGCAGTACTTTTTCCTCTTAGTAACAAGGGGGGAAATTGTGACCCCGAATAAAGATAAAATATCCTTTTGTACCTCCATACGAGTTTTATAATTTTTGTAATTAGGATTTAGTAATAATAATTGTGTAATAAGATAAAATACCCTTTTGTACCTCCATACGCGTTTCTATAATTTTTGTAATTAGAATTTAGTTTTTATTTTCTCTCTCTCCTTGATCCTCCCCAACGTCCGGCGCCTGCGCCCCGTCCCACACCCTTTCTCTCAACTTCCCCCTCTTAAAGAAAAGCGACGGTAGCCGGGCTCAGGCGAGAGAAGAGAGGAGGGAACAGTAGTAGAGGCGAGAAAGAAGGCCATTGTCGGCAAGTCAGTCAAGAGAGAATCGTTGCCTCCGCGGCAGTTTCCAGCGCGGTACGTCAAAAGTTCACGTTACGTCAGCACAGTTTTGCCTCCGCGGCCCGTCAAAGGTTATTGTTACGTCAGTGCTGTGTAGCCCCGCGGCCCGTCGAAAGTTTACGTTAAACAGTCAGTTGAGCACGGCCTCCGCGGCCCATTCGCATCAGTGTGGTGACTCCTCGTCGTCGAGGCTTCTCGTGGTTAAGCCTCCCCGTCTTTACGTCTACTAGTCTTCACGTCACTCGTTTCACGTCAACTCGTCTTCATATCGATTCGTACTCTCGTCGACTCGTCTTCACGTTGACTCGTCTTCTCGTCCACCGTCTTCACGTCAACCGCTTTCACGTCAACTCGTCTTCATATCGATTCGTACTCTCGTCGGCTCGTCTTCACGTTGACTCGTCTTCACGTCAACCGCTTTCACGTCAACACGTCTTCATATCGATTCGTACTCTCGTCGACTCGTCTTCACGTTGACTCGTCTTCTCGTTGACTCGTCTTCTCGTCCACCGTATTCACGTCAACCGCTTTCCCGTCTTCGCCTCCCGTCACCCCGTCTCGGCTCGTTGGCACGTTTCTGACAAACGACAGCACGGCCTGTTGACCCGGCGCCCTCTACACGTCGACCCGGCGTGAGTACTTGATGCGAACAGTTACCCCCCTCCTCTTCTTTTTGTCTTTAAACCCTCCCTTCCCGCTGAGTTTCCGTCCTCATCCCCGATAGTTTTCTAAGTTCTTTTAATATATTTATAGGAATAAATTTTGCGTTTCAATTTTTCGATTTATTTATTTTTCCCCAGTTTTCCTCCTCTCGCTTAACGTACCCCGAGTCAAAAGAGAGTAAAACGGAGCAGAGGGTACTAATGTACCACAGATTCATGCAAGATCCCCATTTGTTTGGGAAACCTATGACACCGAAACCTTCAATCTCCCAGGGACTCCTTTAATGAAATCCGCCTGAGCGCGCTCCGGTCCACCTGCCCGCCCCGAATTCAGAGACCTTCCTTAACCTTCCGTCATCACACGCGCACCAGTTGTTTATACTTTTATAGTCGTTACTCGTTAGCCGTTTTTTCGCTGTTTTTTCTACATGGATTTTTAACGTGAATATTAACGTGATTACGTTTTACGGGAGTGTGGACCAATTTGGCAGAAGAGGCAAATTGAGTCTCACATCGCCGCCTAGTAGACCGCTGGATGGTGATTGAGGGTGGACAGGTGGACCGGAGCGCGCTCAGGCGGATTTAATTGAAGGAGTCTCTAGGAGATTGAAGGTTTCGGTGTCATAGGTTTCCCATACAAATTGTGAATAGTAACGTAGTTGATTGCTCCAGATAGTGGTTTTTCCTTTTTAAATTAGTTTTCATTTGCTCGAATTGTGTTGCAGCCAAACAGATTTACTCCCTCGAAAAATGAAGCATTTTTATGGGTTGCATAGGTACCACACAACACAAACATATAGCTAACGTTTCTAGAGAAAGTATTGGCGATTGTAGCTATCACTAGCGGTGCTAGTGTCGTGTGATAATGAAACCGGTACTCCCTACATATGTTAAATGATAACAAGTCTTGTGTTTTTTAAAAGTGTTTTTCGTGGTCAACGTCCGTAACATAATGGGAAAAAAGTAGTCAGTTTGCCTAAAGTGACGAGAACAGAAGAACATGGTCTCTGATACACTTATACTCGAACGTCAAGCAAGCCCCCAAGCCTTTCGGCGGTCGACTTTCTCCCAACACTGGGCTAATTGATAGCTGACACCGTTGAACCCTCAATTTTTGCGAAACAATGAAATGACAATGTTGTGTCTCGGTTACGATGGGAAGAGAAACCACAGCACACAGTTTTCTCTTGATTCACCCTTGAGAGACATCCCACGAGCGCCCTATCATTTCTTCATTGGTACTCGCCAGTTCACCGTTTCGTTTTAGTGCTCAGAGAACGGCACAGGTTCAGCAAAATGGTCGAAAACGTTTTTGAATCGGTGTTTTCGAGTTTTCCTGCTCCAACAAATAGCCGACAGTGAAAGTTTCTGTACGGGTGTAGGTACGGTGCACCCGCATAACCGTCTTGTATTCTTGATTCGGTGATGCCAATGGTACAATGTCGAGGCCTCCTCGTCACCATCGGATTATTTAGCAGTAGTTCACAGTAAAAAAGTGTCACTGATCAAGATTTTTGATACATGAACTTCCTCATTGTATAAAACCTTTGTGTAGTTTGTTGTCAAACGACAACAACAAATCACATGGAGTACCGGACTCAATGTTTCTCTGAAACGCCGCCAGACATCGTATCCCTTAGCTACAATCGCCAATAATGGTTGCGTTGCAAAACTCGGGGCTCGTGTTTAAGCACTGAAGTGTAGAATTAAGCGCTTACTGGAGTTTTGCAACGGTGCTTTGTATCGCGATGGGACGTGTTTAAGCACTTACTCAGCGCTGAGTTAGATTGACACTTTTGCAACGGAAAAAGATTAAGTACTCATGAAGCGCTGAACAAGTCTGGAGTTTTGCAACGCGGCCAGTGTAAGGCCCTGTTCACAAGCTCTATGTTTGTGTTGTGTGGTGTCTATGCAACCTATAAAAATGATTCATTTTTCGATGGAGTAAATTTGTTTGGCTGCATAGACTCCACAGAAAGTATAGTGTAAAGGCCCGTTCACAAGCTCTATGTTTGCGTTGTGTGGAGTCTATGCAACCAAACAAATTTATCCCCTCGAAAAATGAATCATTTTTATAGGTTGCATAGACACCACACAACACAAACATAGAGTTTGTGAACGGGCCTTAACGCCCTTTGCCAAGTCAAAGAAGAGAAAAATAGAATTTGTTTTGGACAGCCTGAGCGCGCTCCGGCCCACCTGCCCGCCCCTAATAGGAATGGGGGATATCGCCAAGACCCCTACTCAAAACTCAAGCTGACCTGCCGGCTGCCACTTATCAGCCAAACAACGTATTCACGCTAAACACGATTACGTGGTACCCCGTACATGGTGGCCCGTGCACGATTTTTTTGGGGTAACGCCCCAGCTGGCATGTAAAAAAAGGGGGTACCATGTAAAAAATTGAAGAGTCGGCTGAAAAAGTTGTTCAACACTTCCACACAATGGGTGTAGAAAAGAAGTTGCCCAACATCGGTTTCAACTCACACTCAATTTTACTTTCAACTTTTTAGCAGATCAAATGTCCTTCAACTCGTGTACACTAGTTCAACTTTTCGTTCAACTGAGTTGATCAAGCCCATTCAATTCCGATTCAACATAGTGTGGTTGCACCTTTATTAATTTTTAAGCCATACAACTTGATTAATATTTTATTTTTAAGGGTTTTGGCTTATTGCAATAAGCCAAAAACCTTAAAAATAAAATATTAATGAAGGAAAGGATGTTACTAACCTTCCGGCTTTGCGATAATGGCCGCGTTGCAAAACTTCAGACTTGTTCAGCGCTTAATGAGCACTTAGGCCCCTTTCAGACGGGTGCACGAGAGCCGCTTGAACGGCTCAGTGTGAAAAGGGCCCGGCTCCAAAGACTTCTTTGTAAACCCAACCACTGGCGGTCGGAGGGGTGAGCCGCTGTACGGCTAGTGAGCCGCTGTACGGCTAGTGAGCCGGTGAACCGGCTCTCAGAGCTCAGTGGCGGCGGAACCGGGGGGCAGGAGGGGCGGCCGCCCCTTCCCGAATTTAGCCCGAGAGGGCGTCGCCTCCCCAGGCTTCAATGCCAATCTTATTCTATCCCGAAGACTGCACCCAAGGTTCTTATTCTATCCTTTTCGCTTCTTATTCGAGGACCAAGCGACCGTCTCTCAGATCAAAAATCCTGGATCATTTACGAGAAGATGAAAAATTGCAATGCCTAGAAAATGTGCCCCCCTCCCATCTTTCACTTTTCTTCTGCAGAATTTTCTTTAGGTATATTATTGATTCTTCTTATACAATTTACCCCTGCCATCTGGCAAAACCCGGGGGCGCGGGGGGCGATCCACGTATATCGGCCCCCCTTCCCGGAGAGGGTTTTAGCCCAAATTTAAGCAATATGAAGGATATTTATTACATCTCCCCTCCACTACAAGCACATATAGCAGCCTCCGAGCTACCGGAATTTCCGGGAAGATTGCATATGCCCCTACTTGCAACCCCACACTTTGCTACGGAAGCTATGTTTGAATGATTTATTTGAGTAGGTACGAATGATTACCGTTTATTATTTAAAACGAATACTTGCCTTATTCTTGTAGCAAAAATACATCTAAGAAACCAATAATAGTATATGTATGCGCAGGTGCTAAAGTGATAAAACGCCGTAAAATTTGCGGTGGTACCTACATTGCATTACAAGTCCAGGAAGGGGGTTATTACCTGCGAGTTTTTTCAATTGGCGGGCAAGGCGGTGGCCGAGCTTGACAAACTGACTACTGACTTCTCGAGTGTTAGTTCACGAAGACCTTAAACGAGAGACCTTAAATATTTTCTGGACTTGTGCAGAAAATTTTGTGGTTTGATCAATTTCCCAGACATTATTACGGGGTACAGAAAATGACTACTTTCGGAGCATGTCGCGTGAAAAATACTTTAGCTCCTAGGCATGAAAAGAGACACTTTTGGGACTCATTTGCGGCCGTAAAATTCGGTTTTAGTATCATGTAGGATGAAAATAAAATATTATTAGTCAAAAACCTTTCAAGAATTCGGCCGTTGTATACTACATTCAAATCAATCCAAAAATGCAGAGGTGCAAAGAGCACCTCCATACAATACCTTGCCACCTCTATTTACTTAAAATTGAGAACTACACTATACTTCACCTTTCTATTGATGACAACTAAGGATGGGATGGTAGTGAAGGGTTTCGTGGGGAAGGGTAGGTGGGAATCGCCTCAATTTTCGCCCTCCCCCCCCCCGGAACAAAAATACTTCCGCCGCCACTGTCAGAGCTCCCGTCTGAAAGCTCCCATTATATCTTGTGTAAAGTTAACCGCTCCAGCTCTCGTGAGCGCGCTCAGTGCACCCGTCTGAACGGGGCCTAAAGTCTATTTGCCGTTGCAAAACTGTCACTCCCTATTCTGTTACTTTTCCGCATCGGATTTTCGATCGAAAAGCGGTTTGGTGGTATGTGTCATTTTAAAATTTTTGGAAATGATAAAAATTAACGACTGTAGAAAAAATAGCGCACGATACAGTCTCAATGGGCATTTCAGCCCATATTGCTAATTAATAGCCCATATTGCATATAGCAAATGAAAGCAATAGCTTTCATTACGTCCTTGTATCGTAATATACTATTCCTTCGGAACGGACCCAAAGAAAGCTTGTCAAGAGGAGTCAAGAAAACACCCCCCTCCATTTCCTGGATTCACATTCACGCTCGCCCAACCCCCCACTAGCGAATGTGATGAACACACTAGGTACTGACCCTGACTCGGCGCTCTCCAATTCGGAAAATTTTGGTGAGTCACCGAATTGTCCGAGTGTAGTTTGGAGCTTGGATGTTAGAGTCTAATCTTCTAAAATTCCTGACCCACCAATTTGTCAGTGCTCCAAACGTTTCAGGGTTTTCGCCTTACCTTTTTCTCCACTCATTCCCACTCAACTCTGGTTTCGACACTTAAAGCGCAAGTGTCGTTCTACGACTTTGCTTATTCTTATCCTTTACACCAGCTGATTAGAGAAATCATTGTACAAAGAAGAATTTGACAGTCTTCACTGTCTTCATCGTGGACCGAGATTTCTGATAATTAATTCTCTCCGGGGCGCTTGTATGTATGTTTCAATTTTTTCTCTCATTTTGAACTTTTTTCGAAATCGTTAACTTCAAATAATATAGTGTTTGAAAGCCCTCGAATATGAAGAGCAAACGAAAGTGAGTGTTATCGTATGGTTGTCAAAGTGCGACCTGATGTTTTGAAGTTGTTCCATCGAAAAATTCAACTTGATAATTCGAAATAAGTCGGTTTTGAAACAATCTATTAAGCCGTCATTGAAAAGTAAGTTGATTCACGTATTTTGTCGCATAATGTGCAGTTTGTGGTGGGGTCCTTATCACGTTTCTCAATACTTCATGTCGTACTGTGATGTCCACATTTATTTTTGTTTCGATAAGATTTCTCCCAAAAGAGTATCGCGAGAGTAAAAATTTTCAAATTTCTGCTTCTCCAACAATAGACCGCTATTTGTTTTCAAAACTATGTAAGTGTTATCTTCGTTCACGTCGTTAAAAATCTTATCCCAAGTCTTCATAAGAAAGAAAAGGAAATCTGTGTGATTGCGTGAAAATGCTCTCACAACTTGTTCAGTTTCTTCGCCAGAAAATGCTGTGGAAACTTCTAGGTCTACGTCCGTGATAGCATGATACCAAATTTAGCCGGTATTGACCGTGTGGGCTTGAAGTGTCATTCAGCCTGGACCTCAACCACAATTTTAGAGAGTGAAGGTTCGTGCCTTCAAGAACCGAATTTCTTGGGTTTGGATCCTTTAAATATCAATTGATGGGGCCCACCTCATTCGCAGGCTCTTTTTCGACAATTTGGATGGTTTGGCTCAACCAAGAAGTCAATGTCGTGAGGTTTCCCTAATTTAAAAATACAATTTCGGGGTGTCTTCAAAAACCACATTTCTAGGATTTGGCCCTTTGAACCCCAAATTTAACAGATTTCTCTTCTTCAAGCATCATTTCTGGGATTAGGGTCACTTTAGCAATCCAATTTCAAGAATTTGGCTATTTCAAATGGAAATATGAAGTGTTTGGCTCAAATACTCGAATTTCGCATCGCTGGTTGGGCTCATTCGCAAGATCCCATTTTGTGGTCAAGCCGATTTCGCGGATTTTCGTAATCCTAAAATCCTATTTTATGGGATTGAATTATTCAAAAACCAAGTTATTAGAATTTAGCTCTGTAAAATCACAGAGTATTCTGTATTCTGTGAGTATTCTATAAGTATTCTGTGGGTTTGGCAATTGAAAAATCCCAATTTCATGGTTGAACTGTATTCAGTAATGTTTATAGCAAAAGTGTCTCAAGCGTAAAATCTAAGTTGAGGGTATCCCCTGAACGATTATTTTGTAAATATTTTTATTCTATGAAATACCTACCCTGCCCTGGTAGTGTACCAGGGCAAAAAGTCCCTGGAAATGACGCACTTTTCTACCTGTTAGTAAGCTCCGTAGTCGATAGGTCACTTATTTGGTACACTTGTGACAATTATCTAACCGCTGAGGTATAAGTTTCTGAATTTGACCAGGCATCGTATCCTTTGGAAAGACTTAATAAATTCTCCCAAATCCTCAGCAACGCTTCAGTCGGATCGACGATGTCCGTTTCAGTGTCGCTTTTGTTTGTAGCCTCTTTAGAGGGGCGCTTATAATCAATTTGGCAATTTTTAGAGCGTGAACTACTAGTACGAGTTCAATAAAGAACAGTCAAGGATGTTGGGGGCAGGACCCACCAAACGAACACGAAAAAATTGCACCGAAGGTGCGGTGGTGTAGTGGCACCTCCGTTCCCGGTGAGGGGCGGTACATCGGCTCCGTACTCGGCTCAATTGCCGGGCTGATGAGACCAGGACCAAGTAGCTGAAGGTCTGAGGTCGAAACGGAGACTGGACCGCACCTTCGGTGCAATTTTTTCGTAATAGTACGAGTACGAGTATTCCCTTTTTTAGAGCGTAAACTTAGAGTTTTGCTATTCCAGGCAACGAATCGTCAATTTTTCAGACATTTTTATGGATATTTTTGAAGCGCAAGTGGTCAATCTTGTCAGTTTCAGGACAGGAATCATCTGTACACCCATTTTTAAAGCGCGATTGTTTACCATTTAAAGACAGCATAGGGGCAGTTTCACCTATTTTAGGATGTAAATAGGCTGGCTGGCCATTTTCACGCTGCAAACTATCAGTACGGTCATTTCCAGGGCGTCTATAGTCAGTTTGATAATTTCTGGGTGCGAGCTCAGTTCGATTCCCGTTCCACGGTGGTTTCTTTTTCATACGGAAATAAAACATTGCCAGTCTAGTTAATTAAAAAGACGCGAATGGTCAGTAAGTGACCACCTTTGGCGTGAAAATGGTCAGTTTAGTCATTTTTAAGGCGCGAATCGTCAGTTTCGCCATTTTGGGGCGCGAGTATTGACGTCTTTCATCAATTCAGCAGCGCTCTTGCAGAGCTAAGATGATCTAACGATCTGGGGTAACATCTGATCGGTGTCACTTGCTTCGTTTCGATTATTCACCTTGATCATAATTCAGGCAGCGCTGTAGTTGGCCATTGAGGGAAACAGTTGTTGAGGGTGATTTCCATTAGAAACTAGTAGAAGATTGCTCACATGAGCTAGTTCCCAAGTGGCCAGCGACAGCGCTGCCAGAATTATGAAATAGGCGAATAGTGGTCAATTGTGGTAGTGAGAATCAGGGCCTCCGCACACGGGGCCACTTTGAAGTGGAGTGGAATATTAAATTGAATGGGGACGCGCACACGGAGCCATTTTAGAAGCGCTTCAAAAAAAGGGGGCTCGTAGTGGCGGACGCTGAGTGGCGCTTCTTTATTAATTTTAACCCCCGCACACGAGGCCACTTAGTGGCGCTTCTGATTTAGGCCGTTTTCGGACTTGAGATTCCGGAATTCGATTCCCGGTATCGAGGATACTAAAAATACACTACAGTCAAGGCGCTCCTTCACACTTGGATTCCGAAATCGCATACTTTTATAGCGTTTTCATATTGCATACAATTTCGCTTTGAAGCCGAGCATTTCCACCCGTTTTCTCTTAATTATATCATATGGTAACGGAGAAGACAGGTGGAAATGCTAGACTCCAGAGCGGAATTTTATGCAAATGGAAAATGCCATTAGTATTAGTATCCGATACCGGAATCTTAAGGGGGAGTTGTACATGTGTTTCCTCGACCCCCCTCCAATCGTATCTCGCCTACTTGGCGTTACGTAAATCATCGCCGTAGTTCTGCACCAATCCTGGATTTTAAGGTCTCATTTTAATCTCCGTATAATTCCGCACGCCCGTTAAGCCTTCATTTTTCATATTTCACCCCTGAAACAACTATAAAACCCACTTAAACTTTTACCCTGAAAATTCGAGCTCTTCCGACGTGTGCGGAATTATCTGGAGATTGAAATGAGACCTTGAAATCCAGGACTGGTGCAGAACTACGGTGATAATTTACGTATCGCTGAGTTGTCGAGGTATGATTAGGGAGGGGTCGAGGAAACACATGTACAACTCCCCCTTAAGTGTGAACGAGGGCATTTGCCGCCGGAGAAGCGGAGTACGACCACTTCGTAGCGCTACTTGTCTCCAGATGTTTGTTGAGCTGACAAAATAATAGATTAGTTCCAATGGCATCCTGGTTGCTGTTATATTACCTTACCTGTGGGACCACTTTGTTACAGGGGGTAGAAAAATTGGGTCGCGCCCCGATCCCTCGAGGGGAAAAATAAGAACTATTACCAGCCATAGTCTTTTTGTACTTTAGTTTGGGGGGGGGGGGTGACTTTGGCTGCGCCAATAATCACGGAAAGAGAAAGAAGGATGGGGGGAGGGGTGACTGGCTGAGCCAATAATCACGGAAGGACGACGCTCGGGGAATAGCGCTTGGAACGTACGAGCCGAATAAGCGCCATAGCACTTCGACTTGCGTGGTCGATCCGTGGTGTAGAAAAAAGAAAGAAAATTAACTAGAAGAGTTTGGTGAGCCAAAATACTCTACGGGAAAAGGTGGTAGAAAAGAAAGGAAGATAAAGCAGTCGACCCCCGGAGAAGGAGTGTGAAGAGAACGACGCTTTGGGAAAGAAAACGTACGGGCCAAGACGGGTTGTCTTAGGCCGGTGAAACAAACGTTCTTCCGGAGGCTGGCTGGGCCAGTACCCCTTATCGAGACGTCGACGGGAGGATACCTGAACGCAGGGCAGAACAGGTATTAAAGGAAGGGGAGACCTTGTTGGCTGAGCCAATCGAATGGGGAGGTACACCGTTCTTCATCAACTCGGGCTTTGAAAAAAACCAGTGAAGAAGGTTTTTAAAATAAGCTCGTCGGCTCGACTATTTTTTAATAGGAGCGAGCTAGTTTAGTAGTTTTCCTTCGGAGAGGAAAATAAAAAAAGAAGAAGAAAAAAAAAGCCTTTTAGAAAGCACCCCGGCAAGGGTATGAGAAAAAAGAAAAGTTTAAAAAAAGGAGTGAAGCGAAGAGACGAGGACGAGATCGAAAGAAAATCAAGCTACGGTTCAGGAGTCGTCGAACGAATGTTCACTCTCGGTTGGGGGGCCTTCAGCCAAGGTCTTATCCCTTTCCGTTGAACCTCCAACTTCAAGAAAACAGACGGTGCAGACTTCAAGATCAAGACGAACTTCTCAAAAAGGCCAGTGTCGGTAGAAAACAGTCGGTATGAAAAAGCATCAGTTGTCAGTTCGCATCGAGAGCAGGAAGTAGAAGTAGAGTGTGTTAAGGCAGAGTGTTGTTGAACTTTTAACTGAGAGCCGTATTTATATTTAGGAGGTCCTTTGTGATTGTTTCTTGAAATGGAAACGATTCTTTTCATCTCGCTGAAGAAGTGAGTAAATTTGGCTTTCGGGTTCACTGAAAACTAGGGAAAAAGAAGAAATTTAGCAACGCAGTAAACGGGCGTTTACATCGAAATGTCCCGAGTCCCGTGACACTTATTGCTTGAAATTTAGTCAGACACAAAGGGTACCCCGCATTAAGGGGGGTCAAAATTCCCTTAACCGGGATTTTTTCGGAAGCAGGCGGTAATCATTTGGGACCCAAAAAGAAAATTTTTACCGAAGCGCCTATTGTCCAAAAAGGGGTTTCTTACCGAATTATCGTCAAAAACGTCGTTTTTTGGCCATTATTTATTATTTATTTTTCCCGAAAACAGATTCGCACGAATCTCGTTCCCACTCCCAAATTCAGTTTCAATACTACTAGTAGACCAAAAAAAAATGTTTGGGGTCATTAAAAAGGGCGATCGAAAATCGCTCAAAAAGGCTTAAAATGCCCGTTTTCCGCCGATTTTAGGAATTAAATAAAAATTTTGCTCCGGCAGCTGGCGGTCGGAAAGAGTGCATTTCATTTTGTATACGGATACCCTAAGCCGTCCCAGAAGTAGTAATGTTGAGACAATGATTTGTTTCGTTAATGTTTGACCCTCCATCGTCCTGTTTGCTGCCGGGTTTGTTTAAGCTGAACTTGATGGGAATCAAAGGCTACTTCAAAATGAAATAATCGTAATATAATGCTTCTGGAATCAACTGGTGATTTCTAGTGATTTTTTTACCAGTTCAAGCCATATTACCCCCCCCCCCCCTCAACAAAGTCGACCGATTTGGCCCAATGCAATACCAAACGATGTCATATGACTACTGATTTTTGTGCCAAAGCGCGTTCCGCTAAATTGATTTCTTCGAGAGTTATCGTGCTAACAAGACCACACACTTACTTCCACCCTGGAGGCAACACCCCCTCCCCTTCGACTTTTTCAAAAAATTAAAATGGGAATCAAATGCTACTCTAACATGGAGTATACGAACCGAATATGATGCTTCTAGAATCAACTGGTGATTTATAGTGATTTTCTGACCATTTCAACTCCTCTTTAACCCCCTCCATCTCAACCGATATGATCCAAATGCAATACCGACCGGGGTCTTATGACTAATGATTTTTGTGCCAAAGCGCGTTCCGCTAAATTAATTTCTTCGAGAGTTATCGTGCTAACAAGAAAACGGCCATAATATAAATATATATACAGGGTGTTCCAGGAGGAAACGTCAATACTTGCACATGTTGTGCTACTAAGTAGGGCGAACCAAAATGACTATATAGACATAGGGTCGGAAACGCTTTGTTTCAGAGTTACAGGGAATTAAGTGTTTTTTAAGCCAAATCACCTCTTTTCCACAAAAAGCGGTCTTAACGTACTAACCGTTCAACATAGGACAAAATAAATTACATTTCTGAAAAGAGCACAAAATTTAACATTGGAAAAATCAGGAATAACGTATTAAAATCGTCTTTATGTATGTTTAGTTATTTTTAGAAAAATCGAAGAAGTGTTGCGTTGAATTTTCCTGTTTCTTTCAGAGGCGAATTTCGCTCAATCTTCAGTTGGTCGGGCATTGACCAATTATTGTAAAAACATGCCCATTATGTGAGCTTTCAATTGACGTAAGAAAATTGAAAAACGGTTGGATTTTTACTGAGATATGACACGAAAGGTTCGGAAAAACAGTGCAAAATCGTCAAAATAAGCCATATTGCAACTGTTAGGTAAAATCCCCCAAAAATTGTTTCCGACGTCAAAGAACCCCATAATTCAAGGAACCAAATATTTTAAGAAAAATCAGTGCACCATGTCCATCATCATCTCCCCACCCCTTTCACTAGCAAATAATCAATTATTAAACAAAGTAACTGGTCTGATTCCTTCTAGTTTCCGTCTGGTGCTATTTTTCAGGCTTTTTTGTACGATAATTGTAGTGATTCACGCGCATGATATGATTTGCACCAGAAAAATAAATTTTAATATAAAATAATTACGGAAGGATACCTGAAAAACTAATTAAACGAGTATTAACTAGTGAAAGTGGTGGGGATGATGATTACGATGGATGTGGTGCACTAATTTTTCTTAAATAATTGTTTCTTTGAATTATGGCGTTATTTTGAAGTCGAAAACAATTTTGGGTGATTTTACCTGGCAGCTGCAATATGGCTTATTTTGACGATTCTGCACTGTTTTTCCGAACCTTTCGTGTCATATCTCAGTAAATATTTAACAGATTTTCAATTTTCTTACGTCAATTGAAAGCTCACATAATGGGCATGTTTTTACAATAATTGGTCAATGCCCGACCAACTGAAGATTGAGCGAAATTCGCCTCTGACAGAAACACGAAAATTCAACGTAACACTTTTTCGATTTTTCCAGAAATAACAAAACGTACGTAAAGACGTTTTTAATATGTTATTCCTGATTCTTCCAATGTTAAATTTTGTGCTCTTTTCATAAATGTAATTTATTTTGTTCTATGTTGAAAGGTTAGTCCGTTAAGACCGCTTTTTGTGGAAAAGAGGTGATGTGGCTCAAAAAACACTAAATTCCCTGTAACTCTGAAACAAAGCGTTTCCGACCCTATGTCCATATGGTCATTTTGGTTCGCCCTACTTAGTAGTTCAACATGTGCAAGTATTGACGTTTCCTCCTGGAACACCCTATAATATATAAAGAAATGGAGACCACTGAATTCGTGTTCTCGAGGTTCTGAGACGTGAAAAAAACATGACATGACCCATGTTTGCCATCATCACGACTAGACCAATAGTGCATTTTCAGAATGAAATGCACTAAAAAATCACAGCCTACGGACAGTAATGGCCGAAGATCTGCGGCACCTATAATAGAGAACCTTTAAGTACAGGTACAGCGGACGGCCATATTTGGTCCCTCCAATTTTTCCCCCTTTAGTATCTGTCGTATCATTTGCCTTCGAGCCCTTTGAGTTTTGGTTGAGTGCTGAGTTTTATCCCGTGTTTTAGTGCATTTCATTCTGAAAATGCACTATTGGTCTCGTCGTGATGGTGGCAAACATGGGTCATGTCATGTTTTTTTCACGTTTCAGAACTGATATTATCCGGACGAGTTTCGAGAAACAATGGACCTGGGTGGGGTTTGGCTTAGCTTGTCCCTCGGAGTACGACTCCCATAGGCGTCTCCGTGGCGCAAATGGCAGCGTGCTGGACTGGTAAAACCAGAGGTTGCGGGTTCAAATCCCGCCGGGGAGCCATTTTTTCTCGAAACTCGAATCGTGTTGGGCTATGCCCTTCCATCGTCGTCCGGATAATATCAGTCTAATTAATTTATTAATTTTGCTAGTTATTTGGCGAATACCACATGTGTGGAGCCGGCTTAACGTGCAAGATGTATAGGTGAGAAGCAAGCACATAATTATCTCGGTTGATGAAGTTACCGTCTTGATTGTCATCGGTGACCCCATTTTTTATATCTTAATATACGCTCTAATTTTAGGTGAGTGTTTTGTCGTTTTCATTCAAACGAAAGCTTGCACCAGTGCGTCCCTGGGTTTATTATGGAAAAATGAAATCCTCGTCGTTAACAAAACTTTCTGAAATTATATTTTCGGGGTTATGCCTGCACAAGTTTTTATTACTTTGAAAAGCGTTTTTATTTTAAGCCTACTGTTAAGGTCCGCAAGCCCTCGAGATTATTGTACTTGATTTCTAGGTACGATGTTTATAATAAATTTAATTGCATATCATTCTGAAGTACGCCCACGTTTTCTGCTGCGTCCCATGGTGTGCCGGAAATGAGTAGTTGGCCCCCGTGCGCACACATAAGTCCGAGTTCGAACTGAATTTGGCCATAGTATTTGTCCCTGTGCCTTAGGTATACCTCCCAACTTTCACTCACGGTTAAAAGTTTTGTTCCGACAGCAGCCTGTCGGGAAAAGTGCAATTCATTCATGCGACAGTCGAGTCAAACCTCATAAGTTAGAACGATATCAATCAACTATGAATGGCATATAGGCCGTGGTATAGAAAGTGAAAATCATAAAATCGTGTTTTATTTTACCGCAGGCCCCTTTTTTGGCACCAACTGAGGGGGAACAAAATGATAAAAATGAAAAATGAAACAGAGTCGGTTTGGTTGCCTATACGATATGGAAAGGTGGACTCTTGTTAGAGGAGATACTTGCAATTAAAATCTTTATCCCGGCCTAAATTTCATTCATAATTGTTTGATATCGTTCTAACTTATGAGGTTTGACTCGATTGTCGCGTGAATGAATTGCACTTTTCCCGACAGGCTGCTGTCGGAACAAAACTTTTTTCAGATTTCGTCAATTTTCAGATCAGTTACATTAGGTTAAATGGTATGTCACTATTTCACCATTGCGGAATGCAGAGTGCCTGGGTTCGAATCCGAAACAATTTTTTTTTTGTTCCTCCCTTTTTGGCCCACCTCAGGATTTTTTACTCAAGATTTATTAGGCTGTAGGCAAATCAAATAAAAGAGACGGCTCAAAATACGATGTCAATGAAATTTTTTGGTAATTGGGTGGTCCAGTAAGGCATAACGTTAATTTAATAGCTCCCCTCCCCCGAGAACTCCCTTGCCATATCAACGTATTTGGTTCACAAGGGTCTCATACGAAAGCGCGTTCATTTTTCATTACTCGAGTAAATTTTGGGGGCAATTGCAGCAACAGCCGTGCGGTAGGCCTATTTATACATCCCTTATTAAATGCTATCAGTCGGAAGGCCTCAATTTTTTTTTAAAGCAGGAATCGTGCTGAATTTCATATGATTGAGTACTTTCACTCTACGGCCACGCCACGCCTACTAGTGTTTATTTATGGCTCTGAATCCTCTAGTATATTCCTTCCTCCATGTTTCCAACTTTGCTTTTAGCTGGCCATGGGAGTTGAGATCCTTCGATTTTGGGTTGAGAGAGTACACTCATCTTACCCTTGTGCGTGGAGATCACTATTTCTGAATTTCCATGCCAGAAAACTCGTTTGGTATTGAAGGGATGAAGGGTGGGCTAAAAAGTAGAAAGTTACTTTCCCACAATTTCCTTTTACAAATTTGTGCTCATAGCATGGTATTCATTTTTTTAGCAAAAGGGATGATGGTCACAAAAGACGGCATCATGCATCATAGTTTCTGATACCTGGAGGGATGTGAACACTCAACCGTTGAGAGAGCCATTACCTTGACATCTTTTGGTCTCTGCGGAAGAAAGGGCTCGACTGTACATACAGAAAAGAGCGAAAGCTTGCACCAGTGCGTCCCTGGGTTTATTATGGAAAAATGAAATCCTCGTCGTTAACAAAACTTTCTGAAATTATATTTTCGGGGTTATGCCTGCACAAGTTTTTATTACTTTGAAAAGCGTTTTTATTTTAAGCCTACTGTTAAGGTCCGCAAGCCCTCGAGATTATTGTACTTGATTTCTAGGTACGATGTTTATAATAAATTTAATTGCATATCATTCTGAAGTACGCCCACGTTTTCTGCTGCGTCCCATGGTGTGCCGGAAATGAGTAGTTGGCCCCCGTGCGCACACATAAGTCCGAGTTCGAACTGAATTTGGCCATAGTATTTGTCCCTGTGCCTTAGGTATACCTCCCAACTTTCACTCACGGTTAAAAGTTTTGTTCCGACAGCAGCCTGTCGGGAAAAGTGCAATTCATTCATGCGACAGTCGAGTCAAACCTCATAAGTTAGAACGATATCAATCAACTATGAATGGCATATAGGCCGTGGTATAGAAAGTGAAAATCATAAAATCGTGTTTTATTTTACCGCAGGCCCCTTTTTTGGCACCAACTGAGGGGGAACAAAATGATAAAAATGAAAAATGAAACAGAGTCGGTTTGGTTGCCTATACGATATGGAAAGGTGGACTCTTGTTAGAGGAGATACTTGCAATTAAAATCTTTATCCCGGCCTAAATTTCATTCATAATTGTTTGATATCGTTCTAACTTATGAGGTTTGACTCGATTGTCGCGTGAATGAATTGCACTTTTCCCGACAGGCTGCTGTCGGAACAAAACTTTTTTCAGATTTCGTCAATTTTCAGATCAGTTACATTAGGTTAAATGGTATGTCACTATTTCACCATTGCGGAATGCAGAGTGCCTGGGTTCGAATCCGAAACAATTTTTTTTTTGTTCCTCCCTTTTTGGCCCACCTCAGGATTTTTTACTCAAGATTTATTAGGCTGTAGGCAAATCAAATAAAAGAGACGGCTCAAAATACGATGTCAATGAAATTTTTTGGTAATTGGGTGGTCCAGTAAGGCATAACGTTAATTTAATAGCTCCCCTCCCCCGAGAACTCCCTTGCCATATCAACGTATTTGGTTCACAAGGGTCTCATACGAAAGCGCGTTCATTTTTCATTACTCGAGTAAATTTTGGGGGCAATTGCAGCAACAGCCGTGCGGTAGGCCTATTTATACATCCCTTATTAAATGCTATCAGTCGGAAGGCCTCAATTTTTTTTTAAAGCAGGAATCGTGCTGAATTTCATATGATTGAGTACTTTCACTCTACGGCCACGCCACGCCTACTAGTGTTTATTTATGGCTCTGAATCCTCTAGTATATTCCTTCCTCCATGTTTCCAACTTTGCTTTTAGCTGGCCATGGGAGTTGAGATCCTTCGATTTTGGGTTGAGAGAGTACACTCATCTTACCCTTGTGCGTGGAGATCACTATTTCTGAATTTCCATGCCAGAAAACTCGTTTGGTATTGAAGGGATGAAGGGTGGGCTAAAAAGTAGAAAGTTACTTTCCCACAATTTCCTTTTACAAATTTGTGCTCATAGCATGGTATTCATTTTTTTAGCAAAAGGGATGATGGTCACAAAAGACGGCATCATGCATCATAGTTTCTGATACCTGGAGGGATGTGAACACTCAACCGTTGAGAGAGCCATTACCTTGACATCTTTTGGTCTCTGCGGAAGAAAGGGCTCGACTGTACATACAGCCGCGATGTCGACACTCGATCAAGACCAGAGTGAGGATGAAATCAACGCTCCAGATACGCTTTTTGGCCAATGTATTCGATACGTCGTTACGAATCTAGACTCGGTTCTCACCGTTGACCCCGCATCAAATGGCTATGAACTGCCGCCGGATCAGGCTTTGCCAAAGGAGATTTGCGAAGCTCTTCTACTCGAATATCAGGCTTGCGGTCAACACATTAACGACCGATTTATTAGGTAAAAGTGTTAGGTATGCACAAAGAATGACTGATCATTTGATTAATAATGGCTATTTCCTGCACAGATTGTTCCGAAATTTGAACAACACGACGTTGCGTACCGTCAGACTGAGAAACGCGGCCATCACGGATGATGGCTTCCAAACGCTATTGAAGCACCGTCTGGTCGTATTGGACATTGCGAAGTGTCAAATGATTTCGGACCAGTCGTTGAACACGTTAAATGAGTTCGGTGATAGACTCGTGTCCTTGGTGGTGGGCGCAGGCGTTACACTCCTTCCCGACTCGCTCACCAATAGCGTCGTTACGCCCGCTGTAGGCAATAGCCGATCGGCAGCTCTTCAGTCGTATGAAGAGCGTGGTTACATTTTGAAAACGCCTAATTTAAGGCGACTTGCTGTTCGAAATTTGTACATTCACAGGTAAACTCAGAGCATCGTAAAAAAAAAAATCTATACAATTATAATCTTATTAATTATAATTTGCACTCAAAAGGGAGAAGAGATACTTTCCGTTACTTCTAGAGTCGTTACCAAATTTAATTGAACTCGACTTGTCAGGCTGTTCAGATGTGGATAATTTTGACTATGTCGATAAGTTTCAATGCCTCGCCTCTTTGACGCTACATAACGTATTCAAAATCCAGGATTCATTACCTTATATTTGCCAGATAAAAACCCTCAGGTAACTTTTTATTTTCACTTGTTATATACCGATCATTTAGAACATTACTTTTTCCATCTTCAATTTAGGCATTTAGATATATCCCAATCAAGCGATAAGATAGGACTATATGTCAAGGCCAACAGTACTTTGGCTTATATTGTGGAAAATCTTCCCAATTTGGAATCTCTGGATATTTCGGGGACGAATTTAGCGGGGACAGGTGGGTTCTAGTCAACAGAGTGGACCTTGTAACTTTTATCACCCATTTTTATCCGCTATTATTGTGGGTTTTGGAATCGTGGAGAAAAGTGTGTGACAATCGTTACGTAGAACTCCCCCTGAGCAATGTGACCACACTCCAATGAATATTCACAACATAAGAATTCAGCATGTATGCACTCGTATAACGCGTATAGAGAAAAAAAAGTGGTTTAAACGCTTCATGCCTGTTCCTTGAAATCAAGGAATCCTTGAAAATCTACTAACACGTGTTTTTATTGTATTCGAAATTGTTTTCAACGGTTCCTTGCCTCAAGGAAACCTCAAGAAACGTTGATAAATAAGGGCCTGAAATTTTCATTAGAGTGAGGTCACACACTGTGAAACCATGTGTGTTAATTCAACATTCCTGTTTGCAATTGTTAGGGATCGCCGAGCATAGTACATCGACTGGTCGGCTGGGTTCCGATATACCAGGGCTAGCATCCCGAGTAGATCGACCCTTGGAATTTCTCGGTTTGTACGGAACGCATCACGGTGCCTGCCGACGTCACGACATCCCTGCCAAAAGGGTACACTGATTCTTCACATTGTTTGAATTTTTCCGTATTCATATTACATGAAATATTTTAGATATCTGGTGATGCCAACGAAAAACAAATTTTGGTAGCAGCGAGCGCATACCTCGAACGACCAGACGTTCTGCAAAGGGTGCTGAACGATCTGTACCAAATTTTTAGATTCGAAAGCTGTCAAGATGTCCAGACTGCACTGTCCGTCGTACTTGAAGCGATGGAACGCCATTTAACCGCTAAAAATATACAAATATCTGGCAGGTAGGCTCACCTGTTTTACTATTCCCATTTTCTATCTTCAGACTTCGTGTTTTCCCCTCAGCGCTACTTTATTTTATATCGTAAAAAATAAAGACATGCCTTCGCTGAAAAATCGAACGAAACGTGCAATCGTAAGAACTCTATTGAATGGCATGAATATGCATCGAAACGATGACACGATGATGCGGAACGGTTGTCTCACGCTCTGCCAGTTCAAGATACCCCAGGATGTAGTAAGTAGAAGTTTAGCTGTTTTCATGTTTTGTTTTAACTGTCACGTGTGACTTCCCCGAGGTATTCGAGTACAAACGTCTCGTTGGGATTTTACTTCACGTCGTATCAGAAATGGAACAGGAAGGGTTCGTCCAAAGAATTGGAATTTATCTCCTAAACACGCTGGCCTGTCAAGTTGATAGCAACCAGAAACAAATACTGGGAGACATGGGAGCAATTAATGTTAGATTTCGCTCAACACTTTTGATCTTATATTTATGTATTTCATTTTCCTCTTTTAATTAGTATTTTATTATTTAAATGGTGATCGCAGAGAATGCTGTCCATAATAGACGATCGAGTGAAACGCAGAGTGTGCGATGACGTTCTTGAAGTGGCCTGGTCCGCTATGTGGAATGTCACTGACGAGACGGCTGTTAATTGTGAAAGGTTTTTAGACCTGAGAGGCATGCACTACTTCTTAGAATGCTTGACGGTAAGATTCAGCTTGTATCCAACGGAAAAATCTATATTTCTTCCGTTTGGTTTTAGTACTTTCCAGACAAGGACGAACTGATGAGGAACATGATGGGCCTTCTGGGAAATGTGGCCGAAGTCAACAATTTAAGAAGTCGACTGATGTCGCCGACCTACATATCTGTATTCACCGCTCTTGTTGATTCGAGCAGCGACGGCATTGAAGTAAGCTACAATGCGGCGGGAGTACTGTCGCATTTAGCTTCTGATGGCCCAAAAGCGTGGTCTATCGAATCTCCAACACGTGAATACGTTTTGAAATGTATGGTTGATGCCATTGAGCGGTGGTCGTTGACCTCGGAAAGAAATATCAATTACAGGTGCGCTATGTTCACTTGCTTCTCTCAACTTTGAACAAATCATTCCCGCCTCTTTGGTGTGACATTTAATTGAGAACCCAACCAATGAGGAAGTAACACATTTTCCTAAAATGTTTTTAGATCCTTCGAGCCCATCCTCCACCTAGCCAAAGTTTTCCATACCCCAGAGTGTCAGCACTGGGCTGTTTGGGCTCTCGCAAATCTGACCACAGTTTACCGTAAAAACTCGTCGGCGTTATCGTGAGAATTTAACTATTTCACTGACTTATTTTCTAACAGCGGCCAAGTATTGCTCACTCGTCGCGGCAGAGGGGGGCCTTGAAATATTGGCTAGTGTTGTCGAAGATCCGAACCCATACCCTAGAATCAAAGAATTGGCTATGATCGTCATCCAATGTTGTAAAAGTCACGCAGAAGATTTGGCGGCTGCGGCGGCGAACCCGGTAAACTGTTGCCCATCTGTTTGAACCGATCTGAGAAAATTATTATTTGGTTTTATTTCGTAGGTGGAAGGTCTCGAGCTGGACGGATAAACAATAAATTGGAACATTAGGCAAGTCCTTTTTTAAGCATACTATTCGGAATATCATTAATTCGTGGATACCCATTGAAAAATGCGGCAGAAACATTGTTGCATGATAAAATCATAACGGAGGACTAGACATTGTTACAGAAACAATGGACCCTAAATGGAACTTTCATAGGAATTCATTACGATAACTATTCTTAATTTTTGCTCAATAATCAAAAGTCGCGAAGATATAACTCGGGGTTCCCTGAATTTTTGGGTGACTTTTTAAGTTCATTTTTCATTTGTTGCCCTAGGTAAGGAGGCTCGCTTCTAGGTCCTTTGGTTGTGAACAGGTGATATACTAAATACAGTGTCCTTGCGACTTACGCTCCTCATCTATGCAGGTTTCCTTGAAATTGAACGGTCTGAACTCTGAAGCTTCACGGCTAGCTGAGAGTGCTTCCAAGTCCCGTTCGCATAGGGAGGCGGGGATCCCGTTTGCCACTCACATGGATCCATTTTAGGACTTTCACTGTTTCTCGTGGCCATCAACGTCGTGCCACTTGCCAGCATCCATAGTAGTTAAGGCTTGTCCACTGTTCTGTATGCGGACGATACCACTGTGATGCACTCGGATCGTGATACACGTTCCGCTCGGGAAATAGAGAATACAGAATGGAAATAGAGGATTGCCTGATGAACTGGCGGAAATAAAGGAAATTAATAATGAACATTTAATAAGTATAGTAGGAAACGGGTACCTTGTTGCTTGGCCTGGGAGTGGAGTTTGATCAAAGGGAAGCAGCGGAATAACTCCAATATTAATAAATCTCTCCGGACAGTTTTAATGAATACTTCTCTCGGTGCGGGCAGGACTCGGAAGGATGACATCCTGAAGACCCCTACAATAGCAGAAATGACATGTCTTCCCTCGACATGACAGCTCGATAATTCCGGATCTGAGAGGCTCGAACAGCGTGGGCCTTTATTAGAAAAAACGTGTACCTTGTTCCTTGGCTTGGGAGAACTGGACGACTGTGACAATCCGGTGAGCTTTCGATTTCTCGGTGTGTACGTGGGCCCTAAACTGACCTTTGCTTAACACATTATGGAGCTTGAAAGAAAAAAGACTAAAAGCCTATTCCTTCTCAGAAGATTGGCTCAGAAGAAAAAGAAACATTCCTATCCGCATTTTTCGAACTTTTTCATAGCACCTTGTTGCACGGCGTTTCAGTGTGGTATCACGTGGCCACCAGGCCTTTGCTTTCGTGAGGATTGGCGGAGCATTTCCTTAGGCTTGGTATTTTGAGATTCCTTTCTGTACACATATACCAGCGTCTACTATTGCTTTCGACACCGTTTGGAATATCTCGCAGGACAGCACTGGATGTAATGCACGTAACGTCCGATATTCGCAGTGGCATAACACTAACGATAATAAACTAAATAAGGAAAAGCCTGGTAACGGTTGGTGTGTTGTAATTGCGGCCAGCTACGTGAAAAATGCCCCCTCCCCATAGGCGCGTAGCCAGGATTTCTTTGGCGGGGGGGGGGGGGGTCCGATGTATGTTCGGTGCGGCGTGGGGGGGGGGTCCGATGTATGTTTGGTGCGGCGTGGGGGGGGGGGTATTTCCACTCTATGCCTACTCTTTTCAGTTTTTAACTACGTATTATTATTATTATTAACATTACTATTATCATTGTTGTGCGATATTATTCCAATGCGTGAGCAGAGAAATTGAAAACAAAAAGTCTCCTTCAGAACATGGGAAATAAATCTGAAATTTCGGGGGGGGGGGGTCGGCTACGCGCCTGCCTCCCCACCCACTGGGACACACCACGTCCATTTTTTCAGTTGGCAGAAAACGCTCAATTCATCGTGAAATCCATATATTCAGCACAAAACTGCATACGATGAGAGAATAAGGTTAGTCCAGCCTAAATCAGGATTCAAATTTTTTAGGGCACATTTTAGTATAGAAAAAATCGCGTTTTTTCGTTCATAACTCAAATAATATCGATCCCAGAGAATCGAGCTGCCGTGCATTTGATTCAGCACCAAAAACAACTTCAGAAATGACGTATGAAACTACTTCATCACTAAATGTAGGGCGTGAGAATTTTAATAAACTAAGCAAGCCAAAAACAACGTTTTTTTGTACCAATTATGTCATAACTCGAGAAGTAATCCTAGCCCACGGACTTGGGGCTGATTTTTATCGCTTCAGCCTATAGCCCATCAAGAAGAACATGAACCCGCGGCCAGCGCTCTCTCATTCGATACTTCTCTTCTACTTTCGTTACCGAATTGGTTTTCCCGCTGGATACCAAACATAAGAGTATTACTATCAAGCCGAATTCCATGGAGAGGGTAAGGCGAAGTAGTCAGAGGGACTAATCGGAGGAGGGCGAGGTTCATTCTTAACCTGACGAGCGTGTTTTTTGGTACCCGTGGTGACGAAACGGCTAGTTCCTATGTCACGTTCACCGGAGGTTACCTAGATAGGTAGAAGTTGCGGATTTTGACCCCAATTCCGTGGGTTTGGCACTTAAGGATTCAATTTCGTTGGTTTGGCTCATTCAAAACCCTAATTTGTCGGAATCGGCGTCCCCGAAACCTAATATCTTGAGTTTTACTCACTCAAAAATCCGATTTCCAAGGGTTGAATCCATAAAAAGCCAATTTTGGGTTGACTAATCCAACCGTCCTTTAACTTCAAGTTTCGTGGAATTGGCACAAACTTAACCCAACCACTTCTGTCCTGTTCTGTTTCAACGAATTCAAGAACAAATTTTGCCTTTGGCTCCTTAAACACCCATTCCGCCGGTTTGGCTCTTTCAAAAACCAAACGCGGGATTGGCTTCCTAAAAATAGCAAACTTCACTGATTCCGCTTTCACATCTTCAAAATCGAAATTTCCAGGGTATTGGCTCATTTTATAAAGAGCAATTTCGTGGCTTTGGGCCCTTTCGACCGCAAAATGTTGGTTGGTTGGACCATTTCGTGGGATTGGCTCATCCAAAAAACTTATTGCGTAGGTTTGGTTCCCTTACATTCCCGTTCACGGAGGTCATGGGGTTATTCTTTTTTGATTATTTTGTACTCAAATTTTATTTGTTGGTTGAATTGAATAGCCAGCCATTGGTAGTTGGAACAAGAAAAAATTGCTGACTAAGTTTTTATGACGGTTTGCATAATTTTTGGGTGCTATATAAATATACAAAAATAGATGAGTCGAAGTCAGGTTCCCCTAGCCTTCTTGCTCTAGCCGACATGGCGCCGTTAAAGATGAACCTATGGTTCATCCTGGTTTTGACCTGGGCCAAAATCTATTTCCAACTGCAGGTTAGGCGGAAGGGAACCATCAAATTACAGTTTGCACTAACTGTGAAACTCGCAGAAACAAAAAAACGCATTTTTATTTTTTGCGTCCCAACTTCATGCCAACCGCATGATGTTCTCACTTTCCGGGTTCCTATGCCTACTCTTTTCAGTTTTTAACTACGTATTATTATTATATTAACATTACTATTATCATTGTTGTGCGATATTATTCCAATGCGTGAGCAGAGAAATTGAAAACAAAAAGTCTCCTTCAGAACATGGGAAATAAATCTGAATTTCGGGGGGGGGGGATCGGCTACGCGCCTGCCTCCCCACCCACTGGGACACACCACGTCCATTTTTTCAGTTGGCAGAAAACGCTCAATTCATCGTGAAATCCATATATTCAGCACAAAACTGCATACGATGAGAGAATAAGGTTAGTCCAGCCTAAATCAGGATTCAAATTTTTTAGGGCACATTTTAGTATAGAAAAAATCGCGTTTTTTCGTTCATAACTCAAATAATATCGATCCCAGAGAATCGAGCTGCCGTGCATTTGATTCAGCACCAAAAACAACTTCAGAAATGACGTATGAAACTACTTCATCACTAAATGTAGGGCGTGAGAATTTTAATAAACTAAGCAAGCCAAAAACAACGTTTTTTTGTACCAATTATGTCATAACTCGAGAAGTAATCCTAGCCCACGGACTTGGGGCTGATTTTTATCGCTTCAGCCTATAGCCCATCAAGAAGAACATGAACCCGCGGCCAGCGCTCTCTCATTCGATACTTCTCTTCTACTTTCGTTACCGAATTGGTTTTCCTGCTGGATACCAAACATAAGAGTATTACTATCAAGCCGAATTCCATGGAGAGGGTAAGGCGAAGTAGTCAGAGAGACTAATCGGAGGAGGGCGAGGTTCATTCTTAACCTGACGAGCGTGTTTTTTGGTACCCGTGGTGACGAAACGGCTAGTTCCTATGTCACGTTCACCGGAGGTTACCTAGATAGGTAGAAGTTGCGGATTTTGACCCCAATTCCGTGGGTTTGGCACTTAAGGATTCAATTTCGTTGGTTTGGCTCATTCAAAACCCTAATTTGTCGGAATCGGCGTCCCCGAAACCTAATATCTTGAGTTTTACTCACTCAAAAATCCGATTTCCAAGGGTTGAATCCATAAAAAGCCAATTTTGGGTTGACTAATCCAACCGTCCTTTAACTTCAAGTTTCGTGGAATTGGCACAAACTTAACCCAACCACTTCTGTCCTGTTCTGTTTCAACGAATTCAAGAACAAATTTTGCCTTTGGCTCCTTAAACACCCATTCCGCCGGTTTGGCTCTTTCAAAAACCAAACGCGGGATTGGCTTCCTAAAAATAGCAAACTTCACTGATTCCGCTTTCACATCTTCAAAATCGAAATTTCCAGGGTATTGGCTCATTTTATAAAGAGCAATTTCGTGGCTTTGGGCCCTTTCGACCGCAAAATGTTGGTTGGTTGGACCATTTCGTGGGATTGGCTCATCCAAAAAACTTATTGCGTAGGTTTGGTTCCCTTACATTCCCGTTCACGGAGGTCATGGGGTTATTCTTTTTTGATTATTTTGTACTCAAATTTTATTTGTTGGTTGAATTGAATAGCCAGCCATTTGGTAGTTGGAACAAGAAAAAATTGCTGACTAAGTTTTTATGACGGTTTGCATACTTTTTGGGGTGCTTATATAAATATACAAAATAGTGAGTCGAAGTCAGTTCCCTAGCCTTCTTGCTCTAGCCGACATGGCGCGTTAAAGATGAACCTATGGTTCATCCTGGTTTTGACCTGGCCAAAATCTATTTCACTGCAGTTAGGCGGAAGGGAACCATCAAATTACAGTGCACTAACTGTGAAACTCGCGAAAAAACGCATTTTTATTTTTTGGGTCCCAACTTCATGCCAACCGCATGAAGTTCTCACTCTCCGACTCGAGAAATCCCCGGGTTTTATACTATATCCCCGGGGACATGTTATGTTTGTACAACCCTCACTATTGTAGATAACAAGAAGTTCCCAAGGATTTATTGACGCTACCGGGCCATTCTCCCCCGCTCGCCCCTGAGCTCGCCAGGTTCACTTACCGAGCGTAATTACCCCGGATCGAGCTGCTCCCGTCAATTTGAATCTTACGTACCATAACGCCCTTAGGGCGTTACAATCGTTTGACATTTTCATAGAATTTTGACGATGTAAATGAAGGAATACAGAATGCTGTAAGATTTGTGCGTGACCTGCCTAAAGGAGTAACGTAAAAAGGGTACCAGAAATCTAGGAGGGTACTCTCAAGCTTGTCAAATTAAGCTCGAAGTATGTATGAGGAGATTCGGTCAAAAACACCGAATTTCACTTCCGTAAGAGTTTCTCATCCGTTTTGGTCAAAACGCTGAAATTTCAAGCTTAGTAACCAAATAAGTGCACAACGAATGTTCCTGAATAACGAACGTAAGAGATTATGTCCCGGACGGGGCACGTCCCGTTCACGGCACTGATGTGTGTGCATTGAACTTAAAGCTCCGTTCAGAAGCTTTGTGCTATGCATCTGTGGAGTCTATGCAACCAATCAAATTAATTCCTTAGAAAAATGAAGCATTTTGATAGGTTGCACACACTCCACAGACGTATAGCATATGTTTTGTTTAATAAACTGAAGTGAACCCACACTCTAGCCAGCGAATGGAAGGATGATATAGCTGATACAGAGAGGACTTTAATCGCCTCTCAGCGTAATTTATAGTGCTTATTTCTGTGCTTTTAGTGCTAATGTACAATTTAAAAACAAAATTAGGAAGAACAATTTTTTAAAAAACAACAAAAGGCCTAAAAGAAGACGCAGCGGGCTGATATTTTTCTTTACGCCCGGCGGGCGGAATGAACCTCATGTCGCCCGCTCAAGGTTCTCCCAGCGGGCGAATTTCGAGTCTTTACGCCCGGCTGTACAAAACAATCGTATTTCGGAGATTTATTTAGGGGCTGACGCTAGATCACTGTACTGGCAAGAAAAAAAGAAGTGAGATCATGACCACGATTGAAGGCGGGAGCTGTTTCGTACAGCGTTGATGGTTGCTGTCAAAGTTATATAGAACACATTATACAGGGTGGATGCGTATAAGTGTAAAGAAAAAAATTAGGTAAAATTAGACCTCATTTACGACCGAAAACACTTCATAAACCATATTCAAAAATCAAAACCCTTCGAGATATGATTTTCTTTTTTTAAAGATAACATCATTTTCCTTGACAATGCAAGTAACTCGCTTCTCAATTGACATTCTGCAACTTCTGCTTGACGATGGATTCGGGAAGAGCACACTCTTTTCTGCCAGGTCTAGCTATTTTAGTCAAAAAACAACTATTTTCTGTGGCCTCGGCAGCTCCTCAAAGTTTTTCTAAACAGGAATTTTTATTTATTCAATGAAAGTCAGCCACCTCTTGTCCATACTAAACCTGCGCCTATCGACTTCCCATGGATCAGAAAAACTTCTTCAACCCTTGTCCCTTTCAAAATTACTCATGAGCATTTATTTAATTAATTGGAGATTTCTTGGCAGAAATGATAATTTTTTTTCTTTTTTTTTTTTAATAGAAAAAAGAATGATTTTTCTATTCAAAATCGCTTGTTTTGACCTGTGAATTCAAGCAATCCTTGCGAATTTCAACGTGCGAAAAATAATTAAAACATCATCTGAAGCGGTCATTGGATTGGAACTGTATGTGAACGCTCACCTAAGCATAAAAATATATCGCTTCGGCAACTGGCTGTCGTCGCTGTCGAATTGAGTGCATTTCACTACTATGAATTTCAGTAAATTAGTGATTATTTGGCAGAAATTGTTTTTAAAAAAGTAGATAGTCACACCAAGTGGTAATTTTTGTCGAATAACCGCAAATTAACTGAAAACGTCGAACTTCGTATAACTGAAATGCACTTTATTCGACAGCCATCTACCGAAGGGACATTTTTTATACTCTGATAGGCGTTCACAGTCATTTTCATTCAATGGACCACTTCAGGTGAGGTTTTCATGACGCTGAGCATGTTGAAATTCGCAAGGATTGTTTGAATTTTGCAGGTGAAAACAATCGTTTTTGAATAGAAAAACCACTCTTTTTTCTAAAAGATTGTCATTTCTGCCGAAAAATCGCCAATTAATGGAACTAACACTAGTGACATGAGTAATTTTGAAAAAGTTTTTCTGATTCATGGGAAGTCGATAGGCGCAGATTTAGTATGGACTAGTCGTGGTTGACTTTTATAATGAATTTCATAGAATAAATAAAAATTCCGGTTTCGCAAAACTTTCAGGAGCTGCCGAGGCCTCAGAAAACAGTTATTCTTTGACGAAAATACCTAGACCTGGCAGAAAAGTGTGCTATAATGTAGCACAAAATGCAGAAAATCTTCTGCTACAAAAGTAGCAGAAAATCAGTTGGGAGCTAGTTGCTCTGAGGAATCACAGATGCTGAAACAATTTTTTAAAATTTAAATTCCTCGCTCTTCCATTTCACGTAAAGGATAATGTTGTGCATCCACTTGCAGTAAGGAAGCTTAATTTCAACAACAGGACAAACGCGATTTCCTTTTGAAGAAATGGACATTTTTTTTGTCCAGATGTCGTAATTTTTTGAAATTACGGCAAGTGGACAATTTGATTACTGTAGTGAAGGGTTAAGAATGAGTTATTGTGGGTTGTGATCGAAGAAGCTGCACCGTCAGGAAAGAGTAAAATCCCTGTCACGCACATTTCTATTTTCAAGTAGACTATTGTAGATTTTCAGAAATCTAATTTCAGAAGAGCTGATCCGCAAGCCAGGGTTTTCAACGATGGACCGTCCCCCTTCGATTTTATGATGGCAATTTCGTTGTACAGAATTTCATATGGACGCGTCACCACGCACCGCTGTGTCAGAGGTCTTATGACCTTTGTTTCTATATTCCCCAAGAAGGCCTCCCTATAATAAATAATAGGATTATGTGTAATAAAAAATGACAAAAGTTTTTACGTTTGTTCTAGGTACAAGTTGGGTCCTTTACGCTTTCGCTTTCGGGTGGAAAAAAAATACATTTATTTAACACGGAAAAATATGTATATCTCTGTAAATATATTTAATTTATGTTACACATTATTAGGGCCTATACTACACAAAAACTTGTGAGAAAAAATGAACAAATGTTTACTCCAAAAACCTAACGATTTTATTTAAAAAAGAATATATGAATTTGTATTGTACGTACGCGTACAATCGAGTCCCGTTAGTGGAATCTCCGTTTTTTCTCTTGTTGATATTATTTATTAAATTTACCCTAAAACTAAACCACGGTATAATTAAATAAACGTACAAGTTAATTGCTACTGCATTTAATTTATTAAGTTCAGTCGCTATTAAAATATACTAAAAAATTGCTGTATTTCCTCACTGGGCTTTAATTTAAAGGAAGGGAAATGAACCATCACAAAGCATTACAGTATTACGGTGTTAATGAGCGCTTTCGTTCTGAAAATGCGTGAGGGCCTGTGCTCAGCTCCCTCATCGTCAACACAGCGGATAGAATAAGGGCGCACAAAGGGGATCACAAACAGGATAGGGTAGGATGTTGAGGGAGGTGGGAAAGGTTGATTGCAGACAAGTCAACCGAAATGATTCAGTAACTACCCCTTTTGGGCATTGGTTTGATGGTGAAAAGCTTGACGAAGAGTAAGTGGAGGGGTGAATGGATTGAAAGAGAGCTCCTTTTTTATCTTCCCCTGGAGCATTTTTTTTTCTTTCAATTTTTTATATTTCTATTTTTCCAATTTTTGACAACGAGACTAAACTTGTAAACATCCACTTTTCAGCCTATAGAAAATTTTGGATTTGGGAAAATGACGTTTATGTACGAAAAGCTAATTGAACGTGAGTTGAAGTTTCTGAATTTTTCGAAGACATTTTTGAATATTTGAATACCTTGCTTTTTCCGTAGCTTTGATGAAGGTCACTTGCACCGTGCACGCGCTCTCGACTTTTTTTGGCCAATGTGCGCAACGGAGATTTCTTGGTGATGTTCGCGAACAGTGGAAACACTCACGCGCATTGTTAGTAAATCGTGATACAACAATGTTTGCCAGTGACGGATCTTTTAGTGCATTTCATTCTGAAAATGCACTATTGGTCTCGTCGTGATGGTGGCAAACATGGGTCATGTCATGTTTTTTTCATGTTTCAGAACCTCTAGAACACGAATTCAGTGGTCTCCGGAATTCATATATATACTTTATACATATATACAGGGTGTTTCAGGACGAATGCCGTATATTTTAATATGTTGTAGTACTAAGTAATTGCGACCAAAATCACCCTATTGACATAGGGTCGCAAATGATTTCTCTTGAAGTTACAGGCACATTTGTGTATTTTTAGCCATTCGCTGTTTTTCCTCTAAAAAGACCTTACACCGACTAAACCTTTTTTTGTACCCTTAAACTGCCGACGTTTTTGAAAAGGTCATACAATTTTACTTCAGAAAATGTCGATCAACATCATTTGAGTTGCCTCCAAAAATTTCAGTAATTCGTTAAAAATGAAGAAAGCGGCGTTTTCCAAATTTCCTGTGTACGTCAGCGCCAGTTTCTGACCAAGTGATCATAGTGAACATTTTTCGCCAATTTCAGTAAAACATGTCCGTGTTGAGAGCTTTCAAATGATTTTTGAAAAATTGAAATCGCTCCATTTTTCAATGAGATATTGTTCCTAACGTGTGAAAAAACACAGAGTAAGTCATCAATTAGGCATAGGTGAACCTTCCTTAAACGCGTTTGATAACAGAGTAAATTTGTTGGCTTTTGCTAATTAATCGGTTTAGTAAGGGCCAATAAGATCCCTCCCTATCATACCACACCACACATTCATAAAAATCGGCGCTGAATTGCTTTCGATCGCGGCGTTGAGGTTTTCTTCCTCCCACTGGCGCCAGTTCGACTGTTGTTCATACCGTCTCGGGTAAACGTGGCATCGTCCGAAAAAAGAGTAAGAGGAACGGAATACTGATTCTCGAACACTCAGTGATTAAAAATAATGCGACTAATTTCGTCTCCATCGTGTAGATTTTGCACTTCCTGAAATTGGTACAGATAGTGAGTGAGAAATATTCACTCTGGAAAAAACACATCACAAGAAAACGATAAACAAAAGAGCAGCTGTTGGAAATGATTAAAATACGTAGGTGTTCTTTAGAATACATTTTAGGTTGATTTATTCAATGTACATACCAAGTTTTCCCCCCAATATCTTAAAAGTTGACAGTCAGGGGGGTTAAATTTGTTGGGAGTTTTGTCCTTTGTCACTCATAGTGCATTTCATTTTGAAAATTTAAGACAGGTTATTAAACTGAATAATCAGCAAAAACCAACTTTACTTTGTAATAACGCGTTTAAGGAAGTTTCACCTATGCCTTAATTGATGACTTACTCCGTGTTTTTTCACACGTTAGGAACAATATCTCATTTAAAAATGAACCGATTTCAATTCTTCAAAAAACAATTGAAAGCTCACGAGATGGAGATGTTTTACTGAAATTGGCGAAAAATTTTCACTATGATCACTTGGTCAGAAACTGGCGTTGACGAACACAGGAAAATTCGAAAACGCCTTTTTCTTCATTTTTAACGAATTACTGAAATTTTTGCAGGCAACTAAAATGATGTTGATTGACATTTCCTGAAGTAAAATTGTGTGATCTTTCCGAAAACGTCAGCAGTTTAAGGGTACAATATTTGTTCCGACAGCAGCCTGTCGGGAAAAGTGCATTTCATTCATGCGACAATCGAGTCAAACCTCATAAGTTAGAACGATATCAATCAATTATGAATGACATTTAGGCCGTGGTATAGAAAGTCAAAATCATAAAATCGTGTTTCTTTTTACCGCACGCCCCTTTTTTGGCACCAACTGAGGGGGAACAAAATTATGAAAATGAAAAATGAAACAGAGTCAGTTTGGTTGTCTAGGGAAGGCGGACTCTTGTTAGAGGAGTTATTTGCAATTAAAATATTTATCCCGGCCTAAATTTCATTCATAATTGGTTGATATCGATCTAACTTATGAGGTTCGACTCGATTGTCGCATGAATGAAATGCACTTTTCCCGACAGGCTGCTGTCGGAACAAAACTTTTTTCAGATTACGTTAATTTTCAGATCAGTTACATTAGGTTAAATGGTATGTCACTATTTCACCATTGCGGAATGCGGAGTGCCTTGGTTCGAATACGAAACAATTTTTTAAAAATTTTTTTTTGTTCCCCCCTTTTTGGCCCACCTCAGGATTTTTTACTCAAGATTTATTAGGCTGTAGGCAAATCAAATAAAAGAGACGGCTCAAAATACAATGTCAATGAAATTTTTTGGTAATTGGGTGGTCCAGTAAGGCATAGCGTTAATTTAATAGCTCCCCTCCGCCGAGAACTCCCCTGCCATATTAACGGATTTGGTTCACTAGGGTCTCATACGAAAGCGCGTTCATTTCTCATTACTCGAGTCAATTTTGGGGGCAATCGCAGCAACAGCCGTGCGGTAGCGAATTTTCAATTAATTCAAACCCCTCATCTCCTCCTCAGTTCCTTTTTGAAATTTCTCCTACAATTCAGCGACTGTTTTCTGCCAAATGTACAATGCTTTCAATATGATTCCAATATTAGAAAAACATGCCCGTTTTGTGAGCTTTCCAATGACCTCCTCAAAATTGATGTTGGTCCAATTTTGAGAGAGATATCACACATGAAATCCGAAAAAACAAGGTGAAACGTGCAAAATCTGTATGTTTGTTTCGGTAAAAAAAATTGTCTTTATGTACCTTAAACGTACCATTGTACTTACGAAAGGCAAATATTGCTTGGAATTTAGTCCGAAAATGTCACTTTAACGCAAAAATCGACGAATCCCCCCCCCCCCCTAACTCATTATTTTCGGTTCCGAATAAGATAGTTGAGGGGGGGGCTGGTTTTTAATTTTTTGTGCTAAAGTGATATTATCGAATTGAATCCCAAGCAATAATTGCCTTCCGTAAGGCACAATAGTTCTTTTAAGGGGACACTTTTTTACTGGGACAAACTTACTGATTTTGCTCTTTTGCACATTGTTTTGTCGGATTTTATGTGTGATATCTCTCTCAAAATTGGACCAACTTCAATTTTGAGGAGGTCATTGGAAAGCTCACAAAACGGGCATGTTTTTCTGATATTGGGACCATACTGAAGCATTGTAAATTTGGCAGAAAACAGTCGCTGAAATATAGGAGAAGTTTCAAAAAAGTAACTTTCGTCATATTTGAAAAATCATAAAAAATACTGAGGAACGTTTACAGCGATGAAGAGCACTGTTTTCTGAAGTGAAATTTTGTGCTCTTTTCAAAAACGTCAACAGTTTTTTTCTAAGCCCAGCGGTTCGGCCGTGAAATTGAGTTTTTGGAGAAAAAGTAGGCAGTCGCTGAAAAAACACAATTGTACTTGTATCTCAGAAGGAAAGCATTTGCGACCCTATGCTCATAGGGTGACTTTGGTCGCAAATACTTAGTACTACAACATACTTCAGTATATGCATCTCCTCCTGAATCACCCTGTATACATATTTGACTTCACAAAACAATTTACTGTGTCACCAAAAATGTCTTCACACGTTGTCAAACGACATAAAAACTTCTCCGTTTTCCCAGCTTTCCAACGGTGTACTCGAAAGTGGAATTATCTCCCTCCTTGGACGAGAAAATTCGAAAAGAAGCGAAAAAGTCATACATTTTGGGCTAAAAATGTCAATAATAACAGGTGCGAAAATTCAATTGTTTGGCTCTCTTTCTTGAGAAATCCAAGCTCTGGCACTATAAAAATTAAAATGTATTGCATTTGAAGAATAAACAACAAACAAACAAATTAATAAAATGGACGAAGAGGTGTGCGAATTTAGGGCGTCTGTTTGATTTTTATGGGGTCTGGGCTGTGATCGTCGGAGACCGAAATCACCGTCTTGCTGGAAAATAATTTGTTCCCTCAGCTCTGGGTCCATTCCGTCAAGAAGACGTGGCAATTCGACTTGCAGGAAATGCAGGTAGCCTTGCCCCGTTCCTTCAAAGAAATGTGGGCCTATGAATCGGTCTCTCCGGCCCATAAAAAACCAGCAGACGCCCTAAATTCGCCCACCTCTTCGTCAATTTTATTAATTTGTTTGTTTGTTGTTTATTCTTCAAATGCAATACATTTTAATTTTTATAGTGCCAGAGCTTGGATTTCTCAAGAAAGAGAGCCAAACAATTGAATTTTCGCACCTGTTATTATTGACATTTTTAGCCCAAAATGTATGACTTTTTCGCTTCTTTTCGAATTTTCTCGTCCAAGGAGGGAGATAATTCCACTTTCGAGTACACCGTTGGAAAGCTGGGAAAACGGAGAAGTTTTTATGTCGTTTGACAACGTGTGAAGACATTTTTGGTGACACAGTAAATTGTTTTGTGAAGTCAAATTCTTGGTTTTTTTGCATTAACGCAACGAAAACGTAACGTTTTCAGGCGTTTATGACAATTTAGAATATTGATTTTGCATTCATCCCGTAGAACATTTTCTGTAGATTACGAAACTTATAACAAATCGAACCGACCTCGGATTCGTGTTCTAGGGGTTCTGAAACGTGAAAAAAAGTATCACAACCCATATGTGCGACCATCAGGGCGAGACCAATAGTGCATTTTTTGAATGAAATGCACTAAAAAGAGGTTTAGTCGTTGTTACGACTTTTTAGAGTAAAAACAGCAAGTGGCTAAAAATACACAAATGTGCCTGTAACTTCAAGAGAAATCATTTGCGACCCTATGTCAATAGGGTGATTTTGGTCGCAATTACTTAGTACTACAACATATTAAAATATACGGCATTCGTCCTGAAACACCCTGTATGTATATCTTAATGGCCGTTTCCTTGTTAGCACGATAACTCTCGTAGAAGTTAATTTAGCGGAACGCGCTTTGGCACAAAAATCAGTAGTCATAAGACACCGGTCGGTATTGCATTTGGGCCAAATCGGTCAAGGTGGAGGGGGGAAAATCGGGCTTGAAGTCGTCAAAAAATCACTAAAAATCACCAGTTGATTCTAGAAGCATCATATTCGGTACGTATACTCCATGTTAGACTAGCCTTTGATTCCCATTTTAATTTTTTGAAAAAGTCAAGGGGGAGGGGGTGGTGCCCCCGGGGTGGAAGTAAGTGTGTGGTCTTGTTAGCACGATAACTCTCGTAGAAATTAATTTAGCAGAACACGCTTTATCTAAAAAATCAGTAGTCATAAGATCCCGGTCGGTATTGCATTTGGGCCAAATCGGTCAAGGTGGAGGGGGGAAAATAGGGGTTGAAATGGTAAAAAAATCACTACAAATCACCAGTTGATTCTAGAAGCATCATATTCAGTACGTATACTCCATGTTAAAGTAGCATTTGATTCCAATTTTAATTTTTTGAAAAAGTCGAGGGGGAGGGGGCGATGTCCCCGGGGTGGAAGTAAGTGTGAGGCCTTGTTAGCACGATAACTCTCGTAGAAATTAATTTAGCGGAACGCGCTTTGGCACAAAAATCAGTAGTCATAAGGCCCCGGTCGGTATTGCATTTGGGCCAAATCGGTCAAGGTGGAGGGGGGAAAATAGGGGTTGAAATGGTAAAAAAATCACTACAAATCACCAGTTGATTCCAGAAGCATTATATTCGGTATGATGATTCCATTTTGAAATAGCCTTTGATTCCCATTAAGTTCAGCTTAAACAAACTCGGCAGCAAACAGTACGAGGGAGGGACAAACATAAACGAAACAAATCATGGTCTCAACATTACTACTTCTGGGACGGCTTAGGGTATCCGTATACAAAATGAAATGCACTCTTTCCGACCGCCAGCTGCCGGAGCGATTTTTTTTTTTTTTTTCCTGAGGGTGCGAACTCGGGTTTACCGAGCCCGCCCAGTGCCTAAGCCCTTATGCGGCTCTCACACCATACTCTGACATTAGAGAGATTTTGCAAACAGCTCCGCTAACGCTATTGACATTTCAACCAACGAAATGTTTACTACTCTAGCAACGCGGGTACACAAAAATTAACTTTAGCGTTTACGGAACTAGAGCACTATAGTTATCACACAGGTAAGGACAGCCTTCATCTTGGGACCCAACGTGATAAATAAGATAAGGTGATTATGGTATCTTGTCATTTGGGAATTCAACGTTTAACGCCTAATATTGTGAAATATAATTCGTATAAGTGAAAGGATTTGTACTTTTCATGAAAATCTCGAATTTTTAGCGTGCGCGAAACACAGTGCGATGAACACGACCGTACCACAGCTGCCCATTCACGTGCATTTCGTCTACATAGTACTTAGTTGTTGTCACGTTCACGTTGTGGTTAGAACATATCATCAGAGGAAATTAATTCAACTTCTATTTTGAAAATTATTTATGAATAATTAAAGAAGGGTAGGAACCGACGATGAAAACAATCACCACTGCAAAAAAGACAAAAAAAAAAAAAGGCCGTATCGCCAGGGGCGTACCTAGAAATCCTTCCGGAGGGGGCGATTTCAGCAGTCCGCAGCCTACTATTGTCCGGCGGGGGACGGGTATTGTAATGAATGCCCTTCGTATTGCTTGGACTTCGCAAAAATTTGGCTAAAATCGGCCTCCCGGAGGGGGCGATCCACCTATCGCCCCCCTCTGGGTACGCCAGTGCGTATCGCTTTACATCTGAAAGTGTTAAGTAAGACTAATGAAAATAAATCGGTTTGGCAAAGAAAACGTTTTCGCAAATTTAATTTGCTATTAATTTTATTCAAAGAGGGAAAGGGTGGTCTTTGGCGTTACGACGTTTACGGGCTGAAGTCATAAAAACAAAATTAGTCACATTTTCAGTGACCCACTGCAGCAGTTCAGTCGATTTCCAATTTTTCTTATAGTATGTTCACTCCCCAACTACCCCAACAGCCCAACACACAGAGAAATAAAAAACGTTCGTTCATACAGGCTTTAACAAATTTTTGATTAAATAATTAGAACACAAATGCATTCTTAAAGAAAATCAAAACCAGAGGGTTTGAAGTTATCAAGAGATGATACAGTATCAATTTTATCTCCAGGGTCCCAATATGGAGGCTGTCTTTACTCGTAGTTTATAGAGACTTAACGGAACTGGTTGCAAAATCTCTCTATTACATCTATCAGCTGTGCACTTCACACCCGTACCCCCGTCACCCTGCACCCCGCGGGTGTTTCGATCAATGTACGGTTTGTCATAGGCGCACCGCTGCCGTGAACGACCACACCAAAGTTATATAGACTACAAGTTTCCCCACTCGTAATAACGCGCGGTCACTGAGCCTGTAGGGAAAATCGATCACTATAGAGAGCTCTGCTAACCAGTGGTGCAGTCATTTACTATGGAGCTTGGCTTGTTTTCAATGGGCCAACTTGAAATTTTTAATTACGATCTGCTTTTGCTTTCTATTTAGAGCGTGAAGTCATTTTTAAGTTTAAACTTGAGATAATTTTAGTCTCCCCAACGATATATTTTGACGTTTCTTTTAATCCCGGAAATTTTTTTTCTTTAAATCCCGGAAAGTTTTTGTCCCCCGAGTCATCAACTAACAATCAAGCCACATAACATCATTTAACTTATAAATGCTAAAAATTCAAAAACTCGGTCGGTATTGCATTTGGGCTACATCGGTTGAGGTGGAGAGGGGGAACAATATGGCTTGAACTGGTCAAAAAATCACTACAATTCACCAGTTGATTCTAGAAGCATCATATTAGGTAGGAATATTCCATGTCAAAGCAGCCTTTGATTGATAGCGGAACAAGCATTGGCCAAAAATCAGTAGTCATACGATATCGGTCGGTATTGCATTTGGGCCAAATCGGTCGATGGGAAGGGGCGGAAAATAGAGGTTGAAATGGTTTAAAAAATCGCTAAAATTCACACGTTCATCCTACCCCATCAAGATTTGGTTCAAAAATGCAATAAACACCATAAATTACTATAGATATGCTTCAAAAATTCAAATGAGGGGGGGGGGGAGATAATGAGGGATGTAATTTTTAAAAATAGCCAAACGGCACTCGTTTATCCCAGCACTCCGAAATTCAGCTCAAAAATTTAATGTATCAAAGGTCTTCGATTACCATCTAAATTTCTCGAAAAAGTTAATTAGGGGAGGGGGTTTCAATAGGGGATGAGATTTTAAAAAAATTGCCAAAATTCACACGTTCATCCAAAAATTTGGCGCAAAAATTCAATGTAACACAGCCCTTTGAAAACCACCGAAACTTTTCTAAATTGTTGAGTATGAAGGAGGGTCAAACATTTATGGAACAAATTATATGGTACCAAAATTATTACTTCTGGGGCGGCGTAGGGTTTAGGGTATCCGTGTAAACGAAATGAAATGCACTCTTTCCGACCACCAGCTGTCAGAGCGAAATTTTTTTAGGGACAAGGCCCAAGGAAACTGGCAAATCCCGCTCTAGAAATAATCAAACTTGAAATTCCTGCTCCAAAAACCATAAACAATTGATTTTTGCATAAGTTCAGGCCCATGAAACTTCCTCGTTCTTCAAAAGTTTATCTTTTTATTTACAAAAAAATTAAGCGTAATAAATACAAATAAAAAAAAATCAAAGAAACCATGTTTCTTTCACGGGCAAAATTTTTGACACGATTGTCGTATTTTCATACTTTTGGAAACATGCTGGTAAATAAATGTCCTAAACAGCTTGCTGGAATAGACCTGGGGTCCTACTCACAGTCAGAGTTGTCGGGGAAAAATGCCCCAAACGCGGTTGCTAAGGTGGGAGGATAATGTGATTTCTTATTTGTATCCGTCTTGTGGCATTTTCCCCCTACAACTCGGAATAGGCTCCCTGAAGTCTCAAGCTATTTTGGATAATTTTCTGTTCGCTTTCGATCGATTATTTTTATGAGCCTCATTGACCGAGGTCACAATAAAGTTCATTCGAAGCGTTATGAAGTACTGAACGATACTCAAAGTTAATTCTTCGGCATGCGTACAGCATCCTACTAGGGGCAATGGATGATTTTCTGACGCCTCCTTGACGCGCTCGGCCACAGAAAGGAAAAAGTCTGGTTCCAATGTGCGTTGGTTCGCTTCTTCCATCACTATTTGTTCGATTGGAAGCAGAAGCTCTACAAGTCCTCGGCCTGGGAAATTGAGCGCTTGGAAATTGTCTCTAGCGGTGATGAGAGTTGATGGCAGTTTGTCCGCAGTCAGATTCTTGACGCAATCATCACAGCGATTTTTTTTCAAAATCTGCTTCACCAAATAACCTGCCAAATACAGTAGAGCCTCATCCGGATTTTCTTTTTCTACAGGTTCTGTGAAATTGAAAAAAAACAAAAAAAAAAAACAGTATTCAGTCCATATCATCAGTTTTGGAACGTAACCTACCGGAACTTTCCAAGAAACTCAGTATCATTTGTTTTTTTATTGAAACCCAGTTGTCCTTGTTGGAACTCGAACAGTTGATTTCGTCAACGTCATCTTCGTTCATCAACCAAGAGACTAAGTCGCCGGAATCAACATTACTCCCCTTCGGCGGTTTTATTAATGAATATACGCACATTAATCTATATACGTATATGAACATAGTGGAATATGGTCGTTGTTTCCGCAGTGGCTTCGAACCATGCCAAAGAAACGCTGCGAAAATTTTGTTTGTATATTCTACTTGCAAGCTACCAAAGCGCTTCTTTTCTTGATTGTATCAAGCACCTCGAGGTTGTCTTGCGATGTTCTAGACAGCATAACGTAATGAAACCCATACTTCGTCATAGGTGACTAAAAGACCAACGTAAGTGTTATTGGGAATGAATGTACCCGCAGAGACCGACTTCAATTGGAGCAAAAAATCCAAAAAAAATTCGATAACCTGAGTAAATAAATTTGTGCGGATTTATAAAAAGGCTATCATACTCAAGTTTAAAACGGAAATCATACTTCTCTTTCTTTCCCACTCATTCGTAGCGCATTACACGGATGTCGAGACGTCATTGCCTTGATCAAGGCATTTATGGTTGATATAAAATGAACTGTGGCATCAGAACCTTGCAATTCATAGAGCTGCATGGCGGTCGCAACATCTAACCCAAAGAGCTGCAAAAGTGTCACACACTTAGAAAAGCCATACTATTCAGTGGAAGAATAATTAGTCACCAAGCCTTACCTGATAAGCTTTAGCTACATTCATTTTTTGAAGTACTTGGGGTTCAATACACTTTCGCTCAGTTTTGGACATACTCTTAATCCATGAGGGCCCTTTAAATTGTCTTGTAGCAAAACCTCTCTCCATAAACGGAATTCAACTTTTCCAGACGGGACCTACAAAACAAACAACGCAGTTTGAGAAAACAAAAACAAAAATAAACAATAAAACAAAAAAACGTTTTTTTGCTGGTCATCTTATTATCTTATTATCATCTTATTATATATTATTATTAATTTTTAAATCTTCTTTGGAGAAAGTTAATCTTTCACTTAACTTCATTTCATCCACGAGCAACACTCCTACAAAGTGAACATTTTTCATCGAATAAAATGTAATGATGACCAGTAATAACACTCAGTACCTCTCCTTTCTCCATCTTCCATGAATTCAGATTTTTTCTTCATCATTTGGAAGATGTTAGCTTGAAACCCAAAAGACGGCTTGATTTTCTTCATGTATCTGTATAAGGTGCTCGAGGAAGGCAAACTTAACACGTTGTGACTTCTCAGATAGTTATAGACTGATGAACTCTTAATTTTCAATAGCAGGCATTGAAAAATCCAGCTACGTGTGTATCTGACTCCGTTACTCTTGCAAGTTAGCGCTTTTAAAGCGGCATTCACGGCTTCTTTTTGCCCTTCAGGAAGAGTTTTAATTTGCTCTTTTATACCCTCTGTACTCTTGGAAGCGCACTCTCTACGTAAAGTAGACACTAAAGACGATAATTTGTCAATCTGCAGTTAAATAAATATTACATTTTTATTATTTTAATGTATGCTTTACTGTCCCACAGGCGCTATTCCACCATAACCGCAACAAAGAACCGTCACCTTTTACTTTAAGATTCACCATAATTTTCTTCATAAGCTCATGGAGCTATAAGAATATTAACGCATGCTGGACAATACAGACAGAGGGAATATGTCTACGGGTAACTACAGACAAACGAAGACTCACATGAATGATTTATGTATAGAGCACGAATGGATGAACCGCGCGAAATACGACGGCGGTAGATCGACACGAAATATGGACGGGATAACGGCGACGGTTACACAGGGAGACAATGAGTTTTGACAGATGGCGACATTGAAACGAATAACAACGAAAAGAACCTTTGAACTTAACCGCTTCAATTTACGATTCTTGTACAAAGCAGAGCGTCGGATTTCCATGGGGATCTTGCATTTTATGTTATTAGTAATAACCTTTGTCTTGCAGAATTTGCACAAGACGTCATTGTTGGTCACAAAACCCATACACTTCTGATTAGTCCTATATTTATGTACGTGAAAATAATTGGACCCACGGCAAATTTGTGAAAATAACTGAAAGGAATAATTGGAGAAATGAATGATTATACAAAATGGCTCACCTATTTTGCATATCGGTAGAACAAAGCCGCAAGTCATTGACGATTTCGAGTAATTGAGAAATGTGCGTAGTTCCCGAAGCAGTCTCATACCCTTGGATTGTCACAACGATACCTTTAATAGTCACCTAAACATGTTTTAATTAAGTTTTAGTTGCATAAGTGGATGCCTATACAGTCACACTGCTTACTTACTTCAATTTGTAAATCATCCCGAAGAACAATTGTTTTGATGTTTTTTAAATCGGGGGTCCACTCCTGGAACACTGCTCCCTTCGGCAAGATGAATTTTCCCCACTGTCTAGAAGGAAGTACAATATCTAGAAATTCCTCAACGACTTTGTTGAACGTAAAATTTTCCACTGCCGTGGCATCTTCAACATAAACTAAGCTGCCGGTGCTCGAACTCGAAGGGATGGTTTCCTCCAGCGAAGAATGATTTGGTTGAGGCTCCAGACTTGGTTGCTGTCTACTGAGTTTCTTTGGATCTTCTCTGGGCTTCGGAGGTTTTCTATTTTTCAGGATTTTTTGTACGCTGTCTGGGCAGTTTGGAAATACCCTGGGAATTGCGCCCGAACGCAGTTTCCAAACATCTCGAGGTTTGGAAACGACACCATTTGGCAATTTATTTTCGAAAAATTTTACGAGGTCCTCTTCTTGAAAATGCAACGCACACACGCGATCCACCAAGGATAGATTTCTGTCTTTCCTGGGAATTGCATTATTCCAAGCTTGAATTTGATCCTGCAATCGTGAATTAACCAATGTTTTGAAATACGTATATCAATAAATGTTTGGTAGGTTCGTAGTCCCAATTTCGGAACTCGGAAGGAAGTTTACATAATGAATGAGTGCAATTTTGGATTGGCTCGCGGAGCAAACTTCAACTGGACATTTTTCTAGATTGAAATGACCTACATTTATGCAAAGGAACACTTCAAAACTGAAGGAAACGTACACAATTTCAATTTTGTCCCCATAAGCCTTCCCAAAATGGGCTTAAAATTCGCCAATTTTGAGGAAAAAATGAATCTCTGTCAAACTGGTTTTTAATGGGGAAAAAATAAACTGTTTGGACGCCCACTTCGGGAAATTTAAGTTTAACAAATGTCTATGAATAGAATACGGGCCTATAAGGCAACAACAATTTTAAAGCAGCGCCCCCCCCCCACCATAAATTCAGGCATTTTGGCGTTTACGCGCCATATACAGTTAAAGGGAAGTATCATGTTTTCACGAACCTGAAAGTCCACGTACGGACGAGGGAAACGAACGCGGCATTCATTTCAAAATAAATCAATTTCCCGGGTTCGGGACTGGTTTTTGGCGATACAAACTGATAATGCCAAAAAGAAAATTGGGTGTTTCTGCTTTCCAGATTTTCCCCGATGCTGACAAGGCGAACTGACCAAAAAAAAAAGGGCTGTCCACAATTTTTTGATGTATTATCCAGAAAATAAATTAAATTCAAATCGGTGATGTTCATATAGTTCCCTTTACATTCAAGGGCGAAATCGTTTCCCAAGGGGGAAACTAAAATGCATAAAGCATGTTCTACAGGACATTTTTCGCGCATGTGGTGCCGTTCACAAGATATATGCAGTATATTATGCTATGCGTCTGTGTCGTCTATGCAACCTATCAAAATGCTTCATTATTCGAGGGAATTGATTTGTTTGATTGCGTAGAATTTTCTGACGTATAGCATTAAGCTTGTGCAGGGGCATTGATGAAGGAAATGTGATTGTTTCTTACCTTTGGTACTCGAAAGAGCGGGACATTTCTTAAGCCCTTCTCTTTATTCTCTCTTGTTTTCTTTTTGTAGCCCGTATTACAGTTGGGTACGAAACAAGACATTTTTCTGCGTAAATATATCAAGTCACCGAATTAAATCAATTTCCGTCATAAATATATATTATAATTTAGGTAAATAAAGTATAAAAATCTTATTCGAACTTACCGACAAGCTGTATACAACTTGAACCACTAGCACATGCTTGGACTTAACGTTGCTTTTTGCGAAATGTAACTGTTCCACTGTTTACAGAGCACTCTAGCGGGAGCAAAAGACGGAACTGATGAAGTGACCGTCTTTTTTGACTGATAAGGCGTGAGTGGGGAAACTTGTATGTCTATATAACTTTGGACCACACGAAGCCAAGTGAGCCGCATCCTTATTAGTGAAATGGACAATAGCTGGATTAGAACCCAGGTCCCAGGCCCGCTGGGTTGCGAAGCGACAAGAGAGTATTGCATATGTTACAGTTAGAACCCGAAATCCGTTAAAACTAGTTTTGACTAATTAATACTTAGTTTTTGTGGTTATTGTTTTGCCAGCTGTTGTATTTGTTGGCCAGCTGCCAACAAGCGATATCTTTTGATGCTTAGGTGAGCGTTCACGTGCAGTTCCAATCCAAGGACCGCTTCAGATGAGGTTTTAATGATTTTTAACATGTTGAAATCGCAAGGATTGTTTGAATTTACACGTCAAAACAAGCGATTTTGAATAGGAAAATCACTAATTTTTCTAAAAAGTTGTCATTTCTGCCGAAAAATCGCCAATTAATTAAATAAATGCTCATGAGTAATTTTGAAAGGGACACGTTGAAGAAGGTTTTCTGATCCATGGGAAGTCGATAAGAGCAGATTGAGTATGGACAAGTGGTGGTTGACTTTCATTGAATAAATGAAAATTCCTGTTTCGCAAAACTTAGAGGAGAGGCCGAGGCCACAGAAAATCGTTGTCTTACTATACTTACTTTTTTTTAAAATAAAATGGCTAGACTTGGCAGAAAAGAGTGTGCTCTTCCCGAATCCATCGTCAAGCATGCTTAGCTCGACTTTTTCGGATTTCGTGGAGGGGGTCCAGATCTCATCATCCCTCCCTACTGGTTATGCCTAAGCTCCTGGCTAGAAAATATTCGGATGTGCATGTGTATGCATTAATCTTATCACTGATTCCTTCAATATGGTGGTGAGAGGCCGAATTCATCGCCGATCTCACAAATCCCCCACTGTAATTTTCAAGAAGATCACTCAGCCCTTCCTGCAGTCATTAAGGCGAATAGCGATGGCCTAATGGTTTGTTTTTCGGACAAGAGATGGCAACACTTTCAGTGGGGAATTTACATAGCTAATAGTTTTGTGAAAAGTGAACTTAATTAATTTTTCAACTTACCACGTTTACTGAAAATAACGTAGAAGTTGCGGAAATTACTTTACGTCTGAATATTGCAATTAGAAACGCATAAAACGTGGGATAAAAAGTTTGAAAAAAATATTTTTGATAATTATGTGTACAGCCCAGGAAACTGAGTGACAATTAAACAGATCTGTCCAAACAGATCGAATAAATGTTGATTAGTTCTGGCCAAAACGCGAATATTGTGCGATCAAACGTCAGTTATTCAAGCGGGGCGCAAAAGTGCTTAGGCAGCAGTGGGTGGTAGAGGGATGATTGCAGTCCTCGACCCGCCCACGGCCCAAGCCACTCGCTAGAAGTATAAGTACGTCTCGCTCTTCCCGATTCTCGGTCTCACACTCATTGGTGGATTTCATTCCTTCAAAAATCCTTTCGTGGAATGAAAGAACCACCAGAAATAAAAGTTCGTGACTGCAGTAGTACGATAGGGAAAAATAATTTACGGCTTAGCGCGAAAAGAAGGGAAAGAGTACCGAAGAAGCCTTGAACATCTCATCATAATATAAAAAATTATACGTTTGTTCCTTTGCTGAAATAATTGAAATTTAGGCTGCATTAATTTAAAATTAATGATATTAATATAAACTTGCACAAAGTAATGTCCCGTTTTTGACACCATAAAAGCGGGAAGTGAATTTCGGAAAGAATAATGAATGTACATCACCGGCTTCATGCCAAATGAAGGAGTGGGTGAGCTACTGAGCGTTTTATTATTATTTCGCATCGGAAACGAGGCGCAATCGACAAAATTGAGTCGTATGAAATGAACAAAAACGAGCACGACCTTATGCTTGAATTTTTTCAATCACGTGGTCATCAATTCAATAGAAATCATAATTTCCATGCATAAACTGGTGAGCATACTTATGCTCAAAAAAAATGTGAGCACACTACGTAATACATAGGCCATCTCAGGGCTGAAATGGGTGCCTGGAGGCAATTCTATAGCTCGTGATGAAAAAAATTATGTAGCTTCATACTTAGTACCTACTGGATTCCGTCAAACCCGCAAATTTTGATATTGTAGAGCTCAAACGCGCGAAATTAACCTTCCTTTGAGACGAACTACGTGAAATTTGGGGCTCCAAGAGCCAAAACTCACGAAATTTTCTAAATGTGGGATGAAATATCATAAATCCAATAATTTGATTTTTCAATATGTCGAATTAGCTAAACCTACTAATAAAGAGCCAGGCCTAAAAGATGATTGTGGATTATGAAAAAGCCAAAATGAAAGAGCCAAGTCGATCTAGAACCCAAACCTGTGAAATTTGGTTTGAAAGTGTCAGAATCGTGAAACTTGGTTTTGAAAGAACCAAAAACGCGAACTAGTACTTTTAAAGAGCCAAGCATGCAAAATTGTAATTTCTAAAGAGCGAAACCCATCAAGTTGGTTTTTATGAGATCTAATGAGTCCGCCATTGAAGATCCAAGCATGTAAAATTTGGTTTTGGTATGAGTAAAACCCCGAAATTCGTTTTTGGGTGAGACAACCCTCAGATGTTGGCTGTTCGTTTTGGTCTGCTAAATTGATCCTTCTGAGAAAAATTCCGTGCTTAGTTTTAATACGAGTCAAACCCTGAGCGTCATGCAGATGCAGTCATTTTTCTCTTTAAAATATTGTTTTGACCTCCTAATTTAAACATTCCTTGCGATTGTAAAGGATGCTAAAACTCTTAAAATCTCATCTAATGTTCTCCTTTGAATGGAGCTGGATGTGTTCGCATACCCAAGTATCAATTATCAAAACATTGTCGCTATGACAGCTGGTTGTCGTATTAGAGTGCATTTTATTACATGTTAACGGGTTTCGATGTCCTGTTGATAAAATTGATCCAAGAAGTGGTAGAAACTTTTTATTTCGATTTTCTCCCAAAGACTGTTTTATAAATTCACATGACCAAAATATCTAACGTGTCAGTTACTAAGAGTATAAGTCAAAAAATTGAATTTTTCAAGAGAGCGTTCCAAACTTTTCAATTTAAATAAAACCCAAACAATACTGTTAGGTAGTACATGTCCCCTTAGGAATACGAATTCGGTTTTTTTCGTGACTTATACTCTTGAGAACAGAAGAGTAGAGGCAGGCTGTAAAGCTGAGTGCAAGAACGGAAAATGGCTAATTTTTGACTTATACTCTTAGTAACTGACACGATAGATATAATGAAAACAAAAAAAAATTCGCTCCGGCAGCTGGCGGTCGGAAAGAGTGCATTTCATTTTGTATACGGATACCCTAAGCCGTCCCAGAAGTAGTAATGTTGAGACCATGATTTCTTTCGTTTATGTTTGACCCTCCCCACGTCCGGAAGTGGCATTGTACTCGGCTTTAGACATTGTTTCACACAAAAATTTTTGCCAAAGGCATGCGAATCCATTCTTTAATGCATGGCCTATAGGTCTGTGGAAGCATTTTTCTGCGTAAAAAAAAAAAAAAAAAAAAAAAAATTCGCTCCGGCAGCTGGCGGTCGGAAAGAGTGCATTTCATTTTGTGAACGGATAGCCTAAGCCGTCCCAGAAGTAGTAATGTTGAGACCATGATTTGTTTCGTTTATGTTTGACCCTCCCTCGTACTGTTTGCTGCCGGGTTTGTTTAAGCTGAACTTGATGGGAATCAAAGGCTATTTCAAAATGGAATCATCATACCGAATATAATGCTTCTGGAATCAACTGGTGATTTGTAGTGATTTTTTTACCATTTTAACCCCTATTTTCCCCCCTCCACCTTGACCGATTTGGCCCAAATGCAATACCGACCGGGGTCTTATGACTACTGATTTTTGTGCCAAAGCGTGTTCCGCTAAATTAATTTCTACGAGAGTTATCGTGCTAACAAGGCCTCACACTTACTTCCACCCCGGGGGCACCACCCCCTACCCCTTAACTTTTTCAAAAAATTAAAATGGGAATCAAAGGCTAGTCTATCATAGAGTATACGTACTGAATATGATGCTTCTAGAATGAACTGGTGACTTGTAGTGATTTTTTGATCATTTCAAGCCGTATTTTCCCCCCCACCACCTTGACCGATTTGGCCCAAATGCAATACCGACCGGTGTCTTATGACTACTGATTTTTTTATGCTTAAAAAAGTAACCAATGCTTGCTTCAAAAAATCAGTAATTTCTCAGCTTACATCGCACCAAATCCAAAAAGTGCCCTAGTAGCAATGAAATATGTTTGAAATATTTCTAGTTGTATTTCCAACACATGACAGAAAAGGTGTTATTGGCCGCTTTTTCATGGATTTAGCACTGTTTCGGACAGTTTTTCAACACGTGTTTGACATTATGTTATGACATATTTTCATCATGACGTTGTAATGTTGTCAATATCATTACAGATTCATGTTAAAAATGTGTTCTCATCCACGACACTAACACGTGTTAGTCATATTTCATACTGATGTCAGTCATCTATCGAATGAAAGCTTCAGATGCTCGCGTTCATCGGCTATTGGAGTTAGAGTAAGACCGTTTTCATACTTGAGATTCCGGTATCCGATTTCCGTATCGAGGATACTAAAAAATTAAAAATACACTACAGTCAAGGCGCTCCTTCACACTTAGATTCCGGAAAAGCATACTTTTAGTATTCGATTCCGGAATCTTAAGTGTGAATGAGCGCGTTTGCCGTATTGAATTTTTAGTATCCTCGGTACGGAAATCGGATACCAGAATCTCAAGTGTGAAAGCGCCCTTAGTGCTCTAACTCCATAGCCACTGACGCGTGCGTTTGACGCTTCATAGGAATCAAATTTAATTAGAATATATAGACATCGTATATTAAACCACAAAGTAGTTATTACAAAGAAATTCTAATGAAGTTAGAACCCAAAATAAGTCTTGTCCATGCCTCTACACGCATCAGCATTTTGCAGCTTCTTTGCTTCAGGTTTAGCAATAAAACCCTATGTTATTCCCAACCTGAGAAAGACACGCTTTTGAAACGTCAATTAATTATTCCTTTTCTCTTTGCCGACAAACATTTGTGTTGTAAAATCTGTAAATTAACTCAATAAGAAGGACGCCATAATATCGTTTTGTTACACCTTACCAACAATCAAATTGGGCAGCCTAGACGTGTTGAACCCGGTTGAACCATAATTTCGTTCTTTAGCGTCAGTCATCATCATGTGTCTCCAACAAGACGAGGTAGATTAGACGGCTGATGCTTTCAATTTCCACAGCGTGAGGGCTTGGGACTAAATATTCATGGGAATTTGAACCGATTTGAACTCATTTTAACTTTCAGGAAAAAATGAAATGCACAAAACAACTTACATATGTACGTTCCTCAATATATGGTAACCGGATTTATAATAATTTATTTGAGTTTTGAGTGAGCTATTAAACTCGATCTGACTAGTGAAGCCGAAGTTCTTCATGTCAAAAATATGTCATCACATAATGTTGAAAACGTGTTGGAAAGCTTTCCAGAACACTGAAAAATCCATGAAACCGCAGCCTTTTCTGTCACGTGTTTGAAATACTCCTAATAACACTTTTTTGTTTTTCAAAAATATGTTCAGCTCAATGAGTTTGACATGGGTTTGAAACGATACAGCCGCCACGAGAGTCCCATTGTGTTCAAAACACAAATTTCTACGTGTTCAATACGTTTTGGACAAGAGTTTTTGAAATATGTTGGTCAGTTGTGTTGGAAATGTGTCAGAAAGATAATTTCTGAAATATTTCAAATTATAGGTGTTAGAAATATTTCAGACAACTTTCACTTGCAATGATTGCATTAGACACGTTGTTATGTTTCTAACATATTTCAGAAATATGGGCTTGCTACTAGGGTGATGCCATTTTCACAAACTACGGAACGTTTCCTTTAGGATAGAGGCCATTTTATTGCTTGAAATAATCGTCAACACCCAGAAATCTGGCATTTTTTCCATAAATTTACGTGTCCTCTAAAATTTGTCTTTTTTACGAAAAGTCGCTGTACCCAAACAGCTTTCTCAACAGATTTTCGGTAGATCACAAAAACTTCCCCGTCTTCTAAGTTTCCTTTTGGCGTGTTCACATTTCATGTTACCACTGACGTTTCTCACAAAAACGTCACGAGAATGCACAAAAACCGTGTTTTTACGAAACATGGACCATTGTCTACGGTATTCGTGAAGGGTGCAGGGAGATCGGCGGTAAGTGAGAACAGGATATCTTACCATGGAGAAGGCAAGAGGCATTCGATTTGACCCCTTCCCCCACCAGTGATTCATTAAATTGTCGCCATTCAGGGGGGGGGGGTATAATTGAATGCTGTTTGCCTACGATATCTTCTCCTTCCTAAAATATTCTGTCCTCCCTTTCTAAAACAGTATTTTGACAGAAAAATATAGGCAATTGCCTATGTGCCAGGTGCCAACAATATTCGTGAAGGGTGCTCAGAGATCGGCAGAAATGCATGGGGGGGGGGGGGTCAAATTGAATTTCTCTTGCCTGCGGTATCTTCTCCATGGTAAGATATCCTGTTCTCACTTACCGCCGATCTCTCCGCACCCTTCACGAATACCGTAGACAATGGCCCATGTTTCGTAAAAACACGGTTTTTGTGCATTCTCGTGACGTTTTTGTGAGAAACGTCAGTGGTAACATGAAATGTGAACACGCCAAAAGGAAGCTTAGAAGACGGGGAAGTTTTTGTGATACACCGAAAATCTGTTGAGAAAGCTGTTTGGGTACAGCGACTTTTCGTAAAACGGACAAATTTTAGAGGACACGTAAATTTATGGAAAAAATGCCAGATTTCTGGGTGTTGACGATTATTTCAATCAATAAAATAGTCTCTATCATAAAGGAAATGTTCCGTAGTTTCTGAAAATGGCATCACTTTTTGGATTTCGTGCGATATAAGCCGAGAAATTGCGGATTTTTTGAAGCAAGCATTGGTTACTTTTTAAACACAAAAAAAAATCATAACTCCGGAACGGATCGACGTAGGACACTTCCAAAGGTACCATTTTACCCCACTTTTAACGTAGTTTTACCCAAAAATTTTTGTCACACTCATACGGATCCACCCTGTATATAAAGATATATATATATATGAATTCCGGAGACCACTGAATCCGTGTTCTAGAGGTTCAGAAACATGAAAAAAACATGACATGACCCATGTTTGCCACCATCACGACGAGACCAGTAGTGCATTTTCAGAATGAAAGGCACTAAAAAGATGACGCCACAAATAGCCCCCTACGGGGAGACTGGAAGTCTCTCGGAAGCGAAGCGCACTTGACGTCGTGATGTGTGACATGAGGGATTGAGAGAGCGATGAGGCAAAATGGTTGCAACGTGCGGCTCTGGTGGTAAAATATAAGCAGGTTTGAGCCGGTCGATGTTGACGGTCATATGCTTGTTGTTAACGAGGAGGGTGAAGATTTTGGAGCTTCTCTTCACGATGGGATACGGTCCCGTGTAGGGTGGTTGCAGACTGCGGCGAGTATGGTCAGCGCGGAGGAATGCGTGGGAACAGGTATCGAGGTCTTGAAAAATAAATGGTTTTTGTGACGAGTGGTTTGAGGCGGGGACTGGACAAACGACAAAGATCCTCCATTTGCCGACGTAATTTGACTACGAAATTCGAGGGATCTTCAGGATGGGTAGGAGTGCGGGGTTGCAACAGCTCACCGGGAAGTCGAAGGGGTTGACCGTACACAAGTTCTGCTGGTGAAGTTGTGAGATCTTCACGAAATACGCTTCGGAGGCCGAGAAGGACGAGGGGAAGTGCTTGTAGCCATGTCATAGAAGGGTGGCACATGATGGCAGCCTTGAGGTGTCGGTGAAAGCGCTCGACTAAATCGTTAGAGCTCGGGTGGTAAGGAGTTGAGCGTAGACGGTGAGCACCAAAAACTGATCCGAGTGAGCGGAAAAGGTCGGATTCAAATTGTCGTCCTTGATCGGTTGTTATTCGAAGAGGTGAGCCAAAGCGAGAAAACCAGCAATTAAGAAGCCCTTCAGCGACTTTGTTGGCAGTTGCATCTTCCAGGGGCCATACCTCAGGCTCCAACTTCCAACCTACCCTAGAACTTGTTGGAACCGTAATCAAATCATCTTCTACCAATAAAACGTAATAGATTTGTTTGTTAATGTGGTAAAATGGTTCTGGAAGGGTTCCGAAGGAGTTCAGTATATGTTGTTACAATAACAAATCCATTTAGGTTTACGTTTTTGCCTATTTTTTTTCTCTCTCACTCTCTCTTTCTCCATATCTTTTTACTCATATCTGTTTTCCAAATTTGTATTTTGTCTTCCTACCACCAGGGAGGGACAGCCCCTCACCTTGGCGACGCCCATGTTGCGATCAGATCCAAGATTTTAAACCGCAATCAAAGGCTTTTATTTACAAGTGCTATAGAATCACTTGATTCAGCCGCCTACATCCTTTATTCTCTTTTTGTCTTGATTCCCTCTCACAAAGCAAGTCCTATTTGAAGGGAAACGTGTTACTGATTATAGCTGTCACATCATCCCGGCTTCCTTTTAAATTTTATTTCCAGTGTTGACTGTTCCGCGAAAATGAATCCATTTCCTCTTTTCATGCTCTGGATCAAAAGGCTATAGCCTCCTGCTCACAACAATGTTTCAATCTGTGACTTTTTTGCTCCTTTTTCTCCCGCTCACTCTTTGTTAATGGAATCGAGAAGATAATTATCCAGGGAGAGGATTTGCTTTAAGTTCACGAAAGGGCGACATGGTGTGCGGGCATTTTAAGGCACGTGACTTTTTTTTTTTTTTTTACTTATGAATGGTGAGTGGTGGTGGTGGGAGGCGTGCAACTCGTGAGATCTCTGACCGCAGGCTATATCCCACACAATCTAGGTCCGCTTCAATTGTCACTTTATACTCTCCTACTATACCTACTATTCAAGAGAAGAGATTCAGAATTGTAGCACGCTCAGCTTGGGGGCTGGTTCTATGGCGGGGGAGAAGTAGTTACTGTTTTTTTAACTTGTTCAAAAGAGCTCTTTGCGGTAGTTAATCGAAGAGTCGACTTTAAAATTTATTGGAGCCATTAAAAAGTGTTCAAAATAAGGCTTCTGAGAAAAGACGAACGGTTATTAAGGTGATTTCGTTTTACACATGGGAAATTAATTTTTAAATAACTTTCTCCATCCGGGAGGGATGATTGGTAATTATTTTTAAAAAATCCTTAAAAGGATCAAAAAGTGACAGTTCTAGCATTGAATCATTCTCAGGACCGTGCTAATGAGGTCGTAAAATTGGCCCCTCCTCCCCTCTAAAACTACCGCGGGTTCATAAATGAGACCATTTCTTGCGTGCTTTCATGTATTTTTACGACGTTAGTTGTGGAATGGTAGGGGGTTTGGAAGCTTCATCACCTAAATCATTCTCAAGAATACTCGAAAAGGCAATTTGTACTACAAGGCGGACACCTTGTTCAACCATAAAAAAAAAAGAAAGAAAGAAAATGAATTAATGGTGCTATGGTAGCCTACTGGAAGGAGTGTGTATCGTACATTGTTTCATTGTTGGAGTTTCCATTTTTCACTCGTAAGACTTGCCTCAAAGGTCGAGCGAGTTCTTCATGTTTCTGCTTGGTACAATAATGCTGAAAACGCGTTCAAAGTTCGCAGTGTAGGGTGGAATAGGTGGAAATATCCCCGATTTTGGAATCCTTCGGCGGCGTTTATACTTTAGTGCAGTGGCGTGGGGGGCGATAGGTAGATCGCCCCCTCCGGGAGGCAGTTTTTAGCGAAGTTTTTGCGAAATCCCAGCAACACGAAGGGCATTTATTACAACGCGAGTCCCTCGCCGTTCCTCAGTGGGCTGCGGACTGCCGGAATCGCCCCCTCCGGAAGGATTTCTAGTTACGCTCCTGCTTTAGTGATACGATTTCTTTTTCATATCGCCGTCACACTGTTCCAGACTCTGTCCTCTGTTATGAGACGGCGCCTCATCCGCCGCATCAGCCGTAAATAATCTGAAAAACACTTTTTTGGAATAGCTCTCGTATCTTCTTGCAGGCACTCAAAATGGGCATAATTGCCTAATTTTTTAGTATACCAATTGATTTCTCTAAAAAAAATTGCGAAGGACAAGAGTAAACTAAGCACGAAGTACCTATTAAACTAAGTTACTTCATCCAGTTTTAGAGGAATTTGTCAGGCGCTGGGAGCCACATTGCTATTATTGTAGTCCAGCTAATTTGATGATCTGATGAGGAACTTCTGAACGTTCGCTGTGGTATCTCAGTCAAAAGTGGTCGATTTTAAAATTTAAAAAGCCATTTTGTAGCTTACAACACTGGCATGTTTTTACAATAATTTAACCGTGCCTTTACCACCGAAGACTTCTGAAGATTAGTCTTTGAAGGAAACGGTTTGTACTTGTAAATTTGTACTTTTTCGCTTTTTCAAGAAATAAAAGAAAATACTTAAACATTAGTTCGGTTAGTTGCAATAGCGTTTCTTAAACCCAAAATGTCTGCTCTTTTCAGAAATGTAATCGGTATTGTTCTGTTACGAATGGCTAGGACGCTAGAAATGATTATTGACGAAAAGAACGCGTTTGGCCGAAAAATGACAAAAATACCTGTAACGCGGAAATGAAGCACTTGCGACCCTATGTTCATATGGTGATTTTGGTTCGTCCTCGTTAGTACTACGTCTGGTTAAAGTCCTGATCATTCCTCCTGGAACACCCTTTACACCTGACACATAGGTTCTTAAGTTATTTCTTCAATTCTGCAGCATTCTGGTCACACAAAATGCCTTAAGGCTCCAATTGACCGCATTTCCTGATTAAAATAACTTATGGCGTTTCAGGCGCGGATCCAGAAATGTGTCCAAGGGGGAGCGCACTTCTCAAGCTATTCGAGTGTATGGGAGGGGGGGGGAGGCTTCTCCAGTATCATCTTAATAGGTCTATTCGTTTGTCGCCCCGGACTATTCCGAGCAGCACGAAATTTTGTAACCTCGCGGGTTATCATGTGGAATAACGCGAAAAAATAATGGAAGGTTAGTACTTTTAGTGCTATTGTGCAGCTCCGGACGATGAACGAATGGACCCAACGCGCTTCCGCACTGTTGAATCGAAATTGAATGGTTTGACGTTTGAGCAACTCAAGTTGAACCGTTGAACGTATGATTGAATTAATGTGGTCTTGTAGAGTGGGTAGGAAAGTTGAATCGTCCGAGTTTAACTCCGTTTCAACATAGTTGCTGTGGATGGAGCTATAAGGCCTAAATTCACACTCACAGTTAAGCCTATTCAGCTGCTCAAGTTTGAAATCAAACATCACGGTTTTTACTGGTGGCGGTTTGGAAAAGAAAACTAATTTTGAAGAAGAAAACTTGGAAAAGAAAATTAATTTTGATAAACGCATTCAAATTAATGTATTGTAATAAACTGAACATTTGCTATAATAGCATAATAAAATGAAAAAAAGAGACTACATTATTGGTCAGTCCAAAACAAATTCTATTTTTCTCTTCTTTGACTTGCAAAGGGCGTTAAGGCCCGTTCACAAACTCTATGTTTGTGTTGTGTGGTGTCTATGCAACCTATAAAAATGCTTCACTTTTCGAGGGAAACAATTTGTTTGGTTGCATAGAATCCAAATCCACACAACGCGAACATAGAGCTTGTGAACGGGCCTTTATAACTGTTTCTGGCTCGACGTTGAAGTTAAACGGAGCTTTAAACCCATGTGGTCGACCCGGGACTAATTCAAGTTTACTATTCCAAGCTTAAATGATAGCTCAGAACAGATTAGGCCAGTCCAGCGAATGGTTGGAACCGTTGAGTACAGATAAATAATAGAGGGAGCGTAAACGAAAAATTGGCCCACTTAATTCCCTCTCTCTAGGGGTCCAAATAATGGGGTGAGAAAACTATTGGAAACGATCATACAAGTCAAAGCATCGAAGTTTAAAAACGAATTTTAATTTAAAAAACTACTGCGGCTTTTACTGAACGGTAAAACGGAGTTGACAGCTGAAAGTATCATCTGCCGAAGATTAGCTTCAAATTATAGATCGAAAAGTTTCTTATGGACCGAAAGAAGTGGTAAATTCAGTTAACATTCTAAACACATGTTCCTAGAGCCATCTGGAAATTTGGGCCTTCAGGGTCCAGCATTAGAAACTTGTCAAGCTATAGTAAAAAAAAAAGTGTATATATCATGGGAAACCCGCTGGGAATAATGCTGAAAAAATAACGTCTGATAACAGTTCGTTAAGTGATCTTTCACTATACATATCTTAAGTGTTTTAATTTCGTCCAAAACAGAATAGATTTCCTGTCCAATCGGAACACGTACAGTACAGACAGGTAGCCTACGTAGATTTCCAGTGACGTGAAGTACCCTCATAGAACCATTATCATTAACATAATATACCGTTATATGTTTAAAATGCTCTTTGGATGCACAGTTTCATCATTACAAGCTTTAAACAAATCGTAAGCATCGTTTCACTCAGGTCATGCGAAGGTATAATAACCAAAAATCGAAACTAAACTCCTTTGGCCCAGGGGGGCCCTTGGATCCGCGCCTGTGGCGTTTTCCATTCAATGCAATACACTATAGTTAGAGAACCTATAGTTACACACAGGTACTGACATTACCCGCCATGTGTGGTCCTTTAGAGAGGAAAGGGCTTGTGATTGGCTGGTGAGCGTAACCTACATGACCGGAGCAGCGAATGAAAGATATCAAATCTATTTGATCCCTATGTGGAGGGGGGGACCAAACATGGCGGACTGTCAGTATACTCGTAGGAACTTATAGAGCCTTACTATTGGCGACGATTGTAGCTAAGGGATACGATATCTGGCGGCGTTTCAGAGAAACATTGAGTCCGGTACTCCATGTGATTTGTTGTTGCCGTTTGACAACAAACTACAACAAAGATCTTCTACAATGAGGAAGGTCATGCATCAAAAATGTTGGTCAGTGACACTTTTTTACTGTGAACTACGGCTAAATAATCCGGCGGTGACGAGGAGGCCTCGATTTTGTACGTTTGGCTCCAAGAAAACAAGACGGTTATGCGGGTACGCAGTACACCCGTAGAGAAACTTTCACTGTCGGCTATTTGTTGGAGCAAAAAATCTCGAAAACACCGATTCAAAAACATTTTCGACCATTTTGCCGAACCCGTTCCGTTCTCTGAGCACTAAAACGAAACGGCGAGCGGGCGAGTACCAATAAAGAAATGATAAGGCGCTCGTGGGATGTCTCTCAAGGGTGAAACCAGAGAAAACTACATTGTCTTTGGATGCTCTTCCCGTCGTAACCGAGACACAACATTGTCATTTCATTGTTTCCCAAAAATTGAGGGTTCAACGGTCTCAGCTATCAATTAGCCCAGTGTTGGGAGAAAGTCGACCGCCGAAAGGCTTGGGAGCTTGCTTGACGTTTGAGTATAAATGTATCAGAAACCATGTTCTTCTGTTCTCGTCACTTTAGGCCAACTGATTACGTTTTCCCAGTATGTTACGGACGTTGACCACGAAAAAACACTTGAAAAAAACACAAAACTTGTTATCATTTAACATATGTAGAGAGTACCGGTTTCATTATCACACGACACTAGCGCCGCTAATGATAGCTACAATCGCCAATAGTGTGGTGTAATTTTTCCACCCGTCCTATCTGAATTGAAACACATAATTATGGAGAGGACGCGGCACTACACTTGTGTAGTGTGTTGAATGGAAATCGCTATTAATACGTTCTGATTTGAGGGCAACTCAGAAGTCAAAGAGTACATACTCGAGTAAAACATTAGAGGCAAACGATGGAGGGGGGCTTATGTAAAATTCGAATAATCATGGCTAATACATATAGCTTTGAAAAACAATTTGGCTGGCAGAATTCCACACTCGGCACGCATAAAATAATGCATTCGGGGTATTCTTATTGAGAAAGTTTTGCTTTAAGAACTGCAGCTGAATTACTTCCAAATCTCTGCCATGCGTAAATGCCCAAATTTCACAGGCGTATAGAAGAGAAGATTTAACAATGGAGTCCAGTAACTTTTTTCTTGAATTTGTAATCGATCTACTATTAATCAACATACATATTCTTAACTCTATACATATAGCAGACGCACTTCTACCCTTGTTCTTGAAATACTCCACTGCTTTAACAAACTTGCCAGAACTCCATAGCATTTGGTGTTTTACCTGGCTTAAGTAAGAGTGTGAGTGTGGCACAAAAATGTTTCCAGTTCTGAGGGATTTAACCTTGCTAATAATGAGGTAGATAGTATAGATTTGCATAATGGGGCGTGAATAGCTTCTGTATACGGGTGTTCATGAATTAGCTGAACAGAAGAAAACCAGTTATGGGGCACACCATTTGCCATCGAAATTACTATTTGGAGTTTTTGGAAATTCTGCCTTGTTTCCGAGATATCACACATTTTATGATTTTTTCATAAATTCCGTTTTTCCCCACTTAGATGCTGACATACCCTCATAAAATGGTACTAGCCTAAAACTAATCAGCTCATTGGAAAGAGCACAAAATTTCCATTAAATTGTGTTCACTTTTGGGTGAAAATTACCTTCGTACTTCACGTGAGAGCAGCCGATTTACCAAAGAAACTGGTGACTCACATTTCCATACATTTTTTCGACGCGATTTTCACCTCTTCGCCACAGGGAAGAAAAAATTTGAAATCAGTGGAAAAACATCCTTATTTTGTAAGCTTTCCAACGATGTGTAAAAGTTTACACTTACAGTATTTTTCCGTTGAAATATAAGTAAAAAATTTGAAAAATCCCAGTCAGAAATCGTGGAATTCAAGCATTTTTTCAGTACCATTATAACCGAAGGAACTATTGTTTTCTTATTTTATTTATTTTTTTGACTTAATTATTTATCTTTTATCTTCTTAATTAATAATTTAAGCTCGATTCGTGAACTCATCCCCTCCTCCCCCAGAATAATTACGTGGGCACTCATATGAGTGGTGGTGGGGTTCTCTTTCGGAGGGGAAAGAAACTTAAATTATTGACTAAGAAGATGAAAGATGAATAATTGAGTCACAAATAAAATAAAAGAAGAAAAAAATGTCTCCTTGTGTAATAAAATATTGTGAAGAAATGCATGAATTTCACGTTTCCTGGCTGAATTTTTCAAGTTTATTGCTCATATCTCAACGGAAAAATACAGTAACTATAAATCTTTGTACATCAATGGAAAGCTTACAAAATAAGGAAGTTTTTCCACTGATTTCAAATTTTTTCTTCCCGATGGCGAAGAGGTGAAAATCGCGTCGGAAAAATGAATGGAAATGTGAGTCGCCAGTTTTTTTGGTAAATCGGCTGCTCTCACGTGAAGTACGAAGGTAATTTTCACCCGAAAGTGGACACATACCATTTTATGAGCGTACGGCAAGCCTTTAAGTGGGAAAAAAGGGAATTCGTGAAAAATCATAAAATGTGTGATATCTCGGAAACAAGGCGGAATTTCCAAAAACTCCAAATAGTAATTTCGATGGCAAATGATGTGCCCCATAACTGGTTTTCTTCTGTCCAGGTAATTCATGAAAACCCTGTATACGTTGACATCTTTCTCTCTCGTTGGTAGAATACAGCTCTAGTCAATCTCGTACCTGAATTTAAGATGTATATACCTGCAAAGAAGTTTATTCGTGATCATAATAAAATGATTTCGAACCGTGGAACCTTCCTATCCTATACTCGCATACTCCACACCTCCTGAACCACCCTTGTATTAGATTTTAATGCGCGTGCAATACACACAATGCACACTGCGCTACACTATTTATCCTATCTTCTGCGTTATACAGGGTTGGCACGAGGAGTTCTAATAGTCTTACGACGCAGGATTTCTCTTTTTTGAAGAGAAATTCCCAGTCAATCAACCCGCTATTTATATCCTTTCAATATTATACCGACAGCTCACCGAAGAAGCGTCATTAAACTTCTCTACCCGGCTTCGTGTCACTTCTTCGATTTTTTTTAAAAATCGTATTTATCAGAAGTAATGAGCCTCCTTACAATATCCTTTGTGTGAGAAGGGAGGGGGGCTCCAGAACTATCTTCGTCATCGTCATCGTCCTTCGTCGTCATTTTAAATATGGCCAGTGGTTATCAATATCAATCATAACGTTAAAAAAGACGAGGGTCCAGTGGCACTCACCTTGGAACTGGCTAATGAATCTCAGTTGGATAGTAGGCAATGAAAAGGGGTAGACTTGTATCAAACTGCGTCGGAAATGATTCGGAGAAGTCGAGAGAGAGAGAGAGTGAGTGAGTGAGTGAGAGAGAAAAGATGCCGCTCCGACAATTTTCATTTGTATTTCATTTTATGGCTGTGCTACAGTGGAAATCAAGGAATATATTTCTCGGTAATTGCTTTTTACTGCTTGTACAAGTTAAGGAGAGGTCAAAATGACGGTGGTTTTTACGAAGTAGTTGATTATAATTATATGTTGTAGGTATGAGGCCGAATACCCCTGCCAATTTAATTGCGACGACATGATTTAATAGTAGGTTTTTGAGCCCTTTTATTGTACCGAAGGACTCCCTTCTCCCACCCGTTCAATTCAAGTGAATCACGTAATAACATTCGGTTCAAACAAATTGCATCCCCCTATAGCGTGGTTATTGTCATTCTTCGGGGGCGGAAAAGGCAGCCTCGTAGGATGAAGGGGGGGGGGGCGGAGACTGAACAATGGAAGCCGCGTGACCTCTCTTTAACGCCCTTGTCACAACATTGTCACGTATAGAACTACCCTTTTAAATTGAGTTACATCCAAGAGTTGGGAGACCTTTCCGATTTGGGGCGGGGGCGATAAAAATCTGAGACGTAATGGTATGTTTTCAGTGAATTTAATTGCTCAAAAGATTTGGGCTTTTATTTAATTTATAAAATTATCGTTCAACCAGCGTGTAATTATTTAAACAGAGGGGTTGGGGGTGTGAGAAAGCGGAGGGGCGTGTTTTGTGTGGTAAGCAACTGTCAGCTCACGTCAAACTTATAATCCGGTTACATCTGTTCGTGTGTTCCCGCTAAATCTTTTTTTCTAGGCGCCAAGCTTGAGACGTTTTGTAATTTTAATTGGACGTTATTACATCCGCAGGGCAGATGCAATCGCATCGTTTCACACCTGTTCCCGGCGCCTCAATTATTATAACCAACAAATCAACCCACTCAGCCCGTTGCTTTCGTACAAATATTGAAATTGATGATCAGTAGGTGGAGGCGGGAATTGAAAAGTCGAAGGTGCCTCCGCAGCATAAATCAAGGATGATTTAGAGCTGTGCTTGTTGTCTCGCAGGTAGCTTTTCGGCCCTTTAAAGACAATACAAGCCTCCTACCCTGGCCAATTAGCCCGGTGTATCAACATAAACATCTTGTAAACTTTTTGTTTCAAGAGGCCTAATTAAAACGTTAATTTTTTTCATCATTTCGTAACCTTTTGAGCCAGCGGTCATAGCCAACCAATTAAAACAGGTACGTAGACAATGGCAAGAATGCTTACATGATGACAATGGAGCTTCTGATGAGTTCGCTATTCGAGAAATCTTGCTTCTTGAACCCTCCGGACCTCTTTACCCTCTTTTCATCAAGCCTTTTGTCATTGTATTTGAGAGGAGCCACCCTCCTGCCTCAACAACCTACAGAATCCCATCCTATCCACTGCTCTTCCTCCTCCATTGCCGTCATGCGCCTATTATCGGATTATCGTTCGTGGGGGGGTTCCTCTCTGATTGCTCTATTCAACCCCTCCCTACCCCGTTTGCTACCCGAAGAGAGTTTGAAGGGAAAGCTCTTCCTCTTGTCTTCTCCGTCGTCCCTCTTGTTTGCATAAGTATATACCTTGATTTTCTCCCTCTTGGCCCGCTCTCCCCGCCCAACTTGGCAAGAAACATTGTCTGTGAAATAAGGGGATGGAAAATCTCTTGATGTTTGCTGTTACCTTAGGGAGTCCCTTTCTCCTTCTCATCCTTCTGTACCGAGCCAGTAGAGTTTGAAGTTGCCTCTTTTCAAAAAGCCTTCCCTCTCCCACTAAACCAATCTCGCAACATTACAAATAACAGGGTGGTTTGTGCAAATAAGGGCGACCCATACCTTTTATTATGGGCTTGCCATTGGCCCTCTTATTAGCTCCACATTCGCGTGATGAAAAACGTTATTTTCACGACTGTACGTATGGGCTTTGACAATATCTCGTGTTAACAGCCTCATATTGTTTTTCAGATTGATGTAATAGTAGTTTTCCTTTAGTCTCCATTCTCCTTTATAAAGTTTTTGTTCCAGCTTCATCTTCATGTTTATCTTCTGTACTATCCGCGTGGACCAATGGCGAGCAAACGATACGACTCGTTTTCATCTTAACGAAAGATGGCTGTAGGCTCCTTCGTATTTAACCATATTCACTATTAATAAACGCTCGCCCTTTAATTTAACCCTTTAAGGTAGGTTTGGGTCTGGACGTTTTGTGTACCTCATATTGGACACCTAGTTGGAGACTGCGCTATAGATGAAATGACCTGACTTTTGAATCGGAGTGGGCTAGAACACGTTTATGAGTTGAATAAACTCCAACTGATCGTGGTAGGACACGTTTTTCCCGGCTTTTTTTGCGTTGTGTCCAACATAGGGAACACTTTCGGGGTTTTCGACGCCATTTTGTTGTGGTTTTCAGTGTTTGTTTGATTCCGGAAGTTAATGTCAATGAGCTCGGCGGAACTGGCAGGGAGATTCTTCCAATTTTTCGCTGGTAAATGGTAATTTATACTTCATATTCTTAAACTGAGTGCCCCATAAAATGCAATTATGGAATGTTAACCCTTAACTTCCTGCTGAAAAATGAAAAACTGCTCCACCGTGCATACCCTTTTTTATACTTTGTCTCTTCCTGATTACATGTGAACGAGTTAATTGATCTTTAACGAATGGATATCGCATGCTGAAAAGGGTTTTAATGGATTGATGTGCTGGTAAGGAGCCAATTAAGTTCGGCCAAGAAAAAATTTCGAGGTAAATCAAGTTACTTTAGACACCGTTAGATTTTTCAAGTATAGAACGCTTAGTGTCCAATATTAAGCACGTGGTTTGGGTGAAAGGTGTCCCGAGTAGGGCCCACCAAGAGTTTACTACATTTTCCTAGTCGCATTTGTTTGTTTGTAATGCCAAAATGTTCAACTAAAATGTCGCTAATTTATGTTTTATTGTTCGAACAATTACCTTATTTTAGTATATTTTTGGTCAAGTGCTAACAAGTTGAAGAAAAATTAATTCAAAATGCTTAATTTTTTCGGACAGCATGATATGTGTCTCGTGTAGCGAACACCATTAAATTCTCTCTGAAATCTTTATTAATGAATTCATGGCATAAAAATTCGTTTTTCATGGGTCACTGAGTGTATTACAGTGAATTTGAATCACTACCGACGCGATTTTTGAAAAAATGTTGAGGGGTACTCCCGGGGTATAAAGCAGGTGTCCAGAATACGACGCACTAAGACTTAAAGGGTTAATAGTAGTTAGTTGGTTAATCACGTGCTGGAGTAGAAATAGGGTTTTGGGGGCGCGAATGCTCCCCTAGTTGTCTTGTTGGGGCATAGCGGCGCCGCTGGCTGCTGCCTGAGGCTAGAAAATGATCACGATGAAATGACATTAAAGAATTACCATTCGTACCTTTCACAGCAATGTCAAAAATAATATTATTTTCGCTTGACCTGCGGAGAAAGTGGCTATTTTCACCATGGCAACCTCACGACGAAAGAAACACTTTAATCTCAGCGTGTTATTTGCTTACTTTACGTCACGGAGTGAACGAAAGTACTTTGCGTCACTGTTATAAGTGACGTGTTTGGAGTGAATCGTGGTGAAGTGCCTCACACCTCGCCGGTCAAGCGAAAAATAGCGTTCACAACTCGTGAGGAACGTCTTTACGCGCTCGTTGTTAGTAATTAGCGAACTTGGCTTCGCCTCGATTGCCAAACACAACTCGCGCGTAAAGTGACGCTTTCCTCACTCGTTGTGAAATACCTATATACTACTAAATACACATACATATTGTTAGTAAAAGCTCTTACATTTACATATAGCTTTTTCACAAAGTTGTGGATCTCAAAAAATATCTCTGTGTACGCATACACACGGTGAGGATTTCCCGTTCATGCCAGCCTCACTGGCCGCCCGGAGCGTGCGGACCCGACTTCAATTCAAGGCACCTTGAAGTCACCATACGTAAGTTGAAGTTGTAGTCCACTTCAATTGATGTCAAAGTCTGGACACACGATCCGGAGACTTCCCTGTGGCGTCCGCGTACTCCCACGCGTAAAGCATGCCCATAGCCGTGAGAAATCGAAAACCCCCTTTACCAACAACTCTCACACTTTCGTAAAACCGAGCCCATAATAATCAGCCTTCGCGTAAATTAATTAATTTTTAATGTAATTAATTTTAATTAATTGAATTAAACTATTTATTAAAAAATAAATGAAATTATTAAGATTAATTAAGTAAATTTAATTAATTTACACACTTTTCCCAAACTATAGATTACATAAAATGATACAAAATTTATAAAAAAGAATCTAGTTTTAACAATATTTTGTTCCTTGCATAAATGCGGCATTTACAGTACAAAAATTTTAGCTGCACGCCTCCTCCTAAAGACGACTACACAGTAGATTACTCTCTTAATTAATTGCTACACGCTTTTGAGCGAAAACGTGATCGATGCGCAAATCGATCAATCCACCCGCACCTGTTCAGTTTTCCTCGTGCCGAGTACGAGTTTTGCTCATACGAGTGATAATTGGGATAACCATTAACCACGTATGAATGGAGTTGAACAAAAAAAAAATCGGATAAGTAAATATCGTTAGATAAGCCGGACCAGAGGGACGCAAAGGATTCATCCAAGCGAATACTCGAAGGCCTTCAGCAGGGTTGTCGGATAAGGGCTTGCAATTCGGTATAAGGGAATGCGCGGAGGAGGGTCGGCGATCTGATTAAGTTAGTGGGATGGGTGTGGAGTGCGGAGGAGAGGAAAAGGAGTCACTCAGTGATCAACTCCGACAAATTTATAAGAATTGTGGGGAGGGGGATCATTAACTAAATTATACCTTTTTTCATTCCTTTATATATCCCTGTTCGGTGAAGGGCATTACGCACACAAGCCAGAGGGGCTAGAGGGGTCTTTCGGCGGAAGTAAAGTGGAATATATTCAAGCGGTGAACTCAGAAAGGGGAATACCCCCTCCTAAACTAGGATGGTAAAAGCAATCGAGCCTTTATTGTGTAACCAAGGTTGTAATTAGGTTTAACATCGCCTTCCGTTGATTCATTGCTCCCTTTAATTTTTCAAACCCCAAAAATGATCGTATATCCAAAGATCGAGCAAGAAACCGGCTGTGGAGTTTTGAACTCATGAGCTTAAGCCCATTTTCACCAACAAAATTGATCTCGTTTAAAGTTGATCGTGATTAGTTGCCAATGACGACCCATATGAATTCTGATATAAGTGTTGTTGATCGTGGTTTAAGAAGTTGGTGAAATCGCGGGCATTAGAATAATAAAAATAGTTTTGATTTTGATTTGATTGTCCATGTGAAACAGTTTCATTTCACCTGGGTTCTCTGCTGTAAAGGAGTTTTCAAAGTATCCGGCATTACATTTTTGGCGACGAGGATTTTCAAAATACCACGTACTACAAGGTTTCATAGCCAAAACGGGGGGTTTTCATGTTGGAAAATGGTCCATTGTCGCAGTCTTCTTGTTAATCCGGAATCTTCGAAAGCGTGGGAGAGAGCGTTCCACACTTCCTTTGACGTTTTGGCGTTTGAGATATGAGGAAAGTTGATTTGTCAACCAAAAGAATCAAAGAATTTCGTCTTCTTCGGTACCTTGCACTACATCCCATAGATCTTCAGTTCCTAGGAGTGCTTGAGTGGCGAATTTCCAAGAATTGAAATTTTTCCGTCTGATCAGTTTTTCGACTTGTGTGCTCGAATTCATTTTTATTCTGTTTATTAGAATAAACTTGTGACGGAAATGAACCGAGTAAACTTGAAAGGATCGCAGAGAAAATTTTTCGCGCACTGATTTAAAAGGGAACACGAACTTTAGAAATTTTGTACATCACTTCTCATTTGGAAAAAGGGCCATAACCTGTTTGTTAACCATAAAGGGCCATAACACACTGGAGCCAGAACCGAAACATTACTCTTCTTCTCGAGACTTGCGTCCAAGCGTCGCATAGTGAATAAACGTATTGGCAGAGTGAGGAGGAACTCAGCAGCAAATCGGCAAATGTATTAAGCTATATAAGCTTCCACGATGCCGCAGAGAGCAGGCCTGAGAAACGGCAGAGACGCGGACACATGTTTCTGAAAACCTGGGAAGACTTATCAATTCGCTCAATACTTAGTGCATTTCCATCGCCTCGCAGTCATAAAAAGAGTGGCGCACACAGAAATCGGTTCTGGGGGGGTTCCAAACACAAAACTGGTCCACATAGTATCGACAGAACGCGCCGCACTGCACAAAAAGACGAAAATCTTGATATTTATTACTAAAAAAATATGTGTGTAGAAAAATAAAACCTTCCTCAGCAAAATTCGAGAAGCTCCGTAGGTAATATTTCGACTTCGTGTTAAACTAGGACTATAGGCAACAACAAGGTACCAACATCTGTTTCGAATCAGAAGAGAAAGAGAACCTTTTTGGTTTATTATTCACTCTGAATAATACACCTACTTTACAACGCACCCTCAAACTTTTTCTGTGTAGCTGCAAGTTGTCAGATGCGATTTCTGGAATGTCAGTCCGCCGTACGCCACCGTCCAGGCCATATCTTGCTCGAAAAAATTCGTTTTTTCGCACATAGACTACCTTTGGGATCTAAAGTCTGTCCACTTAGTGATGGACTCTCGAACATGTTGCTTCATTTCGATAGTTCGATTTGTTCACTCCCCCAAAAATATTTAATGAAATTAACAACTGATCAACAACAAACTTTTTCTATGGGGACTATGTGGTTACTCATAGACGCTACACAGTGATCATTTGTTCTAAAATCATTCCCGGTGCGTTATTTTTAGTAGAAGGGGTAAAGGGGAAGCTCATTTCACTAAATTTGTGGGCGGGCGAGAGTCCATCACTAAGTGGACAGACTTTACTTGGGGTAAGGTACTATACAACCGAGTGAGCCCATACGGCATTTTGGGGTAGATAAAGTTGAAATTTAGTGGGTAGGAGGGGTGCATAGAAGTGGAAAGTACTATGGAGCGTCCCACGAGGCTTTTGAGGCGAGCCCAAAATATTCTCTAGAATTTACACCTCAACTAAATTCTATTGGTCGAGAGGCAGTGGCTAGGCAAGCGAGTCAGCTGGGATCCTAGGAAGTTATTTGTAGACAAGAAATTTATGATAATTTCATCTACCCCAATATGGCCGTGAGCTCACTTGGTATAGAATATGTAGAGAACCTTTAAAACACAGGTACTGCAACACGGATTTCAGCGCCATATTTGGTCCCTCAGTCGTTAGGGTAAACACAATATCATGAATGAAAAAATTGTCATCGTAATAGCAAACAAACGCGGAATGCGGTTGAAATAAATAAAAATATCCTACTTGTCGATGAGATCAGGTGACAATTGTAATCATATGAGGGACCAAGTATGGCGCCGATTTTCGTGTTGCAGTACTCGTGTTTTATATTGCCTTAGTATATAGGTTCTCTAGTTGGGGTTAGGGATGGAATCGGGCCCAAACACCAGGCTGGGCCCGATTAGCCCGACTTTTCCATCTTGAGTTGGGGTGTCGATTTTTTGTAATTTCATGCCGGATCTGGCCACATACATGAATAATAACCCCATGTGTAAAATTTGCAGCGTTTTTTTTTTTAAATGTTTCAGATTGATTCTAGGCTAGACAAGCTATAAACTGACCCAGACGCGGAGGTTTCGGTTTGAAGGAAGCAGGCGCTCTGTTCAACTTTATGTTCTACAAACAAAAACTGGGCGATTGTATGTCCAGCGTACTTTTTCCCGTGATTCAATTATTTGGCATTTAGTTTTTTATCCAGGCTCGGGGGGGGGGGGGTCAACCCCCAAAACCCCCCCTTCGGGGCGCCACAGTCCACTGCAGGAACACGAATACGATTGCGCTTTGCGAATAATTACACTTACTTTAAAATAAATTGCTTAAAAACTGGGATAACACTAAAACCTTCCAAACGACTTTGCGGCTTCACTGATAAATTTTACCCTATTTGTATTTCCCGGCAAGTCACAAGTGGGAGTAAGGGGAAGCTGAAAAATCGTATTCCAAGGGGAATGCGAGACTCATCAGGTCTGGTTTGATAGGGAAGCCGACATCGGGGCTAAAGAGGTTATATTTAGATGGACTGTTATCTACCCAGCCCTCCCATGCAATCTATGCAAATCGTGATAAGGTAACCCTTGTGTAACCTATACCTACATAAAAAAAGTTAGCCCCGATGTCCGGAACTCGTTTGATATACAGGGTGGAAGGGTTTAAGTGTAAAGAAAGAAATTGGGTAAAATTAGACCTCATTTGCGATCGAAAACACCCCATAACCCATGGTCCGAAAATCATTACCCTTCGAGATATGATTTTTCTAGCATCTTTTAGGATAACACCATTTTCCTGGACTAAATGCGAGTAACTCTCTTCCCAGCTGACATTCTACAATTTTTGACGATGGATTCGCGAAGAACACACTCTTTCCCGTCAGGACTATCTATTTTCGTCAAAAAATAACTGTTTCTGTGTCCTCGGAGCTTCTAAAAGTTTTGCGAAACAGGAATTTTTATTTTTTCAATGAAAGTGAATCACCTCTTATCTGTACTAAATCTCCGCCTATCGACTTTCGATGGATCAGAAAAACTTCTTCAACGTGTCCCTTTCCAAATTACTCATGCGCATTTGTTTAACTAATTAGCGATTTTTCGGCAGAAATGACAGTTTTTTTAGAAAAAAGAGTGATTTTTCTATTCAAAATCGCTTGTTTTGACCTGTAAATTCAAGCAATCGCTGCGAATTTCAACATGCTCAGCGTCATGAAAACCTCACCCGAAGTGGTCCATTAAATGTAACTGACTGTCAACTTCTACCAGAGTATCAATGAAATCTCCGGCAGCTGGCTGTCGAATAAAGTGTATTTCTCTTCTACGAAGTTTGACGTTTTCAGTTAATTGTCGATAATGCGACAAAAATTACCACTTGGTGTGACAATTTACTTTTATTGAACATTTTCTGCCAAGTAATCGCTGATTTACTGAAATTCATAGCAGTGAAATGCACTCTATTCGACAGCGAGCCAGCTGCCGAAACGATATCTTTTGATGCTTAGGTGAACGTTAATATTCAGTTACTATCCAAGGACCGCTTCAGATGATGTTTTAATTATTTTTCGCACGTTGAAATTCGCAAGGATTGCTTGAATTCACAGGTCAAAACAAGCGATTTTGAATAGAAAAATCACTCTTTTTTCTAAAAAACTGTCATTTCTGCCGAAAAATCGCCAATTGATTAAACAATTGCTGATGAGTAATTTCCGTGCCTTACCCCACTGTTGCTTCATCAGTGGAACTCAAGTCCTGCAGATCTGCTATACCGGCGCTTAAAAACAACAAAATTGGCGTTTGAATCAAGGAATTATTAAACTTCATCAAAATAATAATCATTACCGGTGAACCTTCAGCAATACCGCAACGATATGAATGCATTTTGATGAGTTGCCAGCCGTGCATGAACAGTTGGCTTCCACGATCTTCTCTTCATTGTTTATGGTGACATGGATCTCATAATGAGGAGGACCCGACAAAATGACTGCTCCGCGACAGAGTCCGAATATATCGTTTTTCTCAGTCGTTCTGTTCACACTTCCGAGCAAAACGATGTGACCCGCACTTAACACTGCATCGCCCTGCTTGAACGCTTTAGTCCTGTCCTCGCCGATAAAGTCAATAATACTTAGCAAGAATGTCATGATGATCAAAACACGAAAACTCAATAATTAAAAGAAGTATTGTTTTCCACGAGCGAACACGCCTCTAGCCTAACACAACAAATCGTCTATAAAGAAAAGAATTAACAAAATCTCGAATTAAACTCGCGCACAATAACGTCAAAACCCTAAAGTATCCACTTCGAAGACTATTTCGTCGAAAAAAAGGCCTTAAATAAATAAATTTTAAGAAAATTCTGGAAGTCGACCTCGTGGTCCGTTGACAATGACATGTAAGGAACGTTTAAAGACGAGTAGACGCATACGGCGCCATGTTCGTTCTTATCAGTTTAATAAGAATGGTTGGGGGTGGTTTGTTGACATCCACAAAACATCAACAAAAGGTGGATTTTACAAGACTGATAATTGATAAGAGCGAACATGGCGTCTGTGATTTTACCTGTCTGATTATAGGTTCTCTATGACATGCACTGATAATAGACAAACTCCTCCTCTTTCACTCGAACTGCACTGATAATTTTGATCCTAACTATATTCCCCCTCTCACTCTACTACCGCAGCGAGCTCTCTAGGAGCTGAACGGGGTCTATATAAAAGAACTGGGGGGTGATTCTGTAACTTGCAAAATTTACGTGTCGTAAAATGGAAGAAGGGCGAGGGGAGGTACCTCGTTGCCATGGTTTTTACGATACCTAATTAATTAAACTGTGGAATTTTCACGCTAGAATGTGTGGTCTCGAAGAAAAAATAATAAATTCTTGACAAATGCGTGGAAAAACCAAGGCAACGGGGTACATCCTCTCCCCCTCCTTCCCAGTTACGACACGTAAATTTTGCGAATTACAGAATCACCCCCCAGGATTGCTCATCACTGCTGATAAAGACCAGCTGATAATAGCCATCATATAAGCTCCCACCATAGTGGATGAGAGGGGTGGAGTTTCAAAATAAGTGCCATATCGCCATAGCTACACGAGGAGAGGGACAGGGTGATTGTTTACCAGGGGACGACCTGCCCCCTCCACGCCCCTCCAGTCCTCTGTGAGCAATCCAGGTTTATATATCGTTGGGAAAAAGTCGACCGCCGAAAGGCTTGGGAGCTTGCTTGTCGTTTGGGTATAAGTGTATCAGACACCATGTTCGCCCGTTCTCGTCACTTTAGGCCAACTGAATACTTTTTCCCGGTATGTTACGAACGTTGACCACGAAAAAACACTGAAAAACAAAAAACTTGTTCCACCCAGTCACTAAAAATAACATGAGGTAGTGAGATTTTGAAAGAAGTAAAAACATGAACGTCTTTGATAACGCCTGACGGTTGCTAGGGTTCGGAACAGATGATTGGTGGAATTTCAAAAAGACGTGAACGTTTTGCTTTTTTGTGTCTTTCCAAATCTCCCTGATATTGAACGCATGGTACGCTTATATTTTCAACGAGAATGATATGAAGACCTTTGGGAGATCACCCTTCTGTCAATTACGGCCTGCTAAATGCATGTCTACCAGAGTTAAATCCCGTTAGTTAAATACTCGCACTGTTTCATGGTCCAGTTGTTCAACGACTGAACAGACAAAAGAGTATCATTTTCGGTGAGGCTAAACCAACATTTTTAAATGACGCACCGAAAGGGGATAACAATCGAATAGAGAGTTGGAAAAAAAGAGCAATGTAAAAATATAACAGTTGCTACGGATTTGGATTCAGGAGTAGTAACTGGATCAACGCTTGGAAAGAAGGGGGCAAAGAGGGCTTGATCCACCTCCCTCACACGCAGTCCAGAGTCCAACACTTTTTATTTAGCGAGAGGGTTCATTCGGAATGGAGCGTGTAATTGCCCCTCTCACTTCCCTCCCCCGAGAGGAAGAATGACAGAATGATGAAAACTGGCAGACACAGAGGGAAAGAATGAGTGTATAATAATGTTTTATGTACAACCGGGCAGTAAAGTGCTCCTTTCGGTTACCAAAGCAAGATAAACTAAGGTAACTAAGGTCCTGCTTACTAAGGTAAGCAGGACGGTCAAATCGAGCAGGTTTTGTTTCACATGAAGATATGATCATTAAAGACCGGAGAGAGGGTGAGGGACTCTATTTTCCTTGAGCCGGTCGAGGAAAGTGAAATTTTTAGTTTGCAGTCTAAAATTAAGAAGCATAACTCATTTCATGAATTTGGGTTGACTAACGAGGTGTTAAGAATATTTTTAATTTAGATTTTTAAGAATAGACTTTTAAGAAGTCTATTGTAATACCTATATTTAAGAGTGGGAATAAAATGGAAATGACCAATTATAGGCCAATTTCCTTATGTCTGTCTTTGTCCAAGATGTTAGAGAAATGAATTAAGGTCAGTTTGTTAGATAGCTGGGGGGTTTTGTCTGCCCGGCAATATGGTTTTAGGTCTGGAGTGTCGACTAGCCACGCGCTCTTTGATCTTTAGTCACAAGGTATATTGTGGAACGTTTAGATAAGGGTAAGTGTGTGGTTGGCCTCTTTTTAGATCTGAGGAAAGCTTTTGATTCCATTAATCATGATCTGCTTCTGCGAAAATTGGAAAGTTATGTTTTTAGAGGCTCCGTGTTGAAACTTATGCAAGTATGTAAGGGTTAATGGCGTCCTTAGTCCTTCTATAACGTTGAATTTTGGAGTTCCTCAGGGCTCCGTATTGGGACCTTTATTATTCGTTCTTTATTATAATAATATATTTTATTTAAATATTAGCTCTCAAATTTTTAGTTTTGCTGATGACACTGCGTTTATGATTACTGGGGATAATTTTAGTGATGTTTGTAATATAATTAAATCTGAACTAGGTGTAATAAAAAGCTGGCTTGACTCCAATTTCGTATCCTTAAATTGTTCCAAACCCTACCTTCTTCATTTCCAAGCTAGACTTCATAATATTGTTGATGCAAGTGGTATAAAAATTCAGACTGTGAGCTGTTGTAAGAACTCCCTATGTACCTGTCCCGAAATTAATTTTGTCGACAGTTGTAAATATTTAGGTATTATTTTTTACTCTAACTTAAGCTTTAGTGACCATATTTTGTTGCTAATTAATAGAATCCGTAAGTTATTTTTCAAATTTAAACTTTTGACGGATTTTCTTTCTATTGATACTATAAAAATGATGTATTATGCACTTGCTCAGTCAGTTATTTCCTATGGCATTATTTGCTGGGGGAATTCGTATAAGTATTTAATTGTTAATATTAGTTGCTCAGAAATCTTTGTTTAAAATTATTTGTAAAAAAAAACAAAACAAAAAAACACATTTTTGTTTTCGTCAGTGAGGCTATTTGATGAGTTTGACGTTCTCAGTATTGAGAAATTGTTCGTTGTGGCTACGTGCTTGCATTTATACAAAATCGATTTGACTGATTTCACTTTTTATCATGATAAAAATAGGAGGTTGTCGAAATTTACTAACTATATTATTTCTAGACATGTCACTTCTCTTTTTACTAGGCACGCATTGATTATAGGGTTAAAATTTGCAGTGAAAAATAAATTAAATTTCTCAAATTTTATTGAAAATATTAATTCTTTAAAAGCGCTTTTATTAAGAGATAAAAGTCGGCTGGCCTTACTAATGTAGGAGGTATTATTGTAATCTCCTTTGAGGTCTTTTTATTCATTTTGTAATGTATATTTGTTTTGAATTGAGTAATTTTTGTTGTAATTATGTATCTCGGCTGAAGCTTTTCTTTTTGAGAGCCGAGCAAGAAGTTACTTTGTCTTTGTTAAGTAATAATCTGTGAAATTTTATTGTGCAAAGTTAAATAAAATAAATAGTTACCTTAACATATACATTCGACCTCAACTGAATTCTATTGGTCGAAAGGTAGTCGCTAAGCAAGCGAGTCAGCTGGGTTTCCAAGACAGTTATTTGTAAACAAGAAAGTTTATCTCCCCAAAATTAGAGAACCTATACTACAGGTGAGCTCACGGCCATATTGGGGTAGATAAAATTATCTACCTCAGATCCAGAGATCCAGATCTAAGAGATTTGTTTTTGACTGTGGTGCTGGACGTGCTCTACACGAAAATTGTTTAAAAAGGTTTTTGACTAGAATTTTTTCCCCTGAAGATGGTTTTCTTGTAAACCGAAAACCGTTATCTACAAAAAATCCCACAATATCCACGCCATAGGATGGTTAGATAAAATTATCATTAATTTAATAAAGCCTCGTGGGACACAGTCGGACACTCCATAGTACTTCCAACTCCATGCACCCCTCCTACCCACTGAATATCTACATTACCTACCCCAAAATGCTGGATGGGCTCACTCGGTTGTATAGTTACCTTACCAAAATGGCCGTGAGTTCACGTTCACGTGCAGTAGGTAAAGGTTCTCTAGATAAACAGCACGGTTACTCCGTAGGGAGTAAGATAACAATATTCCTGCGAGATAGCATTACTCCCTGGTTTATAAAGTTGCGTTTACATTTGAGAGTTGTTTGCTCTCGAGAGTATCTCGAAGAGCTTAAGGGCGTTTTCACTAGGAGAAAACATGCGACGCACGAAAATTCTGTCAGTTTGAAACCTTCCATATCAACCCGACACGCGTTTTTTAGGTTCAAATTGAAGTTTTTAGATTTTTCCAAAGTTTATTATTCCAAGTCCTGCTCGGTTGTACAAAAAGTCAAGTATATAACTCTGGAGTAAATAAGTTTATTTTCTTCGAGCCATTACAGACCTCGCTGCGCTCATGTTGATAAACTTGACTCAGAAAATAAACCATATACCTTTACTCCCTCGGCATATATAATACAATATTACATAGAATGGCGACCTGTCCTTACTCCTCATGAGCAACCAGATCGAACAAAGTTTGAACGCGTACCTAGGCTAAAAGTAATTAACCTATCAAGTGAGTTTAAAACTACTCTAAATATAATGACCCTCTTCCTCAAGTCTCAAATTCCTAGCACGTGGGCTCGCACAGTGTGTCTGTCGTGGTCTACCACCGTTAGACAAAATGGGGCTTTCTTCCGATAATTTCATTTAGGGGGTAGAGCGAAAACCCCGGCTTCGCTGAGTACCCAATATATTATTCCAAAGGGTAACTATTTTAAGGTTCCTTGATTTCGCGGATATTATTAATATTTTTCGGCCAGCTTGTAACTTGAGTTTTTAAAAAACCAACAATATTCCAAGAAAAAAAATTTAAATATCGTAGAATTAAAATTGGAGCAGGCGATGTAAAAAAGGGTTGCAAACGAAAGAGTGGAACAGTCGAACAATTGGATTCCGATCGGGAGGCTTTATTACGGGGATGACGAAGGGGATGCTAAACTCATAATAATGCCTTTGAAGTTAGGATAATAATGATATAAAAAAAGACAGAGAAAGATGAGGGGAAGAAATGAGTGTAAAAAAGGGGAAGTATGGTGATTGGAGAGGGGATTGTGCAGTGCTGAGAGGTTTTTTGTGTGGAATTGCTACAGTGCTGATTGCCACTGTTGGATGTGATGCATATACATGAGGACCGTGCTGCAACTCCGACCAGTAAATCCCATTTTTTTTTTTTTTCATTCACCCTCCCTTTTTCTTTTATTTCCCTAATTGAGACGGAATTTATATTCCGCCAGAACAGTATTAAAGAGAGAAAAGAGGGAAAATCCTGATTAAACGACAAGAATTCCAAGAATCCCGAGCAAAAAATACGCACAAACTTCTGCGCATCTTCACGAATAAACTATGCGCGTATAAACTTTATGAAGTCCTAATAATTACTACATCAGTAATCATTTCGCATCCATGTCGAGTAATTGTCCATTTCGCGAAATGGATGTCCATTTCATGAGAAGGAAATCACGTTTGTCCAGTTGCTGAAATTAATCTTAGTCTTCCTTATTGGGAAAGGACTCGGCAGGTTACGATCGAGTTGGCATTGCATTGTTATCTATTCCTGGTTGCCCCGTTCATGTAAGTTCTACATTGGAAGCTTGCTGCAAATCGGGTTTTTTTTTTCAATAACTCACTCTTGATGGCTTTGTAGGCATCAAAATTACGTAAAATGGAACTTAAAGCTTTGGTTTCCTAGAAAAGCGGTGCCGTAATATTACGGTAGAAAATTTCCCTTTTAAATCAAACCATAGTTGCCAAGAGAGCGGTAAACAGACAGCGGCACCGCTTCCATCGTGACGGTGGTGATGAACGTTTCTTCCTCGTAGCTCCAACTATTTGGTAGTATTTTCTTTTAACAACAGAATAGAGTCGTTTTCGGACAGTATTAATTACAATTTCGCCACCATCCAGCGTCCAGGCAGTTTTCACGCTCATTGTAAACAAAAAACGTTCACCGTCACCGTCAAAAATCGTTGATGAACAGTTCATCACCGTCATGAACGGCCGTCTCATTAGAAGCGGTGCCGCTGTCTGTTGACCGTTCTCTAGGCAACTACTGGTGTGATTTAAAAAGGGGATTTTTCCTACCGCTATATTACGGCACCGCTTTTCTAGGAAACCAAAGCTTAAGTGACTACGCTGGGGGATTATCGAAGGAAGGATCGCCGCTATCTAAAAAAAAAATGAAAATAAATCGGTGCCGGTCCTTGCTCGTGAGTATCCTATCGCTCAACATTTGACATCTTGTCATCAATAAAAATCGGGCAACTTATTTCAATCGTAGTGTCCTTTCTAGTACAAAGGTTCATTAGTGGAAATTCTACAGACGCCCCTCATTTCGCGGCGATGTCGAGCTTGGGTAATGTAAATTACATCGTTGACGTGGTGAGTGTATTCACACAAGAGGAATTTCGCGATTTGAAATCACTTAAACCGCAACACGTCGACAGAAGTGGCTTAGTTAGTACTTCGGGAGTTCGGAATGCCGGAGACAAGGGCTTTGTGATGACAAGAGTGAGTTTTCCGTTGTTATTCAAGAAAAAAGGCCAGGGGGACTATTCTCTAACAACAAGCAATATTTTTTTCGCCGGCCATGTGTCTATTTCATTCATTTGTTTGAAGAAAATTAATGAAACAAACATATGACTTCGAAAAAGCTATTCCTTCGGAGTTAGAGAATAGGCCCCCAGTTCACAATTTATTGTCGGTACGGGAACGTAAATGCGAATGGGTGACAGTAGTCGGACCAGAGCAATCGTTTCATTTCAAACCCTTTCACGTTGCCATCCCGTCAATTTTGAAGTGGCTTAACTTTTAACTAGCGCGTTAGGCTCGTTTCACATATACGAGGTTTCTCGCGGCGCGGTTTTGGCTGCCGCGAATTGACCACGTACACCTTTACACACGTGCGGCACATATTACTTGGTTCGATGAGAAAGCGGCATTCACGCGGATTACACACGGGGGCCTCGTGAAACCGTGTTTGTGTGAAAAGAGCGTTGGGAAATGCTTAACGTAGAATGTCCACGTGCTCCTTTTATTGACATCTTTCATAAATTTATCAGCGCTCATGTGACGACTAAGTGAAACGACCTCCTGGGGCATCCTTCAATTTTCAATTGGATTTACTTCAATAATTTTCTTTCTATTCTGATTCTGACGACCACAATAAACAAAACAAAGCAAGTGACACCGGTCAGATGTTACCCCAGATGGTTAGTTCATCTTAGCTCGGCAAGAGCGCTGCTGTATTTATGAAAGATGTCAATAGTGCTGAAGAAGATTACCTCACCCTGATGCTTGGAAAAGAATCTGAAGAAGGATACACGGTCCTTTCCAGCCCTCGAGTAGCACCCAACAAACGCGTAGTTCATCGTCATTTCGTTCTTTTTGGATCGGTCGAATAAACGCCATTTGTGTATTATAGAATAAAAAGACCACGTTTTGATGATTCTCTAGTCAAAATTCATTTTCCAAGTAACATAGGAACAAGACTTCTTGGCCGAGCGATGTGGGGAATACACATTCTGTTCTGCCTCAGTGACTGAAACCCGGAAGAAACTATCACCGTCTGTGGATCAATTGCTTACAATAGACCTAAATTTCAGCTCATAAAACAACTTTTGGAACGTTAAAATTAAGTAAATATAAATAAATCACTCAATACTGTAATAAATTTGGGGTAACCAGGAAAGGTAATATAACCCAACTCTTATCTCGTGTCCGTTCCCGATTGTAAATGGATGCACAATATTGTAATAAATCAGTGGCTTCAATGTTGAAATTGAAAGAAGAAGAAGAGGAAAATAATTAGAATAATCTGAAAAAAAAGAAAAGGGAGAGGAAGCCTTTTTTTATTACATATTATTCTGGTGACAGATAGGGAGCTCGGAGTCCGTCATCTCTGGCTACTTTTAAATTGTCGATATTTCGTGGAGGCTGTCACCTCCAACCAGCTTCAAGGTTTCTCCCTACAACGCGGAGATCATAACCACCGCGCTCGTTTCCTTCTGCAACGCGGAGATCGTCACCACCGCTCTCGTTTCCTTCTGCACCGTCCTCGTTTCTCTCTGCAACGCGCTGATCGTCATCTCCATCCCGATTATCTCTGCAGCGCGGAAAACATCACCTCCGTCCCCGTCGATTTCACAAACGTACTCAGACTTCTCAAGACACTTGTTCCCTCCTAACGGACTTCATTTATATTCGTAATAGTGGACTTGAATAAAAACCCAAAGGAAGTTAATTCAAATTTTTTTTTTAAATTGTTTATCTAATTTCTTTCATTTACAGAACCTTTACATTTGGCGCCCGAAATTCGATTCGAACACAATGGCAATGAGTTTGAGACGTGAAAATAAGCCGCAAGGTAAAAAATCTCTTCTTGGTAGCAGTAAGAGTGTATTTGTCCAAACCGATTTTTGTGACGGTAGCTTCAAATCATATTTTGACGATTTTGCCGATCAATTGCGTCATGAACTAAATTTTGAACAACAACAGTTTTTACAAACAATGACAAGTCATATGCAGGAGCACACAGTAGACATAAATAAACGTTTCGATTCGTTCATGACCGATAATGACATGCGCTCCATGGTACGAGAATCACATACCATGATCTTCGATTACAAGGCTCATTCCCAAATGATTTTAGATGGTATTCATTCCCTGCAGCAACAAGTCAAAGGACTTTATCTAGATAACCAAAGGGAAATAAAAAAAAATTCACGATTCACAAGTTATTCTAAAAAACAATCTCAACCATTTATCTTCAGATTTTATTAATTTCAAAGAAGTAGTCGATTCTGAATTTTCATCAGTTATCAACAAAATTGCAATTCAAAAAGAGGATAATTTTCCATATAACGCAGTTAGATTCAAATACAACAAAATTAATAATGTAGATCTATAAATAAACTCAATAAAACCTAAACACGAAAATCCTTTTCGTGAAATGGTTGAGTGAAAAATCTCAGGTGCTGAAACAATTTTTTAAAATTTAAATTCCTTGCTCATCCACTTTACGAAAAGGATGATGTTGTGCATCCACTTGCAGTAAGGAAGCTTAATTTTAGCAACTGGACAAACGCGATTTCCTTTTCATCAAGAAATGGACATTTTTTCGTCCAGATGCAGTAATTTTGAAATTACGGCAAGTGGAGCCACTTGATGAATGGTAACATATATATTACCGGCAGACTGCAACTCAAAAAAATTGCTCAGCATTTGATGAGGTTTTGTTTTCAACGCATGTAAAATAAGAGGGATGGTTTAATCGCAATTAATCGTGTTATAATTTTAAAACGAGCCCATCGTGGGAAATGCCTATTTGTATACATATTGTTCACATAACCAAAGCCTAACCATGCTGTAAGCAATGGCCCCGTTGTAAAACTCAAAAAATTGCTTATCACTTGGTCAGCACTTGATGAGGTTTTGTTTTCAACGCATGTAAAACAAGAGGGAAGGATTAATCGCAATTAATCGTGTTATAGTTTTACAACGGACCCATTGTTGGTTTATCCATTATTTCTGCCTGCTGTTTTCAGAGACATCAGGCAAAGTGGGAAATTTAATAGTGGGGTGCTTGCAGTTTTCATTTTTTTCTTTAGAAGTGTGCGGACTGAATTTCCGTCCGCAACATCATGGTGTACTGAATTTAATGTCCCTTAAATGCACGTTTCAAATTTCGTATTAAGGCGCGTATCGTATCTATGTACGAGACGAACACGAGCGACACACAATACGAACCGGTGTGTCCGTGAGGGCTATAGGCCATTGCGTTCCAGTGGCCTAGCACCCACGGGCACTGCGGTCGCGGGTTCGATTCCCGCGCTGGTCAGCTGCCAGCCTCTGGGTTTTTGACGTCCTAAACCCTTCGGGGTAGGAAAGGCGCCAGGCAATATGGCGAAAGCCTCCGCCTGGGTCTTTCCCTGTAACACCATAAGGTACTACAATCTCTGAAAAAATAAAAATAAATAAATAAATAAAATACGATCGGTTTGTGTTGCGCTCGTCGAAATTTGTCTCCATAAAATGGACACGGTGTACTAGCCACAGGAAAAAAACGAAGCACGAACAAGAAACGTTTCTCCTTCAACAATTAAAAAAAAAAGTCAGTCAGTTACCATCAGTTCAGTTGGAATTAAGTGGCAGTATATTAGTTCTCGACTACAGTAAGAACGATGAAGATGTTGGGGGCAGGACCCACTAAACAATCAAGAAAAATTGCACCGAGGGTTCGGTCTAGTCTTCGTTTCTACCTCAGACCTTCAGCTACCTGAGCTACTCGGTCCTGGTCTGATCAGCCCGGCAATTGAGCCGAGTACGCCAATCAGCACAAAAAGTGTCAATAACGATAAGAAACGTCGCATTGTTACATTATGGTTTCAGTTACTTGAATAACGTTGCAAAAACGTTATCGACAACATAATTATCTGGCTACGTTGTCCGGAGATTGTCCTCATATACACAGCGGGCGAAGAGTGCAAAGCATCGCTAATAATGACTTTGCATGAGCAACGGTAAAGCTGAGGAAGTCTTTTCACAGTGGGATTTCTACGGTGTGCCCATGGGCATAAGAAGCCCATCGTCCTTTTGAATCGGTATCTTCAGTAAACCTTGAGACACACGTCGAGGCAGGCCAAAGCGGTAGAACTAAGAGAAATATTAGAAACTTTTTTCTTTTTTAAAACATCAGTATAGTATAGGTTACACAATTGGTTTGCCGTTAGTGGCTGCGAGCATTTCAGCCACGAGATAATTTTTTAATAATAATTTTTAAAATAATTATTCTATTTTTTCATTTCATATTGGATGCTTTCCATTTAATTACAATAATTAAAATCCCGCGAAAACCCCAGAGCTATATTAGAGGGGGCGAAAGTAAAGACCGTGCGACGTCTGACAAGGAGCAAAATTGTAAACCTACCATGCCGTGCCATAACTTGTTCGTCAACATGACTTTGGTACATGACTTAAGACATCGAAAATTTAGCATACTGCTATGAAAGTTGTGTTTCTTTAAGTGGTCTGTTTCTATAAGTGATGCACTTCATCGTGATGCAGTAGGGTTAGGTAGTATATGTCTAAAAAGGGTATGATGGCGCCCATAGCAATATTACTATTTACTGAAACTTAGTGAATACCGCATAGGCGCATAGCAATATGTTAATCACTATCAGCGTTGAGTTAATCGAAAGTGCTTTTGCTACCGTCTTATGTAGAGAATAAGCATAAAGATAAGATATAATAAGAATAAAGCATCTTATAAGAATAAGTCCGTTTTAAATCATTTTTCCATCTATTTTTCAGGTAGTCCATAATCTGTATAATGTTTTTGTTTTTTCCCCCCAAAATGGATGGTACGCATTCATGCAAAGTGGTCAGAATACCAGAGACACAGGGGAGAGAATGTGCGAGTTTTGGTGAGGTAGAATTCAGGTATTGTATGGGACTGACATCCATTTTTTTGAAATTTAACGACTATGATAAGTTTACTGGGGGAGTCTAAGCAAGAGGGTTGTATCAATAGGAAGGATAAAAAGATTTATCTCCGGGGTTAGAAAACAAGCGGAAAACAATGAAAAAGAGAGAGAGAGAGAGAAAAAAAGGAAAAACTCAACCAGAGATCATTAGGGGCGGGTTGGTGGTACTCGAGGGGGAAAGGGATTCGCTCGTGTCCACGCCCTTTTGTATGAAAAACGTTCTCCCCCTTGGCTTGTACTCTTGGTTTGTTTTGCACCCAACCAACAGCGGTTGGCCTTTAGTAGAAACTTAACAGAAACAGGCCCCGCCTACCGTGTCTTCCCCACCCTTTTTCGATCATCATCATCGCTTTGCTGATCATTCCAAGGGGCCTCCTAGTCAGTTTTCAGTCCACACGTTTCTCTCTTTTGTATCCTTTGGTAGAAATCCGAAGCAGACTTTTTCCTGTAAATATCGCTTTCCCCCGTATTTATTCAGTCTAAAGTATGCTGAAAGCTTTCAAAATTTGTTGATGCACTTCAACCTCTAATTTCCCTTGTGCAGTGTCCGCGTGAAGTCTCAAACATGTCGAAACAGTCTGACGTTTTAGTGGCTTTGCTTTTTAAAATAAGATAAGGATAATCTTCGACAATAATTTTGAAAGGGCCTTCTAAAGTGTTCCCCTACACAATAAAGACGGGGAGTTAAGTGCCTGTCGCGTATGCTGCTCTCCGAACGAGTCTCTTCACCAGATATGAAGGTTAGTGAATTTGAAATTATTCTCAAATTGACAAAATAAGCAATATTTGTTTATAGAGTACCTATTCACGTCAGTTTCGCAACGTTCATTAGCATCGTAATTTCTCGGTAGTTACAGGTCGTTACGAATTATGATTGTTAAGTATGTTATATATGTATATTTCATATTCCCGTATAGGGAAAGAAAGTTATTAGGTTCCTACTATGTTACGGTGTTCGTATAAACAAGAGTCCGAGCATTCGTGATACACAACCTCAGAATCAGAAAGATTGAAAATCGAAACAAGTGGTTTTCAGCGTGCCGTCGGTCTGTTGCTTTTCCTAATAAGTTTCATGGAAATGTAAACCTAGCCATTTACTCGTGTGAGAAACACAAATCTGGCCTTTGTTTTGAGAAAAAAATTATTTTTCAGACCGCGGTATACCGAGATGTCGTTTTCAATAACTTCAAAACAAGTGCGGCTCCTGCTTTTTTTCGTATTCCTCGCGTGCAAATTTCCTTGCAAAATGACTTGTGCTGTTTTTGTTTTTTAGGTCGAAATTGTCGTTTTTGTGGCATAATTTATTTTGTTCCTTGACGATAACGCTACGAATTTTGTATGTTACGAGCATACGAGCAGTCGTTAATAAACAATAATAATTATTTTATTCTGTTAATATGCATTCTGGGATACGACATGAGGATTCAGCAGTCGGGACATCATCATGCAAAATAGGAGCTTGATTAAAATCACAAAAAGTGAAAAATAACGTGAAAAAGTGCTGGAATGGGACTAATGGGAGGTTTTGTGTGAATACTTTTTGGTGTATACGTTGACACTTGTAAATGTGGGATCGGAAATTTACCCGAAAACGTGGGAAACTAATGTGAACTATACGTATACACATTTTGGCTTTGGACGTATATCAAATTAAAGGAAAGGCGGCGAAATCGGAAGGTTTTGCAGTTTTTTCTAGTTTCGGTAGCGCCTCTTGTTGGGCTGGAGTTGATGGGGGTTGAAACTCCGATTCAGGTATATATTCAGCACACCTCGCAAAACATAAGAAATGTGCGGGAAGTCGGGAACATTAACAATTAATTACAAAATTATTTCGCTTGGCATATAGTAGAGATGAAAATTAACGAAAAGTAAAAAATAGGAACTACATGTACAGTATAGGTACATATGTATATGTATGTATATGCATACACATAGGGGTGGTCCAGCTAAGAGTTAGCACTCACTTTTTCTTTGAAATGCTAAATTGTGGAAAACTTTGGAAACTACTTCCTCTTTATTTTTGACGTAGTTTCTTTTTCTCAGGCCCCTTTTACACGAGTAAGTTTTTTGTTCAAAAATGTGTTCAATCTGATCACAAACAGACAATTTGAGGCAGGGAACATCTGTGAATTTTTTTCAAAATGGCTACTTTGATCAAAAAACTTACTCGTGTAAAAGGGGCCTTATGATGATATTTTTTATGACCGTTGGAAATGTGGTAAAACGCACACAATTTCCTTATTTCATATTTGAACGTATACTTCTGATACCTGATTCAAATCGGTTCAAAATTGACGGAGAATCACGCAATGTCCCCCTATACACACCCCCTATAAGGAACAGTTCTAGCGATTTCCATTCAACAAAATACACAAGTGTTGGGCCGCGTCCTCTCCATAAACATATGTTTAATTCAGAGAGGACGGGTGGAAAAACCTACACCACACTAGTGTATTGAATTGAATAGAAAACGAAATTAGAAAACTAATTTTAAAAATTTAACCGCCAACATTTAATGCGTCCTCATCATCCACATTTGATAGTCTGTCCACTTAGGGATGGACCCTCCTAAATTTAGAGGAATGACCTTCCCCTTTGCCCCTTCTAGAACAAATGATAATTGTGTAGCATCTATACGTAACCTTAGTGCCCCACAGTGACAGTAAAAGTTTTTTTTTGTTGAGTTCTTTAATATTTTTGGTGGGAGTGAACGAATCGAACTATCGAAATGAAGCAATACGTTCGAGAGTCCATCACTAAGTGGACAGACTATAATATCACTGGAGAGATTTTCCAACCAGTCCCGTAAACGCTAAATTTAATAGGGAGTTATTGCATAAGCGTCTGACGCTTATCGTTAACGGTCATGTGACGTCACAATAAGCGTAAGTTTCAAAATTTGAGTTCAAGTGTTAACCACGCACGTTTAAAGACCAGTATGGAGAGGTGTTTTATAAATTGATTTAAAGCAATTAAGCACATCTATGCTCCTATCATGTGTTCAAATTTTAACGCCACTCTTAATTGCAATAACTCTTCTTCAACCGGCACAACCGGTTACGCTTATGATGACGTCACATAACCGTAAACGTTAAGCGTCAGACGGTTATGAAATAACTCCCTAATTTTTATGTACGCGTTGCTAGGATAGTAAACAATGCGTTGCAAGGTGACTAAACTTTACTATAGGTGCCGCAGATTTCCCCCTGCCAATCATGAGGGAGGGGTGGGGACTGACGTCACCAGCAGAGCAAGTTAATTTTGAAATTGAAGTTTATGATTTCTCAAAAATCACAACCCAATAACAATTAATAATGTACTGGGTCCAGCACAAAGGCGGTTGGGATTGCTCGTGACGTAGGTGAAGGACGGTAATGGCCGAAGATCTGCGGCACCTATAGAAAGTTTAGTCACCTTGAATGCGTTGGTTGAAATGTGAATAGCGTTAACATTAGCGTTAGCCGAGCTGTTTGCAAAATCTCTCTATTATTTTAGGAGAGGACGGGTGTCGTTACGTTATATGCTACATTGGAGGTTTATTATGAAAATGCATTATGCCATTAACAGAATTGCCTATAGTTCGGCGTCAATTTCGAACCGATTTGACCGACCAAGAGCTTAATTTACCAAAAAAAAAAAAAAAAAATACCACGTTTTGATAACTGAATTCAAAAATAGCCGTTCTAATTTGAAATAAAGCTGTGAGCGTTTTACCAATTTTCCAACGGTTATAGCAAAAATCTGACTCGATCGTAAGAAACTACGTCAAAAATAAAGGGGAAGTAGTTTCCATAATTTTCCACAATTTTGCATTAGGTACAAAGAAAATACAAAGACTTATTATTGAGAAATAATAAGTCAAAAAGTGAGTGCTGATAACACTTAGCTGGACCACCCTGTCTGTATAATTTGTATATCGTACGCAATGTAATGATTTAATCACGGCATGTTGCCGGGGTCGTAACTTGGAAAAATTAAGATAACATTCCCGACTTTTTTTCGTCTCAAAACTAGGTACGTGCTCCTATTGGCGCGATTAAAGCCAACGATATATGTATGAAAGAAGTGGATTGCTCATCACTGCTGATAAAGTGCGGCCACCAGAAAGTCGATGAGAGGGGTGAGGTTTCAAAATAATAAAATAATGACCGTGGTGTTGCCATTACTACACAAGGATAGGGACGGGATTATTTATCAGGGGGTGGCACACCCCCTTCACGTCCCTTCAGTACGTTGTGAGCAATCCATGTTTATGTTATTCGCAATGGCCGAATTTGCCCATTGCCCGAAAAATTTACCCACAACGCGTTATGGGCAGTGTGAAATGCTTACAACGCGTCGTGGGTAATTTTATTCGCCCACTGGGTGGAATGAAGTACCCGCAACGCGTTCTGGGTAATTCGTTTTACTCAATGGCCGAAGTAAAGGTTAGGGTGAGTTTATTTCGCGTCGTGGGCCTTCCGATTTTACCCACAACGCGTTGTGCGTATTTCGAATTACCCATAGCGATTTTAACCCGGCTTTCTGTGTCTTGCCTGATTAGACAGCGATAACTTACAGTTTGAGTCTGTTGGGCGTCTCGTGTGTTCTCGTGGTAAGTGCCACGGGAGCATATCATGAGTGAATAAATAAAGTTTGCCTGAGTGTATGTTTCTCCCTCGTTCTATGTTTCGCTACTGTCATTTCTTTTTAATTTCCTTTTTGCTAAATTTTTTTTTCATTCAAGCCTATAATCGTGTTTAATTATCATTCCGTTTCATTTGCTTTAATTGTACAGCAATAACGCTGTAATGTGAGTTGAGACACGTCTGACTCTGTGTCGTGAGTAGTTCGAAATGTGCACAACGCGTTTCGGGTAAATCGAAGTAGCCAGAACGTGTTGTGGGGTAAAATCGGAAGATCCACGACGCAAAATAGGCTAACCTAACCTTTATTTCGGCTATTGAGTAAAATGAGATACCCAGAACGCGTTATGGGTATTTCATTCCGCCCACTGGGCGAAAAAAATTACCCACGGCGCGTTGTGAGCATTTCACACTGCCCATAACGCGTTGTGGGTAAATTTTTCGGGAAATGGGCGAATTCGGCAATTGCGAATAACATTTATATATCGTTGATCAAAGCTAACACTTTAGCGCTACCGTCGAGGTCATCACTGATAGTGTATCCAGTACTCTCAAGTCATATGCAGTGTATTTTGATTGTTTACTATGGGGAAAATTTCGAATTTCTCAGTAAAGGCCCCTACACACGTTCCGATCCTACTGACCGACCTACCTAACTCTTCCAACAGTTTTTGTAGGATCCGTCGAAAAATGCGAAATAAAACTTGCGCGCCCAAGTCACCCTTTAACGAGCATGAAAGCGGAGGGGTTGGAGTACTGAAAAAATTGATAAGGCCATGGAAGTTTTCTTGTTTATTTATTATTATAATTTTTTTTGTATGCATTATTGATAAACGCAAAAAACGGGAACATGGAAGTATCGTGTGGTCTTCCACACAATACCTGAATCATCAATCACGCAGTCTTCCTTCCTCATACACCAAAATTTCAATAACCCTAAATCCACAATTCTGCATCGCACATAATCAATACTCAACCCTCAGTCCACATCGACTATAATCTTCAATTACCGACCTTATCCACCAACGACTATAACTATAAATCGTCATTAATTTTCAATCCTCCTTCAATCATTCGTCTTCGTTCTTTCATACTCGCAAAAAAAATGTTACAAAATAGTAGTACAATAGTGAAGCACATTGAGTATACTTGGATCGAAAAAAGGCGATTTTAGGACCTTCGAACATTTTAGAATAACAATTTCGAAAGGCTGTAGCTCGTTCCACATTCGTCGTGGAAAACTACTTTACATACAAAAGTTGTAGGAAATTTAATGCTCAACAAGTTTTGTGAGTGAAGATTTTCCTCGAAAGTAACTCATTTTCGGGGTATTTAGAAGAAACTAAAAGAAGTGCCAAAATATTTCGGTTATTGGGCTGCCAAAAATTTACCTCTGAAGAGGTAGCATTTCCTCAGTAATTTTTTCTCAAACACTTCTGGCCTATAAATACAAGATGACAAAAAAGGGATTTGTTTTCGGCAACGTTGTAGACAATTCGCATGGAAATTGTATGAGAAATCCGAACAAAATAGTTGCAAAATTCCAGAACCAATTGTTTCGAAGTTAATACCGAAAATATTATTCCGCTACGGAGAGAACATGCCTGGGAAATGATTTTCCTTCAAAACAAAGGTCATATTCGTGTTTTTCATACCAATAAACCACTAGATTTAGATGACTATGTAATTCTGGGCAAATAATTTTTGACGTAGTCACCCTCCTGTTCTTCACAAGTGGGTTTTTTTTTTTTTTTTTTTTTTTTTTTTTTTTTTTTACGCAGAAAAATGCTTCCACAGACCTATAGGCCATGCATTACAGAATGGATTCGCATGCCTTTGGCAAAAATTTTTGTGTGAAACAATGTCTAAAGCCGAGTACAATGCCACTTCCGGACGTGTCCTATCTCAATCCTTTCAAGATTGATGAATATGATTTTTTGGATTTAAAAAAAGAAAAGCGGTATTGCTTTCGAAAGTCTATATTTCTGGGCTTAAATCGCTCCTGTTCCCAAACATTGATGACAGTTTCAGTAACTACGAAAAATTTCTATTAGTATAGAGGCCATTTCATTGCTTGAAACTCCTAAAAAGCTGGTCTTTTGTCATATTCATATAGATTTACGTAAACTCCATAATTTGTACATTTTCCAATACATTGCTGTATCCAAACGGCTTTCTCCACAGACTAGCGATGCACCACAAAAACGTCCCGATATTCTAAGCTTAGAGCGTGCACGTAGGAAAAAAGTGTTTTATACGGAAGAAATAACAATTTCAGGTGCCAAGGCCAAGACTTCAAGTGCAAACAGTCCGAAAGCTGGGAAGCCCTTAATTGTTGAATTGCACTCTCAAAAGTTTAGCCAAACGAAATCCTCATATTGGTGAGGGGACCTCGCCGCTCTGTGGCGTATTTTCAAGTTTTAAGTATAGGACCACTGCTAGATCTTATAAATTGGTCACTACAAAACAAATCTTTAACAAATTTCAATTTTATTTTATTTTGATTTTTTTTTACTGTTAAAAAAATCTTTAAAGCTCTCGTGGGCCAGTCCAGACGGTCCACTTTTGGCCCGCGGGCTACCAGCTTGAGATTGCTGGCCTAGGCCATTATAGGCATATGGAAGCCTCTTTTCTCTTGAAAAGTAGCGCCCCTCGTGAAAAAGAGGATGGTTTTGTACCTTCAAGGGCTACTAACATTTTAATACGCCAGTTTTTTCGACAAAATTGTAAAAATACGAAAGATGTTGACTATACACCCTCCGTATAACTCACGAACCGTTCACTTTAAATTATTATCTTATGATCATTTTTGTAAATAGTCATTTTTACGCTAAACCTCAAGGATTCCGAAATATTTGAAAAACACGGGAAGCAAAATCAGAATTTACTAACGTATTCCCCTTCTTACTCATTCCCGTAATGTCGGGGCTTTGCCCCAATTAATATGTAGGATGTAGAGAACAAATCGGCGTTCGAATGAAACTTTTACTTTGGATGTAGAGGGTGGGCCGTTTTTTTTTTTTTACTATAGTTGCACCGTACAAGCCACTTCAAAACTACTCAAAATGTTAAAATCCAGCTGTTTGGCCAGCTGCGATATATCTCTAGGTGTGTATTTATGTAGAATTTTTTTGGTTTTTTGTTCATGAAATACCCACACCGCATTCGCGTTGTTCAAAAATAAATTTAGATCCCTCAGGGCGAAAGAACTACAAGAATACAGCAAATAACGTCGTTTGGAAAGTGAGGAAGAGAAGGGAAATAAAATATTAGTTCTTCTTATATTATAGGATTATAACCGCCTTCTATACAGCTTATTTCAAATTTATAGGTCCGCCTTTAAGCATTGATAAACAACTAAACGACAGCTATAGTTTTCCTTCCTCTTTGTTGAATTGAAACTCTCCGAAAAGTACGGAGGACGGAGGAGGCAAACATGGCATGTCCTTATTTCTTCCTCTTCCTCTTCTTCTTCTTCTTCTTCTTCTTCGTCTTCTTCATCTTTTTCTTCTTCTTCTTCTTTTAGTGCATTTCATTCAAAAAATGCACTATTGGTCTCGCCCTGATGGTCGCACATATGGGTTGTGATACTTTTTTTTCACGTTTCAGAACCCCTAGAACACGAATCCGAGGTCGGTTCGATTTGATATATATATATATATATATGGCCCCTCGCTTGTTAGCACGATCACGGTCGCAATTTTTGACTTAGGGCAACCAAATTTGGTCTAAAAATCAATAGCGTGAATATCTCGGACGAGTTCGTGATCCAGATGAATCGGTCCACGGGAACGGTGTGAAAGAGGGGTTTGAATTAGTTGAAAATTCGCTACCGCACAGCTGTTGCTGCAATTGCCCCCAAAATTGACTCGAGTAATGAGAAATGAACGCGCTTTCGTATGAGACCCTTGTGAACCAAATGCGTTGATATGGCAGGGGAGTTCTCGGCGGAGGGGAGCTATTAAATTAACGCTATGCCTTACTGGACCACCCAATTACCAAAAAATTTCATTGACACTGAATTTTGAGCCGTCTCTTTTATTTGATTTGCCTACAGCCTAATAAATCTTGAGTGAAAAATCCTGAGGTGGGCCAAAAAGGGAGGAACAAAAAAAAATTAAAAAAAAAATTGTTTCGGATTCGAACACAGGCACTCCGCATTCCGCAATGGTGAAATAGTGACATACCATTTGACCTAATTTAACTGATCTGAAAATTAACGTAATCTGAAAAAAGTTTTGTTCCGACAGCAGCCTGTCGGGAAAAGTGCATTTCATTCATGCGACAATCGAGTCGAACCTCATAAGTTAGATCGATATCAACCAATTATGAATGAAATTTAGGCCGGGATAAATATTTTAATTGCAAATAACTCCTCTAACAAGAGTCCGCCTTCCCATATCGTATAGGCAACCAAACCGACTCTGTTTCATTTTTCATTTTCATAATTTTGTTCCCCCTCAGTTGGTGCCAAAAAAGGGGCCTGCGGTAAAAAGAAACACGATTTTATGATTTTGACTTTCTATACCACGGCCTAAATGTCATAAATGTCATTCATAATCGATTGATATCGTTCTAACTTATGAGGTTCTACTCGATTGTCGCATGAATGAAATGCACTTTTCCCGACAGGCTGCTGTCGGAACAAAACTTTTTCTCTTACACCCTTTCGGGAACAAAGGTAAAATAGACGATTTCCACACATGCGCTCTCCAGTCCTACTTAAACAGTTTTGCAACCCGCTTAGGCCAGGTTATGGGTTACTCTTGTCTTGTGCTGAGTAAAGTGAATTTATTTTGCCCTCATTCCCGACAAACTAAAACCACATTTGCAGTTATTCATATCTGATTTTATTCTTCAGCCTCCATCTCACGAAACGTACCGATGAAAACCCGTCGTTCCGGCGGCACCTTAACATGAAGTCCCGTCATAGTTGCGCATTGATCACACTCCTTCACATGTACTTTCTCTTCCCTTTTTCCTCAATTTAAGTCGTTTTCAGTCAAGTGCCGGTAAGGTTAAGGGAAAGGGATAAATTTAGTAGCTAGGTCAAAACCAGGTCGACCCGGAATGGAAGAACTCCTACAGTCACCGAAGCAGCAATAGTATTGCATTTTTCTGACTTTAGAAGAGAACGCGAAGGAAGTATAATTGTAGACTCCAAATAAACGAAAAACTCAAAAAATCATGTAGTATTTGAAACCGAAATACACTCGTAGCAATGTGAAAAAAAATAAAAGAGGCTCTAGGCAACTAGAAATAAACCCATAACCTGCAGTTCTAAAGGCCCGTTCACAAGCTCTATGTTTGTGTTGTGAGGTGTCTATGCAACCTATAAACATGTTTCATTTTTTGAGGGAATAAATTTGTTTGGCTGCATAGACTCCACAGAACGTAAACATAGAGCTTGTGAACAGGCCTTAAACCGTCGCTTTTTCCACGGAAATCGTCTATTGCTGGCGCTCAGAATATACGAAAGACATTAGTTTTTCCTGGGGCTTGAAAACATAGTCCAGTCAATAGGGGATTTGGGCTGTACAAACGTATAGAATTAGTTTTGTCAACGGATCTATTTGTTTCTTGGGGTGCTGAATCCTAATCTGAGCTTCGCCAACTAAAAATCGGTCGGCTTCATGTCGAAAATCGAAAAAAAATGGAAATTCTCTGACTTTTTCTACTCAATTAATTATATCTCTGGAACCATGTACTTGTCGATGATGGCGCTCCTTTGCATTTTTTAAATAGAAAAAATTTGTGACAATTTAAGCCCAGTTGTATCTCCGTAAGAGGGATTTCAGCTCAGCAGGGAAGTGAACCGAACGTCCATTACTTGACTTCTTTGTGGTCGGTTGCGAAAGTTCCTGAGATATGATCCGTCAAAAATTGACCATTTTCTGCCGCTGACGGAAGCTGGAAATTGGCTGGAGCCTGAAGCTGGAAAAACTGATATATGTTTGGTGCAATCTCTTTCAGATACACCTCCTTCCATTTCCTGAAAAAATCCTGAAGATTCCACATCGGGTGATGGCACTGCACGAGCTTCCATTTGGATTTCAGGGCCCTTTTTTTCGATTGGCTGAAATACTCTGAAACCATCGGTATGGACTATAATAGTTCTTTTAGGCTTGGTTTCAGGACCACAAAAAAACCGCAACAAGTTCCCATTCGCGTTTTTCTTCGATCGCATGGTATAGTGGAAGCCACGTGAACAACCTATGCCTAACTTTTACTATGACGAACCAGTTTTATCGAAACCAAGGATACATATTGAAAAATGGCAGAGGGGGATTATAAACGCACCCATCTGAAGAACGTTTAGCCAAACTGGGCACCTTGCGTTATGAACTTATCTCATAAAATTTTCTACAGATTATTTAGCGAAAATATAAAGAACACTATTTCACGCAACTTCCAACCTTCTTTGAGAAGGCTCTTGAAAATGTCTTCCGTTGGACGCGAGCGTTTCATAATAAAAAAAAAGTGTGCTCTTTTAGGGCTTGTCACCAAAATTACCCTAAATACGGCTGGAAGGAGAGATTTTTCAGTTGCACTGAAAAATATGAGTCTATGTCAAAAAAATAATGAATAAATTAGGTACTACCTATCCTACTAGATAGCTCAAAAGCGTCAGGGAGTCTTAAAATGACTCGCTTTGTGTGCACATGCCCCCAGACTCTCACGATACTTCGGACGAGAAAATAGGTTACCCACGCACTCGTCAATTTTTGAGGGTTCATATCTCAGGAGCTATTGATCGTACGGAGCTATAATTAGGCTTAAATTGAAATCTATTTCAAGAATGTTAAGGAGCGTCATCATCGAAAAGTCCATAGTTCAGAGATATATAAGCGATTGAGTGCAAAAAATTCAAAAGATTTCGAGGTTTTGTTCGATTTTCGACGTGAAGCCGACCGATTTTTTGTTGGCAAAGTTCAGATTCGGATTCAGCACCCCCAAAATATATAAGTTCGTTGAGAAAAAAACGTCCATACGTTTATCCTGAAACAGGCTTTCCAGAGCCCCAGTCGACTGGACTATTATTGAATAAAACAGAGTTTTTTGTGTACGCGTCGAATTTTCTGTAGGTAGTGGAGAAAGGTGATCAACTGATCAGAAAGGGTGCAGATACAGATAGAGAAAGAGTGAATCGTATTAATATGCGTGTACCCCGCGGCAGCAGTCAATAAATATGAAGCTAATGGACCGGAATAACCGCAATGGGCTCAAATGATACGCGACGTAGGAGGAGTTGCACTAGTAATCCAAATCACTTATTAAAAAGTGCTGCTCGTGTGCCTAATTGACTATAGGAGTTCTGATGTCTTTTAAATAATGCTCTTCTCTATTTTAAAAGTTTCGTTCCCGAAAGGCAAACATGGCATCAATTATAATACTACACAAGTCCCTAATATTTTAATTAGTGTAGGTACCTTCACCCCGCAGTCATCCAAACATCAAAGTACAAAAAATAACATTTTATTGGTTTTGGTTACTTATACCGATAGTACAGGCAAATACTTACTTTATTTTAAACGGTCGACCATCGCGAGTTGTTAGACTCCTTTTCCGGATATTTCAACACGCGCAAGTAGCTCCCATCCGTATCACGACAGAAGCCCCCGAAAAATCCGTCACTCATGTTTTTGTGCTCAAAGAAACTTGTTTGTCGTTTTACTGACGCGTTGTGTATTTTGGGTACATACTGAGAAAAAAAATCTTGAGCCCGAAGAAAAATTGGTAGCACGAACAGTTTTTTCGAGTTAACGGTCGCCCGAATTTTTTTTCTTCGTGAATAAGCTACACGATGATCAGCCTCACTTGCACGAGAGAAAAAATCGGCTGTCAGGCCGCTTCGGTTCTCTGAGCTTTCGGGAACGACTCAGCTCTGAGACGTGAATTACGCACGATGAGTTCGTGCTTAACGCTTCGGCTTTTTGTGCATGCCGAATTCGGGCGTAACTTAAGTCGAAGCGTTCGGTACGAACACTTCGTTTGATCATTCCTAAAGAAGTTCGGGCCAATATTTCCCGAGAGCCTGTTCGGGAGACGAAATCTTCGTGTACATTGTCAAAATACTGGAAAAATGGAAGGCCAAAAAATACGCACGTTATGCCGTCCATTGCTGAGGCACACTTTTATCTCTAATTTAAATTTTAAAAATTGACCTATAATTGCCGCCATCAGGGCGAGATTGATAGTGCATTTTTTAAATAAAATGCACTAAAATGAAACTCAATCGAACCAGATTCTCAGGGTGTTGCTCGCAATTCGAAGCGAGGATTTTACGGGCCCAAAGCGGGCTCCCATAACTCGAAACCAACTACAAGAACCGCAGCGCTAAGCTAAGCGGAAAAATGAAAAAAATATCATCAAATAGATCAGCAAAAAGAAAGCATAGAATCAGCATAAGAAGTATAGGTAGTAAAAGAAAAGCTTCTCCAACAATATTAAACTCGATCACACGTCAAGAAAAAGGGCGAGAACCCCCGAAGGAACTTGCAATAGGACGCCCGAATGTCGGTCGAGCTACATCCTTCGTGTGACATTGACCTACCTCATGCTTGGTTCGGGCGTCGGGCCACAACGACAGAGATCCGTTGGTTCAGGCAACGTGAAGTCGAAGAAGGTTTTTAGGGCAAGGTAACGCACGTACCTATTCGATTAGAATCATTCATGGCGTTTTCCATTTACATAAAATTCCGCTCTGGAGCCGAGCATTTCCACCCGTCTTCTCTGTTACCATGTGTTATAATTCAGAGAAGACGGGTGGAAATGCTCGGCTTCAGAGCGAAATTTTATGGAAATTGAAAATGCTATATAAGTGTTCTCGCGTTGAAGTCCTTGTCCTTGTCCTGGCGTCCACCAGTGCCTTCTTCGGTTTCCCCTTAATCCGTTTGAAAATTATTGATATTTGTGCTTCATTGGGCTAGGTCAGTGCACGATATTATTCAGTATGCGAGTAAAATTACGCATTTATTTTATTTGGTAATGTACCTATAAGAATAAAATAATGAATTTCTGCACTTGAGACTTGTAGCCATGTTTTAAGCGCGCTATTGATATCGAAAGCAATAAATATTTATTATTCAGTTAACTGCTGGTTTGTTTTTTTAATTCTTATAATGTAGGTATTCATTTTTCCTCATTTATTTACAGGATTTTATTGTCGGTTTTAGATAGGACAGCTCACCTCAGATTTTCTCGAAAGTTTTTCCTTCGATAAAAGATGAATCGGACCGCCAGGCCCAAGTAACCCTGAATTCCCCCGATCCGCAACCGAAACAAAAAATATTCGGGCGGGGAACGTGAAATACGAAAGGCGTCCCAAGCCTGAAGATTCGGGTTCATAGGGAAAATAAAGATCTTAGTCTGCTCTATGCCCGCAGTTCGGCTTCAAAACACCCGTGAAGGGTGTTATACGTGCACGAAGTAGGCTGCTCTCAGCCGTGAAATACACGCTTTCGTGTAACAGGCATACTAGGTAGGGTCATTCGTTCGGGCTAAATATTTATCCTTCGACTGAAATAATTATTCGGCTGATTCTTTCCTGAAAACTATTCGAGCTCCAACTGCCCTATGTTCGGTTATGCCGGTCAAAACCCGAATGTCGGGTGATCAACCACCCGAAAACACCCTATTTTTTCTCTCAGTGTATGTTTCTTCAGGGTCGACCCTCTGATACTTGGGGAAAACAGCTGTCTGAGAATGAGAAATCATGAACGTTTATTTCACAATCGATCGCAAGAAACAAACTAATTCAGAAACATTTTTTGTGCCACCCGCGCCGGCACTACGGAACGAGAAGACCCCTGGTACGAGCACAGCGAAAACTGCATGAGTGCTGCGACTTAAGTTCAAATCCTTGTTTCGCAGTCATTAAGGCAAAGTGCATTAAGCCCCTATATAAATGCCAGAAGTGCGTAAAGTAACATGCGATTCTACAGTTTGCGAGGAAGGTTGGAGTACTTGGAGTCGAGGAACGACTTAACATTCTGGCCAAATACTCGATCGGTCAAGCTAAAAACAGCTTTCGCAACTCGTGAGGAGCGTTTGGCGCGCTCGTTGTTAGTAACTAGCGAACTCGGCGATTCCTCGTTCGCCAAATACAACTCACGCGAAACGTAAAGCTTTCCTCACTTTTTGTGAAATATATACTATTTCATCAATCCTAACAGTGACGTAATATGTAGTAAATTGCGATACGCCTCAGTATCGTACGCTATTATTTTTTCCTACGGTCGTACGGAGATTTTCTAAGTCATTTAATTATTTAATCTAACTTGTTCCGTTAAGGTAACTATCCAACCGAGTGAACCCGTCCTCCACATCAAATTCGTGTTCCTCACTCCAAAAAACATGGAATAAAGTGAAAAAATCAAAGACGAGATTTTTGTCCACGTATGGTTTTTTTTCTATACGATTTGACTGCCACCCGAAATAATTTTTTAAAGGATATGGTTCCAGCACATTTCATATGCTTTCAGGTATGCTGAATGCGAAATCCAGCTATGCCCAACCCAAACTAACGTGAACTACGTCAATTTCAACATATGACGCGTATTACATCGACAAACCCCTAAATAAGGGGGTTTTGCAGTTTTTTCGGCTTGTATGCTATAGCGTCTCTCTTAGGGGTTCGGGGGCTGGCTTGACTCTGTCCAGTGATACTCGTACACTAGGATTGGGTAAGGAGATTTTTACCGTTTTCTTGTCCCGCTCGATTACTTTATGCGGTCCCGTATAGGTAGGGCGAAGTTCTTTCCTTGTTCGTCACGCATGAAGACGTGTGAACTGTTGTGTAGTTCTTTACTCACAAATGAGCGTTTTTGACTTTCGCGAGTTTGTGCCATTTCTTGTTTTAATAGTCGAATGAGGTCGTCCGGTGGTGTGGCATTTTTTGAAGGCATGAAGAATTCGCCGGGAAGTCGCAAGGGTTGTCCGTAGAGAAGTTCTGCGGTGCTCTTTGCTTGTCTGACTGCTGAGCGGAGTCCGAGCAAGACGGTAGGCAGAATTTTTGTCCACTGGTTTTTGGTATTGAGGCGAGCAGTTAGCGCTGTTTTCAGTGTCCGGTGCCATCGTTCTATTGTACCGTTGGCTTGTGGGTGGTAAAGTGTCGTACGGATGCGTTGTATTCCGAAAAGTTTCGTTAATTCCGAGAAGAGGTGTGATTCAAATTGTCTTCCATGGTCCGTCGTTATCCTTAATGGTACGCCAAATCGAGATATCCAGTGTGCGACAAATGCGTGTGCGACGGTGGTCGCTTCGATGTTGGAAAATGGAATCGCTTCGGGCCAATGGCTGAAGCGGTCGATCATTGTTAAACAATACATTTTTCCTTCTGACGGTGGCAAGGGTCCGATCAGGTCGAGGTGGACGTGTTCGAGTTTTGTTGAGGGTTGGAAAGTTCCGAAAGGGGTGACGGTGTGCTTGTTGACCTTGCTTTGTTGGCAGGGAATGCAAGTCTTTGCCCAGTTTCCGACATCCTTCTGGATTTCTGGCCAAAAGAATCGTTGAGTGACGAGTAGGCGCGTTGCCCGTATGCCAGGGTGGCTTAAATTGTGGAGTTCGTCGAACGCAGGCCGTCGGAAATCAGGTGGGAGATATGGTCGGGGGGTTCCCGTTGAAGTTTCACACGTTAGTGCGATAGTAGTCCCTGGAACTGTAATTCGGGTGAGTTTGAGATTCCCTCTTTCCTCGAGTTGTTTGAGTGTGGAATCTTCCTTCTGAGCAGCGGCTATTTTCTCAAAATTGGTAGGCATTTGAATTTCATTTTCATTTTCATCATTAGGTGTTGGTTTCGCCGGGGCTGTATTTGATATCGGTAGTGAATTGAGAGATGTAATTTAGCTGTCTCGTCCGTCTGGGGCATTTATTTGTCGCACTTTGTTGCATGGCGTGCATCAGAGGTTTGTGATTCGTTAGAATCGTAAAATTTCGAGCAGAGGTTGAAAGTACCTCACTGCTTCGTAGATGGCGAGCAGTTCCCTGTCGTAAGTGCTGTAGACGGTTTGTGCTTTACTGAGTGCACGTGAGAAAAATCCGAGTGTCTGAAATTCGCTGCCGTTTTTCTGTTGGAGGACGGCTCCCAGAGCTGAGGAGCTAGCGTCGCACTGCAGGTAGAGAGGAAGATGGTCTGCTGGGTGATTAAGCTTAGTTGCGTTTGCAAGAGTGAGTGATAGCTTTAGGTTGTGGCACTTCGAGAATCGCACGAACTTTTTCTTCCAGTGGTTGAATACCTTTGGCGTTCACTTGATATCCAAGGAATTTGACGGTGGGCTGGCCCAGAACACTTTTCTTCAGGTTGAGCGTGAGACCGTATTTGTGGAGGACGGAAAAGACTTGGTGAAGGTGCTCTTCGTGTTCCCTAGGATTTTTTGATGCGACCAGAACGTCGTCAATGTAGGTGAAGACGAAGGGTGACTCCGTTGCCTAGGGCGTGTATTAGCCCTGTTTCGTGAATTGGATCGGCCGCGTCTTTCGAAGGAGGTGCGGAGTTTTTGTAGCTCGGCGATGACCAGTTCCAATGGGCTGAGTTGTGCGCTGGTGACAGCGGCGACTGAAGAATTCCCTGTTGAATAGGTACTGTCCATTTCCATGGTTCGGTCGTCTGCTTGTGCGAGCTTGTCGAGCGGTTGCTCGAGCACCGCGAGTACATTTTTGACTCGGGCGGGTAGTGCTCTCAACCATACCGTCTTCATGACATCGTCCGAGAGTGCTCCGTTCGAAACACTCTGCATGTGCCGGAGTAGTTGCGATGGTTTGGCGTCGCCGAGTTGTGTTTCTTCCAGTAAGCGAAGTACTCTTCTCTCTTGGCTCTCACTGAACGCTTTGGTGAGTCGGTCCTTGAGTGTGGTATAGGGAGTCATTCCCGGAGCCTTGGCAAGATCCGCTACTTGTGCCATTATTTTGTACGGCAGTTGGCTCACAACCAGGTTGAATTTGTGGCCTTCGGAAGTAATGCGGTGGGCGGTGAAAGTGGCCTCAATTTGGAGAAACCACAGGGTTGGGTCTTCTTCCCAGAAATTCGGTAGTCGAATTTGCGGGGAAATAACCACAGCTTCCTGGGCGTTCTGAGCGCGACTGAGTCGTCGCCGTTTCCTCGCTCGTCTCGTGTGGACGTACGTCACCAATGTCGAGGTTATTGGTTTTGATCCCTCGATCAGAAGGTCTCGACTTATATTTAGAAGGCGTGATCGGGTACGACAGGAAAACTACTACCGACGGGGTACGAGCCCGCCGAGCAGTAGCTTTAAGGTAGAGGATGAAAAGGGTACGAGCCTTTTCTTCCTCAGGGAGTGGCCAAAGTGGTACGAGCACTTTGAAGCCGGAGCGAGTTAGGAGGACCTTCCAAGGGTACGAGCCTTGGTAGGTCGGAAATGGGTGAAGAGAAAAGAGCGAGATCGTATTGGAAGTGATCTATTATAATAAGCGTTCTTGGGGGGTTGTTTTAATGTCTACGTATACTCAATTCGGTGAGATCATATTTACAATTTGATGAGAACAGAGTATTTATATACATACAGTTCGAAAGAAAGTTTTTACATGATTTTTAGAGTTCCGGAGTTAAACAGTGATAAGGAGTGATAACATAATAACGGAAGTGGCTCCAGGTGAGGCTGCGTAAGTTGCCATCTCTTAGTAGTTGGAGAACTTGTGGATTGGAGCGCTGGTGCTTGAATCGATGTTGTTTTCCGTTACAGAAGGAGAAGGTTCTCTGATAGGTTATCTTTTTTTTACCGGTTTATTTTAAATTTGGTTTTTACAAGTCGTAAAAATGGTACAACACAAAAAGAAACTCGACTACACACTTGACAATCCAATCGATTCAGTCAGTGATCAATGTTTTCCGGAGGTCTTAATTGCCGGGTAAAAAAAAAATAAAGTAAATGAATAATAATAAAATAATAATTAGCGTCGTGCGGCCTATCAAACTAATCGATTATTTTGACAGTTTATCTTTCGGAAGGCATAGAATGCGTAATTTTGTATGGTGACTTTTGAGATGAGTTTGAGCGAGAGATGATTTTTCATTATTTGTGAGTCTTCTAGTTCACTCAAGGTAATTAAAGTAGATTAATATGAAGCCACAAGTCCTCTGCTTAATATAAAGGAGGATTTTGAAGGGGAGAATGGTTAATCAGTTGGAGGAAAGGCCTCCATGTCGGGTACCCAACCGTTTTGATGCTTGACCTTTCAATACTGATTTTCTTGTACTTACTCCAACTGGTGAAAATGAACTAATTTATTAATTCCACAGGATGGTTCGAAGTTGCTGCGTCGTGGGCTGCGCTGTCAAGGGTAACAAATCGGTATCTTTGTTTAAAGTTCCGGAAGTGCCTCTCAAACACAAGGGTTTGGGGGACCGGAAAATGGCGCAAAGGCGTTTATGGCTCAAAGCCATTAATAGAAAGAATTTGCCCAAATTTGCCTACGTCTGTGGCCGGCATTTCATTTCAGGCAAGATCATAAAAACATCATGGGAGAACTCCGAGTCCACGGCTGAACTTGGGTCGAACCCTCCGACGAGGGCCCTCAGCTCACCGAGCCTCTCCTTCACTTCAGCTATCATCTAGAAGTTAAAAATGTATTAGTTTAATTCTATAACTAGCTTACAATAAACCATAAAAGTATAAGATTTCAAAATTACCTTGTTGCTAGAAAAAGCGAGAAAAACTTAAGATTTATTCCACTTCTCATAGAGAAAACACTGAACTGATAACACGAATGCCTTCCGAAAGATAAGAGATAAAAAATCCTGATTAACTGCACGTTTCTAATTGCCGCAGCCCACACTTTTCTCCTCATGATGCTTTCCGGGAAACGGTGAAGGAGAATAGCGGTGTCTTTGAGTTATGACACGAGAGACACAACATTACTAGTGGACAATAGGTGTTCGGGGTTCCGGCACGAGCGTATATCTGCGGTTCATTCTTATAGTGATTAGTCAATTTATTTAAACTCCACGTTACGCTATTTTTAGTGCATTTCATTTTGAAAAAATGCACTATTGGTCTCGTCGTGATAGTGGCAAACGTGTGTCATGGCATGTTTTTTCATGTTTCATTTTTATTTTAATTTTTTTTTAATTAATGGAGTGTTTTGATTCGATAGAGATGGCAGAAACTAGTTCATTTTAGCTCCGCTAAGCGCGTTTTGGAATCGCCATTAGGATGCATTCCACGGCACATTCTATTTATTTTCCCCTCCATTCACGCTTCCGATTGTATGACTGGTGTCGAATCGGAAGCATGCATGATACGGTGTGAATCGGCCTTTAGCGATATACTCATGTATACGTATAGGATAACTAGTTGAGGGAGCGGAAGGCATGTTTGTGTGTTCCCGGCCCCTATTACTACACACACCAACTTGTTACAAGCCTCCCCTCAGTTATTTTATTATAAATGCCTATTTTTTTTCTTTTGGTGAAAATTCCTCTCCCGTTCGCTCATGTAATGATTACAGTAGGTGTGAAATGGCGGAGACTCGCAGACATAAAGCAACTACATCGGGATCGGACGCGGTCTTAAAATGGTAACGTTGCTACAGAAATTCCACCACCGTGCGTCGGTCTATCAAATCATATGTGGCATTCAAGAATCCACCAATCATGTTCGTGAAAACTTGGATGCCAAGCAAAACGTTCACGTCTCCGATACAACTGCGAGTGAACGCATCGTCCATTTTGGGGTAATAAGATTGATAGGAAAATGGCGGTGCGTTCACCATGGTTTATAGGTTCTCTATTATGAATTCATGAGGCTGGCTAATATGACTTCACACAAATCGGCATTAAAATAGCCTTTTCGCGCTACTGTGCCTAAAACGCCATTTTAGCCGATGTTGTGGAGGTAAAACAGCTGTCTAAAGTTGCATTTTAGCCACTGCTTTGAAAGTAAGCAAAACAGATGTTATCAGACTGCTTTGCCATTTCTCAGTGAGTGAGATGTGAGTTTTCGACGTCATGAAAGGTGTCCGCGATGTTGGAGGAATTCGTCCTTCACTTTTTTCTCACTGTCCCAACGGACGAGTTCGCAACTTTCTGCTAAAGTCGTCTGGCGTCGTGCGAAAAATAGCGTATGCAACTCCAACTTGTGGAAAAGTGTATTTCACCTGCTCGTGTTTTTCTAGTGAACACAGGTACGCCTCGTTCACTAAAAAAAAAAAAAAAAAAACTCGCTGGTAAAATCACACTTCATCAACTCTTTGTATATTATACTATTAGCTCTTTTCACTTGTTCCTACCCCACCTCTGGGGGTATACTCGTTTTTCTACAATAACTACCTATACTCGTTTCAGTTGAATAATTATTGGGAGAGTTAGTTCCAAAATTCAACAGATGAGTAGCAGTTCCCATCGTGATTGAGCCTTCCCTCACATTATCACGTGATATATTTGTAACCTAATCAATCGGTGAGCAAAGTGGTGAATTTAGAAACATGTCCTATTCAACGACATATAAAAGAACTGGATTGCTCATCACTGCTGATAAAGAATAGCAACCATTTAATGGCGTTTTCCATTTACACAAAATTCCGCTCTGGAGCCGAGCATTTCCACCCGCCTTCTCCGTTACCATATGATATAATTCAGAGAATACGGGTGGAAATGCTCGGCTTCAGAACGAAATTTTATGCTAATGGAAAACGCTATAAGTTCCCAGGTGGTTGAGAGGGGTGCAGTTTCAAAATAAGTACCGTGTTGCGATAACTACACTAGGAGAGGGACAGGGTGATTGTTTATCAGGGGACGACCTGCCCCCTCCTCGCCCCTCCAGTCCGCTGTGAGCAATCCAGGTTTATATGTATACCATTGGTCCTATTATTCAAGTGATATGAGAGAGAAAAACGCAATTTTTCTATACTTCAGCTCATATGTGTGTTGAATAATGACATTATTCAACCCATATGAGTGATAGAAAAGTGCGATGACTGCGGCGTGATCTCTCCACTTTTACTCAATACTATTTTAGGATCACAATGACTGTTGTAGAAAAAGTTAGTATTAAACGCGAGCGAAAAGCCTTTCCCAACTTTCGCGCTGTTTGCCCACTCGCTTCGCTCGTGTAAGCAGCCCTCGGCGTTCGAGTGTGGAAAAGTACGGCTTTTTTCTCGTGTGTAATAAGTAATTATTTCTGTTTTTCAGTATTTTACCCACCGCTGACCCCGCGCATAGTGGAAACTCATGGAAGAATGGCGTGAATCGATTCTTGAACTTTTGTTTGAGTGGCGAGGAAGCGTGATCAGAAAAGAGGGTGTAGCTCTTAGATTTCGATCCAAAAATTGGTGATATAGGAGCGTACGGGAGGACCAACACCCCATGCTCTTTTGTTGTAAAAGGGACTTTGGGGGCCCAAGCTGAAGCTGAAGTTTCAAATTTCAGCTCTTGGGCTATGTGGAATACCGTTAACGTAATGTTTCCGAGGGTAAAACTTCAAGAAACACTAAAAAAATACTCAAAAATCATATAACCAATGTTGACATTGCCAAAAAAAAAAAAACGCTTTGGGGATAGCTATTACGTCACAGCTTCATTTCAATTGATTCGAATCAATGGAGCAAGAGCGAGCAATATAAACTCATAAAAACGCCATCATATGCGAGCCGTGACATCTAATAGAACTTTAGCCGTAACCAATCAATGAGCAATTCCCTCTGGGATTCCTATTTCTTTGGATACAAAGGCATCCCTTCCCCCTTTCGCTGAGCTTCAAAACTCGTATGTTTACGCGGCCGACATCTCTGTCCAACTGGCGGTATCTAATGACGACGTGGTTCCGCGGCTAGTCTCTCAGTGTACAGAGTTTCTGAATAAGTGGTGTAGTTCAAATAAGCTTACCCTAAACGCGAAGAAAACTCAGAGTCTTTTAATAACAACATCTCCGGCGTTGACACCAATCTCGCAGGATACTCTTGATTTACTGGGTTTCAAGTTGGACGGTAGACTAAATTGCAAAAGCCACATCATCTCACTCTGCGCAAAGCTCTCCCGCAGTTTATTTTTGTTGAGGCGCCTAAAAGAGCTCCGTAACTATTGATGCACGGCGAACGGCCTACTTCGCGTACTTCCATTGTCATCTGGAGTACGGTACTCTGCTTTGGGGGACTTCCCCTCATACCATTCGCGTCTTTTGTCTTCAAAAACATGCCGTGAGGCTTATTGTGGGACTGAAGCCACGTCATTCCTGTAGAGAGGCTCTCTCCTCTCTCAGAATACTTCCCCTCGCCTCAGTTTTTACACTCCAAACGTTGACTTATGTAATCACATCTGATTACGATCAGATGTACACGGCTACTCGACGCGAAATGCCGACCAGCTTGTGAAGAATAGATCTCGCCTGGAATTGACCAGTGGAGGTTTTCACGATGTTGGCATCGGTATTTTCAACATTCTTCCGGATCTAGTGAGGTGTTTGCCGCCGACGCTTTTTAAGACGAGACTTAAAGCCTTTCTCCTTTCTAGGGCGTGTTACGATATGCAGGAGATCATGTCCCATCTCCGATCCTGCATGGAGATCTGTTAAACAGCCTGTGGTTCATTGTTTTGACGTTGTATTGCCACTTTATGGTTACTACAATAAATTTATGAAATGATATGATATACAACTGTTGAAACTCTGTTCTCTTTCCGGCTGCTTTTTTACTTCCATGTTCCCGTAGGGAAGGAAGTTTGGTAATGGCAAAAAAAAAAAAATTTTAGCTGACACCAGATTCGTGTTCCTGGACCCCGAAAACGCCTAAATCTCGATTTTCAGTATGGCGTCTGTCGTCCGTCGTCCGTCGTCCACTTTTTTCTTGACAGATCTGGACGAGTGATGGCTCAAAAGTTGTGTCTTCATCTCTAGATGTACACCTTAAAATTTGAAAACGATTGGTTGAGCGATTTGGAAGATATTATAACAAATGTGTTCGGAGTAAAAATGGTTGGACCCTTATAATTCCAAGAGAATATTATAAAATTTGATGATCGATCGTTCAAAATGGTCATCTAGGTTCCTAGAAGACGCTGCTAAAATTTGAATAAGATTTGTTGAGCGGTGCAGTTGCTAAGGTTTGGAATGCGTTTCAGCTCTTTTTTTACCCCAAACCTATCTCCTACCAGAATTTTAGTCCGATTTCCTCTCATGATGGCTTAAAATGACAACAACAAAATTCCCCATCGATGAACAGGCCATTTTTTCGAAATTCAATTTGGTTATTTTTAAATTAATTTTTTAAACAAATTGACGAGGATGTATTCGAAGATTCGTTTCTCTTCGATTATTTCGAGTTTTCGCGAGTGTTTTATTGATCAAATTGTGTCCATTATTTAATTCATTGATCGTGTTGAATATTTCAAATTGATAGTTACCGTTAAAGAGAACTATATTAGACTACAAAACTCATTATTCGTCACGTCGTTAGAATTTGTGTGTTCATATTTTTGTGTGTGTTATTATTGCATCAATCGTTGACATGGGATGAATATTGAGAGACATAGAGCTCTTTCCAGCAAATTTTAGAACTTTGGCATTTTTATGAGAACAGAACTTCAGGACAGGCTAGGGCAAATTAATTAATTTTGATGGGTGAGTTTTAATTATTAATCACTCGTGTCGGAATGTCGGAATTGTTTCATGTGAAAGGCATGTTGTAAGCGAACGACGGGAACATGGAAGTATCGTGGGGTCCTCCACACAAACTTAATGTAAATTTCAGCCCTCAAAACTTGAGGTGTCGCCCACAGGTTTTTCTTTCCGGATGCGTCTAGCTTTTTAGGAACTATCCAAATTGGGGAGTTCCACGGGGAATGAGAATTTTTTCAATTTTAGTCCTGAATTAGTGCTATTGAATTTGAATTGAGCTGTGATGAAATGCCAGTACGGGGCTGTAATTGAGAAAACGCTACATTTTGTTGCAGCTCGCCAATAACATTGTTTTCCTTGCTTTATTTGTATAGCTGAAGGAATTTATTTTTTTTATTTGGATATCCAGAATACCTCCTCTTCTTCTCGAACTTATTATACAGGTATTGTTTTATTTTTAACAAATATGCATTTCGGGTCTTGTCCGGATCTCCTCCTCAGCAACTTTCACATCTACGGCTCAAATTTCTAGTAAACGTTCTGTTGTGATAATCTATCCGCCACCATGAGGTCCGTTATCCAATAATTTCGCACGCAACTGAAAAAAAAATAATGTTTTCATTATTTTTAAAAATATATATAATCTGAAGTCGCACCTCCGACTCACATATACGTATACCCACCACCTAACGATGTGATTTAGGATGGTCGTAAAGAAGAAAAAAATATTAATAATTTATTTCAGTAAAGTGACAATAAGGAAACGTATGCGGTTGGCACGGCTGGGGTGATATATTGCGAGTGTGCTACAGCTCCAGTGTATAGGTTTGGGCCTGAAGAAAGAGAGGAATATAAAGCACGTCGCGGCGGGGACTTCTTTTTTAGACTTTATATCAAAGGATTTAATTCTTTATAAACGTACCTACATAGGTACATATTATAATGCATAATAAAAATATAAATATAAGGTTTTTATAGCCAAAAAAATCTCTCAATGAAGAGGGCTGGTTTTCAAGAGGGTATATACCACCTTTAACGTTCTAACACTCTGTTTTAATGTTTGTGCATGCAAGGATTCCTTATTGATGAAATTATACAAAATTTCTTCATATTTGTTCTCTAATGGTGGATTTCACCACCTTGGCTCAAGGTTTGGCTTAACTAAGCTGAACCTTGTTTACAAAAAATTCAATGCATTTTTTCCCTTAAGGCCCAGGTCGACCACATGGATTTAAAGTTCCGTTTAACACTAATTGTAAGCTGAGCTTAATGCTTACACCCCAATCAGAGATGGAATTTTGAATACGAAGTCGTTTAAACCCTTAGCAACGCTTAACCGGACATTGTCGACCTAACCGTAAGTCCGACTTATCTTTAAGCCGAGGTGGTGAAATCCACCATAAAAATAATTATTAGTCGCTGTAAGAAACACGTGATGATAACAATGAATCTTTGCGATTAAAGTGGTATCGGATGCTGATGAAGAAGGTGGCGTGCGGTACAGAAACAATTTATACTACTCGAACGGTTGGAACTCTATACTCGTACAATAACGTCTGCGTCATCAAGCCACCATTAAGAGAGAGAGGTAGAACTATTGGGCAGTGAGGTGGTGTTGGCCATGCCCATGATGCATGTGGAGAGACGGTGCTTGAACAAGGAATGAAAAAAACGCATATGTACCGGAAAGTGATGAGGGAGGGTATCTCTTTTACGTATAGTATCAATCATTCATCATTCCACCAGGCTTACTTCTCTTTCTACCTGTCATTTGAAGTTTTTCAAGTATACCTTGCGACAAAATACAAAAAACGTCTTATGATAAAATAATTTTCGTACCGTATAGAAAAGGTCTTTTGTCTGCTCACGACACACGACCTGCCTGTCAAATCGGTCATTTGGTAGTACAAATAGTCCGTTCCGACAGACAACCTTGCCGCAGCTAAGAATTTTAATATGAGACACAGGTAAAAATAAGAATATTTCTTTCTTTCTTGGGCGTTCCGATTTCTTTTTTCTTTGTTCCAACTGAAATTGAAAAAAATCGTTAGAAAAGCTGGCGATAAGAAAGACGTGTTTCATATAATTGATTCTGTCATCCTTGTGATAGCGAGGGAAAGGGGTTACAATGTACAAAACACATTTTCCATTAAGACTGTTTGTGAAACTTGAGCCAGCGTTTCGGAACTAAGGAGGGGGGGCATCCATCAATGGATCCATACTGCGCTGCCGTGTCTAGAAAACCTTTAAAACACACCGTTACGGTAAGTGAAACACGCCATCTTTGATCCCCCGACTTTGATACCTATTATATTATGGTGTAATCATGAGGAGCCTCAAAAGTGAATGAAAATGCACCCGGCCCAGTGATCAATGATTGGAGGGACCAAAGATGGGGTATTCCCGTATAATTGTTTTGGCATGCAGATAGTGCCTTACCGTGATAAGACAATAACTTTGTTCGGGGGCTGATTCCAGTACAGTAGACACGACAGTTTGCCACGGAGAAGCGTGATTTTGACCAATTAAATTATTGTGTTTCGTTTTGTCTGTTTTATTTGCAATACTGGAAGCAGTCACCGAACAAAGCTAATAGGTATGTGCGTAAAACAGAGTTTGCGAGCAATTTTCTGTGGGCGATTTGTGAAAGTGAAATATTTTGTTAAAATGGACGATGGATGATGGTGAGAGATCAAAACGAAGTAATACATGTATAAACGCTGGTAATTTACGTGAAATGGCCGCCGTCTAATGGGTGCTGCCCAATTTCCGGTGTTTTATGCGCCACCGTCTGCAGCAGTGGCATGCACAATTATGTGAATGCAGCAAGGCATCGATGCTGTGCCCCAGCACCTACCCCAACTATGCCACGGGACTACGGGAGCTGCGTCGATAGGAGCCAATTGGTCAATGACGAGGAAGAGGACGATGATGTCGTAGTTGGAGTTCCATCACCTCAAGATACTATTAACCTGTATGACAAACACGGCCCGTCCCGCCCAACGAGACAACGGCGAGTGTAAATCCTCCCTCCCCTTAAGTGAAGCTATTTTATTATAGGTAGGTTTTCGGAATTTTCACTTTTGCGGGGAGTTTATCTCAAGATATTAGATATTACCTAGTAAAAACTCGAAAAATGGTACCTTCTTCGTACCTCCCCCTCTAAGGCTCACCTCTTGGGACGTCTAGTATGTTTACCTCCTAACTTACGCGAACATGATTCCGGAGTCAAACTTTCTGCTTTCGCTCATTCCGTCATTTCCATCTATAGCTCCCCTTTTTGAGCACCAAATAATTTAACCTCGATGAACAACAATCAAAAATCTCACGCAGTCAGTCATATGAATAAAAAAGGGCATGACCGCACACTTGAATTTTGTCGAGCTTTTTTTTATTTTTTTATTCTCATCAATTTATGGAAAAATCATCAGTTTTATTCATGAATTGATGAGCATATGCTCGAAAAAACTGAAATATAATATTATGGTCATTCTATGTATTATTTATTATAATCAATAATGGCTCATAGGCCCGTACTCATAGTCGTTATTGAGGCTGAGTATTTTCTTATTTCGATTCCAAATAGATGATTCACAAATCATAACGTCCGATTTGACGCCGCGTGTAAGCAAATACTGAATATGAGCCATATTACCAGAGATGTAATAGGGGTATTCATGAAAAATGTTAAACCTTGTATTTTAATAATAATAATAATAATAATAATAATAATTATTATTATTATTATTATATTGCCAACACAACATGGAGCTCGTTGTAAAACTAGTTCCGTTCCATTGTTTTGCTAGTGCTACACTAGTGTAGAAAACCACGTGATTTCATTGACGTTTTCTGAAAAATGGAATGAAACCAAATGATTTTCTTCAAAAATGTAGCACTCGCGAAACAATGGAACGGCGAACTGACCTAATATAACACGATTAATTGCGATTAATCCTTCCCTCCTATTTTACATAAGCTCATCAAGTGCTGACCAAGTGCTGTGCAATTTTTTGAGTTTCACAACGGGGCTAAGGTTGCATAGCAGCCGTCAAAACATGCGTGATACAAATTACAGTTTAAAATTTAAAATTTGGCTTTGAGGAACTCGTTCACAGTGTATGGAGCCATATCTAATAAAATGAATTTCATCCTGCACAGAAACGCGCGAGGCTGCTGAGTTCAAAATCAGCCAGGAAGGCGGTTGAATATGCGAGATCGAAGCACGTAGGGCCTGATAAGCTCTGGGACAAGCAGGCCCCTGTTCCGAGTTTCGTGCTCGTGAGCCTGAGCTTTAACTTCTTCTCGTGAATACAGGGACTTCACGAGGCAAAGAATTTCCAGGATGAAGGCACCCGCCAATGTAATGATGTTCATTCGCTTGAATACCGCTCGACATGAGGAGCGAGAAGGGACTCTGGCAAGAATACGAACGGCCTTCTTTTGAAGGCGGAGCACACGAACAGCATGGGGAGAGTTGCCCCAGACTTATATGTCATTCGCGAGTGAAATAATCCGTGATAGACCATCTTCAGCACAGACTCGGGAACGGAGAATGACAGCCTCCGCAGCACGAGAACAGTCCGCGCCAGCTTATGGCACGCAGATTGTCAATGTGGGCCTCCCAAGATAAATTTGTGCTGATGAGCATATGCTCGAGCATATGCTGATGAGCATATGCAGTGCGATTCCTAAGAATTTAACTTTCATCGAGCTGGCTCTGTCGCATCTCAGATCGAGACGAAGATCCTGAGACTTGGTGTGTGGTTCAGAACTAATCTATTCGCAAGGCACCATTTATCGATGAAAAAGGAGGCACGATCGATCTCAACGGAAACTTCCACCTGATCAGGGCCGAAGAACATGATGGAAACGTCGTCCGCGTAAAAGTAAGGCTTCAGCTATTTGTTATATGCTAAATTCCGAATTGATGGGTAAGGCCATAGAAACGGAGAAACTGAACACAAAAAATAAGAAATAACTGGTTTACGTCGATAACATATGTTAAACTTCCGAGCATGAATACCCCTATTTTAAATAGCCTTTCTGCTAAAATTTCGACTTTACGTCTTTTTTCTCTTAGGACACTCGTGCCACTTGGACTAAAACTTGAACGTCCCTTTAGATATTACAAAACGGCACCCCTTTATAAGGTTTCTTACAGCCTGCCGCCCTCTCATAACACTCAAGTCTTTTCTCCTATTATTACATTGTTAACAAAAGTGCGAATCCATTCAGTGACTCCTGCGACTCTTGTGGAAAAAAAAGATATATTGCGTTTATACGTTTAAATGGTGAGGGAGGCCACAATCCTCAAAAAGCTTATGTGCGTGATCAGAGGCGTGACAGAACAGCTGTGACCAGGTGAACATTATGTTTGACTTGGCTAGCTTGAGTAGTGCAAAGGGGGAGGGTTGAGTGACGAGTAGTAAGATGGGAACTAAAATCTCATTTTTTGTACTTGTGTTAGGAATTGAGAATTAATGCACTTCCTTTTTATTTGTTGTGCATAATGAAGGTGTCTAAAGATAACAGTATAAGCGCTGATTAATTCATGAAGAGTTTGAAGAAAGAAAAAAAGGAAGCTCCCCAAAGGATTTCACCGTAGGGCGAGATAAGTTAAAACAGATAAGGAGGACTCCAATGAGATAAATTCTTGCCAAGTTTCAACAAAGCTTAATTAGGCACCTTGTGAAATCCTCTAAAAGTCGATCGTATATCTTTATTCTCGGTGTGTAAAACGGACTTATCACCCCTTTATTTTTCCCTCGCTACCTACCTTGCACACACCCCACCTATTCCACTACTCTTATGGAGTTTTTGTTCAGTAGAAATAAGGGAAAGGGTCCTCTTTAAATTCCCTTATTCGGCATAAATTACCATTCTACCCCCTCGTACAACCATGTTACCATTTCCAATCCCCACCTCCTCGCTCTCTCCCTGCAGAAATACTGGTTTAAAAATATACCATGAGCCTATTGGCCAAGATAATACAGTGTGTTCCGTACTACACACAAATGGTGTTTCCCATTTTAAAAATGACGTCCATTTAATCTACCGAACGGTTTATAAATAACCCTCAAGTTAAGGTCCATAAAGCATGATCGACTATTTTCAGGGTGAGGCGGTGGTAAAAGATGATTGAATAGGGAGAAGCGTCTTGTTTAAAGATGGGAGCAATGAGATAAACCACTGGAACACCACTGGAAGGTATATGTATGGAAGTTAGCTCGTGTGGATGCATCAGTCACCTGTCATGGGCCAAAGTGATGCCTTTATTTCTTTTATTAGAAAAGGGTGTGGCAATGAAGGAATTTGAGTTTCCGTAACCACGCGGTGCTTAATACGAGTGGCAGATGAATGAACGAAATATCCAAGAAGAAGAAGAAGAAGAAGAAGAAGAAGAAGAAGAAGAAGTAAGAGAAAAAAAAATCTGCGGTGAATAACTGAGTAGCAGTGAAACATGCATCACGCCTTTTCTCCTTTTTCGTCTGATAAAACTACCTAAGGCAACCCTCTTCTTTTCACCGTCTTTATTGTTAGTTTTTCAACAGACCCCTTCACGATGACACCCTCAAGGTACCCCCCAAAGGCACCCTCCAGAAATCTAAACACCTTTTAGTTGGTTTCTTTCATTATCAAGCACATTGTTGTGGTCTCTTACAGTTGTTGACTTTTCAGTAAAAAGGAAGTTCAGGAAGTAAATTTATTTTCATATTTTCTAGCGAGACCCCCAGCTGCACCCCCCTCACTTATTCTTATACCTATACTAAAAATCCTTCCCTCTACCACTTTCTTTCTACCATTCCGCTGCCCGACACCAATTAATTTGAATAACAGCATACAGAAGTCTGTTTAAAACATTGTCCGTTCACCCACTCTCAGGCTCTTCCCCACCAGTCCCCTTACATTTCCCACACGAGTCGACGTCGACCGCTTAAACATTAAATTAAGACCTGGAAGCTGCAGCTTCTTCTTGTTCTTCTTCATTTTCTCTCGTTCTTCATCTCTCTCTTTCTCTCCCGCCCATCTAAAATGTTCGCTTTTTTACGCAGTTAAATCACGTAGGAGGCATAAACCTTTTCTGTTTCTTTCTTATTTTTCGTGAGACTCCGAAAAAGCCCGGACATTAGGGCGAAGAATAGGAGCAAAGGACAGAGTGTGCGAGTCGCACTCACCACCCGCTGTCAGAGAGTGGATGGGCCCTTCATCTTCTGCTGCCGAGAACTCGGTGACCAAAAGATTTCTCTTTCCAGTCCCTCTTTTGTTCCACTTAATTTAGACTTTTTAAAGAATTTAACTGCTTTGTGCATGAAAGATAAGCTCACGGCGCACTTGCTTCATGATGCATTAGCGGGTTAACGTTACTGCATAGAACGCTCGCACATTATAGATCGCCGAACGTCGCGCCGCGTTCACAGCTCAAGAGAAAAGGAATGCGGGGTCGTTCAATGAAATGACAGTTTTTAACCGAACAATCAATTTAATCAAGGAGACCATCCGTATCTTTAATCTTTGATTTTAAAAAAAAATCGCTTCGGCAGCTGGTGGTCAGAAAGAGTGCATTTCATTTGATATACGGATACCCTAAATCCATCCCAGAAGTAATAATGTTGAGACCACAATTTGTTTCGTTAATGTTTGACCCTCCCTCATACTGTTTGCTGATGCTGGTTTTGTTTAAGCTGAACTTAATGGGAATCAAAGACTAGTTCAAAATGGAATCATCGTACCGAATATAATGCTTCTGGAATCAACTGGTGATATGTAGAGATTTTTATTACCAGTTCAAGCCCTATTACCCTCCCTCCACCCCGACCGATTTGGCCCAAATGCAATACCGACCGGGGTCTTATGACTACTGATTTTTGTGCCAAAGCGCATTCTGCTAAATTAATTTCTACGAGAGTTATCGTGCTAACAAGACAACACACTTACTTCCACCCCGGAAAGGCCACCCCCTCTCCCTTGACTTTTTCAAAAAATTAAAAAGGGAGTCCAAGGCTACTTTAACATGGAGTATTCGTACCGAATATGATGCTTCTAGAATCAACTGGTGCGATTTGTAGTGATTTTTTAACAATTTCAACCTCTATTCCCCCCCTCCATCTAGACCGATTTGGCCCAAATGCAACACCAACCGGGGTCTTATGACCACTGATTTTTGTGATTTCTTCGAGAGTTATCGTGCTAACAAGAAAACAATTTATAAAAGTTTTAATAAAACAAAGTTCCTTTCGTCCGGTCCTTTTACCCCCCGCATGATAGCAAACATTTCTCCGTGAGAAAACCACTGGAGAGGTGTTTGTACAATAAACTTTCCATGAGAGAACAGCATAGACGGGAAATAGTCCTCCCGAATTTTCCAATTTCAGACCAACATATTTTTACCTTACTCCTTCACATGCCGTCACGGCGAATTTTTTCTAGCCAGGAAGTACAGCTTCAGCGTAAAAATCTGGTTCTTCATCATTATTGTCAGTGCTGTCCGGTTCGTCGCTATCGAGCTGGGGGGATTAGAAAGTTTTAGTGACTGTGAAAAAGGGGCGGTGGAGGGGGGATACTTACGGCTCTTAGTTCGGGAGGTGAAAAAATGTATTCTGGAGACCCCTAAATTCGTGTTCTAGAGGTTCTGAAACATGAAAAAAACATGTCATGCCTCATGTTTGCCACCATCACGACGAGTCCATTAGTGCATTTTCAGAATGAAATGCACTAAAAACAACTGGAAATTGAAAATGCTGGAAAATGCCACAATGCGTGTACACTGTATAGTCACTCATCTCCATGTCTTCATTCCTCTTTTGTCCGTTGCATGGTTCAGACCGAGTTCGCCGCTCTCCCCGTAGTGTCAGAATAGGCTCGAAAGTCGGAACGCAACTGGCTGTATACTGCCTATTTGATCGACAGATTCTAAAAACTAAAATTCAAGTAGTCCACATCACATGGGCGTCGCATCGTTCGATCCGGGATCGGCGGCTGAACTGTCTGCTTCTCCATCAACGGACCCCGTGCGTTCGTTTACACAATATCCTCCCGCTGACCATCCAGTTGGATGAGATCTCAACAATTATGCGGTCCGTCGAAAATTGATGAACTTTTAAAGCCCTCTGTTAATCCGAGCACATCCATTAACCGTGAGTCATCAGGGCAAATCCCGAAAAATTGTTTGACTCTTTTCAAGAGAAAAAACCAAGGTTCTTCCGAAAGCTCGGATTTTTCATACGGTGGGCTCCCGGACTACGATATTATAACCCTGATTGTAAAAGAAGTGGCATTTATATCTCGCAACACCATCTGACTTATAAGCGATTTTACACGGTCATTTCGCTTATTATAGTCGTTGTTACTTTTTTCGACCCACGAACAGAAAAAAAACGACGTTGTGTGCAAATTAAGAGGTGGAATGAATCGAATTTATTGTGGAGCTAATGAATTTATTGTTTGATCTTCTCACTTTATAGTGAACCGTAGCCATATATCCGTTCGTTCGTGCGATGGGTTAATTGCCTTTCTGAGTCGTCGCATCGACTGAGACACGAAACTGCTTTTTCTTTTAATCGCTATTTTAGAAAAGCATTAAAAAGTAATAAAATAAACACAATATTCTGCAGAGTTTTGAAGGTATAATCACGGTGTTGGAGGGGGAAGAAGGTATAGGTACATATTCATCACATATATCCCCTAACATACCCTGGGTCTCATAGAAATACTTTTCGACGTCTTGTGTCACTTATAGTTTCATTGTGGTCGTTCCGGGCTGTCGGCCACCCCTTTTCGAAACACTCCCGTAGCCTGGTTGAATGGGCGGGAGGACTACCAAGCTGTGAACATTCCCCCTCCGTGAGATTTACAGTGCGAATAAGCCTTATTATCTCCTTCTTCCATCTCTGTCAGATATTTCAATTCAAATATTATGGTAAAGAACAATCCTTGTTCAAATTTCATTTTGCTTTTAGGAAAAAAGTGGGAAGTCCCACTTGTGTCAATAAGTACATGTATATTTTGTTGCTAGTTAAGGTCGATCCAACGAACAAAATTATGTTGTTAGTCCAAGGTTAGTTATATTTATTTGATTTAATTGGCAGCTAGCATAACAATATTTCTTTGGATGTCTGAGTTCACGTTACTTAGGTATAGAAGTGACGCAAACAGTAGTTGGTAGGGTGATGGTGGAGAAGGAGGGACAGAGAACAATTATGACATGGGGGGGGGGAGAGGAGGTTTCTTTCACGGTCGTATTACAGTCAATTCATGGAAACAAAAGTTCTGGAAGAGAAACGGTTCCTTAAGAGCGACAGATGAATATTTGAATTGTCTAAAGAGAATGGAAATGGAGGAAAGAGTAAAAGACAGGAGGAAGAAAGAAGTATATGAGACAAGTTGAGAATTGCTGTTTGGAAGAAGAAAAAAAAAACACATGAGAACACCCACAGAGAAAAGGAAGTTTTAAAGATTCAGTTTTAAGGTAATAGGAAGTTTGAGCCCAAGATATTTTGTTTTTATTTTCTCATTTTCTCGTCATCCAGTCCAGCTGTCCCCTCTCTTTATTATGACTATTAGCGATTCAACATATATACATACGTTGGGGACAACAGATTTATAGCTGGATGGTCCTTTTTTTTTTTTGAAATATGTTCGATTAGACGCGATCGTATTAAAATAATGTTTTTAAACCAATGAAAATGAAATCAATACTTCGAATTGAAAGAAACCCATAGACCAGGGCGACTCTAAAATATAAATATTTCACAATGGGTTCACGCTGCTTTTACTATTTTTGAAGTGGAGGCTCTTTTATATGTTTTCAAAACATTATTTTTCACAAGCTCTCATGTCATCTCTGCTGCCTCCCTAGATCTTTGAAAACCACCTCATCCACCCTCTGTGTCGCAGCAAAAAAGAGGGGGGAAAGAAGAAAGAAAAGACGTTGAGTGTTGGCATTAGAAGAGATAGATGAGTCCCTTAGGAGAAGTCATAACCAGCACGCAGTTCTAGGCCTTCCTATCTATCCCTTCAGTGTTTTTTCTTCATCATTGAAAAGTCCTGAAAGAGAGAGAGAGAGAGAGAGAAAAAGTGAGAAAGACATACAAAAAAGAGAAAGAAAAAGGTTTCCCGTTAGTTTAACCTATCATGAAGCGCTATATATATCGATAGCGTGGACTTTCGTGAAAGCGTGAAAATGGCTTATAGGCGACAACTCCCGGCCTTTACCCGGATTTATCGTGGGGAGCGTGTTAATAACTTTGAAGCCAGCTGAGAAAAAGGAACAAAAAACTCGAGACGAGGGACATTTTTTATTTACTAATAAATTCAAATGATTAAACTTTATGGTTTAGCAATCATCTCATTCTTATTTTCTATTTATTCATTTTTTAAACTAACTGAGAACCGGAATGTCTCAAACAAATTAAAGTCAAGCCCTTGATCATGAACGCTATAAATACGCGGGATATACCACGTATGCATGATTTCAATGATGCTAGCGCTCCTTCCATCCCTTACTCTTTTCCCCTCTTATACATAGGCTGCGATCTGTTATGCAGTATGTTGGAATGATCACCATATTATAATATGGATGGAGAATAAAACCAATGACACTGGTCTAACGTCGGCTTCTTAAATAACGTCAAAGCGCCATATTTCTGACCATTGCAATCATGAAACGCTCTTATTGATCCGGTGACATCAATTACTACCTATCCATTATTTTCTCACTCGTTCTATGGAACCGGACCAAATTTTTAATTTTAATCGGAAGTATTTCTTATAGTGCTCGTTCCCTCTCTATCAGTATACACGCGTCCGAAATCTGTATGATTGTGAGTTCAGAAAACATCGTACCAAAAAATAGACCCGATTCACCTTTAAATTGTTAGTAGAAGCGCTTAAATTACGAGGGTCAGTGGATAAAGCATGCATAAATCTGTAGCCGTAGGAGCCTGCATTGTCTGTCTTCCCTCGTTGAGGTTCGTCAATAAAAACGGACCGGTTTCGGCTGCTCGCCATCTTCAGCATTTGGTTTCCCAACCAGGGAAGACAGACAATGTAGGCTCCTACGGCTACAGATTTATGCATGCTTTAGACCCGATTCACCCTTATTGAAATCACCCCCCCCCCCCATGACACGCCAACGAATTTCCAATCGCACTGATCAACACTTAGTATAATGTATAAATATTAGGAACGCGGGGGCAGTGCCGGCCTTAGAAATTTGGCGTCCCGCTGGCGAATCTTTCACCAGCGCCCCCATGAAATTGCCTTCCGGATCCGCAATTTGGCGTATTCTCCATTTTAACCTCGAATTGGCGTTTTTTCACACTTAAGCGCTTCTTCTCAATTTGATCGGTGAATCAGAGATTTTTCTTTATTTCAGCTGCGAAGTATCTATTTATTTCAATTGCAGCCCCAAATGAGCATTATTCTCAATTTTGGTGTGATTCGAGAGACCTATAAAATTATAGATTTTTCCCGGCACTTTGTTGTATTGGCTTAGACGTTTAATTGCCTGAAGAACAGAACATTACTGCGCCTTCTCAATTTTAGCCGCCTAAGGACTTACAAAAACTGGGGATCAGTGTATTTTCTCAATTTTAGCTGCGAAGTTGCCTCCAGGAGGAGCGAATTAGTACTTTTCGCTTGATTTTTGAAGAAAGTGATTATTTGGACAGCAGTAATCTCTTGACGAAAGAAACACGTTAAAGTTAGCGTGGTCTTTCAGAACTTTTACGTCACAGAGTGAGCGAAAGTACATTTTCGTCACTATTGCCGATTCCAAAAAACGCGCTTAGCGGAGCTAAGATGAGCTAGTTTCGGCCATCTCAACAAATCACAACACTCTATTAATTATACATATAATCAACACTCTTTTAATTAGAAGCGTGCAGCTTATCTTTCGGAAGGCATTCGTGTTATCAATTCAGTGTTTTCTCTTTGAGAAATACTTTTATGGTTTATTGTAAGCTAGTTGTAGAATTAAATTAATACATTTTTAACTTCTAGGTGATAGCTGAAGTGAAGGAGAGGCTCGGTGAGCTGAGGGCCCTCGTCGGAGGGTTCGACCCAAGTTCAGCCGTGGACTCGGAGTTCTCCCATGATATGTTAAATTACCTTGAGTGAACGAGAAGACTCACAAATAATAAAAAATCACCTCATCACCATACAAAACTACGTATTCTATGCCTTCCGAAAGATAAGCTGCACGCTTCTAATTATACATATGTATAATTAATACGTGATTTCAACATGGATTACAAGGTACGCCACTCCACCCCCTACCGCCATAATCAGAGGTCTCAAATTAATTTCTCATTTTTGATCCCAGAAGAGCGCACTGCGTTCTTTACTTTATTCAAGTTCAGTTTACATGGTTCCTTCATTTTAGCCCTTTGTGAACTGCAGAGCAGAAATTATATAGTTTGAAGATCAGGGTCGAACTGAAGGCTACTTCTTCGGAGTGGGAGAGTCGGATTCCCCCACCACCACCCAATTGGGCGTTTTTCTTCCTGACGTTACTAATGTTCTCATCGTGTTTTTGTCCCTTCGTTACAGTTTCAACGAACATCTCGTCAATACGATCATTACATTAAAACTAAATACTGTGAAAGACGAGGATCAATGCTGCAAAGCACTCCAGGTTGAAGTACTGAAGTAGCACTGCGTGTTGAAAGGGATGATTAGGGTAACGAGTTAGTGTAGACCCATCAAACCGTAACACCCGTAGTGATGGTGGTTAGCGATAAAGGGGGGCTACCATTGCAACAAATTAAACGTTTTTTTATTTATTTCACGAATCTTCAACGAATTTTAATAACTAGGTACGGACCTACTTATTATTGTCAGAACATGACATTTTTTTGTATAGTAAGCCTAAGTTCCCTGGTTGTAAAGCCCCGTTCACAAACTGTCTGTCAACCAGTGGACGTGCGTCTGCGGAAGTTTCAGCCTGTGGAAGTGTGGAGCCTGTGAAACCTATGAAAATACTTTATTTTTCTAGGGAATAGATTGGTTTGATTGCATGGACTCCACAGACGCTTGGCACATGCAGAACTTATGAACGTGGTCTAATAAATACTTTTTTAAGTTACTGCAGCTCATTTCACTAAAATTGAATTTAAAAATAGTAATTTTACAGGGTGGAAGGAGGTAAGTGCGACAAAAAAAATTGGGTGAAAATAGACCTCATTTGCGACCGAAATCACCCTATACCATGTCCGAAAATCAAAACCCTTCGAGATATGATTTTTCTAACGCTTTCTCATGGCTTACTTACATCACTTTTTTCAACTAAATGCTAGAAAATCGCTTTCAATTTGCATTTTTGCAACTTTTGGTGATATATTCGGAAAGAACACACTATTTCCTGTCAGGATTATCCATTTGCGGTGGATATTAACCATTTTATGTGGCCTCAAATGCGGCTCAAAGTCGTGCAAATCGGGGATTTTTTTCTCAAAATCACAAATCACTAAACTTGTTCAAATTTTTCAGGTCAAAACAAGCGATTTTGAAGAGAGAAATCATTATTTTTTCCAAGAAATCGTCGTTTCTGATGAAAAATTACCAGAAAACTAAGAAAACGCTTATGACTATTTTTCAAAAGGACACTTTGAAGATGTTTTTCTGAATCACGGGTTGTCCGCACACTCATAGCGTTTTCCTTTTGCCATATCAAAAGTGCATATCAAAAGTTCTCGAGGGGGAGAAGGGAGCGTTCTGGCCGATGATCTGAAGTTGTTGAAACCGGTCTGCTTATATTCGCGGAGTGACAAATTCTTTTGGTTGCTTGGTTCTTTGGTTTTCTCTTGGTTGGTCAAGTCAAGAATAGGGCACCAGAATTGATAAAAATATGGCGATAAGAAAAATGCGTGAATGAGAGGCGAACTCTCTCAACATTCCGTGAGCTCAGTTGATCACATTTGCATACAGTGGAACCCCGTTATAACGACCCCCGTTATTCCGACTCTCCGCATAATCCGACCTGCTTTTTGGTCAGAAACACCCTCTTTTTTTTTTTTTTTTTTTTTTTTTTTTTTTTTTACCTCCACTATCCAAGAGCAGGGGCATGGCACACGCCCCAGGTACGGAATCCTAAGTGGATTATTGTGCCGCTCTTGGATCGGTTGGTCTAGTCTAGAGTCCCTCTCACCGTATGAGGTTGAGGAGGTCCTCAGCTAGAGTCTCGCTGGGCGGAACATATCAGGCGTGTGAAGCCCGAAAATGCTGATCCTGCGAAGATAGCTCTCTCCTCTTAATAAGGTTAGAGGTCGTCGCTTCTTAGAAGCGATAAGAGATAATCGCTAACTGGACCCTTGAGCACAAGAGTGACAAGGATGACGAGCTAGCGCGCGCCGAGTGCATTGCACCCGAAGAGATAAGCCCCTGCACCGGGGTGTGTTCTTTAGAACGGCCCGCCGAGGGTATGTTTTTTTAAAAACTCCCCTCGGCGGGTATGCTCCTTAGAACTGCCCTCCACAGGTACGTCCCTGGTCCCATCAATGTCGTGTTTGACCTCGGTGGTATCCATGGACGGAGCAGCCAGTGACTGCGGCGTTCACGGAAGGTTCTCTGAGCCCCTTCCGAGTTCTTCATATAAACTTCTGGGTGAGCCCTTCAAGGTCCTGCCAGAAGCCAGGGTAATATAAGTCCACCGCCGGCAGAGCCCTGCATGCCGTAAGCGCCGAGGCCTGCGGTAAGCCTATTACACCAGGGGATCGGCCGGTGCCCTGGGGGTCCGTTCAAAGCACACTTTGCCCCCTGTGCCATGCAGACCTTAGGTACGGACCAAACACCTTGTCTTGAGGGGGGGAAGGAATAGCTAGAGGAGGTAGGAGACGCCACCCCCTTCTGTCCCGGACTCAGGACAGCCCCTAACCCGTTGTTTGTCCACGGGGTCGTATTCAGCCCCCATGTCCAATGGGTGTGTCCGATAACGGACTCCCCACAGCACACGGTGCGCCTTATTCCGACCCAACCCACCATCGCACCTTATCACAGGTCGGCCCAATGGTGGGGCCCCCCATCCGCAACCCGGGGGACGCGCCCGATAGGGGAAACGAACCCCGTGAAAGGTTTGTAGCCATTCACACGGATCAAGTCCGTCACGGGCAGAAACACCCTCGCTAAAACGACCTATCGCTCGGCCTTTCCTCGCTTAATCCGACCTTCCCTAGCAAAGAAGAAAACAAAATGTTACTTGCTAATTTCTGTCGGTGTAGTTATTTCTCCGTCAAAAGCCGTATTTTTGCTTAAGCATTTTTTTTTCTCCCTTACTAGTGGCCGGCTTAGGAGTTTTCCTTCTGAATTAAAAACTTGAGGGAAGATAATGGGTGCTCCGCTTAATCCGACCTTTTCGAGGGACCGACCTAGTGCTCGGTCCCACCAAAGTCGGTATAACGGGGTTCCACTGTATTTGGAAATGGGAAAGGGGGGGTGGAAGAGTGTTGGGGGTCCATACTCGGCCGAATAAATAGGACATGGTTCTATTTCCTGACTCGGTCAAAATCACTCGCTCCTCACTGGGCCGAGTACTGTCTGAAGTGATTACACGGGGCTTTACTCGGCCGAATGCCGTCTCGGCCGAGCACTCGGTACGTGTAATTGGGCCTTTACTATTTTTAAATTCAATTTTAGTGAAATGAGCTGCAGTAACTTAGGCCCGATTTCACCAACTTCTAAAACCAAGATCAACAACTAATCACGATTAACAATGTAAACACTTGTATCAAAATTCATATGGGTCGCTATTGGCAACTAATCACGATCAACTTTAAACGAGATCAATTTTGTTGGTGAAAATGGGCCTTAAAAGAATAAATTTATTAAACCACGTTCATAAGTTCTGCATGTGCCAAGCGTCTGTGGAGTCTATGCAACCAAACCAATTTATTCCCTAGAAAAATGAAGCATTTTCATAGGTTTCACAGGCTCCACACTTCCACAGGCTGAAACTTCCGCAGACGCACGTCCACTGGTTGACAGACAGTTTGTGAACGGGGCTTTACAACCAGGGAACTTAGGCTTACTATACAAAAAATGTCATGTTCTGACAATAATAAGTAGGTCCGTACCTAGTTATTAAAATTCGTTGAAGATTCGTGAAATAAATAAAAAAACGTTTAATTTGTTGCAATGGTAGCCCCCCTTTATCGCTAACCACCATCACTACGGGTGTTCCGGTTTGATGGGTCTGCACTAACTCGTTACCCTAATCATCCCTTTCAACACGCAGTACTACTTCAGTACTTCAACCTGGAGTGCTTTGCAGCATTGATCCTCGTCTTTCACAGTATTTAGTTTTAATGTAATGATCGTATTGACGAGATGTTCGTTGAAACTGTAACGAAGGGACAAAAACACGATGAGAACATTAGTAACGTCAGGAAGAAAAACGCCCAATTGGGTGGTGGTGGGGGAATCCGACTCTCCCACTCCGAAGAAGTAGCCTTCAGTACGACCCTGATCTTCAAACTATATAATTTCTGCTCTGCAGTTCACAAAGGGCTAAAATGAAGGAACCATGTAAACTGAACTTGAATAAAGTAAAGAACGCAGTGCGCTCTTCTGGGATCAAAAATGAGAAATTAATTTGATACCGCTGATTATGGCGGGAGAGGGTGGAGTGGCGTAACTTGTAATCCATGTTGAAATCACCTATTAATTATACATATGTATAATTAAAAGAGTGTTGATTATATGTATAATTAATAGAGTGTTGTGATTTGTTGAGATGGCCGAAACTAGCTCATCTTAGCTCCGCTAAGCGCGTTTTTTGGAATCGGCAATAGTGACGAAAATGTCGACGAACAAACGGGACTGACTTTTTTCGAAAAAAATTAAATCTCCGATTCGCACGACTTTGATTCGCATTAAAGGGTACATAACATAGTTAACGTCTGTCGAAAATGGCTAATCTTGACAGAAAATAGTGTGCTCTTTCCGCATCCATCGCCAAAAGTTGCAAAAATTCAAATTGAATGAGAGTTTCTCGCCGTTAATAAAAAAAAAGTATTTAAGCCTTAAAAATCGTTCGAAAAATCAATACTCGAAGGGTTTTGATTTTTGGACCATTGTGTGTATGGTGATTTCGGTCGCAAATGAGGTCTACTTTCACCCACAAATTTGTCCGTGCTTGATTCGGAACATCCTGCATAAAAATGGTCAAGGGCCGAGACGAGTTGACAGTGTCCGATCACGTATTCCTAGGTGTTTAAACCGCATCTACTGTATACATAAGTTCTTAAAATGAAACAAAGTGATAATTACAGATTTTTAAGAGATTTGAGAGCAGAAGCCCCCCGGGGAAATGTTAAAAACCTACTCCCTTTCATGAAAGCTTGTTCGTAATTGAATAAAGTAAGAATTGCAACGCCTCTGTCGGGATCGATTTTCCCAAAATTCTTCCGGACCGTGTCTTATCAAAAGCGACGCGACTTGTAATCCATATGACTTTGGGTGATTTGTTGAGATGGCCGAAACTAGTTCATCTTAGCTCCGCTAAACGCGTTCTAGAATCGCCAATTCTAGAGAAGTACTTTTTCTCACGGCTTAGTACACTTTCATCACCACGGAGAGTCACAGCAACACGAATGTGATTGCGCTTTGCGAATAATTAAAATTATTTTAAAATAAATTGTTTGAAAACTGGTTGTCACTGAAACCCACAAACGACTTTACACCTTCACTGATACTTTTAAACCCTATAATTTGTATTTCGCGGCAAGTCAAAAGTGGGAGCAAGGGGAAGCTGAAAAATCGTATTCTAAGGAGAATGCGAGACCCATCAGAGTCTGGTTTGACTATAGAAACCCTCTTTTTTTTTCGCTTGAAATACAAGGTTTCTGGTGGTATTTTTTTGGACCGGTTTTTTAACATTTCCCGGTCCCACTGGAATTGCTTTTTTAACCTGCAAGTTATCAAAAAAACTTCCGTAACAAATAAGCTTTCTAATGGCCCCGCAACATTTTGAATTAGTTGTCTGTAACACCCTAAAATATAGCCCGGATCATCGAAAATCGTGATTTCAGAAAGAAAATGTGCCCTGAAAGCAAAATATGAAAATTGCACTGAGGTTACGGTCCAGTCTCCGTTTCGACTTCATACCCTCAGGCGAGAAGAGCTACTTGGTCCTGGTCTCGCCTGGACGGCCAGAAGTCGGGTAACATGCAGCTGATGGGATCAGGACCAAGTAAATTTGGTAGCTGATGGTCTCAACAGTTGAATTGAAGACTGGACCTTACCCTCGGTGCAATTTTATTGATTCATCGGTGTTTCTAACCCCCAACGTCATACGCGTTCATCACTGAAAGCCGACGTTTTAAGTAAAATAAAACTGTATGAAAAAATTTCTCAGCGGCAAGATCTCTGAATCGTGCCAATTGAAAACTAGAATCAATCGTGTCGCCTAGCAGTTTTATCATAAATCCTCACTTTAAACGTTTGCTTTCGTGGCACATTTGCTTTTAAAAAATCACGATTTTCGGTGATCCGGGCTATGTTTTAGGGCGTTACGGACTACTGTTCCAAGAATTGTTTGGGGGTCATTAGAAAGCTTAATTAATACGTAAGTTTTTTTGATAACTTGTAGATTCGAAAAGCAAATTCGTTGGGAGGGGGACATTTTTAAAAAAAACGTCCAAAAAAATACCATCAGAAACCTTATTGGCTTCGAGCAAAGAAAAAGAGGGTTTCTAGTACTTTTAGTCAAAGAAGCGCGATGTCCATTCTGAGAGATAATTTTCCGAGCTTTCAAAACGTATGGCCATTCCAAAATTTTAATGGAGTGAAAGCTGTGAAATCGCGAGTTTCTGCCGAAAAATCAGAATTTCAACGGAAATCACTCAAAACTCATATCTCCAGAACGATGCAAGATGTAACGTCCGGGAAGGTCGCATTTAATTCCATTTTTCATGTAGTTTCACCCTAAATTTTTTGCAATACTACAAAAAATTCACCCTGCATACACACTACCTTTGCGTGAATGAAACATGTCGAAGAGCTACATGAATGACGATAGTCAGGAAAATGATGATACGCGCTGATGTTGTATTGTGATATCTCAAACGAGCCAGTACATGGACTGGCCATCACTTTCGGCGTCGAACTTATGCTGAATGATCGTGTAACACACGGCTTGTGAGTTTTTTCTGCTAGAGTTTGCGTTTGATGGGATGTTCTTTGTATGAACTTACTACAAGCCGATGCTCAAGTTCCCACAAGCACCACGAGACTATAACCCAATCAGTTCCTTCCTTATCCTTTTTTTTTGTACAATCATTGTGCCGTTGTACCTATATAGAAGCTCAGATGGAGACATTCCCATTCATTATGAGGGGTAAAAAATGACAGACCATGGAGAGAAGTAATTTAAACTGGATGAGATTGAGATGCTATAGCCTCCGTCGCGATGAAAAACGTGCGGCAACGTGCGTTGTCCGCGGCTGAGTCTTCCCGCCTGATGTGAAGAACGCCAATAATTTGTTGCGTTGCTGATGCGGCAATGAATGGAAATTAATTTTATTTTCATAACCGAGGCCGAAGTCCGAGAATTGCAGGGCCAGATGTGTCGGCAGCAAAAAACTCCATGGTTACTTAACAATGGTTAACAAAAAAATTGTGATTTGAGAAATCGTGCTTCAAAAGCTCTCGCATCATTGATCCCATTGCACATACCATCCATTCCCATCCCACGACCATGAAAACTTTTTTAAAACCAATGAGCGTGCCAATCGCCTCGGCTTATAATTTTCAGCAATACCGACCAATACCATAATGTGGTACTTCCTCCAAATTGATCCCCCTCTAACTTTCCTCGCTCACTTATTAGGCTGTGACGAAGGAATGGGAGCTGAAAGTAGAACCAAAACTTCAACTTACAATTAGACCAGACAAGATCGTTTTATAACGAACGGAGGCAGAGAGCACGTTCTATAGTCACAACAATAAATTATTATGCTATAAATAAGCATAAAAGAACAAGTTAAGATAAAAAAAAACTTTGTGATTTTTGAGACGAAGAAATATGTGGCTATGTGGGTTCGTAACCTATTGGTAGCATATACTTCTTAATCCCTCCAAACTCGAAATTAATGTTAAGTTCAGGATGAAGAGGAAAACCTGATTTTATTGGGAGGGTGGGGGTTAAAGGGTTATTATCTGAGTTGACGTTTTTATTTAATATGATGACAGAAAATTGAACATAATTTTTCTTTTTCTGATTATTCCCTCTCCTCCTTCAATCTGCTATACCCTCATAAAATGCTCCTCTTTTTTTTCTGTCTTCCTCGTCTCGACAAGATGATGCCGAACCGCGTGGCGTGTCACTTTAATCGTTGTTTGGAAGCTCGTAAATAAAAATAAAAACGTCCGGTGTGAACCTTTTCAGAGGGATTTTTTGCCTTTCTATAAAAAAAAAGTTTCAGTATATTTTGAATAAACCCCAAACAAACGGAGAAAGAAAGAGCCTGAATTACGAGGTAGTGTGCTTGATTTCAATAAAGTATAGAAAATGATTATACTGACTAACAAGTTTATTTGCTACTTGTGATTCTTTTAAACCTGTTTCTTAAATGTTCCCCGTGTTATGCAGAAACGCTCACGTATTTACACGCACACGAAAATAAATAATCTGAGGGTCTACTTTTCCACGTTACGAGTATAGCGGCTCGATATTTTGAATAAACATTATTTCATTCGATCGACAAGGGAAGTTGAAGCTGAAATATCGTGGGATGGAAGGTATAGTCGCCACTCGAATGACGTTAGATTGGCTCTAATTTCGAAAATGTTTCGTTAGGTGATTAATCTCTTGTTGGTCCTATAAACATCCGAAGAAGTCTTAGTCCATTACGAATACGTATCTTCAAGTCGTCGCGTATGTGCGCCATTGAAGGGGCATAAAAAACCTAATTGCTGCTCCTGGGAGGTGCTTAAAGTTTTTTTTTATTCCTTAAGCCGACGAGCGACAAGCTCTCAGAATGCCTTACGACGCGAGCTCTTTTGTATTTCATGTAGTAGGTATACACCCCTTCTCTTTCAATAGCGCCTTGTCTGTTTCAAAGAGATTAATTGCTACTTTACTAAATCTCTTTTGAATAGTCACAAGAGGCTGCTGTTGTTAGTTACAAGTGCCAGGAAGGAGAGAGTATTCCAGAATCACACTAGAGTGAATAAATGCGGTTTAGTGGTGGTGGAAGGTGATCTTTGGGCTTCGGGGATTTGACGAATAAATAGGAAATGGAGAAGGGGACATACTCACGACAGTTAAAACTTTTGTTCTTTATTCGTACTTTTTCACATTTGTTCTAGACGGAAGGTTGCATATGCGCTGGCTGTTGCGAACCCATCACCGACAAGTATCTCCTAGAAGTGTCAGGACGTTCGTGGCATGCCAACTGCCTCCGTTGTTGCGTTTGTCAGCTGGCTTTAGATCGCGAGCAATCGTGTTTTGTTCGCGACCACGCAGTGTACTGCAAAACTGACTACGCCAAGTAAGTGCGTTTTCAAAAAATATTTACTCTAGGTATTTGTTTTTTTCCGTTTTGTACGTGACCTCAATTGTGAAAGGGATTTTTTTGCAACCTCGTCAGACAGAAGGCTTTATAGGGGAAAACTTTCCCTTTAATGCCTCCCTCGTACCACCACACCACACCTCACTCTCTTATTTCGTTCTGATTGGAGCAAATTGAATCAAAATCGACCGGTGACCATTTACAATAGATAGAAAAAAAAGGGGGGGCAGCGCGATGTAACAGAGTGTGAGTGATGCAGCAAACAAACCAGTAACATTGCGCACATCACCAGATCGATTGCTTGATACTTGTTACTGTTCGTTCGTGAAGGCCGGATGAGAGGGTGGAGTGACGAGAGGCGGAGTCGGCGGTGGTTGGAAGGTTAGGCCTTTCCTTTTTGCCGCCTTCCGACCATTTGAATATACCTATTTCTCGCAAAGCGGCAGAAAACAGAGGTGGGAAAATGTGACACTGTGATAGCGTTTATTTATGAGAAATCTGATCGAGGCAAGGAAAGAATAATTGTGGGAGTTATTCATCAAATGATTCGTTTGTTGAGACTGAAAATACTTTTGCATTATAAGTTGGTTGGTTCCTCTATTAAGAATTTAAAACGGTCTGCTAAGCACTTATAGGCTTTTCTTTTTTGTCTTCCTTTCGAGGTGAAGATTATAATAGCGTAGGGAGGGCTGGACCGTTCTATATGATTTATGCTCTTGGCTGGTTGTCACGAATAAGAAGTACGGAAAAGAAAAGAAAGGGTCGAGCTGGGAAAAAATGCACCTTAGCATCCTCTCTACGCTCAACACACGAAGGGGGTGACAAAGACGAATCTGCAGGTATTCACATTCATGAACTCGAGGAAGGCCCGGAGAGTTAGGTGCTTTTAGTCGTCTTGTAAACACGGCTCCTTGGGCTCCCTGGCTTCAACTTAAACGCAGCGGGAGGCTGCTGCGCTCTTCCCCACCTTCGTTCCTTTAAAACATTATCTAAACTTTTCAAGTCGAATCACATCAGAAAAATAAGTAAGAGATTGCACCTAAATTTACTTTTTCTTTTTGTTTTTGTCTCCCTTGCCCTTGCCATCGCCACCCCCTTTTTTCTTTTTCCCCCCATCATTGTCTGGCCAACCCGGAGGTACATCCTCGGTGGCGTACTGCGTTGTAGCCGTCGTTATGCACGGTGTCTCATCCAGCTCACGAGGCGACTTTATAGCTAATTGGAGTCTTCTCTGTTTTCCAGAATCGTCCACTTTGCTGATAGTCATCAGAAAGGTGTCACTACTCAAATCAGTCTCGGGCTTGTCATCCATAGCGGCCATTTGAACTAAACAAGGCTCTCCAGTGCCTGATTCCACTTTGTAATAAGCAGACTCATTTATTGCTTCCTGTCAAACACATTTCCAGGGGTAAATCTTCATTTTACAAAGAAATTGCTGCACCCTCACCTTTTTTTCTGGCATTTGGAAAATAACTTGATCATTCTTGTAGCAACACGTGCCTGGGCGTATGGGAACTGACTTCCAAGTCGCAATCGGTTTCGAAATGACACCTCTTTCGTTCGGAGGCAGCAGCTCCTTGACACCGCACTCGTCCAAACCACACCAAATAGCCGCCTTCGCCTGTTTACTTCTTTTTTTCCGCCGCTCTGCATCCGTTTCAATTCGCGTCTTTTTCTCTGGTTGAGTATAGTCAGCCGGGAGTTGGACGGAACACGTGCAAAGATCGTAATTAAAAAGGGGTTGTGAAGAATCGAGGCACTCGACTGGCTGTGGTGAGCTGTAAGGTGCTGTCCTGGCAGCAAATATCGCGCCGACTGCTCCCATTTGAGCTGAGCCAACCTCAGCCTCTTTGAGAGTAACTTTGTTGCCTGTAGTGGTGGTTTGCGTGGATGACGTTGCTGCGGGGTCTTGAGTGTTCTGCAAAAAGATCGTGATTGACAACTACATATAGCTCTTTCACTAGCATCCCTTCCACAAATACTTTTGGTAGTTGATCTTTGCCGAATCCGGTGAATGGGGTTCCATCACCTTCAATAAGAGCAGTCTGCATTGTCCTAGATGTTTAGCGCAATTGTAAAAGATACGTGTAGAAATAATTACATGTGTTCAACAATAACTGCATTTATTATAGAAACCAGATGTTTAATGTTCGATTGTTTGGCACCCCAGCACTCTTCCTGATTCGGGGAGAGTACGATCGTCCGCGGGGTGTCGGCGAATCAGCGATCAAAAGAGCAGGAGCGGGAGTATATCAATTGGATCTCGTACGGTACAGAGATTCCAAGTATAGGCGGATTTCTTCTTTATTGCTTTCTTGATGCATTTTTGCCGTTTTCCATGAGGCAATAAACGTTGTTCACACATGCTCAACAAAGTAAATAACCTCATTAAGGGTTACTACTCATCGAGCTGGTTGTTTATTTGTTGGGTGTAACAAGATTTCACCAACTTCTTAAACCACGATCAACAACTAATCACGATTAGGTCTATTCGTTTGTCGTCCCGGACTACTCCGAGCAGCACGAAATTTTGCAACCTCGCGGGTTACCATGTAAAATAACGCGAAAAAATAATGAAAGGTTAGTACTTTCAGTGCTGATAGTGCAGCTCCGGACGACAAACGAATAGATCTATTATTATGTAAACACAACGATATATAAACCTGGATTGCTCACAACGAACTGGAGGGGCGTGGAGGGGGCAGGTCGTCCCCTGATAAACAATCACCCTGTCCCTCTCCTTTTGTTGTTATGGCAATACAACTCTCTTCCACTATTTACTTTGAAACTCCACCCCTCTCATCCACTTGGGAACTTATTTAATGGCTATTCTTTATCAGCAGTGATGAGCAATCCAGTTCTTTTATATATTGTTGTGTAAACACTTACATCAGAATTCATAAGGGTCGCTATTGGCAACTATCAACTTTAAAAGAAATCAATTTTGTAGGTGAAAATTGCCCTAAGGGTGTAACTCCCTGGAACGGTCAAGTTTCCATGAAAACTATATAGGAATAGTAAATTCTTCATCGGGCTTCAGAACTATACAAACCCACAGGCTCACAAATGATTTTTATTTACACAAATTCGTGCAAGGCACTAATTATGTAAAAAATATTTTCCTCTTGCAGCTCATGAGTGCCAAACAAGCATTAAAAAAGTTAAATTGAACCCGAAAGATGTACCAGGTGCAACCTTGTAAGGGAGTCCTGACACGGTACGGTGTACGGTGGAATAACTCGTTAGGTTTTTGAAGTCCAGAGGGATAAAATTACAATAGAAATCGAAGAAATACTTGGTTAGCGCGGCAAAAAATGTCGTCGAATCTGATCTGATCTGTTTTTACCTGAGGACTGGGAGGTGACTCCAAAAAAAGGTATCGCGCTGGATCTGAACGCAGACTTCGATGTTTTCCGTATTATGGGAGCCCAGCAGAATGGCCGAGGTCGCTAGGGCGTCGACTCTCGAGAACGTCTGCTGAGAGGGTTCGATTCTCACTACAGCAGTGGCGGTTTTTCAGCTGAGGCAAGGTAGGCATCGCCTCAGGAAGAAAAACGATAGAAATCAAGGGTTAAATTAATAATAATGATATCCTTTTTTGGTTTTAAAAAATGAAAAAAAAGTCCTGTGTACGGTCACAAAAATTAAGTTTGCACCGGATGTCCTCTAGCGGCTGCATGGACACTTATATTAGTTGAATTCATGGTGGAAGGAAAAGAGAGGAGGGAGCATAAGTTGAAAAGGGTGACGCCGATTTTCGCCATATTGGTGGTCCCTCGGCCTTGATATTTAAGATATAGATAACAGAGCAGCAGTCGTGATAAAGTAGTCCTCAGCACAAATCCTGATGCGTTCCGGGACTACCAATGTGGCGTATGTTGGCTTCACCCCGTTAACTTGATTTTACATCTATCGCTCCCTCCTCTCTCTTCATACCTCCATGGTTGAATTGGTCCGCTTCATTGACGGTAGTCGTGCAGATCCAAAGATCCCCCCTGAGAAACCGATGGGCGAGGAAAAATGTTAACCGTTGCCTAAGGTGCCTAGGTGAGGGACGAATAGAGGAAAGGGTAAAGGGGCCAGGGGGTGCCCTCTGCCTCGCCCAAAGCGCGTGCGTTCGTTAGGCGACGGCTAACAAGTAGAAAATAAACGTTGCGATCGCATGGTGGAGACTAGCATTTATATATTTATATTATTTTATCAATCTCGTGAGTTATCGGGCCGGCAGTTGTGACAGTGTGAGGGAGGCCGACATCGGGGCTAAAGAGGTTATATTTAGATGGACTGTTAACTTCCCCTCATCCCATGCAATCCTATGCAAATCGTGATATGGAAACACTTGTGTAACCTATACCTACATAAAAAAAGTTAGCCCCGATGTACGGAACTCACAGTGTGATACCTACTTGTACCTGATTAATTTTTTCCGTTTCTGTTCTTGATTCTTCCCAACTGTGAGTATAAAAACATCAACAGTCAATATTTTTTATTCTATTTGACACTTAATACTTCAATAGTCCTCTTACTGAGGTAAAAATGAATCGTCCTGCGGATATCATTCGTATGTCGATAGAAACTCCGTTCCGCTCATGCGAGGAATCTCATGGATTTAATTCTTTAATGTAAATAATAGACCCACCCTAAAAATAACCCGTCAATAAAAAGGGTAAAATTGTTTCAAATTCCATGCTCTGGGATCTAGGTACTCGTAAGTGAACTTGAGAGCTGCACGTTGAAATAACTATTCGTCTAGCCATCACTCTCACCCGTCCTTACTTTTTCATTGCAAGGGAAACCGAAACGGGATCCGAAAAATCTGAAAACATTAATCATTCAATGATTTTTCCAGTAGCGGGGAGAGAGGGTTGTATTAAGAGCCAATTGACGCTATGCGTGTACGGGTCGTACTCAAATAATTTTGTTCTATTTTGTTTTAATTTTGTGCTCCATCTTGTGCTGTTCTGTGCTCAGATATGACGGTATGCGTTGGGGGAGGGGGTATAACCTCACCTGTTTTTGGCCCCTAGAACCGCCACTGCACTACAGGCTGGATTATTTGAGCAAAGGTCAACGCATGTGTAAAAAAGAAACAAGTCATTAAGTAAAGTGTGTGCTCTCTCGCCCTCGTCCACGTTCCACGACACCTTAAAGGTTGTTGACTTGTTGTACGTAAAGCCCCATTGGTTTACCCTATTACGGGTTGGGGAAAATCGCTCTCTATCCTAATTCCGGCTAAATTTTCAGACCACATTTTGGCGGACCCAGAGGGGGGGTGATTCCCCCCCCCCCATGCACCGACAAAAAATATCTGGGGCACCATAAGGCTTCAGAAAACCTCTTTTTATTTGACCATTTCCACCGTTTTGATCCCTTGATCTCTAATTTCTATTAAGATGGAGAGTCCGGGAGATGTCACTAGTGGAGAGCCGAAAGCCATCCTAAGGGGAGATTCCCTCCGGGCGTGGTCTTTCTGAGCAGTAGCGTAGGTACCACAGTAGTAGCGAAGTAGGCGGACCCTCCCCGGGCCACCGTCAGAGGGGGCCCCCGAAAAACTTAAATATGGAAAAATGATTATTTTCAGGGTTTACTTTCATAAATGTAAGAACAGGATTTGTAAGTCCGTTTTTCCAGACCCGGCCAAAACACCTCTATAACGTGTTTTTAGCGCCAAAAACGGAACGTTTTGCTTTGTCGTTGGTTTTGGACGATTCATTTTTCATAACTATACGGAGTAGCCTGTCAAGATCCGTACGCACTGTTCTTAGAGAAAGCTTACGAGTCTGAAATTGAGAAAAAGCGCCAATGCCCACGTTTCTGTAGATCCCTTGGCGGCTAAAATTGAGAAGGCGCACTAACCAAATTCAACCTAAGTCGGTGGGCGGGCCCACGACGTGGTTTCTTTATAGTCCAGGAAGCAGGTAGTTCTGGGAGGAAAAAACTCCGGGACTAAATTTTATGACTGATTCTATTATTTTCAGATGTGCTTAATCCCAATTTCAACTTTGCCCAACGTTGCGACCTCGGCAACATGACGAAATTTTATTAAACTTTTAAAATTCGTGTTTATGCCATTCTACGCGTAATACTTTTTTTTTTTTTTTTTCAGTATGATTCCCGCTCATTCCTTACGTCTTCAGGTGTGCTTAATCTGAATTTCAAGCCCCCTAACCCCTAAGAAGCCGAAAAAACTGCAAAATCCCCTTATTTATGGGTTTTCCTATGTAATACTCGTCATAAGCTGAAATTGACGTAGTTCACGTTAGTGCTAAGCTGGAATTCGCATTCATCACACCTGAAAGCATAAGAAATGTGCCGGAACCATATCCTATAAACAATTATTTCGGGTGGCATTTAGTCCAGTCAAATCGTATAAAAAAAACCATACGTGGACAAAAATCTCGTATTTGAATTTTTCGCTTTATTCCATGTTTTTTGGGATGAGGAACACGAATCTGAAGAGATCCAACATGTCCTTGTGCGTTTTGGGGAAATCGCGAAAAACTGCTAATTCAGTTATTTGCTTACAAATCCTCAATGACGCATTCTACAGAAAATTGTACCCTGTTCTTTTATGAAGACCATCTAGTTCTGCGTCGAATCATTTTTTCTTTTGTCACAATTGACCCAGTCTTTTCACCGGTATTGATTTCTTTTTTAATGGCCATTTTTAGCCGCTCGTGGCAAAATGTGCGACAAAATAAAAATAGTTCAACTCTCAGTTTAGTGATGTAATCTATGACGCTACCTATAATACTGGTAATATGTAAAATCAAACTGGCTGTAAATTTCACCAGCTTTCACTAAAAAATAATGCAATTTTCATCAAAGGCTTCGTCCGAAAGTTATAGGCAACAACGTTCGGCTGAAGAAAGGAATTATTGGAAAATTACTCATTTTTCGGATTTTTGACGGCATTTTATTGCCACTTATCGGGTCTTTATAAAAAACACCATACACGACTTATTATAGGAAATTTAACGAGCTTTCACATGAGGTCCTTTGAAGTTTAATCGGACGGATAGTTTTTGAGTTATAGGCCGAAAAGTGACAAAAACCGCTTTTTTGCAGCAAATTGCAAATTGTTTGACATTATGGCCCTGTCTTACGTTAATCTTAAAATGAAATTTCATATAATAGGTCTGATGAGAAATTTCATCAGCTTTTCAGATCGTTTTTTACAGAAAAAAATTGGACTACTTGTTCCCGAGCTACTGGCAAAAAAGTGCAGAAAAACGTGGTTTTTGAGCTGCCTTTTTCGCGTTTTTTGTCACATAACTGATACCACTGATTTTTCCAGTATGTTTCAATGCTTTTCACTTATGTAAAATTCAATTCTGAAAACTTTGATTTCTTGACATTTTTCAATTGGGACAGCCGTTTTTAAGTTGCAGCTGTCTTAGTCATTTTTATTAATTTTACCAAATGTCGCTAAAAATGACCATTTGGACAAATTAATACCGGTGAAACGACTGGGTCAATTGTCACGAATGAAAAAACGATTCGACGCAGAATTCAATGGTTTTCAAAAAATGAGAGGCTTATAAGCAAAAAACCGAAAAAAGTGCCAAAAATTTACAAATTGCATCAAATTTCTGCATGTTGCCGGGGTCGCAACGTTGAGCAAAGTTGAAATTCGGATTCAGCTCACCTGAGAGCATTAGAATCAGTCAAAAAACTTAGTCCTGGAGTTTTTTCCTGAAACTACCCCTTAATGAAGCCTGCTTCCTGGACTAATAACCACTTTCTTCAAAAATCAAGCGAAAAGTACTAATCCGTTCCTCTGGAGGCAACTTTTTACTTTCAATTATTCACCTTGTTTATTTTGCTGACTCACGCGTTAAGGCCGTTTTTACACTTAAGATACCGGTATCCGATTCCCGAATCAGGATACTAAAAATACACTACAGTCAAGGCGCTCCTTCACACTAAGGCCCGTATAAACGCCGTCGAACGTTTCTTGAAGCTTCCTTGAGTCAAGGAACCATTGAGATCAGTTTTGATCACAATAAAATCATCTGTTCTGAATAATTTCAAGGGTTCCTTAACGTCAAGGAACGTTTATAAATACGGGCATTGGATTCCGGAATCTCAAGGGGAATCCTTACGACGGCCGTATCGTCTATTTTACTCCTCAACGCTGTGGAAATCAAGATATTTTAAATTTTTTAATGTGAAATCACTTGGTATGGGCCACCAAAATTTGAGCTATCGAGCCCTTTTTCGATTTTTTAAATTTTGATCAATTAATTAGGTTATCAACTTGATTGAAAAATTACATATTCTATTTTTGGAGCTTATGGCACCCAGTAGGTTATTTTTCTGTTTTCAAATCCATGAGCATAATATCCGCGTCACTTTTAGTAGCCATTACGCCCCTCGATCGAAAGAAAACACTTCGACTTTGGTCAATGCCGGTAGGTTGACCATGGTTCCGGGGGAGACTTTAGGTGGTTGCTAGAGGGGGGGGGGGCAGGCAAGACTACTAGACGTTCACGTTCATAAAACATTATGCTAATCGTCTAAATTACTGATTACGAGGGATCTACTGATCGAATTTCGGATATGCTGACGGATTTGAAAACAGAAAAACCACCTACTGGGTGCCATATAAGCTCGAAAAATGGAATTTGTAATTTTTCATCAAGTTGATAAGCTATTTAATTAATTAGTCAAAATTTAAAAAATCGAAAAAAGGGCTTTATAGCTCAAATTTTGGTTGCCCACCAAGTGATTTCTCATTGAAAGATTTAAAATATTTCGATTTCCACGGCGTTGTGGAGTAAAATAGACGATACGGTCGTCGTAAGTATTCCCCTTAAGTGTAAATGAGCACATTTGCCCTATTGTATTTTTAGTATCCTCGATTCGGGAATCGGATACCGGAATATCAAGTGTGAAAACGGCCTAGAGTACAGAATAGGGGGGCTGGACTATTATTAAAAAGAGAAGGAAGTTACTCTAAAAAGAGATAGTAACGCATATTTACTTGCTGGTCTTCGACTCATACGTGTGCCTCTCTCTTTTTTGCGAAACTATTCTCTCTTTTTAGTAAACAAACCACATTGTATATATGCCCACCGACTTTGGTTGCATTAGGGTTTACAGAGCTCGGAATCAATTACAAATTGAAGGGTTTCCCAAATGGATGGTTCACCTAGTCGCCACATGAGCGCTGGTGAATTTATGGAAGTAAGGATACTATAAAGACGAGTAGACAGTAGAGGCGATGTTTGATAAAGTTTTTACCGGGCTCCACCATTTTTGTTCTGTTATCATATCATACAACAGTTACCATGACAACAGTGATTGTTGAAATATGTATATCATGCTGGAAAAAGCTTGTTTCTCTTTAATTTCCGTCTAAAACTGTATTTAGTGTTGTGCGTTTATTTGTGAAAGAGGTTTGGGTGCACGAGGTACAATAATTCTCTAATGAGACGATTTCTGAGTTATGGTTATCGACTATTTATTATTCCAAGTAATGAGAGGGGAAATAACAAAGGGGCAAGTGAAACGCTGATGAAGTGCCGGTTGCGAGTCAAAACGAAAAGTCGTATTAATGTTGAGTAAGTACGTAATTATCTTTAAGGGCGCTTTACCCGGATGATTAGGTTCAGAAAACTAGGCGATTTATAACTTGTGGGGTTCAAATTTCTCTGTTTACAGGCATAGAAAATGTTCCGACTTATTTCGTAGGAATGGGCAAGGGGTCAAGAGGATAAATATATAAAGAATAGCTATCAAGGCAGAAGAACAACAGACCGTACGTCTTTGAAGGGTAGGTATCTTCGAAATTGAACGTGAAATATTCAGACCGCTTCAGAGTAGTTAAACTGCGTTGAACTCCCTAAAATAAAGTGTTGCGCTTTTCAATAAACTACCAGAAAGTTTTAGTAATTGAGTAGCAACATTCCGTAGCCAACAACCTTTGCCTTTGGGTTCTGGCATGTTGACCAGCGATTTTTCTCAAGATAATGGGAATTTTTTTAGTGTTAAATAATTTGAAGTTGGCAGTTATCTGTTATCCAGAACAGTAATGGCGTCGTCAATTAATTATCTTATCAGACATTGCCTTTACCCAAGGTGACTAAACTTAACTATAGGTGCCGCAGATTTCCCCCTGCCCATCAGACGGGAGGGGTGGAGACTGACGTCACCAGCAGTCCTTTGCTCCCGATTGCTCACCCCAGAGCAGCAGAGCAAGTTAATTTTGAAATTGAAGTTTATGAATTCTCAAAAATCACAGACCAGTAACAATTAATAATGTACTGGGTCCAGCGCAATGGCGGTTGGGACTGCTCGTGACGTAGGTGAAGGACAGTGATCTGCGGCACCTATAGAAAATTTAATCACCTTGGCCTTTACCTGTATTTATATTATGTCTAATGGAAGTTACGAATAGAAACATGACGCTTTTTTATGCTGATACGGAAAAACGAGAATTTTTAATTCTTTAAACAAATTACTGCTTTTTGACTTATCGCTTTTCAGTTTGTAAAACAAAAACAAAAAATTCTCCGTTTTCTCAACGGTGTACTTGCAATTTGGATTATCTCCCTGCTACGACGAGGAAGTATGAAAAGAAACGAAAAATACTTGAATTATGGGCTAAAAATGAATGGCGAAGGATATGAAGAAACCGTTCAATAGACGATTTCCGTGGAAAAAGCGAAGGTTTAGAACTGCAGGTTATGGGTTTATTTCTAGTTGCCTAGAGCCTCTTTAACAGTATTTTTTTTTTACATTACTAGCATTACTACGAGTGTATTTCGGTTTCAAATACTACATGATTTTTGAGTTTTTCGTTTATTTCGAGTCTGCAATTACACTTCCCTCGCGTGCTTCTCATCTAAAGTCAGAAAAATGCGATACTATTGCTGCTTCAGTGACTGTAAGAGTTCTTCCATTCCGGGTCGACCTGGTTTTGACCCAGCTACTAAATTTATCCCTTTCCCTCAACCTTACCGGAGTTAAATGGTCCGAACGACAAAAATGGTTTTTAAAAAACTTTATTTTATTTTTCCGCACAAGTTATCTCTACGCGTTACACCAATCGACTAACTGTCTTTCTATTTTCCTAGACTATTTATTCCAGTACAAAATTGAAGAGTCTGCATTTCGCAGGGATCTAGGGTTACATAGAAATATGGGATTATTGCTCTATAACTCCGGCACTTGACTGAAAACGTCCCAAATTGAGGAAAAAGTGAAGAGAAAGTACATGTGAAGAAGTGTGATAAATGCGCAACTATGATGGGACTTCATGTTAAGGTGCCCCCGGAACGACGAGTTTTCATCGATACGTTTCGTGAGACGGAGGCTGAAGAATAAAATCAGAATTGAATAACTGCAAATGTGGTTTTAGTTTGACGGGAATGAGAGAAAAATAAATTCACTTTAAACAGCACAAGACAAGAGTAACCCAAAACCTGGCCTAAGCGGGTTGCAAAACTGTTGAAGTAGGACTGGAGAGCGCATGCGTGGAAATCGTCTATTCCAGTCCGAAACTTACTTCTTTTGCACTGCTTGCTGATAAAACGAAAGGCTTTGGCATATACCGGCATATACCTAAACCGGAAAAAAGGAAATAATCAAACTTAGGGCCGTAGTTGTCACTCAAGCTGAATATTTGCTTAAATGGCTCCGAATCGATCGTTCAGTCATCTGTTTTAAATCGAAATAAACAAATATACTCAGCTCAAGTGACGACTATGAATACGGGTCTTATAGAGCCGCTTTATCAATCAATGATTATGAAATTCAAAAGAACGGGGGGCGGGGCTATTGTTCTATCGAAAAGTAACATGATTTCATTGATTTTTAACGAAAATGAACAATGTTTGTATAGCAGGAACATCCTGGAATAACACTGATTGTCGTGCTCACTTATCAAGTTGCCCTTCGGTGAAGTCACGAACTGGCCGATTTATGTGCTCCGAGGATAAGCACCGAAACGGATCGATCGACTGTAGACATTAATTTGGAAGAAGGGAAATCTCTATAAAGAAGACAATGATATAAAAACAGTTTTGAGTGTGTACTTTAGGTAGAAATAAAAGGGTCTGAAAGATTTTTTTTTTTTTTTTTTTGTTTGACCATGAAATGCGTCATTCAACTTGCAATGTCCTCTTCTCTTCAATTGTCCTTTTTTTTGTACACTATATTGGGCTGATGATCTTCCGAAAAGATATACATATCTACAAAATTGCCGACATCACCCCATAAAAAGGAATGCTTAAATGCTTATCCACCTGTTCCCCTTTCGAGATCGAAAGATAATGTTTATGCAAAGGTAGACGAAAGCCGTGAAAGAGGTTTGAGTGAGAGAGTTTGATGAAACGATGTTGGTGAGTGATATTGCTTCGTGGTGGAGGAGGGAGTAGACCTGTGGCTACATATTTCACACCCTCGGGATTTCCAGGCTCCAAACTGTCTGGGAGTATTTTTTTTTTTTTTTTTCCTTCTAGAGACGGGGATGAAAGCGCAACATTTTTTTCTCCCTGTCAAAAGAACAGATCACTCACACCCCTTTGCTCTGTCACACTGGGATAAGGAAAAACTTTTGTCCGACTGAAAATACGATCAAGCTGATTAGCGACAGGGACAATAAGATTACAGTCGCATGTGATTTTCCGCCGTACCGCCCCTTTTCGATCGCTCCGTATTGTTATACCAGAACCAAAAGCCCACCCCCTCAAGGCACACACGTACTTTCACAGTTCACACCCTTTTCTTCTTGTTTCCAGACTTGATTAGACGTGATCGAGGGATGCTACTGGATCCCCCCTCTGTCTGCATGTTCCATCCGTCACTTAAAGAATAACAATGTTCCCCCAGAGAGAAACGAGGGCTCAGTGGGTAATCAATTTGTACTTCGTCAACTTTGTTTTCACAATTCCCTCGTGTCCTAGACCTAGGAGGGAGGGACGAACTGACGAACAAGCAGCTTGGAAAGGAAGTTCAACGTGATTAGGCTTTTAAGGTCTCATATACTATATGAATCGTGGGAGGGAATAGTCTATTATTCAATTTACCTTCCTTCATATCAGTATAGCAAACTCTCCTGTTTAATTAATCCTCTCCCCCCCCCCCCACAATCAGGGCATTGTGTCCAATGGTCCCAATTGCACGCCTCGTTTCCCGCACTTTTTCTTCCCCCTCAAAACGAGATAACTTCACCCTGGCTGTCCTCCACAAACTTGGTGATTTTCAAGTATAAGACACTTCCAAAGACAGGAAATAGCTCCTGGAATTAATTGGAGAATCAGAAGCCTCTTCTCTTCTTGTTTTTCCAAGAGATACGAGACGCCAACGAGGAGCAGAAGAGTCAGAGGGGGTTCGACTTTACAAGTCACCACAGAGGTGTTGATTTATCATGGCCAGCCACGGGTGTTTCTCCCTTGCATACTAATTACCATCTCAAATCAATTAAATCACGGTGGAAAGGACGGGGTTATGGGGGGAATCCAAAACGGGTTCATCTGAATATGCATTTGCGAATGGGGTTGGTTTAGGTATATAATGGGAGAAGAGGGGTTTGTCTCATTTGGCTTTGGCAATATTGAAATCACGGGGGCGAACAAAAGGAGACCATTTTTCAAGAGTGCGGTTGGTAATTTGTGACCGTGATTTGTTTCTGAGCTGTGTGGTCCCTCGGCCATATACGCCGCGCCTTTGGTTATAGTTGAGACATTTCTCCAAGCTCTCAAACAAAGAGAAAAATCGGTAGGATTGGTTGGTAAAAAAGTGAAATTAAAATTGCTGGAAGAAACTGGAGAAGAGCTTTGCTTTATGGAAACCCTATTTTGTAAACCGTCTCTGTAAATCACTTGGATGTGGGTGCTTAGGGGTAATAAAAAGTGAACATTTAATGTTCGACCGTTTTCGTCAGTATGGTGGGCGCAAAAAGAGTAATTATGGGTATAAAAGGCTGAATACTTTTTTTTCCTCGAATCAAACTTGATCAGAGAATAGTCTGCGAGAAAAAAAAAATGCATTTCGAAAATTGGCTCGAAACTGACTGATGTGCTGCCCGATTATTTTGCTTCGAAACATAACAGTGCACCTCTATTTCCTTACCGTACAGCAAAGAGCAGCGCTGTTTTCTGCTCATAAATACAATCATTAAGGGGGGGGGGGTCATAAGTCTTGTGAGAAAATCGTAAATCATTTCCGCCAGTGAGCCCCGTGCCTAATTTCGGGAGAGCTTGGAACAGGAGGACTTCAATGGAGGAACCTTGGCTTCAATGGGCGCATAAACTTGGAAGAAGGAACCTTTAAAAGAACGCCCACCCGAAGCCCATTCAAAAAATCCCCTTATTATTTATTTATTATTTTCTTTTTTACCCTCTTCACTCATCCCTTTCGTATTATGTATTTTTTCTTCATCCACCTCACGCCTTACTTCAAAAGTGGAATGTAGATTTATAAGCCGGAGCTAAAGTCCGCTGGTTCTCTCATACATTTAAAGGTTTCCTTTGTCGGATACCCCGCGATTGTCACAGAGAGGCTCGTGCCCAAGAGCTTTACGATTTCCCTCGATTTGAACTAAGGTCCATTAAGAAAAAAAAAAACACCATTATGGACGCTTCGAGTGGGACGAGACGTATAGAGTCAACGCCTTCGAATCTTCGAAATGAAACCCCTCATCCAAATCCAACTTAACACTCTTTTTTTTCGTACATCAGTCAACCAAATAATTATTCAAGGAAAATACCCAAGTGGCAGCATGACTCAGGAAGGGTGGGAATTCGAACGGCCAGACAGCTAGGCGGCTTTGATAAGCCTCGAACTCCGAAAGAAAGAAAGAAAGAGAGAGATCTATCTCATCATTGGAAAAGATGTTCCTGACGACCGCGGCAAAAGGTATAAGAAGTTGTGGAAGAGAGAGAGATAGAGAGAGAGTGTGTGAGGGCGAGTGAGAGAGATAGGATTGAGAGCGAGTGAGTGAGAAAGGATAAGAACCAGCGGGACAGAAAGAGTCGGCGCGCTCTGTCATGCCGCACTCCATTTGTCATCGTCGGACTCAAAGTTTGAATCCTGAACCCTCCTCCTCACCCCTTCACAACAATCGCGCCCAAAGTAAAGTACGCGGCTGCTAGAAACCATTGTCCCAAAAGACATGGAAAGGAATTTTACCGAGTCACTTTTTTAAGGGCAACCTCTTAACACTTTATTTTTTTCATATATTATTATTTTTTCACCTTTCAAAACTTGCAAAGGAAAGGCCGTCATTTCCAAGCTGATTTCGACGGGGAAAGAAGGTCGTGCTGTTTTGATATCGCGGGGTGGCCTGTTTATCCTGAAAAGAAACGAAGCCGATGTGTGATGTGACTGCTGGGGCATGGGTGCGGAACCGTGAGAACTGGATGACTTGACTCGAACACCCAAAGCCACCGCCCCTCCACCATAGAAATACTTAATATTCTGGGCGCTTTGATAAATAAACAGTTTCAGTTGTTGAATGGGGCATGAAAATACGCGGCCACTGCCAGATAGTTGAGACAGTGTGACTACACGGCAGATCGGGTGGGCGTCCCAGAGTATTCATATTATAGAGTCATAGAGATCACTGAGTTTCAGAATGAAAATCTCAAGGGGTAAACACTTCAAATTGCCGAAGGACCAGCGAAAAAAGTTACAATTTCATTTCCTACCTACACAATCGTGCTAACAATCCTCGAGTTCTTGGATTCAGCTTTAGAAAAATGTTGAGCGTTCTTTAAAGTTCAAAAACGGACAAGACACATGTCAAATACGGGCAGACGAATAGCTTTTTTCTTATGTTTCCAAGTGTGTGAGATGCTATTTATTATGAATATTCAAAACGATAGCTTCTCCCCTTTGTCGAAAAGGATTTTACCCGCCGGTTTTTTCCTTATTCTTTTCTCGTTCACCGGTTCACCTCATAGGCGGACAATAGATCTCGAAGGTCCTTTTTTTTCGCCGAAGGCGTGACCAAAAAAGTCAAACCGATTTCTACCTTTAAAATATTTTTCAAATATCAAGTGCCTCATTTCGAAGTTTTGTTCCGTTTTGAAACAAAAGCCTTCTTTTCCTCGATTTAAAAAAAAAAAGATTTGTTTTATTGGGTAATCGAAAGGCAGATATGGAGTGAAATGGGGGGGGGGGGTCACTCAAAAAAATTTACGGTGATGTTGGTGGAGGGGGGGGGGTGATAATAGGGCAGGGGCCTTATTCTCTAAAGCCGTCTTAGGGTGCGTTTATCAATGCACTTATTCTACAGACAAAGCTGGGATAAGCCTGGTTGCTATGGGCCTTTTTGTAAACAGTAATGTGAAGTTATTCGATGGAAAGCAATTCCATGAGATATCCAGTGATTGATGTTTAACCCACCCTTAGGCCCGTATTCATAGTCGCTTAGTTAAAATTCTCCTAAAAGTCAATCCAGTTTTTGTTGAAATAAAATCATCTGTTTTGACGCCCACTTAGGGAAATTTATGTTTAAGAAATGTTATGAATACGGGCCGTATTCTCTAAACGGAGACTTTTCTGTCCTGTCATGAAATTTCCAAGATTTTTAGGATTGTTTGTTTGTTGTGATGTCCATAAGTATAAAAACCATTTATCGCACATTTTATATAACAACGACACAAGCCGAAAAAGGTGAATTTTGAGCTGTATCCTGGTTATAAAAGGGCCAATGTCCAATTTTTCAATTTTTGGGAAACGGCAAAACTATTTTTAGGATTACTAGAAATGTCCATAAAATCATGCGTATTGCCCTTCATGTTCTTACCAAGTATTAATTTTATTTCATTTTAATGTGGTCTTTCGGTGACTGCTCAGATTTATTTATTTTTCACGTATGGCCGTCGTAAGTTTCATGTCAAGTGGAGATTGGCCCTTTGATGTGACAAAAAAATGCAGTATAACATTAAAAAACGCTGAAAATTTTACACGTGGGTTTATTATTCATGAATGTTGCAAGATCCTGCGTGAATTACATGAAAATCGACACCCACACACCCCTATGATCTCAAAACAACATTTGAAACTCCCCATTCTGGACCCGCGTATGCGACGCATAAAATTCCAGGGGGTCAATTTATTGATCACGCTGGCTTAGTTATTAGGACGAACTATACAGGGTGATCCAGGAGGAAAGGTCAATACTTACACAATGTTGTGCTACTAAGTAGGGCCAACCAAAATGACTCTATGGACATAGGGTCGGAAACGCTTTGTTTCAGAGTTACAGGGAATTTAGTGTTTTTTACGCCAAATCACCTCTTTTCCACAAAAAATCACCTCTTTTCCACAAAAAGCGGTCTTAACGTACTAACCGTTCAACATAGAACAAAATAAATTACATTTCTGAAAAGAGCACAAAATTTAACATTGGAAAAATCAGGAGTAACATATTAAAAACTTTTTGATGTACGTTTTGTTATTTTTAGAAAAATCAAAAAAGTGTTGCGTTGAATTTTCGTGTTTCTTTCAGAGGCGAATTTCGCTCAATCTTCAGTTGATCGGGCATTGACCAATTATTGTAAAAACATGCCCATTATGTCAGCTTTCAATTGACGTAAGAAAATTGAAAATCAGTTGGATTTTTACTGAGATATGACACGAAAGGTTCGTAAAAACAGTGCAAAATCGTCAAAATAAGCCATATTGCAACTGTCAGGTAAAATCCCCCAAAAATTGTTTCTGACGTCAAAATAACCTCATAATTCAAGGAACCAAATATTTTAAGAAAAATCAGTGCACCATGTCCATCATCATCATCATCTCCCCACCCCTTTCACTAGCAAATAATCAATTATTAAACAAATTAACTGGTCTGATTCCTTCTAGTTTTCGTCTGGTGCTATTTTTCAGACTTTTTTGTATGATAATCGTAGTGATTCACGCGCATGATATGATTTGCACCAGAAAAATAAATTTTAAACTAAAATAATTACGGAAGGATACCTGAAAAACTAATTAAACGAGTATAACTAGTGAAAGTGGTGGGGATGATGATTATGATGATTATGATGGATATGGTGCACCAATTTTTATTAAATAATTGTTTCTTTGAATTATGGCATTATTTTTAAGTCGAAAACAATTTTGGGGGATTTTACCTGGCAGCTGCAATATGGCGTATTTTGACGATTCTGCACTGTTTTTCCGAACCTTTCGTGTCATATCTCAGTAAATATTTTCAATTTTCTTTCGTCAATTGAAAGCTCACATAATGGGCATGTTTTTACAATAATTGGTCAATGCCCGACCAACTGAAGATTGAGCGAAATTCGCCTCTGAAAGAAACACGAAAATTCAACGTAACACTTTTTCGATTTTTCCAGAAATAACAAAACGTACGTAAAAAAGTTTTTAATATGTTATTCCTGATTCTTCCAGTGTTAAATTTTGTGCTCTTTTCATAAATGTAATTTATTTTGTTCTATGTTGAACGGTTAGTCCGTTAAGACCGCTTTTTGTGGAAAAGAGGTGATGTGGCTCAAAAAACACTAAATTCCCTGTAACTCTGAAACGAAGCGTTTCCGACCCTACGTCCATAGTCATAGTCATTTTGGTTCGCCCTACTTAGTAGTACAACATGTGCAAGTATTGACTTTTCCTTCTGGAACACCCTGAATAGATCCCAAATGCGAAAGAACGAGTTGTTTTCTAAGAGCAACCCTATACCTGTAGGACAAAATATAGCCCTAACGGGTGGACGGACATTCCAGAAATCGGATCTAGACATGTTGAAACGTACACAGAAAAATTTTGAGGATGGGTTGTAAAATTTTTTTCCTGACCGAAAACTATTATTCAGAATGAATAATAAACAAAAAATATAGTCGCCAGTGGTTTGGCCGGCCACGATGCTACAATCAGAAACTAATTTAGAATGTTTCCCATTTGTAATAGCTACATAAATAAAAATTTAAATTGTGTGGATAACCCCACGATCCATGTTCCCGATTTTCGGTTAAATTCTTAAATACCTATATTAAAAAGTATTTCTCCTCAACCTCAAAGCTCCCTCCCAAACTGAAAAAATTATAAAATAACAAGTGGCTCTACAGTTTGCGAGGAAGTTTGGAGTCGAGGAAATTTCGAGGAACAACTTAGCATACGGGCCTTAGCATAAATATTCTCTCCTCTAGCCTATCATGGAGTTGAAGTTTTGTTTTCCTCCGAATAATTGGAATGGCAAATTAGTACGGTTTGGGAACTGGAAAGCTCATTTTTGCGTCAAATCGATCTCCTCCCTGGATTTTAGGCTGAGTACAATTGCTCTGAGGAATTTTGTGTTGAATATTCCTTTATTTTCAAAATTGGTAATACATATAGTACAGGAAATAAAGCCAGAATAGCGGCAAAATTCGGCCCAATTTCGAATGTGGCTCAAAAAATTCCTTTTGCCGTATACTTTAAAGATTCGAAGAATCCGCAACGATACGGGATGGCGAACCTATTTTTAAGGGCGGGTAGACGTCGGCCAACTCATCCCCGGGGATTTAAAAAATTGCCCAAACTATAGGTGACTAATCTTATGCAGTTGTGTGTGCTGATTCGATAAAAACCAGTCCCAAGTCCGTGGGCTGATTACTTCTCGAGTTATAGCACAATTTGTACGAAAAAACGTTGTTTTTGACTTGATTAGTTTATTAAAACCCTCACGCCCTACATTTAGTGATGAAGTCGTTTCACATGACGTTTCTGAAGTTGTTTTTGGTGGTGAATCAAATGCGTGATAGCTCGATTCTCTGAGATGCCCACAAAAAATTGTATCATGATTTAGGCAGGACTGACCATTTTCTCTCATTGTACGCAGTTTTTTGAGTTGAATTGAATGAGCTGTAGTCGAGATCGCTAGTAACAATACTTTTTGAGTTACTGACAAACGTCTCCAGCATTTTTAAAGGATTTGTTCTTATATTTGTGGGCGTATATGACAAAGCATTGACCCCAGCGATCCCTGGAAACGCTCATTCGATTCATCACAAAAAACTACGTAACATCAGAGAACATGGTTAGTCCTGCCCAAAATCTCTGCACATCAAAGTATCGGGAACAACTAGTTTTCTCAGTTATTTTCGTTAGTGACTCGATTCGCATTCGATTCAGCGCTAAAAACTACTTGAGAAATCACATCTACGTAATAAACTGCATTACTAAACGTTGGACGTGAGGATTTTTTGGGAATATTCAAGCCAAAAGCCAAGTTTTTTGGTACAATTTACGTCGTAACTCAAAAACTAATCGTCGCACGGACTTGTGGTTGATTTACATCGACTCGGCACACAAAACTACAAAGGATTATACACCCCGTTCGGGCAAATTGCTTCATCCCTTATAGCGATGAGTTGGTCAACTTCTACCCCCCGTTAAAAGGATGTTTGCCCCACCATTTTTAAGCCACTGGTGGGACAGGGGGATGATTTGTCATTTATTGCGTTAAAGTGATGTTTTTGGACTGAATTCCAAGCAATAATTGCCTTTCACGAGGCACAATAACACGTTTAAGGCACACAAATACGCTTATTTTTACTGGGACAAACTTACTGATTTTGCACGTTTATACCTTGTTTTTTCGGATATTATCTGTGATATCTCTCTCAAAAATGAACCACCATCAATTTTGAGAAGGTCATTGGAAAGCCCACAGAACGGGCATGTTTTTCTGATATTGGGACCATATCGGAAGCATTATAAGTTCGGCAGAAATCGTCGCTGAATTATAGGAGAAATTTAAAAGAAGTCACTTTCGCCATTTGTGGAAAATCACAAAAAATACTGAGTTCGTTTACAGCGGTTCAAAACACTGTTTTCTGAAGTGAAATTTTGTGGACTTTTCAAAACCGTCAACAGTTTTTTTCTAAGCCCAGCGGTTGGGCCGTAAAATCGAGATTTTGGAAAAAAAGTAGGCAGTCGATGAAAAAACACAATTGTACGCATATCTCAGAAGGAAAGCATTTGCGACCCTATGTTCATAGGGTCATTTTGGTCGCAAATACTTGGTACTGCAACATACTTCAGTATATGCATTTCCTCCTGAATCACCCTGTATACATAATATGTCGCAGAATTTTTGTCAAATCAGCCTTTTTCTAAAAATCCTAGCCTTTTTGTGAAGCGCCGCCTTTTTGTAGAAAAATCTGTTTTTTCTCAATCAGACTGGATTATTTAGCCTTATTACAAATAGGCTACAGTCCTTCGGGCTCATTATCGAAGTAGCCTGCGATTACAAAAAGCCTAACTTGTCTAGGCTCTTTGTAAAGAGGCTTTACTCGTTTCGCCGTATTGTGTTAGACCCAGCCTACTAACTGATAAAAAATCACTTGCGTGCCCAAACAGGTAGGTTAGAAGCTACATTGACTGAAAGGACGATTTACGCCAAAGTCAAGAAAGCTTCATAAATACCAAAAATCGTCATGGAAGGCTTCCATCGAGGACGCCTTGACATCAGGAGGAACGTTCATAAATACGGCGGCTCTACCCTAATAGTTCAAGAGCTGGCGACAGTCCTATTCAACTGGAAGAACATTTGTCCTATTTGACACACTTTGTGGAGAGGAATACGAATATGAGCGTCTGCCTGGGGCATTTGACCTCAGCGGCCAGTCAAATTCCCTAAATTTGGGACATGAAATAATCCGAAAGAACAGTCTTGTAACTTGTCTCATTCGTGAGGTTTTTAGAAGCTTCTGCCTGGAGCATTCGCCCTCAATGGCCAGTTTCATCACTATGTTCTCCCGGTTAGATTAATGTCCCAAATTTGGAGAAACTGATGTGCTGCTGGAGCAGGCGCGTAGCCAGGATTTCTTTGATGGGGGGGGGGGGATCCGATGTAGGTTCGGTGGGGGGGGGGGGGTATTTCCACTCTATACCTACTCTTTTCAGTTTTTAACTACATATTATTATTATTATTATTATTATTATTATTATTATTATTATTATCATTATTGTGCGATATTATTCCAATGCGTGAGCGGACTAATTGAAAATAAAAAGTCTCCTTCAGAACATGGGAAATAAATCTGAAATTTCGGGGGGGGGGGTCGGACCCGCTGGACCCCCCCTGGCTACGCGCCTGGGCAGGCAAATGCCCCTGGATGCGGTCATTTTCGTATTAGACACCATAAAACTTACCGAATGAGACAGTTACATGAATAAGTATGTCAGGTTTATTCTTGATCCACATTTTTAAGGAATTTGACGGGCCTCTGAGGGCAAGTGCCCCTGGCAGAAGCTCATATTCATATTCAGCCAGAAAAACCCTAACGAAAGGGAGAAGTTCAGTATTGATTTATTTTGCATTTTTCTACAAAATGAGCGGTTCGATTCAGGAGGTGTTTTTTTTCTTTCTTCACAAAAAGGCTGTTAATAATTCAGCCTTATTGTAACAAGTACTTTAGGTTCGCAAAGAGCCTGAAATCCCTCAGCCTACTTGTAATAAGGCTAAAATGGTCCAGGCTGATTGAGAAAAAACATATTTTTCTACAAAAAGGCGGCGTTTTATAAAAAGGCTAGGATTTTTAGAAAAAAACTGATTCTACAAAAATCCTGCGACATATATAACACAACAGCACAACACCCCAGAGCCCCAGTACCCCAGAGCCATTCCAAGTCAGGGTCGGGTATTGTCTTAAAATGGCAACGTTGTTATGGAAATCCCGCCTCCGCGCCGGTCTATAAAATCATATGTGACATCCGAGAATCCACTAATCATGTTCGAGAAAACTTGAATGACAAACAAAAGGTGCCCGTCCCCGATAGTGTGGAGGATTTACTGGGAAAAGCAAGGATTTTTTTTCTTTCAAGATAATCAAAGCTTTAAGCTCTTTCGCCTTTCGAAGGACAAAAATAACATTACACACTTATCAATGCTAAAACGTCTCGTCGGTGGAGTTCCCCGTCCTCTTCAGGCATCGAAATATTGATGGCTCTGGGGTACTCGTCAACTGTTATACATATTAAGTCTGTTCGCGGAAAAAAAGTGTAGGGTAGTGCAGGGCAGAACACAAACAGCCGTGTTACCTTCACAAAAAGGCCTTCACCATTCCCTGGCTATAACCATCTTTACACCAGCCTGCACCAACCTCCAGCCTGCAGGCTGGTGTAAAGAAGGACGTAAAGAAGGGAGGGTGAGAGGGGGCTTTGGGTTACAGAGAAGGTAACACGGCTGTTTGTGTTCTGCCCTGCACTACACTACACTACACTTTTTTTTTTCGCGAACAGACTTCTTATCATTGTATTATATGTATTTGAGAGTTACTGGTAGACTTACAATTACCACAGAACCTTAAATTGCCATCGCTTTTCGTTATCGGAGCAATAGAGACAGCATAATTCGATAGCTTCGATGACGACCATACGAACTGAGTACACAACTTCTTTCAAGCTCCAAAATATCGCGTTGTGCTGTTCAAATCGGCATAAAATTCACAATCATAAATTTCTCCTCATCTTTTTTAGTACGAATCTCAAATGTAATTCTCATGGGGCTCGAACAAACAAAGTGTCTAAAAATTTTAGTACCTAATTCGTGAAATGATTTTTACACACATCCTCCCAAAGCTTATGATATACAGGTAGCGTTAGCAAGGCTATTCAAATACATGGCGTCCACACCGGGGATCAAAAACATTTTGAATCGAACGACGGAATTTTTGCGTTGAGATTTTCCTCTTCCTTCGCCGATGACACTTTACTATAGAAAATGGCAAACTCGCCTTTTTCTTTTGCGAATACTCATCGTGAGTATTAAATATGAATCAAAGAAAGCAATAATCGTCTTGAATCATTCTTCGCTTCCTTTTGGAGAAGTGGCCGACACTTGGATAAGGCTAGAAGAGTGTTTTCCATGCGCTCATCCTTAGAGCTCCACAATTTTTGTAATTCTCTCTAAATACATTATTGTTATATTATTTTGAACGGTCCAGCATAATATAATACATATGTATATGTATAACACATATGTACAATATTGTTAGTACTAAATAATTGTTTTTTGTATATATGTATTTCTCGGTTACAGAAGTTTCGGGGCTAAATGCTCCAAGTGCTCGCGAGGGATTTCCGCGCGTGACTGGGTACGAAAGGCTAGGGAGCACGTTTATCATTTGGCCTGCTTCGCCTGTGAGGCCTGTAAAAGACAATTGAGCACCGGGGAAGAGTTCGCACTCCACGAGGATCGTGTACTGTGCAAAGCTCATTACATGGAAACAGTTGACGGTGCGACAAGTTCTTCGGAAGGTAAAAATGAGTATGAGGATCATCCCCACACCCATCACTATTTTTCACTTGGCAACAAAATTGACGTGCTTGTTCGTCTGTTTTGTCAATTTTGCAGAAGGAGGTGACTCAGAGTCATATCATAATAAAAGCAAAGCTAAACGAGTGCGAACTACATTCACAGAAGAGCAGCTTCAAGTTCTTCAAGCGAATTTTCAACTCGATTCTAACCCAGATGGGCAGGATCTCGAGAGAATAGCTCAAATCACCGGCCTGTCAAAAAGAGTCACTCAAGTTTGGTTTCAGAATTCGAGAGCTCGGCAGAAAAAACACATGCACACTGGAAAAATTAAAAACTCTCAATGTATGTACCCCCTCAGCTGCTACGTGCATCCCCCGGTACCATCGTTAGTATAATTTTGAAAATGCTTTTCGTTCCAAGGTCATAGCGGTGGTGTTGGTCAAGGAGGTGGCCCCACATCAAGAGAATTAGGAGATTCATTTGGGCGTCACATAAACCTTCATTTGACCTACTCGTTTCAACAGCACTCTAAAACATCCCCAGGGTATCAACCTCAGCACAATAGTACGGTTGTTCTTACATCTCCCGCCCCATATTACATTGTCATTTTTTTTTAAACGATAAATTTGGCATTCATCAGTTTCAGAATCATCCTCTTTGGACGAGTTGTCTCAAGAGTCGATGCTCATGTGCTCGATGCGTGGCGAAGGTGTTTGAGGACACGACGGGGACGTTGACATCAAGTCCCCTCTCCGCTGACCGCGCCGAAATAATTTGGAGAAAAAAACAATTGTACCCAATTGTACGTTAACAATAAGGCCCAACCTCTACCCACCTCGCCCGATTTGATCTAAATAGTTTCATCAGAACACACGTCATTCACAAATTTGCTAGAACGTCAGGGTATTCCTCACGCTCTTACTACGCAATTAAAGGGACACCGTACAACACCGTCACTATCCCATCCCCAAATAACCAGCACAAACCACCCATTGGGACTTATATTATTAAAAAATAACCTGTAACATGCATGTGCATAAACGTCAAAGTGCGCGTTATCCTTTTAAGGCGCGTTTAAGTGCCGCATTCACAATCGTCATTGAGGCTGAGTATTTGCTTATTTTGATTCAAAACAAATTATTCACAAAATTATAACGATCGATTTCAAGCCATTTCGGGAAATACTCGGCTTGAGTGACGAATATGAATACGGGCCTTAAATACATCTTTTATCTTCTTCTTCTTCTTCTTCTTCTTCTTCTTCTTCTTCTTCTTCTTCTTCTTCTTCTTCTTCTTCTTCTTCTTCTTCTTCTTCTTCTTCATCATCCTGAATGCTCAAAGCTGGGCTGCGAGAAAAAACGTATAATTGAGTAGGTTTATCTAATATTGCGTGTATGTATTGGAAAAAGTGAATGCCATTTCAGTTGTAAATATTGTAAAGAAAAAAGTGTACATAAGTGTAAATTATTTATTATAGAAGCAGTTACATATTAAACAAATGAATTATATGTATAGTTCGCGAAACTAATGAAGCTACAGTGTCCTAAAAATGTGCAATATAAACAAATTGTTAAAAACATATTTATAAACGAAAGAATACCCTTTTTCTAAAAGGAGCACTTTAAAATAAGTTTTCATTGAAACTTATCCCCATTTAATCCAATTTTGTGACATTAAATCATCACTAGTCAATTCAAATTGTTAGTAGAAGCGCTTATGCTACAGGGGTTTGTAGGTAATGCATGCAAAAAATCGTAGCCGTAGGAACCTACTTTGTCAGTCTTCCCTCGTCGAGGTGCGTCATCGACGGACCGGTTTCGGCTGCTCGCCATCTTCAGTGTTCAATGTTCGTCAAGTTCCGTCAATGACGCACCTCGACGAGGGAAGACTGACAACGTAGGCTCCTACGGCTACGATTTTTTGCATGCATCATCACAAGTCCACAGTAGACACTTTCTTCTGAAGAAGTAGAAGAAGCGGGCCTGACCGAAATAAATTCTTAACAAGCCATCGAAAGACGAAAAGGTGGAACTGAATCTTCTGTCTGCTTGAAAGACGGCCCATCTCAGCAATAATAGCAGATATGGAGAAGAGCTTCGTGCATATTTGATGGATTGATCTCATCTTGCAGTTTTCTCATTTTTCACTGACGAGAAGGGTGCTAATTAAGGCATGCCATGCTCCTTATTTTGCCATGGTATGCCAAGTCGTTCCTCGAATTTTCCTCAACTTCAAAGCTCAAAATTATAAAATAACATGTGATTCTACAGTTTGTGAGGTAGGTTGGAGTCGAAGAAATTTCGAGGAAGGACTTAGCATAGGGGCCTTAATGTGGCTGCATGAGACGAAAACATCAGGTCCCACCCTAACTGTGGTAACTGTCATCGAGTAAGGGCTACAAAATGCACAAGACGACAAGACCCGGAAAGGCGTAACCCCTATAAAATTAACTCGGAATTTAGTCAAAGAACCAAGATAGATGGTAATTAAATAAGTAGGTACCTAGATTATTTTTCTCACACAATGCTTTCTTCGTGCAATACAATACACTTCACATCGGTGCGTACTACGAGGGCCGTAACTAGGGTTTATCTCAGAGGAGGGGGGGGGTGAGCAAACTTTATTTACTGGCCATGGAAGGGAGGGGATCGCTTTATATTACCGCCCCTGGAAGGGGTGGGGCAATATTTATTTTGAAGTTCCTAGAGGTAATGGGGGAGCCACCTACAAACACCCTTACAGTCGGAGATTTGAGAGCGTTGACCCGATAAAATCAACCAAATGGATGATAATGCAAAACGCTCAATTTTTTACCAATTTAAGGGGTGCTGGGAGTCACTCAGTAGCGTAATTGCGGAAGCCGGCTACAAATAGGTCAATTGAACATTATCCAGGGGACTCATAGACCGCACGTCCGGCTCAAATTGAAACATTTTGAGAAAAATAATCTAAAAAACTCCCATACCCCAAGGCGATTTTAGTCAATTTTTCATTTAGTACGACAATGAGGAAGTTTCATGGGTCAGAGCTTATTCATAAAAATCTATTTTTCAAGGATTACTTATGCTAAAATAGAGCACAAATCGTGATCCGTTCATAAAATAATCCAACAGTTAATAAATGCGCGATTTTTGAAGTGTTAGGTCATTTAAAACACGCCAGCTAGCACGTTTGTGTCATATGCGCCTTCCGGAAAAAAATCGCCTGTAACGTAGCTGTCGGAGAGCTGTTTGTTGTGTTTCTTTGCCTTATTTTCTACTAGAGCTCTACAATAATAAAATAATGGAGGATAAACAGATGAGCTATTTAGAGGCATGAAAAGGAAGAGAATTCAAGGAATATTACGTTGCGGAAAATGTTCGTTTTGGCGGGATTTCAAATGTACCAACTTTTGTTAAGAAATAAAAAATACATCTGAAGGCTCTTAAATTTGTATTTATTTATTTACGTGGAAGGATTAATATGCCTCATCGGAAAAAAAAAAAAAATTGTGGAAAATGTAAAACTTCCTCATTGAAGATTGAAACCATGTCGTGGACACGGGGAACCCGAAAATTAAGACGGATTTTTGACTAGAAGCGCCTAAGGAAGGGATTGTCACAGTGATTCCGGGATTTTTAGCCACTTGAGCACGTTTTCAGGTACCGCACGAATCGGAGCCCAAAGAAGAGCCTCGTTAACCTGTAGCCCCTCGATTTGGTACTTGATAGCCCACTCCGCTCCGTAACCACACAGGGACGTCTTTAGGCGACCGGCTGCCCCGGATTCTTCAGATTTATTTCTATAATTCGGAAAAAATACGTATACTCAGAAGAAACTCATTTTATCGATTGGCGACCAATGATAATCGAACGTTGTATAAAATAATATTTTTTATGGGCCCAAATTTTAGCCATTTTGTGTTTGTATTTGTATTTACTTCGGGGCTAGTAACTAACAAAGAAGGGGAGGGGGGTGCTAATAGCTAATAGTGATAAACTCTGACACTCGTTAAAATGGCGAAAAAGTGCTAATTCGCGGCTAAAATTGAGAGCACACTAAGGCCTTTACGTGAGCCGCAGGAATCGCGGGATTTAAGCGCTCCCTACAAACAATAAATCCGCTCTGAACGCTAAAATCACGCGGGCCCCGCGTCACGTAGGTCACGGAGAAATTCGCGGATAAAATTAAGGAATAGCACTCATTCATATATCTAAAATTAAAAAATCATAGATTTACGAAGCAATATTGGTGGCTTAAATTAAGAAAAAATGCTCATTCACAGCAAAAATTGAGATAACGCCATTTCACGGTTTCAAACAACCATTTCGTAGCTGAAATTGACATAAAGTGCTAATTAATGGCTCCAATTGGAAAAATTACAGTAATTCATGGCTAAAACGAGAAACCCCCAAAAGAGGGAGAAAAAAAAGGCGGTTTTGACTGTCAGTTGAGTTGGTGTCTTGGTGGGATACCCGTCACACCACACCAATAGCCTCCACCAAGACCTTCTACAGAACGTCTTGCCTCGCCTCCACACAGTACCACCCACAATGGGTGGCGCACGCGCTGTGAGGCTCATTTTGCCACTTCTGCGGAATTGGTTCCTGTACTCCCGTAAAACGTATTCACGTTGGTGTTTGGCCTTAGAGGTGAAGCGGTAATGCTGATGAGGGGCACCGGGAATGGGCCCGAAATGCATTCTTTAAAAAACACCATGGCTGTATGATTCAAAAAAAAAAAGTTTATGGTCTACAAGTCGAAGCAACAGCCAAGAAAAGGATTTTGAACAAATTCCGAAATTTGGTATTCACGTTAAGGTTAATATTCACAGTAAAATGAGAAACCCCCACGTGGTACGTTTGTTACTCCAGGAATCTGGGAAGAGCGGAGGGATTGTGATGAAGTAGAAACGTGTAATGCTCAGACAGAATTATATTTTAAATTTTTCAACAAAAACCCGTAAAATTATTCTAAATAATTACGTACCTACAAAATAAAGTAAAATAATCGTCTCTATGAGCACCGAAGGGGCACCGAAATACTGCCATCAGCACCAAGTGTCCATATATTTGATCCTTTTGCCAGTATTTTGGTCTCTAGTGTCGACCCAGTATTTTTCACTGCCATTAGGGCAGTTGGTTGATAGGAGGCCGAACGTTTCGGAATCACAAAAAAAAATAATAATAATTTATAATTTAAGCTACATGCATTGGACCGGGGAACGCATTTGACACGGCGAACATGTAGAACTTGTGTTCTCGCGGGATTTTTCTTTACAAACAGTACCTGGCCCTACATTTTTTTAAAGTTAACTCTCAACTGCCCTTTTCAAGTGGAATAATCGAAAAAAGTTGTATTTCTTAATAAGAAAAAAAAGTTTTAATTGGATTGCATAGACTGGTCCCGTAGGAATTTTCCTCCATGTATCCTCACTAATTTACTTCACCATAAATCCGCAAGGGGGCAGACTCTTTGATGGGATATCCCAATTGTTCAACTGTCATTAGAACACACAGCTTTGAAATCAATGAAATAAGCTTGGTAGGTGGAGTCGAAGTTCTGGGGACTAGTTAGGGATGCTATAGCTGTGCTAGAAGTTTCAGTCTTTCAGTCCGTGAATAGGAATGAAGTGACTTATTTATCTAGATTTTAGGATGTTATCGTACGAGGTGTTTGTAAACCAATAAAATGACTCAAGAGCGTTCCCCGCAACATCCGTTTGCAACAGTCAGTCACATTCGCTTTTTCGACAAAGTCGAGTCAATCGACTTGCATCAATCAAATTGCATGTTGGTACATAGTTACTAAATACTAACTGTTATCTAAAGGTGTATTAGCTCAGAACTCTACATTTTTTTGGCGAACAAGAACTGATGAAAAACCTACTCCCTTGTCCCGGACCGAAACTTTAAGGCTAAAGTGGACGATAAATAATATAAAAATAATATAAAAAATAATAAAGTTTACTTTCTTTAAAAAATAAAAAAATAAAAAATAAAATAAAGTGGACGACAAGTGTGAGAGAGACAGAATACAGTCATATTTGCGGCACCTCTCACGGCTTGAAAAATTGACCGATTTTAGTTTTTTCAACGGATTCTTACTAGTTGAAAGCATAGAAAATTCGGAAATTAGGTCTGTGATTCTTAAATTGAGTGTAAATGTGAAATTTGGAATTTAAATTTTTTTGAAATATTTTTTTGGACAAAACTGCCTTATACCAAGAAGCAGCAGAATATTAGGGAACCAAATAATTTTGGGTTTTTGATTTTCCTCCATAAACATCGCCCGAAAGAGAAAAGTACGACTTCAAAGAGAAAAGCCGCCTCAAGAGCTAAGAGTGAGAGAGAGGACTCTTGCAGGCTGAAGCGGGAGGGATCACCCGCTCACTCAAGAGGGTGGCCGATACACCATTCTGTAGTGAGTGTCCCCCTGGGCGAATTATCTTCGAAAAAATGACCTTGAGTGAACTAGGGTTTTCTTTTTAATCGTTGTTTTCTAATCCTTTTGACTTACTATACGCGGTGTAGGTAAAGAAATTCCGCGCATTGTGACCACTGGCACGACCCATCAGAACTAATCAGAACTAAATCAGTAGCATATTGAGGAAGGGCGTTTCATAACGAGGTTCAAAAGTTTCAGGAATTATTTTATTTTTTCGAAAAGTCCGCTCTCGCTCGCTATTTTTTATCGATCAGAAAATCACGTTATATCATTAAGGGGGCCACACACGGTCATCAAGCATGCTTGACAAGCATGGTTTTATTAGTTGCGCTTGTCAAGCATGTTTGACGTTTGACGCCACACCCACACGGTCAAACTTGCCGTCAAGCTTCAACTTCAAACGCGCACCCAAGCTTCAGCAGTGTCCCAATACCCCTTTTTCTCGATGGTTTGAAGGTTTGTTGGATTGAAACACACACACACACGATCAAATCTGTTTGCCAAACCTCATGTTTGCGAGCAAATTTTCTGGCTGTGACTGAAAACCGCCAAATGTGATGTCAAACCTTCAAACATGACTCCACACACGGTCAAACCTGCTTGTCAAGGATGTTTGATCGTGTGTGGCTTTAGGCGAGTTCCAAGGATATTATCATATTTTGGTTTATCATTCATTCTGAACGTAGTTGACTTTTTTAAGATACAGCCGTTGAAAATTTTGGTTTATTATTCATTATGAATAATACACCTATGTTTTCGGTCAGAACAACATTTTTCAACCCACCCTCAAACTTTTTCTGTGTACGTTTCAACATGTCTAAATTCGATTTCTGCAATGTCCGTCCGCCGTACTCCGTCCGGGCCATATCTTCCCCTAGGATTGCTCGAAAAAACTCGTTCTTTCGCACATAAACTCCACTTGGGATCTAGTTGGTCCTAACAGCTGATCAGTTTGATCAACTAGCTCCTTGGATATTTATGGGCCAAAAGCGGGTTCAAAATGGGGGTTTTCAAAGGTTTTGAAATAATAGGGGTGCGGGGTGTCGATTTTCATGTAATTTCAAGCCGGATTTGGCTACATTCATGAATAATAAACCCATGTGTAAAATTTGCAGCGTTTTTATCCGTAATCATAACTCTACTATTCTTCAGGCTCTGGTTCTTGAATGGGCATATAAAAATGTCTCACGATCAGTGTTTGGTTTCACTCAGAACAAAGCAAAATAATTTCACTTTTTTGACCAAAAAACGCTACTCAACTATGTTTTTCAAGTATATTGAATTTGCTAAAATTTGAGACCTGATGCAGCTCTGTAGATTAGACAGTAGGCAAGATACAGGGCTTCAAAATTGGTAATTTGTTTTGCCAAAATGATGACATTTTTGGCTTAGTTTTGTGTGAAACCTACCACTGAGCAATGTTCTATCACAAATCGTACGCTAACAGCGCCTAACGAAGTTTTAAAGGGAGCTTTTCAACTTTTTATAAACTTAAAACTTCTTTGAAAAACAACAAATTACCAATTTTGAAGAGCTGTATTCTGGCTACTATCTACCCTATAGAGCTGGGCCATGTCTCAAATTGTAGCGAATTTACTACAGGGTGGAACAGGATAAGTGTGACCAAAAAAATCGGGTGAAAGAAGGCCTCATTTGTGACCGAAAACACCCTTTGTATCATGGTCCGAAAATCAAAACCCTACGAGATATGATTTTTCTAATGTTTATTATGTCTCACGTCACTTGTTCTTAACTAAATGGGAATAACTCAGTTTCCAGCTGACATTTTGCAACTTTTGATGACAGATTCGGAAACAGCACATTTGTTTCTGTCAGGATTAGCCATTTACGATAAAATTCAACCATTTTCTGGGGGCTCATGAGCTGCTCAAAGTTTTGCAAATAGAGGATTTCTAATTTTTCAAAAAAGTCAACCTCCGCTTGTCTACTCGAAATTTGAGCGCACCGACATCCTATGGGTCGGAAAAACTTCCCCAATGTGTCCTTTTTAAAATTACTCATGAACATATTTTTAGTTCCAGTGATTTTTCGGCAGAAATGACCATTTCTTATAAAAAAAAAAGTATGATTTTTCTCTTCAAAATCGCTTGATTCGACCTACAACATTTGAACGAGCTTTGAGATTTCTAGCATGATTGACGTCATTAAAGCATCATTCAAAGTTTTCCCTTGAACGGGACGGACTGTGTACGCCTGTCAAACTTCAAAGTCCACAAATATTGCTCCCGCAGCTAGCTGTCGGATAGAGTGCATTTTTCTACTGCGAATTTCGAAGTTTTCAGTTAATTTTCAATTATTTAGCCGGAAACTGGTATCATCAAGTAGAGCCATTAAGTGCATTAATTTCGTCGAATAACAGCAAAACATGCCGAAATTCGCAGTAGTGAAATGCACCCTTGCCGACAGCCAGCTGCCGGAGCGGCAGTTTTTGATATTTTGGTAGGAGTGCGCATTCCATTCGGTTCGAAGGAAAACTTTGGATAAGGCTTAAATGAGTTTTAGCATGTTATGAATCCCAAAGCTCGTTCAAATTGGGTTGGTCAAAACAAGCGACTTTTAAGAGAAAAATCATTCTTTTTTCCAAGAAATGGCCTTTTAGCCGAAAACTCGCTGAAGAACTAAAAAACCATTCATGAGTAATTTTAAAAAGGGCAAATTGAAGAAGTTTTTCCGACCCATGGGATGTCGATACACTTAGATTTAGTGTAGAGAAGTAGGGGTTGAATTTTTTGAAAAATTAGAGATCCAGGATTTGCAAAACTTTGAGCACCTCTCAAGCCCACAGAAAATAGTTGAATTTTATCGAAAATGTCTATTCCTGACAGAAAAAAGTGTGCTTTTTCCAAATCCATCGTCAAAAGTTGCAAGTGTCAGCTGTAAACCGATCTATTCGCATTTAGTTAAGAAAAGTGATGCAAGCCTCAAAAAACGTTAGAAAAATCATATCTCGTAGGATTTTGATTTTCGGACCATGGTTTATAGGGTGTTTTCGATCGCAAATGAGGCCTATTTTCACCCAATTTTTTTGTCACACTTATCCTGTTCCACCCTGTACACTTGAAAATTGTAGTTCGCGTGTTTTAAGCTGTGCATAATGATAGCTTTGATCACTTATTTACGAGTTCGGGAGTCTGTCATGTCGTATCTGGGGCCTAAGGATTTTATTATATACTTATTAATAGCTAATTTAAGTCCTTGATTTGGGACATGAATTTAACCGGTAGAACATATTCCTGAAATTGGTCTTATTCGATAGGTTTTATGGGGATGATTACAATTTTCACCTGTTGCATAAGACCATTTTCTGGACTTCGTTTTTCCGGCTAATTTAAATTTACCAAATTTCGTGAGTTTGACGAGCCACAGAGGGCAAATGCCCCGGGCAGACGCCGGAAGGCGATCATATTCGTAATCAGCTCCGTAACACCTTTCGAAGGAAACCACCAAAAATGGCTCCCCGGCGGGATTTGAACCCGCAACCGTGGGGTTCGGCTTAGCTTATCCCTCGGAGTACGACTCCCATAGGCGTCTCCGTGGCGCAAATGGCAGCGTGCTGGACTGGTAATCCAGAGGTTGCGGGTTCAAATCCCGCCGGGGAGCCATTTTTTCTCGAAACTCGAATCGTGTTGGGCTATGCCCTTCCATCGTCGTCCGGATAATATCAGACTAATTAATTTATTAATTAAAATACCGCCGACAGATTTATTCATTAATATCCATCTAACAACATCTAGATAAGATAAAATTCGGCGTGGTTTACCGATCAGGAGAAGCGCCTAGAGTTTCGAGAAACAATGGACCTGGGTGGGGTTCGGCTTAGCTTATCCCTCGGAGTACGACTCCCATAGGCGTCTCCGTGGCGCAAATGGCAGCGTGCTAGACTGGTAATCCAGAGGTTGCGGGTTCAAATCCCGCCGGGGAGCCATTTTTTCTCGAAACTCGAATCGTGTTGGGCTATGCCCTTCCATCGTCGTCCGGATAAAAATCAGACTAATTAATTTATTAATCCCATTAAGGACTTTAATTAACTATAAAATCCTTAGGCCCCAGGTACAGCTAGTGTTGAATCGATACTAGTACATAGAGTAAAGTATCGATACTCAGTAGTTTTTGTATCGATACTTTTTCGATACCAAGTACTATTTATATACTTTGATTCGATACCGGGAAATGGCTGAACGTTAGCATAGTATCTGGACCAGCGGTGGCCTTTTCAAACTCACAGACCCAATCAACACAAGTCCACGGTTGACGGACCCCCTCAGCTCATCCTGCCTTCAATGCCGTAATGATTTTGCGACTGAAATACTGTAATAATAATAAAATTGAAGAAATCATCATAAACCTAATTTTCTCCACTAATTAATATTAATATAATTCTTCCAGTTTCAAATATTTATTGCCTCAATTCGTTGAAAAAAGAAAAATTGTAAAGTCAATCTCATTCGTTCTGAAGCTGTCAATTGGAAAACTTCGAATCTCCGGTTGACGACCGCTGATCTTGATCATGCATCCAAAATACATACAGGAAAATAAATACAAAAAAGGTTCCACCAGTAGTGTTTGGCTTTAGAAGGGTTTAGAGTGGGATTTGCGAGCTGCACTAGTGGAAAAAAGTCTAGTAAAATTGATCAGAATAATACTGTCCGCATAAAATAAGAGAGAATAAACATAATCTACAATCAAATCACAACCTGACACTTTCAATCACCAGACAGCCTGGGAGCCCGTGAGGCAGAGCCTCGATCCGAACGGGCCTGTTTAGGCCTCACTGCCCTCCCGGTGGGTGAAATCGGCACAGTCGTTAGAAAATCAAAACTTCCATTTTCGGACAAATTAAAGGGGGCTTGCAGCTACTCAGTAGGATTATGGCGGAAACCGGCCGCATTGGCTTGCGGATAGCGTGGCCCGGACTCATAAACCACAGCCAGGTAAAATGGCACAACAAGCTACCGACAAGAGCGATGCTTCTGGGAGTGCGAACGTTCAAGAAGTGGCTGAAGAACTTTTAATGTTCGTCTGAGTTCGACTAGGCAGTCTTTACTTATTGATTTAATAATCCTGTGACGAAGCTCTACAACAATTGTTGGAACGTGCTAATAAATTATTATTATTATTATTATTATTATTATTATTATTATTATTATTATTATTATTATTATTATTATTATTATTATTATTATCATCATCATTATTATACACTTCTCACTGTGATAGGTGACTTTTCTATCGACCAGCGGAACGGTGACGTATCGAGTTGCTGTAAAGAAATAAACGGGTACTAGATTATGATCAAGCTTTCGATCTAATTTGAATATCTTCTTAAAGACCTGATTGGCACAGATGAACAACACATAAGGTCAACAGCAAAGTAAATTAAAAAAGCAAGCGATATGAGTGCATACCTGGTCGATAATTCCAAATGAACGAATATAACAACATAATAAGTATCCTCCTACGTCGCAAATCAAAAACTAGATACCCTTGGTCCACTAACGGCAAAGAACCAGATACACGGAATGCACAAAACAGTTCGGATGAGTGAAGGTTGGGTGTGTCGTGAAAGAGAAAAGGGGATCTGACCACAAGTGCTCAGTGTTTTTCGAACACATCGGATTAACCGCCGATGTGCCGAGTAATGTCATCCATCGCAATCACGCATCGCATTTTCACTTCATTCTAGCTGAAAAAGGAAGCCTTAGCCAGCCAATCAAGGAATGTTTGGACTTGGCATCTACTTACCCAGTTCTCTTTGAGTTAGGTGCTTGGGAGCTTCAAGTTCGACGATTTCAGTACAACTGAAGAATCTTCGAACAATCGTATTCGATTTACCAGAGACTTATCCTTAAAATTGGAGACAAAGATTTATTAGGCGATTAGGGTCCTATAGGACCTGATTACGGTGTGACTCACAGTTGTCGCTGTCATGCTACGGTTTTCTTGCACTTCTATACATTTTCTGGGGCAGTGGGGTCACTCGATTTGACCCAGTCTTTTTCGTTATGGGCTAGGAACCGGCTGTTTTAGGCTGCATAAGTCACGCTCGTGCCTCGTATTAGGTACTTTTGATTAAAATTATCCGAAACTTCGTGAAGTATGACCGGTACAAATTCATGAGATGAGATTTGAAAAGGCGTTTTGATGACGTTTTTGCGTATGTGACGTCTTCTCCTTGAGGAGGGCTTCATGGCCTCTGCACCACTCATTCCAGATATGCGCCTTTATATTTCATAATATCCATATCCAATCATGGTATGGGACGACTGAAGGACGCAGTATCAGGGGGAATAAGTTTCTGAGGAGAACGGGAAACCAGACATGTGCGGCCTGCTGCACTCCATTACTCCATACAGTGTGAAAGGCTGAAAGAGAAGAGAAAGAGAAAACGGAACATATAATTCAACCCCGCTACCCTTTCATGCTACTAACGACTTCGTCATGCGCAGAGAAAACGATTGCTACAAGACTTCTCCAGCTTTTGTCCCCCTTTGTCATTATGTTCAAGTTTGATGTTTCATCAAACCGTTATGAAGAATTATGGAGTATGGAGCCATCGGACAAGGCACAATTACGTTCGCCCTGCATTATATAGACTTGTGAGGCCTTTTGAGCCCAGTGGACAAAATAATTGTTCAGTCTCATCTCACCTCAGTACGACGATTAATTGCCAGAAAAAAGTTGAAGTAGGTGGTGAATGAAATGCCAGTAGCAGATATTGAACTGGATATAAAGCGTTTCTCACTAAATATGGCCACAGTTTAAGTCACGTAAAATTATTTTCAAGTTGCATGGATTAGAAAATTAATTAAAATACATTTCACTTCATCACCTCACGAAAAATTTAACTCTGACTTTATAAATTGATAACAGACAACGGTAAACAACAAAACAGCGGTTGGCATATGGATAATGAGAGACAAAATGTATGGAACCCAAGTTCTTCCACTCATCACGATCGCTATGGCAACGGTGGTCATTATGAAATTGGAAATTTTGATCCTGCCAAAGCGCTCTTCTAACATTTGGTCTCAACTTTTTTTTTTTTTTAATATTGGACTTTGGTATGGGCTCAGTGCATGCCATGATTAATATTGGGACTGATTTTTCACAAGATTCGCGGAATGATCCCTTCGAAAATCAGCGAAAGGAAAGTGGCAAGAGATTCGTCACGAACCTTAGTTAGATTAGCCGGCCATACACTTACGTTTTTTCCTCGCAAAAATCGCGTCCCTCTTTATTAGGGTTGCCAGATAACCAAGGCTCTTCACCCGAAGATATACATATATGGAGGGGGAGAGGATCAATTCAATATGTACATAAATCGACACCTGAGCGCCTAAATGGGCCAATCTGCGCTATTTGAACACACGAGGGCCAAACTGAATGAGGAACTATTACACTTTTTTTTTTATTGGCCTAATCGAAAGAGGGGACAAAATTAGGAAAAACGGTGTGCTTCGTTTATTTTTGCGATAAACACAGGATTTTTAATGATTTTTTAAAAAGTTCCAATTTTGGGGTTCTGATAAAACAGGGGGCCATGATAGTGCGGGGGGTGGAGCCACGCTTGTGACGTAACTCGCTACCAAACAACTCTCCGGTGTCGGTAAGGCACTATAAAACACGAGTACACGGAAAAACCAGGCTGAATTTTTTATGTAAAATGTGCTTAAGGCCATCGTCATTGTTACTTCGACACATGCGAAAAACAAAGTGTCCCCCTAACTATCACAGCTACCCCGTAGCTTTTTCAAGAAACCCCTAGTAAATTCTAACTTACTGGTAGTAAAATTTCCCTGAGCGCCGTACGAAAATTTAAACCATTCACTGATTATTCCAACAGGAAAGTATAGAGTTCTCCTTCCAATGGAAAAGTTGTGGGTTGACTATTCGATGATTGATATACGACTTTGTTTTTAGTACTGTGGCCGAAAAATTGTACCTCCTGCTCTGACGAGATGTGCTCTGGTTACACTTGCAACAAAACACAGCATGACGTGGTTCCACAAATTATTGGTGTGGCCAATGTAAAAAAAAGCGGTCTCCAGACCAGAATGAATTTGAGGCGTTGTCTTCACGAACGCTTAAAGGGTTGCCACCGTAAAAATTGATGCTGCTCACTTGATTTGAAAACCCTGTTACCACAGTAAAAATTGAAGTGCCCTACCTCATTGTTTTCTGAGATTCTGGGTACACGGTACAGTGACAGTGGAATACTGCCAGTCTCCCACTCCTGTTCGAAGGGTCAGGAGTCGTTGTGGGGTTGTGCGAGCAAGTTTAGGTCGGCCACGCGTGCATTCATTCAATTCAATAGCTCGCTCGACGACCAGGAAACACGCGCCACCCGTTTTTTCAAAAGCCTAGGTAAGCTTGAACCGTAGAAGTATACATGTACCCTATCAAGTTACGCATTATCTTAGAGCATATCTTCACTTTAACGTCTCATTTTTCTTTGTAGAAAACACTTCATGTTGATGTTGCAATGGATTTCCTCGGCCTCCCTGAGTCTTGGGAGTCGGACTACCGCGACTACGCAGAGGAGCTTATTGGTAAGTGAGGCTTTCAATACTATTTTATTCCTTCTTTCCCGTGATAAATCACTACTAACGGCCTCAGCACATAACGCGGGCTGGTCCGCGCGCCAAAGTAACTCCGCGTCAACGTTTTTAGTTCGCGTTCTGTGTGGCGTGGCCTTAATGTGGGCGCTTTTATGACATGATTCTTGTTCGGTGACGGTTTATCAGTAGGCAGGAGGCACGCTTTTTGAAAAAATAGTAGTGTTGTTTGATTGAGCATCCCAAATCCTGCAAAAAACTTTGCATCATGGCTCTTAGGAATAAAGTGATCACGGCTGTTTTCCATTATTATTATTATTATTAATTTATTTACTTCATTTATTTTATTTTTGTCGATCCAGGGTTGCAAAAATAGATGTATATGGAAGAATAAGAACGTCGAGATCCCTCATGATGGTTTTAAAAGACAACAGAAAGCCGATTTGGACAGAAAAGCCAAACGTAAACAGTGAGCAGATACATTTAACTCCGTAATTTATTTATTACTTGTAACTTGAAACTTTATTTTGTATGAATTATAAATTCATATTTTTAATAAAACTTGTTATCAATTTCGATTGCTGTGTTTTTTATCTTATGTGTTGAACCTCAAAATTATGATCTGCCACCAACGCGTTATTTACAGCGTCCACCGTACATTTTACTGTGGCCTATTTCTCCGCTCTGTACGTGGTACAAGGTACAAACATTCAAACATTCATTTTACTGTGGTATGCTACGAACTGATACTTCGTTACTAAAGTCAGATTTACCGTGGCAACCATCACATTCTATCGTCGGCTCTGCTTGGGCCCAATGAAAATTTACCGTAAGGAATAAGGAAAGATTTTTGACGTTGAACACAGTATTGTTTACTTGAAAAATCTTACGTCCCTGGCGTACTGTGTCCCCACAGTAAATTTTATCTGAAAAAGTTTTTCAGTGTACTGCAACACGCAAATCGGCGCCATACTTGGTCCCTCATATGATTATAATTATCACCTGATCTCATTGACAAGTACGATATTTTTTTTTTTATTTCGACCGCGTTCCGCTTTTGTTTGATGTTACGATGACAATTTTTTCATTCATGATATTATGTTTATCCTAGCGAATGAGGGACCAAATATGGCGCTGAAATCCGTGTTGCAGTACCTGGGTTTTAAAGGTTCTCTAGTGTCGGGGCTAGATGCCTTTGTATGGTTTATATTTTTTGTGCCTTTGTGGTACATATTTATTTTTCTCGTGAATTTTTTGTTTTACTGAAAATGGTTAATGAATAAAAGAGGCACGTAGACGACCTTTTCCCGGTACTGTATTGGTGGGTAATAGATAGAATAGTTCTCGTTGGTTTTGTTATTGTTTTTGCTTGCCGTGATTTTCTCTGCACGAACTGATGACTCCTCATTTCATTACGCATTAATGTGAAAATGTTACAACAACAGAATGTTGATGCGAATTAACGAATCAATTAATCACTGTGAAATGAGCGACTACAAAGGGAATTACAAAAAGTACTTTGTACCAATGTGCAAGAGCAGAACGGTGAAAAACACCTGAAAAGATGTTTGTCAGTACCTCTATATGTGAGAAAATTAGGCAAAAATGTTTCATGCGGCAAGGAGGGTATTCCATCTGCCACTTCCGAAAACCCCATAGGTATTACTGTTGGTATGATCATTTTGACGTAAAGGCACGTTTACATGTTTCAATCTCATTGGTATAATGCTATCATAGATTCGATGAAATTGAAACGTATTCATATATCTTCGGTGGACTTGCTTCATTAAATTTCCGATTAAATGTGATCCCCGACCCATTCAATAATATACCTGTTATTGCTTGGAGCAATGAGATTGAACTGCGTAAACGCGCCCAAGTATTATTCTTGAGTTATTTTTCGCAATTAATTCATCAAAAGTCTCACGAATGCGTGATTATTACATGATTGAAGTAGACGTTAAACTGAAATAAAAGGTGTCAAAATGCTCAAGTAATCAAACTTGCCTTCCTTTTGCTACTCGGTTGCTACAAGCTACAGATGTCTTGCGTTCAGACTCAGTTGTTCATGTATTTGCGCAGAAGGAAACAGACTTTGAAAACTACCACCTAGTCGAAATGTTTCGATCTGAACGCCGAACTAGTTTGAAACAAACGACAAATCCTTTATTAGCCCTTTTTTACTACCGAAATCACAGAACGTTTGAGTTCCGAAACGAGTGTCGGAGTTCGGAGTGTTATATACGTTGCACGAGAAGGTTACGATAATTTAAAACTGAGTTTTTAAATTAAATACAGCTCTGTTAACTTTTTCATAGGTATTTCTGAATGAAATAAGCCTATTACGATGCTATGGAAGTGCTATAAACTTCTAATTCGAATACCCGATAGCAAAGATATAGAACTACTGGATTGCTCACGATGGACGGGGAATCCGAGCCAGTAGTTGGGGGGGTTGACCTTGATGAAGTCCGCGTATCTGAAACCTCCGTACGTATCGCATCCCTCCAGCTCTCCCCCACTAACCTGCCACGTCACCAGACCTTCATGTGCAATGTTTCCCAATTCTTTACTTATTCATTTCAGTTTATTTTTTGAATTATAACTCGAAGTTAATGCCTTTCAGTTTTATTTCAAATGTCGGACTGTGAAAAATGTATGAAATCTTTTGGCTTGTGTAGGTATTAGGTACTGCAGGATGCAAAGATAAAGAAATACTGGACTGGATTGCTCACCATATTCTTTCAGTTAGTACCGCGACAAAATTGTAATTAATAGTTGGTATCAACTGTTGTTTATTATACAGAACAGGCCCTACATGCCGAATTGTGATTTTTAAAATTGGAGAGATCATCCCCATTGTACGAATAACGTATAAGGAGTTTTCAAATGTGCCGCCAACCCGGACTCCCTCAAGGTCACGGGGTGCAGGTTAGACCGTTTTTCTCTCGTACAATTCAACATTCGTGAGCAATCCAGTAGTTCTATATCTTTGCCCGATAGTTACTCTTGTGGGAAGCCGACATCGGGGCTAAAGAGGTTTAGATGGACTGTTATCTACCCAGCCCTCCCATGCAATCCAACTCATTGGTATAATGCTATCATAGATTCGATGAAATTGAAACGTATTCATATATCTTCGGTGGACTTGCTTCATTAAATTTCCGATTAAATGTGATCCCCGACCCATTCAATAATATACCTGTTATTGCTTGGAGCAATGAGATTGAACTGCGTAAACGCGCCCAAGTATTATTCTTGAGTTATTTTTCGCAATTAATTCATCAAAAGTCTCACGAATGCGTGATTATTACATGATTGAAGTAGACGTTAAACTGAAATAAAAGTGTCAAAATGCTCAAGTAATCAAACTTTGCCTTCCTTGTTGCTACCGGTTGCTACAAGCTACAGATGTCTTGCGTTCAGACTCAGTTGTTCATGTATTTTGCGCAGAAGGAAACAGACTTTGAAAACTACCACCTAGTCGAAATGTTTCGATCTGAACGCCGAACTAGTTTGAAACAAACGACAAATCCTTTATTAGCCCTTTTTTACTACCGAAATCACAGAACGTTTGAGTTCCGAAACGAGTGTCGGAGTTCGGAGTGTTTAGTAGATAGTTACGTTGCACGAGAAGGTTATGATAGGAATAACCGTATGCGCTTTAAAAGTAACCCGCTTCTTATCAGCAATTTAAAACTGAGTTTTTAAATTAAATACAGCTCTGTTAACTTTTTCATAGGTATTTCTGAATGAAATAAGCCTATTACGATGCTATGGAAGTGCTATAAACTTCTAATTCGAATACCCGATAGCAAAGATATAGAACTACTGGATTGCTCACGATGGACGGGGAATCCGAGCCAGTAGTTGGGGGGGTTGACCTTGATGAAGTCCGCGTATCTGAAACCTCCGTACGTATCGCATCCCTCCAGCTCTCCCCCACTAACCTGCCACGTCACCAGACCTTCATGTGCAATGTTTCCCAATTCTTTACTTATTCATTTCAGTTTATTTTTTGAATTATAACTCGAAGTTAATGCCTTTCAGTTTTATTTCAAATGTCGGACTGTGAAAAATGTATGAAATCTTTTGGCTTGTGTAGGTATTAGGTACTGCAGGATGCAAAGATAAAGAAATACTGGACTGGATTGCTCACCATATTCTTTCAGTTAGTACCGCGACAAAATTGTAATTAATAGTTGGTATCAACTGTTGTTTATTATACAGAACAGGCCCTACATGCCGAATTGTGATTTTTAAAATTGGAGAGCTCATCCCCATTGTACGAATAACGTATAAGGAGTTTTCAAATGTGCCGCCAACCCGGACTCCCTCAAGGTCACGGGGTGCAGGTTAGACCGTTTTTCTCTCGTACAATTCAACATTCGTGAGCAATCCAGTAGTTCTATATCTTTGCCCGATAGTTACTCTTGTGGGGAAGCCGACATCGGGGCTAAAGAGGTTTAGATGGACTGTTATCTACCCAGCCCTCCCATGCAATCCTATGCAAATCGTGATAAGGTAACCCTTGTGTAACCTATACCTACATAAAAAAAGTTAGCCCCGATGTCCGGAACTCCCTCTGCATGTGGAGTGGGGCAAATGCGACCCAAAATGTAGGGGTGCGTAATGTCGGACAACTGCTCGCCGGTTATCTGTTCGAATGAACTACTATTTTGTGGTTATCTGTAATACGGGTTAACTTTTATCAGGTTGTTCGACAATCACTGAACATGATGTCTGTGGAAAACAACTGTATTCCAATAGCTAACTATAGTTGTAATTTCGGAAGTTGAGTTCTGTAAGTCTAACTAAATGTCCGCAGTGAACAGTGGAACAAACGATCTAGGGGGTGATTCTGTAACTTGCAAAATTTACGTGTCGTAAAATGGAAGAAGGGCGAGGGGAGGTACCTCGTTGCCATGGTTTTTACGATACCTAATTAATTAAACTGTGGAATTTTCACGCTAGAATGTGTGGTCTCGAAGAAAAAATAACAAATTCTTGACAAATGCGTGGAAAAACCAAGGCAACGGGGTACATCCTCTCCACCTCCTTCCCAGTTACGACACGTAAATTTTGCGAATTACAGAATCACCCCCCTACCCACCCATTATGATTATTTCCTTTTTAATGGATTTCTTGTTATCACGATACGAATACGACTTCTGAAGTTCTGTTAAACCGTTCCAAGTCTACATCATTATGTTGCATTCACATTACATTACGGTATTCTTTTTACCCAAGTCCTACTTAATTTCATTTTTTGTGTGTGTTAAAAGTGCAATATAAGTAGTTACATGTATATTGTGAGATGGAATTCAAATATCAGGTAAAGCGGTGACCACGACTGTTGCATTAGACAATTCCATTGAATCCTAGGTCCTAGGTCAATTTTCAGCCCTAGATGATATCCTCCTGAATCACCCGTGTTCATACTTGGTTGAAGTGGAACCAACAGCCAACCACAGAGGACTAGGGGAATAAACGTTTAACTGCATTTCGTAAGGCTTGATCGAAGTCAGTTAGGACAAACCGAGGGACGCAGGGAAGGATGTCTTTCACGAGGGACAACAGGGCCTCCTAGGTCTCCTGCGTGTGCGAGTTCAAGAATGCGTACGCAACTGGGAATGCCTTTCATGTGATCGAACACATCAAAAAACAAATTTATAAGTCACCGCTTTATGATTTTGTGACTTATCACTTCCTCCCCAATTACGTGAATGGGCTCGAATTGACGAATCCCTGGAACATTCGGCATCTATCTATATGTTCCGTCCAGCGCTATGCGGCTTCGACGGCCAACGCCCTCAACTCCCGAGCGAAGTCGAGGTTAGCGAACCACGACAGACCGTACTGGAAGACCAGTAATTTAGTTTTTAGTGGTATTGTAACGGGGGTTCTAGTGTTTGGCGGAGGGGAGTAGAAATAAATGAAGGCAAGTTGTTTTCGTTACTATTTTGTTTTTATTTTAGACGATCGAACGAACTTAACTTCTATAGGTATAATTGCTTTGACTGCAAATTGAATGACACTGAAACAATAGACTTTAGTAACTTCAATTAAGACGGAACTACTTTCCGAACTGTGAAGAGCGGCACGACGTGATCTAAATCCAAACATGCACAAAATCAGCTCAATGCCCAAGGGGAACTTTATCGAAAAGGGGACTTACCAAAAAGGCTGTCGCGCAAGTGCGACCGACCTCACGGGCGTGACTGTCGAATAAGACAGGACACTACTGCGTCGGACTCTGTGACTCAACTGTGACGATTGAAGACAGGACGCTACTGCGCGTCGGATGTTGGGACTCGACAGTGACAACTGAAGACTGGACGCTACTGCGTCTGACGCTGGGACTCGACTGTAACAGCTGACTTTCGCCGCTGGTGGGGCATAGAAACTCTCGAGTCACCTTCCAAACCCAGCACTGACGGAACGACGACTGACTCTTTTGCGTCGTACATGACCATTTGGATGCCAAACCAAAGGTGCCCGTCCCCGATAAATTTCTGGGAAAACAATGTCACTTTAGGAAATCTAATTTGGGATTTATTATTGGATTCTTATTATTACATTTAGCGAGAATATACAGCTACATAAAAAAACTTTGCCTTCTGTTGATGATTCACGACCAAATTTAACAATGGTAGCGTTTTACATCGCGATATCGCGAAAAATAAATAAATAAATAAAACCCCGCCGCCCCGAACGCTACGCCTGCCTCAAACCGACCCGTCGCGTACACTTTTCAATATAATTCTATACACTAAATAGACTTTATGTATGACCTCGTTTTATTAGTTCTACCGTTATTGTTTGGGATTGACACTTACAACACGGTTTACCACTGTTCTAGCTAGTCCTTGAAAACAGATAATTATGAATGGAATGCAGTGTGATGAGTTTGAACGTAGTCTTTGGAGGCGAGGTTTCATATTTCGTTAAAGTTGTCTCTTTCCTCACGTGGAATGGTCGGTGGACGTAGAACACTATTAAGACCGAGTGACAGTTGCCAGAAGAGTTACCGTAACGACGCGACGGGCTGATCAGTCACTTATAGAGGACCAAAAGTACGCACAAGCTGTTCGCAAGAAGCTAGGAACCGTTGAACTGAGCGATGGAAACCTTCTTCTACCAGTGCAGAGAACGGACGTTGAAGAAGTATTTATCTTTCCTGAACAAGAAAGGCGCAAGGAGCATAAACAAACATAGGTCCATATAAACATGTACCTAAAAGCCATCAAATTTTTGTTACGATTCGGTTATTTGCTTACCCGCTTCCAACTGTACTGGGCGCATATCGAATTCTGCGGACCAGCCCACAACTCGCTTTAATGAGATCTGACCGGGGCTTACGATCTGTACTCAAACCCTAAACCTAATCGGGTGGCAGTATAGCCATCACATTTTTTTAGTTTGCATGCAGAAAGTCAGCTCGGTTGGAGCATTTTACCGCGAATGGGCTGGTCCGCTGAATTCGACTTACCCAGTGCCGTGGGAAGGGAGTCAGCAAATAGCCCGGTCGTAACCAAATTCTTATGGCTTGAAGATCAGATCTCAGAATTTGAATGCAGAGCATCAGCCCGGACAGAGCACTTTAACGCGAGTTATGGGCTGGTCCGAAAATCATGTGCATCCCCCCAAAACCATGGCCTTGCCCGCCGACCAACGACAGTCACTCAAAAATGTCAAGAAACTTCCATTTTTGTGTGTAGGAACCCAATTTGTGATTTTTTCTCGGCATTTCCGTTGCCCAAAAACTCAACTGCCGCGTGATTCGCTCGATTAGCACGTTAATTACGCATTTAACAACTTTATATCATATATGGCCCAATGGGTTAATTTTAAGCCGGTGAAAACGGGCCACGGGGCAACTCGTCCCTCAGCCACCAAACTGGTGAGTAACGTAAAACGTTAGCCAATCGTTTCCACAACTCAGACTAGACCCAAATCTTCCACATCGTCACACAATCACAGGGGGCTTATCACTGTTAGCTACTTCCATCAGTTGTTGCCCTTAGGCCTTCAGTTACGAAAAGTTAGTCAAAGCTGATAAAAGTTAACCCGTATTACAGATATCCCACAAGCAGTAGTTCATTCGAGCAGATAACCAAGAAGCAGTTAACCAATGAAAACCACCCAAAACGTATGTAGTAGTGTTGATCGTCAATAGACAATGTGCCTGGCAGAGAGCGCAGGCCCGAGTTTCTGGTTATACATATTGGCTTAAGGTTACACGGGTCGTTCTCCGTAACAATCTGAATCCTGTTTCTCTACCCCTAATAAGTGGTATAATTTTTTATATTTAGCGCGATTTGTAGCCCGAAAATGGGGAGGCACTGTTGTTTCGGGATTTGTAACATTGACGGGCGTCCCGGCCGCCCCGGTTATGACCCTTCCGTCAAATTTTTTAAGTTTCCTCAACCGTGCCAAGTTTATAGGTGGGACGTTGACGAGTGGACCCCAATCGCGGAAAATCGCCACATTTCCGGATGTAAGGATTGCCGACTGTGTCGCGAGTGGATGAAACTGTAAGAGGAAGGACGAGAGATTCCAGTCCCTGAGGAACATCATGGGCGACCGTCATATGCTCCAAGCATTTCGAGGAGAACCTTGATGCTCTGGACTATGCGGTTCATCGCCCAATGAGTTACAATCCGGTGGAGTCTATACAACCAAACAAATTTATTCCCTCGAAAAATGAAGCATTTTGATTGGTTGCATATACTGCACGGACGCATAACATATGGTTTGTGAACAGGGCTTAAAAGCCGTTCTTTTTGGGTACATTATTGGAGTTAAATTCAAGTGCAGTGAAATAAAATTAGACAATAGTTCACTAGTATTTAAAAATAATATGTATTAGACTTTATTGATCATAATTATCAATAATGCAAGAAGAGGCAAAAAATAAATAGCAGCTGACAAAAAAAAGGCAATCAATTTTTTCTTTTCCACCATTCAAATTTAGATGGTCAAGTTTAGATTGGTAGTACTTGAGAATTGACAATTAGTTCACATTTTTTTTCTTTATTTTTGAGGGCTCGGACGGTCTCCCGACTCCGAAGGTGTGCCAAAAGCCTTTCGGCCCATACACTATACCCAATTGGGGCCCGGACTCGGGAGAGCCTAGTACGGCTCCTCACGAGTTCACTTACCTGGGGGCTTGTTCTGTAAGAATTTGACTGATCCTAGGAACAGTCAGGTCCTGTTGTGACGACATGTTTTGGTGTTCTGTATCTCAGTGTTCTCTTCCTTTGGGATAGCCAAGTGGTGTTACAAGGATCACTTGAAGAGTATTGTTTATAACCTTTGATCGGCTTTCGGGCTTTTTAAATTTTTCAGTTAGTTTCTTCTCCGGCGTGTATTCCTTTTTTTGAGTAAATGTTTTTAGTTTTTGTTTGCTTTACTTTTGAATTATTAACAGCGTGATATTTATTACAAAATAATAATTTCTAGTCATGGAAAGGTAATGTTTAGGTTATAAAGGAACACTTGGCTGGTTTTACGGAACTCCAGTCATCACAGGAAGCAGTTCAAATGACAGGTGAAAGGACAGGGAACAGTGACACTCAACTAAAAGTTACAGAACAGGCCCCCTGAACTCGTATCATCCCCAGATTTTTCGATGAGAACCTCGCATTTCATGTGGTCAGCCACAATGCGGTCCGAAAATTTAGCCGGAATCGGGATGGAGGGAAATTTTTTCCAAGCCGTGACAAGGAAAACATCGAAATCAGGGGAGGACGAAGCAGCTGCGTTGACATCCCCCTTTCTTAAGCGCGATACCTTTTCTTGGAGCCACCGTCGACCGTCATATCCACCGGTAAATTAGACTCGAGAACATTTTTCGCCGTGCTAACCATGTACTCCTTCGATTTGGACTGTAATTTCACCCCTCTGCACTTCAAAAACCTGACGAGATCCTCCACCGTAGCGGCATCAGGACTCCCTGACAAGACTGCACCCCGTACATCTTCCGGGTTAAATTTAACTTTCTTAAATGTTCGCGTCGCACTCATGAGCTGCAAGATAAAAATAGGTAATTAGTGCCTTGCACGAATTTGTGTTAATAAAATTATTTGTGAAGCTGTGGGTTCATAGCTCTGTAGCCTGGTGAAGCATTTACTTTTTAACTAGAGTTTTCGTGCAAACTTGACCGTTCTAGAGAGCTAAACCCCAGCAGCAATAAATAAACAATCAGTTTTTGATAAATAGTGACCCGTAATGAGCTTACTTACTTTAAAATACTAATTATTATTAGGCGAGGGATATATTAGGGGAAAAAAATAAGAACGACTTACTTAAACTCAGAATAATAACTATACTGTCGTAAAGAAGGGAAACTTCGCTAAATTTTCGAAGCCAAGGGAAGGTAGCTTCTCGGGGGGAAATGGGAAGGTTAGCTTCACTTCCCCCTTCCTTCTTCATCCAAATTTTGTTTCCATGGTACTTTTGTTTAATTTTCACTCCTCCTCTGGTTTTTTTTGGCGCGAAGCTCCAAGTTCAAAAATAAAAAAGGCAGGAAGTCAAATTGAGTTAATTTATTTTATTTTCTTCGTTGATACTTCAAGAGGTTTTCAGGGTACATCGATCAAGTTGAATGGTTTATGAAAGAGGAATACTTCATGAAGCATCATAGGATGTGAGAACATGAGAATCCGTATACAAATTACAGGATAGTAGGTGGAAGAATTCGGTTCACAAGCAGTAATAGGTTGTGGTATATTGCAGCAAAGTGAGTAAAATTGTGTTGTTTGTATAGCTCGCACAGTAATATAACTCTGAATAACTATTCACAGTTCAGTATGAGTATCTAAAACTACCTAACGACTTGATTGCATCTTTACAGGAGGAAAATTATATTTTTCATGGTGTCTCTCATTCTTTTAAAACCTGGCTTGAGTCAGACCTATACCTATTATGTCGAATTCCCCACCAGGGAATGAGTAAGACTTGAGATTGCCCAGAAAATAAAACAGAAATATTGTGGATTTAACATTAACCTGTCGTATAATACGAAGCTTGCGACAACCCCACCCCTTTTTGATTCACCAGAAAAATAGGCTTTCAAGAAAATATACATAGTAGATTCATATTAAATTATAATACGCTTGTCAGTGAATTGCTTTGTGCGATTCTTACCACCCCGATCTGGAATTTCCTCTAGTCGAAGGGACGAGTCATGAATGAACCTCTCTGTACAAAGAGGAAAGTTGGACATGAGCTTGGACCTCTAGTATAATCTTCTGTCTATTTTATTTAAGACTACTGAGTTTATAATTGGAGAAGTACTTGGAGGGTTTTCAAGAGAATTAACAACGGACATTGCAACGATCTCAAGAAGAACGTCTCAAGAACAACAGAACAGCTCTGAGAAAGGGGTGAAAATACGTCAGTTTGAGGGGGGATTACGAATCACGGCTTTCATTATTCAATATTTTACAAAATTATAGGTATTGTAGGTCGCCTTGTTATGAGGTTCCGGAGGAAACAATTAATTGCGATCTGGAGGTGAGGTTTACGTACATAACATGGTATTTTGGTTCCCGGAGGCGGACTGTTGGTTTTTCAATTTAAGAGAGGCTTTCGAATTTTTGAGAGATCCCCCGGGGCCGGCGCAATCTTAAGAATATTATGCACACAGCTGGTCTGGTAAACGCCCAACGTAATCTGCTCCAGCCCCCCCCCCCAAGAAAAAATTAAATAAATACAAATAATTGTTAAGGACTCCCCTCACCGTTTATACTCTTCGGTTACCCCTCTCCCTACCTCTCACCGACGAATTCCCTACCAATTTAGCCCAGTTCCACTCAAAATCTGCCTTTGTTTTGCTCAGAACAATAATTTCAGACCAAAGTGAAAAACCTGATGAATTGAAATTCATTGAGCAATCATATTGGTCAGTTACCCAGAGCCAAACTTACGCGTTTTTTTTTCTCAACTTTTTAGAAAAGGAGTTTCAACATTTGAATCTTGCTAGTTGCTTGTACTTTGGGCAATTAGAAAGACGAACCGATTAATTGGCTGATTTATCAGTGGATGAAGTCGATGGCTGAGAAGAATCACGTGAATTTAATGAGGAAAGGAGGGAACTGAGGACACCAAAAGTATAGCCAGATAGGCAAAAGAAAGAGGATTGCTCGCACAAGCAGAAGTGATGGCTTATTATGATGGTAACTTAGATAGCAATTAGCGCCCAATCATAGAGCTTGGAGTAGAAGTGGGATGAATCGCATAATAAATTTTTGGACGCACTGTAAAGGAAGACTATTCCTCCGTAATTTACAAACAGGCGTCCCTGAGGAAGCAATGAATTTTGAATTGATGGTCTGAAGGAGAAGGTGATACAGGAGGAAGACCCCGTGGTTCACCTCAGTGGACGTGGGTTGATGACGGCTAATACTAGCACTGAAACTACTTAAAGTAGAGCTTAAAGTATAGGAATGACGTAATTAAAAAGCAGCGGTCTCCCTCCGTGTTGAGTTGGAGGCATGAAGTGTTGGTCTTCGAAGAGAAGATCACGCATATCTGATGATCGCGGCATGGGACGTTCCATCCAATCAAATGGATCCGCTCATTCCTCTAAAACGTAATCCAAACGGTCCACCTAATGGTTAAAACAGAAAATATAATTTAATCCCGTCAATAAAATATGCTGAGTAGTTTTGAAAAACCGTTTCTTACCACATAGGATCGGCAACAAGAAATAGAAAATACTGCGGGAAGTAAACACCCACAGATCTCACATTTATCGTGCTGAAAGTGCATTCTGTAAATAATAGGAATAATACAATTAGTAAAAAGAAATAATTCAGAAATATTGCTAAGGGATATCCTTGCCCCTCCTAAATAGGATGAAGTGTTCCCGAACTACTCAATGAGAATTGACAACACGTACATTTGGTAACAATTAGGAGTATTTCAAATTAAGCACAGTGTGTGAAAGCAAAGGATATAAACCATTGATCTTTTAGGTCTGTCAATTTGCCTACAAAAAACAAGGAGGTGATTCGTAGGAATAAACGCGCCCTTCTTTTCTTCAATCGGAAAATTATTATTATTATTATTATATTATTCAATACGCTTGACACGGCGATGGAGGGCCAAAAAGTATTAGAATCGGTAGATTCTCACTGGGCTCGAAATATATCGACCTCCTCCCCTTGAAAAACAACCAAAAGCTACACAACAATTTACTAAAGGGCAAAAAATAGTCAAAAAGATTGGGAAAAAGGAACTATCGGTATTTTCTCATACACGTGGAAGTATTTTCAGTATAGGCAATTAGGCAGGACGTCCAAGCAAAAATATCCCCGAAATCCCTGTATTTGTGGTACTGGCACCCAGATAGAGAGAAAAAAAGTTACTTTTTTCCAAACTAATTAGAAAGGTTTTGTCCTGTTCTTTCTGTGTTATTATTAGTAATAGATCAACCTTCACAACGTCATCATCACCTATAAAATGGATTACTTTTTTCCTAACTCTCCACGTCTCCACTTGTTTCTATGGATGAGGTAGCTAAAGTACTGGAATTTTCGGCATCTTTTCGCACTGATATTCTGCTTACTGGGCTTGGTTAGAAAATAAAAAAAAAATTCTATTTTTTCCAGAGTACCAGGTTCCTAATACTAGGCATTACCACTAAGAACGCATTATACTTCCGTGCAAAACGTACTAGCCCTCCTTCAACTTCACAACACCACTTCTACAACACCATGCGCAGGTAAAGCTGCTTCTCTTAGATCTGTTTCCTGAGTACTAAATATTAATTGCCGTTGAAAGAAACGTTTGGCACCCAACTTCTCCCCCATAAGTTTAAAATAAGTTTACTTTATTTCGTTCATTAGGAGGAATTTGATTATTTGATCGAGCTAGAAACTAACTGCGTTCATAAGGAATACATACCCCCCTGCAAGTTATTTTAAGTAAAGTTGAAAATATGCAGATACTTACTTGATCATTTTGTTAAAGTGAGCATGCAGTTCAACTCTTCCGGCGTCGTGTCCGTTACGTCGGAAAATGTGAAAATGAAAAAAACACGGGAAAAATTACCTCAGCACTCTAATCACAACGAAATTACACTCGAAGAAAATGCAGAAAGCGATAAATCATTGATTTTTCCACACTCCAATATTCATTTCAGCTGATTTTAATAACAAAAAGCGGAATTTTTTTCAAAAAAATTACCGCAATTTGGATAGAAAAAAATGTTGCCAATTATTAAAGTATTCTCTAATAATTTCGTACAAAAACAATTTTCATTCGTTAAATTAACGAGAAAAAGGAACACAAATAATTCAGTTTTAGAAAAAATGATTAATTCAATTTGTTTACATTTTTGTTGACAATTAGTTAGGTTGGTACAGATCTCGGGGGGAGCCAATCAGACGTGCCCCCTTCGAAGCTTTGCACCCCCTGCCTTGAGTGGTATATAGTCTACAGTGCAGTGATTTTCATTATTCAACTCAATCAGTATTCAACTGTGACATTATTCAACTGTATTATATTCAACTGTGACATTATTCAACTCTTATCATCAATTCAACTAATCAATCGGTGTGGCCTCTGCGGGCAGCAATAATGCTGCACCATAGGCTCGCGTGCTTGTGTCAAAAGGTGGTCCACCGGAACATACCTACAATTACAAATTCTCGATGAGTTCATTTGTGTTGTCGGGTGTCTTTCTTATCTTCGTAACTATAGTATCTCACCTTTTGCATTTAAAACTTATTTAAATTGTTCATGGACGTGAATTTCACGCATTTAGGCGTAGAAATAGTTGGAAATGAAGACCGCGGAGGTATAATTATATGTTTCATGGTAAAGACGAGGGTGGCAGAAGGTTGAAGAAGAGAGATGCGGATATCGGCTTAATTTCGCACGTTAAATTGTTAATAGGTGGACATACACGAGCAGATATCTGCGGCAGATTTCATGTTTTCGACAGATATCGGTGGTGAAAATGTGCTCGTTAGTGGGCAAGAAACGACGACAGATCAACCGTGATCGGCCAAACGATATCGGTGGGAGTTCAAATCCGTCAGATGGGGTCTGTGGTCCCTCACTAACCAACCGATTTCTGATGAGAGATGTCAGGCAGACATAGATCGGGCGTCGCCCCTTAACGCAACGATTTTAACCACCGAAACTTCACTGAACATGTATTTTTTATCATATGTATGGGAGTATGGGTCAAGCTTTTTGCTCCCTCCATTAGTTTTCTAACTTCACATCTGTCACCGATCTCAAATATCTTTCGAACCCAACCGATAAATGAAATCTGTCAGATTTCGTTCGGCGACAGATCTCAATCTGCCAGATGTGCCCCCACTAACGAGCAGATTTGATCGGGTAACATATATCGGTCCCAGATAACTTTTGTACGTTAAGGGGCGACGACCGATCTCATCGTGCGCTCTACATTGTTAACGATATCTGTTGAAAACATCGGCCTATCAAATCTGTCAAAATTATCTGCCCGTTTATGGGCCACTAATAACTTCATATCTGTCACCGACCTCAAATGTCTGTCGAACCCGACCGATAAATGAAATCTGTCCGATTTCGGTCGGCGATAGATCTCAATTTGCCTGATGTGCTTCCACTAACGAACAAATTTGATCGGGTCACAGATAACTTTTGTTATCTATTTTGTTTGCTCTGGATCGTGAACGATATCTGCCGAAAAGATCGGCCGATCAAATCTGTCAAAGTTATGGCCCGCCGCAAATTGAGCCCACGCGTGGGCAGTGGCGTGCCCATGGCGAGGGTTTTGGGGGTCAGAACCCCTCTCAGAGTACTTCAGCCCACCATAGTTAAGAAATAGAAATAAAAAATAAATAAATAAAATAAAATGAAATGAATAAGTAATAAAGTAAAAAAACAAAAACAAAAGAAACAACAAAAACGTGATTTGTATGACCCTAAAAGTTCGGGTTTTAGTAATTTAGTCCCGCTAAGTAACTATCCACGGCATAATGGTATTTATTCCACTGTCCAGGCATGGATTCAGGATTTGTTCAAGAAAGAGGGGCTTGAGAAATTCTACTAAAGATAACTTGGCAGCCACTTGCTGCCTAAAATTAGCTATCCCCACCATACAGAATCCTAGACTGACTATATTCGCGCCCCAAAATGGCAAAACTAACTATTTCAGCCATAAAAATAGCCAAACTGACTTCACGCGCCCTGAAAATGGGTAAAACTGATTCCGCCTTGAAAAAAGCTAAACTGATAATACATATAAGTGCGCTAAAAAAAGCCAAGCTGGTGATTCTCGCTCTAAAATTGTCCAAGCTGACTTTTTTTTAAGAGTCATAAGACTGGATCAACTATCTCGTTAGGACTTATCCTTACGTCCACGGTGAAGCCTGAAATCAGTGAGTACCGGCGAAGGGGCAAGTTACCCCTCCCATTCGAAGTGTTTGAAGCCACCGCTTCAATTTGTCTACAACGAAATTTTTTTACCCGTCGGCATGAAGGATGACATCTGAAAATAAGTTTTCCTTCAATAGGAGGTATTTTATTCCCATTAGGCGTCGGAAAATAACTCACCCATCATTACTATAATTTGAGGTCTATACAGGGTGTAACGGAAAAGTCTGGCATAAATGAAATGGGTGATTCTTGGTCACATTTGGAACCAAAATGACCCTATGAACCATGGTCCGATTACTTATGGTTTTGGAGATAATTGGGGTTTTCCTAATTTTTAATGCACCCACGGCTTTCCTTAGTAAATCGTCTGTATCTGATGAAAAAATGGTCTCATTGAAAACTTAAAAGAAGCCATTGGAAAGAGCACTAAATTCTCTGCAGGATTGAATATTTTCATCTCTAAATCGATCAATATTTAAGTGCTTACATTGCTACATTACTACTTACATTCTTAGATTTCCAGAAAACTCCTAGTCTTTCAGCCAGCTGTCAATTTCTTTATGGCCCTCGTAGGAAGTGTAAAAAATTATTAAAAAGTTCTACTGTTTGTGAGCTTTCGAATAGCCTGCTTAGTTCTAGATTATTCTTTTTTCTTCCGAGATAAAAGCAAAAACGCGCTAAAAAAGTCCCCAAAAGTATCCGTTTTTAAACACGCCTTCAGGCAAGGCAATTGCTTCCATGAGCGCGTCCTCGGCCTCTTCAGTTAGTTACAAATTCCCGTTACGAGCTTGGATGGAGCCTTGGGTTGGATTCCGCTATTATTGAAATAATAAAACAATAAAATAAATAATTATTGTTTGATAAGAAATGTGTTTGTGCAAATAAATAAATAAAAAATAAATAATACCCACATCCACCACCAACCGCATTACAATCACCATGAACTGGAGAGGTCGAGGGCGCGCTCGCGGAAGCAATTGCCTTACCTGAAGGCATGCTTAATAACGGATACTTTTGGTGGTTTTTTTCACGCGTTTTTGCTTCTATCTCGGAAGAAAAAAAGAATAATCCAGAACTAAGCAGGCCATTCGAAAGCTGACAAACAGTAGAAGTTTTTAATAATTTTTTACACTTCCTACGAGGGCCATAAAAGAATTGACAGCTGGCTGAAAGACTAGGAGTTTTCTGGAAATCTAAGAAGTTGGCTGTTCAGTACCAATTTAAGCACTTAAAAATTGATCGATTTAGAGACGAAAATATTCAATCCTGCAGAGAATTTAGTGCTCTTTCCAATGGCTTCTTTTAAATTTCAATAAGACCATTTTTTCATCAGATACAGACCATTTACTAAGGAAAGCCGTGGGTGCATTGAAAATTATGAAAACCCCAATTATCTCCAAAACCATAATAAGTAATCGGCCCATGGTGCATATGGTCATTTTGGTTCCAAATGTGACCAAGAATCACCCATTTCATTTATGCCAGACTTTTCTGTTACACCCGTATAAACGCTTTTTTATTCCCACTACTGCCGTGGAAATCGTATCGCGTCGCACATTCGTTCGACAGGACAGAGGTCCAGTGGGAAATTCGATTAAATAAATGTCCGTGCGAATGTCCAGATGAAAAACCGAATCAAAAATGACCAAAATCACAAGCATTTTCAAATATTAATCTTTATTTTTAATCATTATTATTGCAATATTTCAAAAAGGAACGTAACTAATATTGTTTTAACGTTGGAATTAGTCGTTTATAAAATATTAATTAAATGAAAGCAGACAACATTTTATAAATATTTTCTACAATCTACAATAAATATTGTTTCTTGAAATTTATTCAATATTGAAAAAATGGGACATGACAAGGATTTTTTAAATATTGATGGGAAACATTTATGAAATATTAGTTCATTGATTTTGGTTGACTGGGTATTGGCTGCGGTTTCATTTCATTTTAAGCTATGTTTGTCATTTGGCCTATTTTATGTTATTTAGTTATGATTAGCACTCTGACCGTTTTAGTTGATTAAGATTGTCGTTTTGACCGTTTTTATTTTAAGTTAGGATTGTCGGTTTGACCATTTTATTTTATTCATTGAATTTAGAAGACCCATTCTCCGGACAATTAGGGGATTACTCCCCTCCTCACCACACCACCATAGTCACAACTGTGAATTCGATGGAGTGGGGAGGCTGAAAATAAAGTTTCAAGCACTTAAGTATGACCTTTTTTGGAGCAAGGTAACTGGACTCAGCAGTCTTAACGGAGAGAACAATTCGCAGAAAAGGTTCGCAAAGAGCTTTCGGAAGCAAATTGTTTCACTCTTGAGGGCAATCGTAAACGTACGTTTCCAAACATTTTTGACGAGTTTTCAAGTATTTCGTACTGTATCTTAGAACTAATAAAGACAAAACCCCGAACCGTTAAGCAGGTCATTTGAAAGCTTAATAATATAATTGTAGAAGTTTTTCCTGAAGTCCTACTCTTCCTCCGAGAGGTGTCAGTAAAATGACAGCTGGCTGAATAACAAGTAAGATTAGAGAAATTAAAGAAAGCGGCTAATCAGCCGATCGTTAAGGGCGTCCAAATTTGACGAACTACCCCATCTTTACTATCATCTTAAAGGAAAATGTGTTCTCTTTCCAACGGTGTCCTTGAAAGTTTCCTAGGATCAATGGTTGCTAAGATACCGACCGAGTTTTGAAGAAAACGCCTGATGCATCGAAATTCAGGAAAACTGCGATTTCTCAGAAATGGTTGTTATTCGGACCATGGTCTATATAGTCATTTTTAATCCACATGTGATGTAGAATCACCCATTTCAATTAAATATGCTCCATTTTCCCGTTACACCCTGTATAAATCACACCTTAATAAACGATTAACCCATTTCGTTCAATAGATGACGGACATCAGTATGAGATATGACTAACACGTGTTAGTGTAGTGAACGAGAACACATTTTTAACATGAGTCTGTGATTATGTTGACAACAGTAGGTACAACCTCGTGATGAAAATATTTGTCATAACATAATGTCAAACACGTGTTCAAAATCTGTCCGAAACCATGCAAAATCCTTGAAAAAGCGGTCAATAACACTTTTTCTGTCATGTGTTTGAAATATTCCTAGAAATAATTTTCAAAATTATTAAATTGCTACTAGGGTGTGCTCAAAACACAAATTTCCGCGTGTTCAATACGTTTTGGACAGGAGTTATTAAAATATGTTGGTCAGTTGTGTTGGAAATGTGTCAGAAACATTGTTTCTGAAATATTTCAAATTATTGGTGTTTGAAATATTTCAGACAACTTTCAGTTTCAATCATTGCATTAGACACGTTGCTGTATGTTTCCAACATATTTCAGAAATATCTGGGACGGACAACTTTTATTTGTCATCAAAGTTTTCTCGAACATGATTGGGTCTTGGATGCCACATAATTATATGCTTTGATAGACCGGTGGGGGCGGGATTTCTATGCCAACGTTGCCGGCGTGTCCGAACCCCATGGGCTTGCTACTTAGCCTTGCTAGGGTAGGGTCGCTATAGCGATTTTCATTCAACACACTACACACAAGTGTATAGTGCAGCGTCCTCTGTATAAACATATGTTTCAATTCCGAGAGGACGGGTGAAAAAACTTACACCACACGAGAGTAAATAATTGAATGGAAAACGCATTCAATTATTTTTCTCTCTTGCCCGGTGACAATTTGCGTGGTAAAAGCTGTAAATTAACTCAGCAACGAGGGCATCATGATACAGTTTTTGTTACTCCTTATCAACAATCAAAGCAGGTAGGTACCCTTGATGCGTTGAACCACATTTTCATATTTTGCCTCGTCAGCCATCAGTCATCATCCCACGTCTCGAACAAGACGAGGTAGATTAAACGTCTGACGCTTCAAACTTCCGCAGCGCGTGAATGCTTAATGGGACTCAATTCATGGGAACTTGAACCCATCCGTACTAATTTTAATTTTCAAGGAAAAGTGAAATGCACTTAAAACAACATAATACGTTCCTCACTATAGTAAAGGAAAAAAATAAACAATTACGTGTAGGCACACATTTTCTTTATTATTATATTTTTTATTGTTAGGTTACAATTTATTATTAATAATTAACTGTGTTATATTATTATGGTATTACATCACATGTACAATTATTACATATTTTTTGCATTTCGAAATAATTTATATTATAATTTTTTATACTTTTATAAAGGAGCGACAGTTTGAGTTCTTGACTCGGCATTTTCCTTTAAAAAATACCTAATTAGGAGGAAAACAATTCGGAAACAAGGTATTTCACTTCAGACGGCGGATTTACCATCACACGGACCGTCCCGCTACCAGTAAAGTTTCTCACTACAGTAATACTAATAATACTTATACTGTACTACTACTACTACTTATACTATACTACTAGACTTATACTATACTAATAATTCTAATACTGCTAATAATAATACTAATAACAACCCAAATAAATGAAAGAACAGTAGGTGTCTTACCCGAGAAACGGAAGAACAAAGATTTACGGTGATTCTAACGGATTTCATTATCATCACTCGAGAACATCTCGCACGAAGTATGAACATTATCGTTTCAATCAACCTAGATTTCAACTCTTCCCTGCTCTCAGATACCTTAAGATGCGTTGAATTTTCATCTGTGCATAAGTGTAACGCGAAGGCTTCAATGAACATTCCGGATGGCAGTCAGATACAGAGTACAACTCCCCACAATCTTGGACCGTACATTCCATTCGCAATTTCGAAACGCTGTGACCAGGCAGGCAGCTAATGAAAGTAAGAGATATTTAGCATGGAAGTGTCCAGGTGAGTACCTATGTTGGGAGTTGGGACACCCCGAGATCGTATTTGTGGCTGGCGTGAAGGCGACAGGGTGTTGCGCGGTCACACCCTTTTCTTCCCAGTAGCCAAGAATTATTCAACACAACACAGCGGAGACTCAAGACGAAGGCGGCCAGCGAGGGGGTACGAAAGAACCCTATTAGAGTATAGCGCTGTGAGAGCAACAAAAAAATATGTTCATTAGTTCTCCGCCGAACCAAACGTAATTAAGATGAAATATTCAACTTACTGTACTGTGTAAGACGGCTGCAAGAACCAGGGATCAGATAGCAACGCGGTTGATGGGTCATTAGTGGGAACCGCCGATCACGTTGGCTACTTGTGTTCATTTTTGCCTCGGAAAATGATAGTTAGCTGAATCTGGAATTTGCAATTATGGTTTTGCATTCACGTTAAAAAAATATATATATTCTGAACCACGCGCCCTGTCTCAACGTTTGCTGGTTCACCCTTTCACCATTTCGTGCAGTTCACTTAAATTCAAAAAGTTTAGCCCAGTGATTCGGCGTCAAAGACAACAAAAAACACCAAAATGCGCGTTGATGTGTTCACGCAACGAAAATGTCACTTTTAAGTAAAAAAAAAAATTAAAAAATGTCGCTACTTTGAGGGGGAGTTGTACATAGGCTGACCAGATGTAAAAGTCGTTTCCGAGGACGCCTGGCACGAAAAAGTAGGACACTTGCGACAGAATGTAGGACACAACAGTAGGACGCCTAAAAAACTCAGTTTGATGCTAAAATAGTTGTTTACCGGTTTGAAAGTGCAAAACCCACGAAATTGGGATTTGAAAGAGCGAAAATCCGCAAAACATGGGATTTCTGAGGACCAAAATGACGAAATTTGGGTTTCGCATAATAAAACCGAGTTCGGTAATTTGGTTTTTGAAAAAGTTGAATTAATTTTTTGAATTAGCCAATTCACCTGCGAAACTGATTTTATTAAGAGCAAAACGCCACAAAATTTGGTTTTTAAAAGCGTAAAAATGGGGTAGGAAATAACACAAATCCGTTAAATTGTATTTTAAAGTTCCAAGTTTAGAACACTTGGAAGACAAAATTGGAGGAAGTAAATGCATATAATAATTACAAAATTTGTTTTTCCGAAGATAGTTTTCATCCAAATTAGTTCTAAATTAACCGAACCTGCAAAGCTTCTAAATAGCTGAAGTCACGAAATTTGGGTTCTGATCAGTCAAATTATTCCTTGAATTTGGGTTCTAAACTAGCCAAGTCCACGAAATAGTGCTCCGAAAGAGCGAAAGTCCGTAAAAATGGTTTATAGAAGAGCAAAACTCACGAAAATTGGTTTTTTAAATGGCGAACCCCACGAAATTCTGTTTTTAAAAGCTTTAAAATCCGTGAAATTGGGGTAACAAATTAAAAAATCCGCGACATTGGTGCCAAAGAAACATTTGGATGGAAGATCTTCCTGAGAACGTGATGGATAAGAACCATGATGGTGAAAAGTGGACAGGGGAAGTTTCGTCTAAGCCCCACAGCTTTTTTCAAGTACGTATGAACGTGAAAGATGTTCGAAGTTACAGACTCCTAAATACGTCATAGGTTGAGCGGAAAAAGTAGGAAAAAAAAGAGGACACTTTTGACCTCCCTCCGGACACATGAAAAATGAGCCCGGACGTCCCCGGACGCTCTAAAAAGTAGGACATGTCCGGGGAAAGTAGGACATCATGTCACCCTAGTTGTACAACATGAGTGTTTCCTCGACCCCCCTCCAATCATACCTCGCCTACTCGACGTTACGTAAATTATCGCCGTAGTTCTGCACCAATCCTGGATTTTAAGATCTCAAAACTACGGCGAAAATTTACGTAACGCCGAGTAGGCGAGGTATGATGGGAGAGGGGTTGAGGAAACACATATACAACTCCCCCATAAAACAAAAAATATTTTTAGGGACATTCTACTAATGGACTTTTCCTTCGGTTCTGTTCTATTTCGTTGGGTTATTAAATAACCGGGGGTAATTAAAACACCGATTTTGCAGGAGAGGCTAATTGAGCTGAAGAATTCCGTGAGTTTGGCCCTCCCAAACATTGGACCTGGGAATTCGCAGGAACCAATTCTGCTTATTTACCGCCTTCAATCACGAAATTTCTCAGGAATCTCTCATTCGAGACCTATATTATGCAGCTGCAGCTGTGGGGTTTCTGCGGGGGGAACGTTTTCCTTTTGTACAGCCATGGATACAGGATACAGCCCTAGTTTTGTCAAAGCCGTACCGTACAAGTGTGAAACTGGCCTAATTGTGGTTCGAACGGGTTAAAGTCACAACATTTGGAATTTGGACGATCCACACAAGTAAGTTTCAAGGAAAGTTTGAGCGTGTGGACGGGGCTTAACAAAGAGCATGAACTTATACTTCAATTATGCTCATCTGTTTATGAATGAAAACGACGATTTTTATTTACAGTCACCGAGAATTTACGACTACGTGCACTTCTGTTTTCAAAATCATGCTGATATCATAAAGCACTGCCGATCCAAACACCAAGTCAAACTGTCAAAATAATTTGAATTGAAGCATAACATCACTCTGAAAAATAAGAAAAAGGTTATTATGGATATGTTCGATTGTAGTACCATTCGTTGACCGACATTGCAACAAAGCCGTTAACAACCACGATATCTACAAATTAGCCAATTTGTGCAATTGCTGTACGTAGATCTACAATCAAGCCCATTTCTAGAAACACTGATAAGAGTTGAATAACGTTACAGTTGAATAAAAAAAAGTTGAATAACAAACAGTTGAATATCAAAAAGTTGAATGCCATTACGCACTCGTTTATTGACATTCACAAAACATCAACAAAAGCAAGGCTACTAGAACTAACAAGGTTGGCCATTACGCCGTTTGTTTACGTTTTTCTATATATATTGGCGAGGGGCGGAGGCCCACGTCACAATATGCTCCCTACCACCACATTTTATTCATGGAGTATTCCAACTCCTTTGAAACTGAGTTATTCAGGTGAATCAAATCTTATTATCGAATTTTTTACTGCTGTTACGCACATTACTTGGCCCCTAAGGCTAGAAAAAAGATACCAATGTTTATTATATATTTTATTTATACAAAAAATATTATGTTGAAGCTGAACAAAACACTCACCCTTCCTTCAAGAACATTAGCCAGCCATACACTTGCGTTCTTATTTCCTCTCAAAAATCGTGGTGCATCCAAAGCGTAAAGAGATAAAACGGGGTAGGAAAATTTTTCTTCAAAAAACACTTTCCCATGGTGAATTGTGGCGCATGGAACAGGAGAGGAGAGAACATTTTGTATACAAATCAAATTTGTGTATAGAGAGTATTTCACAAATATTGTTGTCATTTGATGAGATAAAACGTTAGTGCATGGTCTCGTATCGTGTCATTTGGCGTGGCGCGTTGTCATGTTCAAAATGTCGAGAGGATAAAGAGGGTAGAACAGAACACGATTTTTGAGAGTGATTTTCAAAGGATTTGAGATCATAGGGGGTGTGGGGTGTCGATTTTGTTTGTCTTTTACAAAAAAGTTTATTCTACTGAATAATAAATCGCAGCATTATTTTGTTCATTATAATAGGATGACGCGAAAAACATCGAAGTTAGGAAGATTCATGGGTCAGAACTTATTTATAACTCTATTTTCTAAGGTAATTATTTATGCTAAAATAGAACATAAATCGGGATCAGTTGTAAAATAACCAAGTTTTAGGTATTTTCAAACACGCCAGCTAAGCATGTTTTCGTCATGAAACGCCTTCCGAAAAAAGTGGGGAGCGGTTTGTTGTGTTTCTACTTGAGCCCTTGAATAATAAAATAATACAGGATAAATCAATTAGCCATTTAGAGGTATGAAAAGGGCAGAGAATGCAGCGTATGTTCGATTTGGCGGGATTGAAAATATGCCAACTTTAAATAAGAAAAAAATGTCCAAAGGGTTTAATTTGTTTTATTTACATAGAAGGGCTGGTATACCTCATCGAAAAAAAATATTTTCGAAAAATGTGAGACTTCCTCATTATTAAAATGAGAAGAAACGCCGGGGCTAGGAGGGCCTGCGAAGGAAATGGGAAGTTTTCTTGGTCCGAAATATCTTTCAATACAAGAATATTGCCACCTGAAGATACCATGGTGAAGGTACGAAGCCCGAAATTCTGGTTGAATTAAATAAAACAATAGTTTGGGCAGTTTGGGCTTTCAAAAAACACGAATTCTACATAAATACTATAGACTATAAACAATGGGGCGGGAAGAGGAGCATATTTCTACGTCACAATCGGTCTCGACCAATCAAAACACTGAGGCAACTTTTTCGTCTTGTTTACATTGTAATGGCCAACCTTGTTAGTTCTAGTAGCCTTGGTATGCTCCTAACTTTTCAGCCAATCATAATCATTCGCGCAATGACGTCATGGGGTTAGATCCATTTAAATCAGACGGTAGGTACTTCAATAAAATATCCCCGTCAGTATATTCGTTACCAGGAAGAAGTCCAAGTTTTACATTTTGTAAGTGACTGGAATCACTGCTAAAACTTGGGGGAACAGGCCTCGACATGTGAGCGGAACGACTTTACGTTAAAAATTGTTGGGAACAAGTTTACACAAAAAAGTAGCGGCTGGAACGAGCTTTCATGCGCCCGATCAATCAAATATGAACATGGCTTTCGGTCATAAAATAGGTGTGGGAGTATTATAATTGTAAGGTATGCTTCCTTACAATTAAACAATGAAATATAAATTCAACACTTTGAATTACTTGCCCCACCAATACAAGAGGTGATGTAAATCCAAAGAAATTCTGGTAGTCTGGTTTCGGGTAAAACAACCACAATATTATTCAAAATTGGCTATAACAAAGCTATACAAATACACTAGGCTGGGTGAATGAGATGAACAAGGCAAAAACAAACCAAGCAAGACTAAAAAACACAGTGACAGAAAGGGCCCACGAGTGCGATAGCATCACAATTTTTGAAGAACCTCTCACCTCATCTCAAGTCTAACCCGGGTGACGTAACGGTTGCCAAGGGGTAGCCCCTAGATACGAGCATACCTCTGTAGTCTATATACCTTGAGCACCCACTGCTTAGACTTCCTCATAGGAAACCGTCATTAAAGCCCTGAATGCGCATGACGGCACATCGTTTGTAGCTCCCCGTTGAATTACCTCTATTTGGACTTCTTTTTTTTTTTTGCGTTGTACAGCTTGTTTCATGTAGATTACAATGCACTCCTCAATTTTTTAGAAAGACACAGTCATCACGATGGAAAACTACTTTTTTTTAAAATTCTTACCGACTCCCACATTTGCCCCACCAAACGGGGCAAATGTGGAATTTGCGTTGAAAACGCATAAAACGTAACAGAAGCCTTATTCTAACAAAATCTATGGAAAACGTATTTCAAGACGGACAAAATGCGATATTCATTAACTTTTGTCTCCAATTTTTCGAGGGCGAAATTAACTTTCCTTTTTTGCTGGTGTTAACTTGAGTTATCACGGCACTACTTTTGGAGCCAAAAATGTTTACTTATTGAGGCATGACTTCGGTGCAAAAAGACAAAAAAAGTATGTATTTTCAACTCAAAAGCCATTGAAGATACATGTTTTAACCATGAAAACTCCCTCCTAACCAATATTGAAAGAATAAAATACCCCTATAACCAACTGTGGGGTCAGGTAAAACCGGTTTCCGCGTCTTCAGGGTTATGCATGCGACTTATGTCGTCCATGGGCTGAGTACGAAGGGGTGTTATATGAAATAACACGGGTGGTATCCACGTGACAACAATTTTAATTGTGATAGGATAACGCCGTGTTAAAATTATTGGCGATTCTAGCTAAGGGATACGATATCTGGTGGCGTTTCAGAGAAACATTGAGTCCGGTACTCCATGTGATTTGTTGTTGTCGTTTGGCAACAAACCACAAAAGGTTTTCTACAATGAGGAAGTTCCATATATCAAAAATGTTGGTCAGTGACACTTTTTTTACCGTGAACTACGGCTAAAAAATCCGACGGTGACGAGGAGGCCTCGATATAGTACCTTTGGCATCGCCGAATCAAGAAAACAAGACGGTTATGCGGGTACGTGGTACACCCGTACAGAAACTTTCACTACCGGCTATTTGTTTGGGCAAGAAAACTCGAAAACACCGATTCAAAAACGTTTTCAACCATTTTGCTGAACCCGTGCCGTTCTCTGAGCACTAAAACAAAAAGGGTGAGCAGGCGAGAATAAAGAAATGCTAAGGCGCTCGTGGGATGTCTTTCAATGGTGAATCCAGAGAAAACTGCTGGGTCTTCGATTGCTCTCGCGTCGAAACCAAGACACACATTATCATGTCATCGTTCCCCAAAAATTGAGGGTTCAACGGTGTCAGTTACCAATTAGCCCAGTGTTGTGAGAATGTCGACCGCCGAAAGGCTTAGGAGTTTGCTTGACGTTTGAGTGTAAATGTATCAGAAACCATGTTCGTCTGTTCTCGTCACTTTTGGCCAACTGACTACTTTTTTCCCGGAACGTTACGGACGTTGACCCCGAAAAAACACTTTAAAAAAACACAAAACTTTTTATCATTTAACATATGTTGGGAGTACCTGTTTCATTATCACACGACACTAGCGCCGCTAGTGATAGCTACAATCGCCAATAATACCCCTTCGTACTTGTCCTCCATAGGGGGATTCGCGAAATTTTGGCTTTTCTTCTTGATCATTGTTCTGAATTTGCCTCACTTAGTAATTCGTCTGGGGCAAATGCGACCCACGCAACTATTTCTTTATTTCAACGTAATGAAACAAAACTGGAGTGAAACCTGCTAGAAAGACTCGCCTGAAGACATTCTCAATAAAAACTTCTTGGGAAATCCACCCCACTTTGCGATGCTGTCTCGAAACCACTCATAAACAATACCAACTCGTTTGAAGATCAATTTCCCAAGGAAAGCGTTCAAATAGTGCCATTATATAAACTTAATCCGCATTTGCCCCAATTGGACCAAAGGGCTAACCTGAGAGCGGTTGGAGGCCCAAAATCGGTGGGGCCAGTTGAAAATTTCTCGTGGTTTGATTATTGTTTTGTGGTTAGAGCTTTCTCTGGTGAGCGCTCCAACCGACGTACCAAGGTAGACGTGCACTATAAAGGTGGTTTGAGCGTTTCACGGTTACAGCTTTTTGAGGTTAGCGCATTTTGAGGGAACGCTCTGTGATCTGAGCGTTCTTGTGATTAGAGCTATTTGCGGTTTGACAATACAGAAAAAGTGCTAATTCGCCGCTGAAATTGACAAAAAGCGTTCCCTTAAAGCAAGTCATCTGTTATTGCAAGGACAAGAAACCTTGGAAAATTCAACAGCTTAACAGCTATTTTGGATGCCATGGTAAACAGTCTATTCACTACGCTTGGAATCGGATGGGCTCCGATCTTGGATTTATTGTTTTCCATATTGAAACACTCAGTCAAATTTTGCGAGTAGGAATCAATTGTTCACGCCTACGTGAATGTTCGAATCGGCCCTTGAAAAAGTGAGCTCTAAAATAGCGTCATGGATAAACAAAGTGATTCCCACTCTTAAAACTTTACGCTTTGCGGACACCCCTCGCTAGTTCGCGAAAGGTTTTTGGCAATCAGAATCACGTGTACTCTGGACGTACCTTAAATAATATGTTCCGATTGGTAGTGGACGAGGGATAGCGCCGGCGCTAAATTTTACTGAATAGGCCCCTGAAAAGTTTGAAAGGAAAAATTCACGATTCTTCCTTTGGACCAATTTGTATTCTCCAGGATCATTCCTCAACAAAGGCGTCATGAACTGTCTGTCCAACGAAGCTCCAGCCATACCTCGCACTTGTCGCAAACTTACCGCTGCTAATGTTGAGTGTAGGAAGTTATGAATTTACTCGAAATATCTAAACCAGATCTTTTACAAAACAGCACTATAAAGAAGTTTATTTTCCCAAATAATTAATCTTTGAGAACCTCGGCGAGTTTCTCGGCGGCGGCGCTAATTTTTTCCAAGCTAGAAAAAATGCCTCTCAAAATATTGTTGCCCTCGTCCAATCTCTCCAGTATACCACGACTCAATGTCTTGATTATTTTATTATTTTGTCGGCAGAACGTGTCGACTCTCTGCCGGTCTTCTTCTTTTTTTCTGCGAGTTGTGGATCCTGCAGAAGATCATCGTCATTTATATTAGAGTTAGAGAAACAACAGTACAACTCACTAGATGCTGATGATGTCTGAGAATGAGGCGTTGATGGCCTTCCAGCCTCATCATCCAAATGTGTATCCTGTGAAACTAACAAGTTAAGAAACATGTTCCAGTTTGTAATCATATTACAAACAAAAATTACCACATCTACTCCGCTGCTGGGACTACTAGCTTCGAAAGGATCGCCTGTGATAGAATTGTCCTGCAACGAGTAACGCAAACCAGAAGTTTAAAGCAATGCTTTGTTAGAGGAAAAAACACCATTCTTGTATACCTCGTCAATGTTTTGAAAATATTCTTCTTGTTCCTCACAGTTCGCGAGAAAAGCTGTATAGGTCTGGGCACCAAGTTCATCGACATCTAAACCCTCGATCGTACCAACGCCGATCAATGATACAATTCTTTCCTCAACCTCGGACAGCGTTGGATTTGAGGCAGGCCCACCTCCAGTTCCCCTTGCGTGAGAACGAGCTTCCGTCTTTTTCTTTTTGACTTTAGCCTTCAGCTGTGCCCACGCCTAAATCATTAACGATGCCGTGAATTAGTCGGTTTGTTTCCCCAGTAAACTCAACCACTGCATTTAATTTAGCTTCTTCTTACAAATTACTCATTGCCAACTAGTACTACCTGCATCATCAGTTTATAGTATTGTATCCACTAACTGAACAAACCTTTTGCCATTCCGATATGCTTTTTGTCACACCATAAGGGACCGCGTTCAACTCATTTGCTAGGTCACTCCACTTCCTTTTGTACGTTTTCCGCCCCTCTAACGTATTCATTCTGTCATCAACTACAATTATTAGATGAAAGACTAAAACGGATTCATAAAGTTAGACAAATTACCTGCCAGCATTTAGCTGAGAGTCTGCCTCCATAGCAGAGACCAATGCATTTTTCTGCTCGCCAGTTATTTTCTTTTTCCTCTCCCTTAAAAATTAAATTTACAACTTAAATTCAGTACGACACCAACAAATTTGATTACTCCATACTCACATTTCGGTAAAGACGTTGGTAAAGACAAGCAGAATAATAAACAGGCGGATAAGCTCACTCAAGGCTCTTATCGCGGTTATCAATTCGCGGCGGGCAGATTGGAGGCGAGCAGCGCCGCCAGCGCTGTGTCAATGGCAAGAAGATGAATTAATACAGTCCAGATCAAATGTAAACAAACCTCTTGATTACAAGGGAGCTCGAGTTCAGTTTTGTTATTTTAGTGCGTTTTTGCTTATTTATTTTTACTTTTTTTTTCGCGAAACTGCTGAGAATTGACGAAATTTGTGAAGTGTGCGATTGCACCCATAAATCTAGAAATTTCATGGAGGCCGAAGAACTTATAGCTGCTGGTCTCGTTGTCCTCACATCTCAGGGAAATTGCCTTCAGATGGTGGAGGTGTTCATCTCGCGTGCATCGTTAGGAGCTCTTCCTCGCCTGACAAAATTTACCAGGTTGAAGGAGTTCTAGCGCGCCAGGTCAATTGCTTGAGAGTTACTAAAGTCAAGTGTAGTAATTGTAAAGGCAGGTAGCTCAGGCTCTTGCAAGCACGTTGTTGCCTCCTTGGTGTCCGTCAACCGGTATGTTGTAGTTCTTGCATTTTTTTGATGTGTTTGAAGGGGAACAGACATTTAAAATTTGTTTAAACGCCCTGTTGTCTCACACGTTGTGTGGCTTGATGAGTATGAGAGAAAAAAAGAGGATATCTGGCGCGTGCAGCACTGTCACGTAGCCGTAGCCACTACCATTTCCGGGAAAGAACGAACCGGTACGTTTTTATAATTTTTCTTCGTTGCCGTAAGCCAAGAGCAGAGGCCAAGCCAGTGGCCGAAATTTCTTCGGTTTTGTCTGCTATGCTTGGCAACCCAGGGTGTTTACTTGTGTAGTACTTGTCTACTTGTAGTAGAAGTAGGTGCCTTCAAGCAAGGCAAAAAATGTGAGAACTACCACATACCGGCTGACGGACATCAAGGAGGCAACAACGTGTTTGGAAGAACCTGAGCTATATGACTCCTGTCTTACAACAACTACACTTGACTTTAGTAACACTCAAACAATTGGCCTGGCTCGCTAGAACTCCTTCAACCTGGTAAGTCTTGTCAGGCGACGAACGAGCTCCTAACGATGCACGCGAGATGAACGCCTTCACAATCTGAAGGAAATTTCCCCGCGAGGACAAAGAGACCGGCCGCTGTAAGTTCTTCGGCCTCCTTGAAATTTTTAGATTTATGGGTACAATCGCATACTTCACAAATTTCGTCAATTCTCAGCATTTTCGCGAAAAAAAGTAATAATAAATAAGCAAAAACGCACTAAAATAACAAAACTGAACTCAAGCTCCCTTGTAATCAAGAGGTTTATTTACATTTGATCTGGACTGTATTAATTCATCTTCCTGCCATTGACACAGCGCTGGCGGCGCTGCTCATCACCAATAGGATGCGCTCGCAAGCGTTACATTTAGACATGGACATGCAATCCGCGCCCCGCGGTTTAGATTTAGATGCTCCTTGATAAGCCGCAGTGATTTTTATGGAAGTGGAAGAAATTTAGTGCTGTTGTTAGCTTATGACAACTAATTTTCCACACATATTTACGTCGCTTATCGGTGTCATGGACGTGCCTCAAGAGTTGGATGGAATTTCGAAATCCCCTGTGGACTGGGAGCTACTTCAGGACAACGCCGTATACAATTTGTTCACGACGAGCGACGGCCGCTGTATGAGTTTCTATCTCGACCTACCCGAGGATGCGAAGTGTTTTATGGAAAATTATATCCATATTTACGGGGGAACGGTTTGTCAAAGCTCGTAAGTTGATCTGTTTTTCCTCATGTTAATGTGTGAGAGAATTCTAAGAGTTTGCTTACGGCATCCGTTTTTACCTCCTCAGAATTGACATTGATGCCTGGACAGTCGTTCTTAAGAACTGTCCTAGTTTTGTCAACAGCGGTCGTCCTTGTTTTATGGTCGGCTACGTCACGGACTGCATGACTGATCGTACATTACACGACATTAACGGGTAGGATTCCCTCCGCTGCCACGTTAACTATCTGATTTCCTAATTTTCTTATTTGTTATAGATACAAACTTAATAATTCCTCGGGCCTTTGCGAAGCCGACCTGATGAAGGTCGTTTACTATCGAACGGGGAGATTCACTGGGAAATTTGTCCTCGATCACGTTTACCGCGGCAAAACTACCCAGAAGTCAAAAAGATCAGAGGAGGCTGAGGGGTCCAAAGTGCAGACCGTAGCTATTGGCCCTCACCTAGACTGGCACCATGAAATGGCCGATGCAGCCCTCAAATTTCATTTAACCAACGTAGACGTGCACTACAAAGCAGCTGTTTTAAGGAAGATAGCCAGAAATTGTGGTGGAAGTTCGCTGGTCGTTCGTGTGCATGTTACTCCCGAAAACGGTTCTTCGGTTGTGGAACAAAGTGCGCACCCAGTTAGGTCCAGAAAACGGAGATTAGGAGATCAGCGTAAGCAGAGTCCTTCTCGTTCCAATAATTGTGATGACGTTGCCTATTCCGTCAATTCGTTATTTTCTGATTCGTCGCGGAGTTCTTGGGTCTCGTGTGAAGTCAATAACGTCCCCCTCCAGTCTGAAGTAAATCAAGCTAGTCGTGATGTCCTACCAATAGCTACTACTTCTCATAGTCCAAGAATTCTGAGGCAACCAACTCGTAGCGATTGTGTGAGGAATGGGGACTCACTGGCTACCTCCGAACAACAGCGCCCAGCCATTCCGAATTCTATTGACTGTAATGACTCCTACAACTTTGAAATATCCAGTGTCGACCTAAGGCATGAAATCCTTTCTGAGTTCAAAGAATTTTTAGTGAAGAAATCCTTACCTCGTGCGAATTCCTTACTGGAACGCTTCAAAATTGAAAAACTGCCTCAATTCGTCGAGAAACTAAGAAACTCGCCCGAGTCTAGTAAATGTAAAAATATCGATAGAAATGTTCTTCATTCTCTTCGGGGAAGGGTGAAATCGGTTCTGTTCAATGATACTCGGGCTCGCATCCCTTCCCCTCATCATCGGTGTCAAAGGCGTTCAAAAGTAATTTGTCTTTCAAAGTCACGAGGGACTTCCATCAGTTGCAATCCGTTGGCAACACTTCCAGTAATGAACGACAGTGGCGCAACTTCCGCCGTGATTGCCGATGCTCCTCCGGTATTCACTCGCATTCAAGGAGCCTTACCAATTTTTCTCCTTGAATAATGAAAGGTGTGGAAAGTTCATCCTTACAACGCCGACTTGAGATTGAATTCATCCAGTAATTTAGTTCGCCTCTTTCCAACCTCGAAGCTCTGCGGCTCAAAATAGACCATAATGTGACCACACATCAACAAGGTCTTAACGAAATACATCCATGATTACAAGCGTATACTTACAGTAACAATGAAAAATCAAGGAATAAATTCATGCCAAAAGTATGCCTTTCACAGGTGCACAATATACTATTTTTCATCGGCTCCAAAAATAAGTTGGGGATGTCCTGCATTTATGGTGAATTTATTTACAGATGGTGAACATATTTACAGATGTAAATTCTGTAAATTTTTCTTAAAATGGCTACTTTTTAAAAAACTTAGGCCCATATTCATAGACATTTTTTAAGGCCCGTTCACAAGCTCTATGTTTTCGTTGTGTGGTGTCTACGCAACCTATCAAAATGCTTCATTTTTCGAGGGAATACATTTGTTTGGTTGCATAGACTCCACACAACGCAAAAATAGAGCTTGTAAACGGGCCTTGAGGTTTTAGGCTAAAAAATGTAAGTCGGACTTGAAGAAAAAAATTGTCGTGCCCAAAAATGTTTTTGAAAAAATCAGTTAGGTAATTAAAATGTAGATTAGTATGTAGTTGAATACTGCAATCTGCAGCACACAATAGAGCCATGGGCGAATACACAAGACAGGGGGTCAACCACGAGCTAGCGTAAAAATACCGTCAAAACGCGGTATCTATGGCGTTATAACATTATTTGTGATAGAGCGTCCTTAGTTACCGCTTGCGTTCATTTTTTAACGCTAGCTCATGGTTGACCCCCAGGGGGCTTATTCTCTAACTCCGAAGCAATAGCTTTTCCGCAGTCATATATTCATTTCATTAATTTTCTTCAAACAAATGAATGAAATAGACACGACATGGCTGGCGAAAAAAGTATTGCTTGTTGTTAGAGAATAGGCCCTTGAACGCTTGATGACAAACCGTAGGCGGGGGGCCGGGGCCCCAGATTCTTCCGATTTTTTTTTTCTAAAATGGAAGAAATGTAATCGTCTTATAGGCGAGCAACGTTGATCAAACCTACAGTAAAATATTTATTTTTTCATGGGTCTAAATGTTTTAGGGCTTTTGTTTTTGATGCGGAACCAGTAGCGCAACGATGAAGTGATGAGGGCAAAAAGTAATGAGGGGATGGGGTCCTAGTGATAAATCCTGATTCTCGTTTAAAATTGAGAAAAAAGCGCCAATTCATCGCTATGTGTAAATACACCGTTAAATTCGATGCTAAAACGGGGGGGGGGGGGAAATAACTTGTTTTTCCGAAAAGAATTTGCGATATTTTCACATTTAACTTTGAATTAATTAGCGGCTTTTCCCCCATTTTATCGGCGAATTAGTAATTTTTCCCAATGGGGAACTTGCATGAATCTCAGATTGGGGAGAAAAGCATACCGGTGATTTGACCCGTGAACTGAAGGATAACAACGGAAGTTGCAACCCGATTGGTGCATTTTAAGATTTTTAAAAAATGACGTAAATACTTACTTGTGAAGCATTTTAGGGAACTCTAAAATTGTTTGTTTACAAATAACATGAAAAATTTATTCCCAGTAAACGTATCTAACCCCCTCTTCCCCGCATCATCAATTTCAATAAGTAAGTTTTTACGTAATCGAACCCCCACTCAAAATGTTTAAAAATTCACTAAAAAAGCATCCTTGACTGATTTTGAAGTTTAATGTGAGCAATAGACTTGTGGAAGAGCCCTCTTTAAGCAACACCAACTTTTGAAAAATGTGCAAGTTCCCCATTTTAGCAGCATAAATTAGCAGTTTGCTGCTAAAATTGAAGAAAAAATGCTAATTCGATGCTAAAATAAGGAAAAAGCGCTAGACGCGCTGTGTGGCAGCATGGCTAAATGTGATGAAATCGTATATTCGTGGTCAAAATTGGGAAGTGCTATTTCACGGCTAAAAATGATAGAAAGTGCCAACTCATGACTAAATGTGAAATAAGTTCCGTTCCATTGTTTCGCGAGTGCTACACTTTTGAAGAAAATCATCTGGTTTCGTTCAATTTTTCAGAATAAGTCAATGAAATCACATGGTTTTCTACACTAGTGTAGCTCTAGCAAAACAATGGAACCGACGTACCTAGTATTTCAAAGAAGTGGAGAACAGGTGAGCTTGAGCTCACGGGTCACGGCCATATTGGGGTAATGTGTCCCTCGTGGGACACATTCGGACACTCCATAGTACTTCCAACTCCATACATCCCTCCTACCCACTAAATATCAACTTTATCTACCCCAAAATGCCGGGTGGGCTCACTCAGTAGTATAGTTACATTTAAAAAAGCTCTAATGCGCGGCTAAATTTTAAAAAAGCGATAATTTGCGGGGCATTCTAATATACTGATGCACACAAAAATCAACCCGACCCCCCAAAGTTTAGAAAAATCGCTAACTCGCATACCTAAATGTGAAAAAATCGCACATTAATGGCCAAAATTGTGATATCTGCCGCTAGAAATGAGAACAAGAGCTCTTTTAAAGCTGGAATTGAAAAGAGGCGATACATTGCGGGGCAACCTAACTTAAAGCCAATACTGAGAAAATTCACTGTTTTAACGGCCACTTCGTTGCTGATATAAAGTGCTAAGTCATGGCTAAAGCAAAATAAATTGCTAATAATTCGTGACTAAAATCGAGAAAAACTCATATTGTCAACTAAAATGCTTGAAAAGCGCTTATTGAGGATAAAACGCTTATTTACAGCTCAAGTTAAGAAAACACGAAAAGACAACAAGAAAAGAGGAAAAATCGCTAGTTCACCGTAGGGACGTAGCCAGCCTTTAATCTAGGGGTGGGCAGCTTCACGTGGTGACAACAAGTCAGATGCATCCCAATGCCTATTATAGGCTTATATTCGGGGATGAGTCCCCAGAAAATAACTCGGTAGCTCATCAATTATAACGCGAGGTAAATCGAAGCGAGAAATCGTCAATTCGACCCCAGAAACTGAAATGGCATAGCTATAAAGGGTCGTGAACTGTCAAAACCTAAAGCCGCCTTCACGTGTGAGTTGTCAAAGCTCGGGCTTTGAGCTGCGTCCAATAAAATATAATGAATCCCTGTGCGCGTTGTTCCTCTGTAATCCCGGCCCGGGGGCCCAACTTTAATAAAGACGGCCCGGACCTTAGCACCTGGGGACCTAGGACTAATTATTCGGCATCATGAGCCGGTTGCTCCTCCCCACATCGGGGCGCCTGCCCCAGTGGTTAGAGCGAAAAGTGAGCTAAACGTGTGAGACCGAATTATATCTTTGCAAATCATAGCTGAAGCCTGGATCACGTGGTGCAATGGAGACTTGCACATTTATCAATCACTGGTGTTTCTTGAAGAGGGCTCTTCAACAGGACGATTCAACCCCACATCAAACATTAAAATCAATCAAGGGTTTTTTTAGGCAAATTTTTAAAAATTTTGAGTGGGGGTTTGATTTCGTCAAAGGGCAGTTAATGAAATTAACCCCCCCTGTGAAAAGGGGGGAAGACGTGTTTTCTGGGGTTTAATTTTTCTTGTTATTTGTAAACAAAACATTTTAGAGTTTCCTCAAATGCTTCAAAACTGCACATTGACGTCATTTTTCCTGCCCCCAGACCGCCCCCGCCTGTACTTATGTCATTGGCGGGCATGTTTCTTGCGTCAGGGGAGTCTGTAGAGGTTCCATACCGAAGTTGATTGTGGCACGACACTTTATAACAATATTGTCATGTCAGCGATCCTGCCCCCAGACCGCCCCGCCTGTACTTATGTCATTGGCGGGCATGTTTTTTGCGTCGGGGATGTCTGTAGAGGTTCCATACCGAAGATGGTTGTGGCACGACACTTTATAACGATATTGTCAAGCTAGGGAATAGCGATCCTGCCTCTGCCCGTATTCATGTCGTTCGTGTGCGTTTATTTTGTGTTTATGGTGTTAATACCCCCCCCCTCACTTCTATCTGTACTGCCTTCCTTCCCTCCCCCTCCCCCTCTCTATTGTTGACGGAAAAAAGATCGCTGGTAAGGATCGCTATCTTCTCTGAAAAAGATCGCTAACTTGCCGTGGCTATTTTCTCACTCGTTGGGTCATGAGCCATTGAGTCAAGGAACCGTTGAGAACAGTTTTGGTCACGATAAAAACATCTGTTCTAATGAATTTCAAGGGTTCCTTAATGTCAAGTAACTTTATAAATACTTACGTAAGAGTTCCATTACGAACTAGAGAAACCCGAACTGAAAACCAGATATAGGTACCTACGTTAAGCTGCCACTTCCAAATCCTAACTGCTCCCTCGTGAAACCCAGATCTTGAACCCACCCTGAATCCGAACTCCTGAAGAGGCCAAAAATGGTATCCAGTTCACAGAAACACCCCAGACCCCAATAAAAACTGCCTTCGCTCTCTTGGGGTTTCAGAAAATCGAGAGTCCGTAGTTGACGGTGGCGCACTGCGGAATTCCCTTGAAGTAAGAGGGTAATTTTCTAGTTTCTAATAAAGTATTGTGTACGACAGCTTAATGGACTGGGTCATCTCATCTAAACTTAATTAATTAATTAATTGTCGGACGCGTAAAGAAAAAGTGACACATAAGAACCTTTTTTCTCGGGGGAGAGACGACTCTCGCGTACGCGTCCAATGTGAAAGGCCCCATAGAGTTCTATGTGTTTTTACTGTGTAAGAGTCGAACGCTGACGCGTGCGTCGGCGTCTTTTTTCTCCTAGTGTGAGAGGGGGCTAATAGTTATGACTTTATGAGTAAATCAACTCTAAATCAAGCCATGGGCGTACCCAGCGGGGGCCAGTTGCCCTCCCCTAGAGTCAAAAGTACAGATTTCGTGGGGCAGCTGTCCACCCCCAAATTCCATCAAAAAGTTAAAATCCAACACATTCTTAATTATTAAAACTTTCGCAGGACTTGCTCAGCAACAGAAACAATTACTCGAATTTAGCTTAATAATACATACTGCAATTTCGCTGCTTTTTGTGTGGTGAAAACCCAATTTCGCACACTACAAGCTCTGCCTCACTAAGCAACCAGCACCAGCAAAACATCCCTGATTTGGCTATAACAGAACCCCTCCTCAAATTTCTTGCATTTTGCTCCACAAAACCAATTTTGCGGATTTTTCTCACTAAATAACAACTCATTTTTGCTTATCGGTTTCACCCAAAATTCTCGGATTTTGTCGCTACCAATTTCGAGGGTCGGCTTAACTTGGGAACCGAGTTAAAATCCCATTTTCGCAGGTACGACGCGCAATTTCGTGTGTTTTGGCTAGCTCAAATCGTGTTTAGCCCGCTATGCCATTCAGACTTATGGTGGAAAAGGAAATGCCAGTTCTGTTGACCGTCTCAGGTCTAAAATTTAAAGTTTAGCTCCAAAAGTATCACTTTCCGGGGGAAGAAGTTTCAGTTTTTCAACATAAAATCCGAAATAGAAGGCTAAAAACGACAGTTTTCCAGCATATATTTATTTTTTAACGGATAGTGGCCGTTTCTGTGCAAATTGAGTCTCTGATGACCGTGAATTGACCTCCAATCCTGTTATAAGCCGGCAAAAAGGCAATATATAGTGCATCTGATATTTTCGCCAGTGAAGCTGCCCACGGGCGTGGATCCAGTTTTACTCAAAAGTAGTTGCAAAGAGTTTTTTCCCCGATTCTACTCGTGAATGAATACTTTTTTTAGCCTCAAATTGGCGTTTGCCTTAATTTTAGCTGAAACTGAGTGCTTTTTCTCAATTCTACCTCGAACTAGCCCATTTTCTTAATTTTAGACGCGAAAAGGCCTCAAAATCCCGTGAAATAACGCATTTTTGATTTTCAATTACGGCTAGCACTGGACATCGCCTAACAGCAAATTGGTGCGTTCTGTCAATTTCAGCCGCAACAGAACAGTTTTTCCTCAATTTTACCTGCGTGAATGAGCTCCATTTCTCAATTTTAGCCGTGAATTCTAGCAGCAAATGAGTGATTTTTCTCAATTCTACATTGAACGAGCAATTTATTTTGTCAATTTTAACAGTGAAAAGTGTAGTATTCTAGTCACTCAAAAGATTAACTATAAACGCGGTAACTTCCAAACAGTATATTCTTTTAAAATCGTATGTTATTTTATAATTATTGTTTAAACTGTAGTCGATCTACATCAAAAAGAGCCCTATCAACCGTGAATTAGCGCATTTTCTTAATGTGTGTGTGTGTTTTGTCAATTTCAACCGCGAATAATGAGATTTATTTATCAATTTTAACGTGAAACAGCGGTATTTCTCAATTTTAACCGTGAATGCGTGTTTTTCCTCAGTCTTAGCCGCAAAAATGTCCTTTCTGGATTTCATACGCGAACGAGCACTTTTTCTCAAGACGTGCCCCCCCCCCTCCCCAACTGGCGATGCGTGCCTAGCTGGCTGCCCACCTCTTGATCACAAGCTGGCTACGCCCCTGAATCAAGCATTTCATTCAATTTACATATTTAATTATTAATGAAAGCGTATGAGCTACAGCCGTTACGTTCCGAAAGCGCAAAGAGGACAGAAGGTGCCGACTGCCGAGCAAGGTGCCGAGTGCCAATGGGCTTAGTGCAAAGTGACAGTCCTGCAGACTAGCGGCAGACTAGCGCAATACTTGTTCTAACTTCAGTTCACTCTCCTTATTGAATCCCTACGAAGAACGTGCTCTGACTCTCGTTTAAAGGACGCTTTCAAGCTTTTCCTTCAATTAAAACGGTGCAGTGCTGTGTTGTGGGTTACATTAATTCGCCTGATAAATATAAAGGCCTACAATTTACGGTTTTCCCAATAAACCTTACGAAAAAGAGAGACCGGGTGAAGTGGATCCTGGCCGTCAACAGGAAAAGCCAGTTAGAGCAATTCAGTAATTTTTCTACTGAAGCACTTTATGTATTTTCTAGCAGAAATGCACTAGCTGAAACTCTGGTCCCCCCATCTTCAATGGTTTTCCACTTACACTCAAAAATTGCTGGCTTATTCCCGCGGAGTGGCAGAAGGGCGGAGCTAACAGGTCTCTGTTTTCGTTAGAGAAGAAAAAAGAGTACATGTGGCAGAAAACTTTGATTTGCCGACGTTTTTATTCTACATGCCCACAGATTGGTTCAGAATTTTAAAAAATTGGGGGGGGGGCAAATGCACATAGTTCTCCTCTTCCTATTTATAGCCTTTGGAAAAGAAGGGTGTCAGGAAACAATAAGGGAATTTAAAGAAATAATTAAACTTTAATTTTCTTCAAAAACTCTTTGAGATGACATTATTATTAACCCTGTAATAAGGGCATTGACTTTGGCGGACTCGACATGGCCGGGTGCGGGGCCCACTGATTAATAATAATAAGCCTATGGAAACGTACATATTTTAATTAATGTGTACCTATGTAGCCTAATACACCTATTTTTAATTGCAAAAATCTTCGCGTTTCTCGTTCTTTACATTTCAAAATAAATCATGTTTGACATCTTATACTAGCCCTTTGTTAAATTTCTAAAACGCACAGCTAGGAATGCATAATAGACCAATCCCAGATCCAGTGGCGGATCCAGCATTTTATGAATGGGGGGGGGGACAAAACTAAAATGTTCTCTTCCCGGGGGGGATTGCACACCACCAGTGAAAAAGGAAAACATATAGGAGCCATTTTTCCTGGGGGCCTATTCTCTAACTCCGAAGCAATAACTTTTTCACAGTCATATGTTTATTTCATTAAGTTTCTTCAAACAAATGAATGAAATAGACACATGGCTGGCGAAAAAAATATTGCTTGTTGTTAGAGAATAGGCCCCCTGATATTTCCGGTTTCTTTTCCCGGAAGAATGGAATCAAAATCCCGTGGTGAGAGGGGGGTCATGCTTAAACTATGTTGATAACTTATTTATGTACCTAAAAAGTTGGCAAAAATCTTGAGAGGCCATCTCATTAATTTTACAGTTAAAAAACGGGAAATTACAAAGCGACTCACGCATTTTCACTTAGGCCCATTTTCACCAACAAAATTGATCTTGTTTAAAGTTGATCGCGATTAGTTGCCAATAGCGACCCATATGAATTCTGATACAAGTGTTTACATTGTAATCGCGATTAGTTGTTGATCTTGGTTTAAGAAGTTGGTGAAATCGGGCCTTAGAATACCATGAAAAGTGAAGAGAAAGTCGGAACAAGAATCGCACAGTTTGAAACCCAGAGCGCTCTCATTTTAAACTTTGCACTAAGCCCATTGCCGAGGTGGTCGCCTTATCTGCTTATCAGACTCAGTGTATCAGCGTGGTCGTGATCGCGGTGTGTTCTTGGCGATAATGTTATGCTGCAAATGTTTTTGCTTGAAGTATTTAGTCCTTTTTAAGAAATGAGTGCCAAACCAAGAAAATCCTTAACTCTTTGGCACTCGTGTCAATCATGCTCGGTAATTGTGAGCGCAAAGGATTCGTCGAAGCACGTCTGTTCGAACGTGGAAAACACAAGTTTCATTAGAAGTGGCATTCTGAACAGTTTTCTTGAGGATTTAGAGGAGAGAAGTGAGTATCTAACCATTCTGTACCCATGCATATCGCAAGCAACAATGACGGTTTATTGGCGTAAAAAGATTATCCGCAACACATATCGCACGATTCGGCTCGATATCTAATTCTCATGTCTCAATCGGCAATGCAGTTGTGTGAATTTGTCATCGGGTTCCCCGTTTTGGTGACTATAGGACATCGATCAACAGTGAGAAATGCTTGGCCTACTTCTGAAGGGACTTTGACTTCGGTGAAATTATCGAAAGCTGGTATTCCGTTGAGTCTTAACAATCTCTGGTTATTCGAACTTGTCGTAAATTATCATCTCCTTTTAAGAGTTGGAATACGAATGGGACTGGTCCATTCTGAGCAGTCAAGTCCGAGTTTCAAAGCTCGAAACCCAGCCGTACCTTGCTACTTCCGTGAGCTACAGAATTTCCGACTACCAAAAATTGTTCTCTCAGAGTGACCAAATCGAACGCTGGTTAAGGCACCGACTGAAAGATCGGCCGATGTACTCGGGCATGAAGCTCAAAGTCCCTTTTTACGGCCGGTATGTTCGGATTGAAATTGTCAGAGGAGGGCGTTTGGGAGGAGGCGATTTGGCTGATGAAGTGGCACACTTGGGTTTGAAGAAACAGTTTTTCGTGGCAACTGATTCTTGCGAATGGGTTTCTCTTGATGCCCAGGAAGTAAGGGACGTAGAAGGCGATAGAATCAGTTGCAAGTTGGGTGGATATTCTGACATATTACCGGAAATTGAACGCAACTTGCAGTATTCACTCTTCCAGAACACGAATAAAGGTGCTCAAGTAATGAAGAATTGAGGTGCCAAACATCAAGTTCTCGAGGACTGTTTTGGCGCTGTACATATAGTATAACTTTCTATGTTCCTTTAGAAATGGATTTGTCTTTTTACCTGTAGAAAATTCATTTTACGGTGTTTTACTGCACGGAGTAAATGGCGTTGGTAAAACAACGATTGTTCGCTTTGTCGCTTCGAGATCAAAAGCCTTCGTCGTCGACATTCAGGTAGTATGAGGAAACACAGTTATATGGGCTTTGTTGTAATTTTATGAGCAGGGAATGGAATTATTCAGCAAGTACTACGGAGAAACAGAGTCTCGACTTCGAAAAGCGTTCACTCTGGCTGTCAAGAACTCGCCGAGCATTGTAATATTGGACAATATCGAGAGTTTATGCCCGAGAAAAGGCTCAGATCAAGAAAGGAGGACAGTGGCGACTCTTTTAAGTTTGCTTGATTCGCTTAAAAGTGAAAACGTCGCTGTTTTGGCCACTGCTACACAACTTGAGGATGTTGACCCGTCATTAAGAAGACCTCAGAGGTAAATATTGATGCATTCAGTTTGCATTAAGTACGTAGAATATTTACTTTACTCCATTTTAGGTTGGAAATAGAACTTGAAGTGCCAGTGCCGTCCGAATCAGATAGATTGGCGATTTTAAACGCCCTCGTTGAGGACAGCTATCGGCTAGCTTCTTGTTTGCAGCATATCGCCCGAACTTCTTATGGTTTCGTTGCGGCCGACCTAGCGTCAGTAGTGAGTAAGGCTTCGTACAAGGCGGCTGTTGAGAAACGAGAACAGATATTGGAGACTGACATGTTCTGGGCGCAAGCTCAAACAAAGCCTTCGGCAATGCGAGAAGTTCTCGTTCAAGTTCCTAATGTAAGCGTTGAATCAGTTCATAGGCAGAGATGTTCAACACTATTGAATCCTCAGGTTAAGTGGAGTGACGTCGGTGGCCAAGATGATTTGAAGTTGAAATTGCAGCAGGCCGTAGAGTGGCCTCTGAAATATCCTGAGAGTTTCAAAAGGCTGGGTATTTCTGCGCCTAAAGGCGTACTTCTGTATGGGCCTCCAGGGTGCTCCAAAACTCTTATCGCCAAAGCTTTGGCCACCGAAAGCCAGCTGAATTTTTTATCTGTTAAGGTGAGAAATCTAAAAAGTAGTAGCTTTATGATGGCTATCGCCCCTTTCTACAATCCTGAAAAAATCGAGATTTTTAGTAGTTGTCTCTACAAAAAGAAAGCCTGGTATTTTCATTTGGTGGTTTTGTGGGATTTATATTTCAAATTCTATGATATTTCTTCATGAAGTTGTCAATGTGTGGCTCCCTCGCTAGCTTGCCACAGTGGAATTCTAGAAACTTCACCGTGGTACCTAACTCATGGTCGTTTCTGGACTTGCAGACGTAAATTGCCACTCTTTTCTCCATCCTGAGCGTGAATCCGAGGCACCTCTCGTTGAGTCTTTTCTGTCTATTGTTCGATCTATCGTGATGTCCATTCCTTAACAAAGTTGAGGATATTCCCCGTAGCCATCGTAGAGATGTCCTCCCGTTTTAGCACAAGCAAATGTTATCAAACACGCTTTTAATGACCAAGAGGAACAGGATCACGCTCAAGACTGAGCCCTGAGGCACCCATGTTCGTGTGAGAAGCTACAATACAGGAAACTCCGGATTTGAACTCGGAAGCTCTGTGTTCCCTAGAAATTCTCGGTGAACTTTAACATTCGCCCTTTAATTCCTCAAGCATTTTATACTCCTTTATGATCTAGAACTTTCAAGTAGTGTCATAGGCTCTCGTTAAATAAAAAATAACTGTCATTGTATGTTTCGTATTGAAGGAGGCGTCTAAAATCTGAGACTTTAACCTCACAAACTGGTCAATTGCTCATTGACCTCGCCGAAAACCAGTCTGGTTGCCGCTAATCAAGCGTTATTAGTACCTCACGTCCCCTGGCTATAGCCCTCGGCTGCATTTTCTTTCTTACTTTTCGTAAGCCTCTGTCTTCTCTCAATCAGCATGACTCGATTCAAGCCCGGTCTTGTCTTCCTCAAATTGAAATTCCAACCTCATAGTTTGTCGGACTCGGTATATCACTGAAATGTTACCCACACAACACACACGTACATGTCCGCAACTTCTCCAAAGTGTACACCATCTCTCATAACAGAGATTACAGCTCTTCCTCTTCTCAGTTAACGCATTTATCTTCGTTAGCATGTCTCATGCCTTCATTTCTTTCCTTGTCCCCTTCTTTCTTAATTATTTGAGCCATTCACGTCGTGAGACTGTTATAGAAAGATAGATGGTCTACTAAAGCGGAAGACTCCCGGGATATTCGACCTTACTCATCCTCCGGATCACACGGTGCGAGTTTTGAAGCAATATTGCTTGCAAGTTTTTGGACCGGGTTGTTTTAACAAAACTTACATGTAGTATTGGTTCAAACATTGTATCCTACAATGTCTAAGTCCTAGAGAAAATTCTTTGATGAGTCACTTAGATACGTATCCAAAGGAGACACGTTACCGTTCCTCACCCAGTGTCTCTTCTTTAAATCACGGGGGATTGGAAAGAGGAGATTTTTCAGTCAGCTCCGCTAACGCTATTCACTTTTCAGTTAGTCAAATTAAAGTTAACGTTTACCATGCAGATTGAAAAAGCTCTCTTACGTCTAAATGCAAGCCGCAAAGTATCTCATATAGGTCTCTCGTAATTTTTTAAATCTTATAGCACTGTGCAACACTTGCATAGAAGTATCCTGTGGTTGCTTTACATTGGGTAAAATCATTCCCATAGTCCTGGAGAATTCGAGATATTATTCACTTATTGCCAATATTATTATCATAAAATTATGGCTTCTCAGGGATCAGACATATTTTCTAAATGGGTCGGCGAGTCAGAAAGGGCTGTTCAAAAATTGTTTCGTCGAGCTCGAAGCGTCGCTCCGTGTATCATCTTTCTGGACGAAATCGACGCCTTGGGCGGAGAGCGCGAGACAGGTAATAATTCGTCGAGCGGTGGTGGAGCTGTTCAAGAGCGTGTATTGTCTCAACTTCTAACTGAAATGGACGGAGTACAACCATTGGACAGTGTGATGATTGTAGCGGCGACAAATCGGCCTGACAAAATCGATCGGGTATTTTTGAACCTTTTTCTGACTTGATGAGAAGAATGTAAATAATTTTTAGCTTTATCTTCAAAGGCTCTTATGCGTCCGGGACGCCTCGACCGCCTGATTTATGTCCCATTACCCAATGAAGAAACCAGAAGCAAAATATTTGACCTTCAACTTGCGAAAACGCCTGTGGATGACACTGTGAATCGGAAAGTCCTAATAGAGAAAACCCAAGGTTACTCGGGAGCTGAGGTGAAGAAAACTTCTTGGTGGTTTGAGTGTACATCTTGTAATAACATATACTTTTTATTAGGTTGTTGCTGTGTGCAATGAGGCTGCGTTAAAGGCGCTAGAAGAAAACATTGGTGCTGCTTGTGTCACAATGAATCATTTTTTGGTTGCCCTTACCATCGTAACGCCTAGAACTCCCAGCTATTTGCTGGATTTGTACGCTAATTTCAAATAACTGACTTTTTTTACTTCCGCTAATGCTATATTATCGTCTACCTATCTCGCATCTAGGGAATTGTTGTGAATTGAGAAAAAATTCTAAAGCTTGCGGACGATGTTCAAGATAACTCTAAATTAACTTTGCCCCCATCTACCAATTTGACTGGGAGTGCCTAATTTACTGAACCAGTGTAATTTATACCGGCCGGGTACTTAAAATGCTCGGATCGCGCTGAAATGGGGCACACAATTTACGTGTGGGTCAATGAGCTATTTTAAGTACCTCGGTCCTGGAGTCACCAGCCCGGCCGCAACATGCAGCTGATGAGACCAGGACCGAGTAGCTTTGGTAGCTGTTCGTCTGAACGGTCGAAATGGAAACTGAGCCGCATCCTCGGGTGCAATTTTCATGATTCTCGGGTGGTTCTAAACCCCAACGTCATTCCCGTTCATCCCAGGAAGCCGACGTTTAAAGTAAGAGTGTATATAAAACCACTAGGCGGCCAGACTATCTTAGTTTTCCATTCGGTTTTCATTGTATTTCTGGACCATGCCAACCGAAAACCTCAGTCAATCTTGACGCCTAGCAGTTTTATCATAAATCCTCACCTTAAACGTTTGCTTTCGGGGCACATTTGCACATTGATTTTCGGTGATCCGGGATATGTTTTAGGGCGTTACAGACAACTATTTCTATTCAACTCTAGAGGGGGAGGGTCATTGGAAAGCTTAAAATACGCAAGTTTTTTTGATAACTTGCAAATTCGTTGGGAGGGGGACATTTTTAAAAAACCGTTCAAAAAAATACCATCAGAACCTTATTGGCTTCGAGCAAAGAAAAAGAGGGTTTCTAGTACTTTTAGACAAAGAAGCATGAAGTCAGCGATCTGAGAGATAATTTTCCAAGTTTTCAAAATGTATGGCAGTTTTAAAATTTTAATTAAGTGACAGGTGTGAAATCGCGAGCTTCTGCCAAAAAATCTGAATTTCAATGGAAATAACAAAAAAAATCATGTCTCCTGAACGGTGCAAGATGGAACGTCCGGGAAGGTCGCGTTTAAATCAATTTTTCATGTAGTTCGACCCTAATTGTTTTGCAACATTACCGAAAATTCACCCTGTATATTAAACGCGCAATCACGAGAACGAGAGAAAAACGGAAAACGTACTTTACAAGGAAAACCGAGAATAATAATATTAATCATGTGGAAATGATGCCACAGGTTCCTATTCTTTTCTTCAGGTTGACTCAAGTCGACAATTGCCACCAATTTCCCGCAACTATGGTCAATGTGTCCGTTGACCGTCGATGGAAACCTCGTAGTGAAGGCTGTCCTGTTTCCTCACCACTTCACCTAATTTTCACTTCTCATCAGCGTTGCCATAGAAACGAGCGACTGCCTTTTCACCAATAACCGGACTCCTAACTGCCCTCAATGTTTTTGCAGTTTCATTTTTAAAATTCTGGGGTCGAACGAGATTCAGTCTGGATTTAAGATTCCTGCCAAGAAATAATTGGGCGGGAGGAACCCCTATTGATGAATGTGGAGTGATTCTAAAAGAGAACAAAAAACTTCTGAGTGCATCGCCCGTGTTCCTGCCACGGCCGGAACATGCTCTCTGAATAGCGCCTTTAAACGTCTGTATACTGCGCTCAGCTTGATCGTTCGTTTGTGGATGATAAGGAGCCGAAAACAACTGCCGAATGCCGTGAGCTTTGCAGAATTCAGTAAGTTCCTTGCTTCTGAAAGCGCTTCCATTGTCACTGACAATTATGTCAGGCAGAACGAAGTTCGAAAAAATTTCGCAAGCATTTCGATAGTTTTCGCAGCCGCCGTTGTTTGTTTTGTCATTATAATTCCGGTCCGTTTGCTGAAAGCATCTACTAGAACGAAAAAATAGCTCCCTCTGAACGGCCCAGCGTAATCGACATGAATGCGTTTTCCATTGGCTTAGACGCGCTTTCCCAATTGTGAAAAATTGACGGAGGGTTATTTCTTAATTTTTGGCATAAAAAACAATTTTGTATGATGGACTCCAAATCCTTGCCTATATTCGGCCACCAGACCATCTGCCAACCCTTTGATGGTTTTCACAGTGCCTTGGTATCCTTCATGGAGTTCTTGTAGAATTTTCGTCCTCAAGGTTTCTAGAATATAAACCCTTGGCCCTTTGGAAATACATCCATCTTGCACAAAAAACTCGCTTATATCTCTTACAGTTCCCTTTTCTAACCGTGTTCCGAATATAAGATGTTTCCACAGCGCATGCATTTTTGGTTCTTTCGCCGTTTCAGCTGCAATGATCTTAGAATCCACAGGCAAGCATGCTATTTGATTCAACTGAAAAACATCGGCGTGTGAAGCAGCATCATCACTCGAATGGTAAAGGGGATCGAAGACGAGAAATGGCGTTGGCGTTAGCGCTAAGGTTACTACTTTTCCTGTAAATTATATCGAAATCAAACCCCTGCAAATAAACTGCGTAGTGTTGCATGCGAGTTGCTGAAAGTGCAGGTAGACCTTATTAGGGTAAACCATAGTATGTCCAAATGAATGCGAATAAAATTTAGTTACCCCGAAAACTATGGCCAATGCCTCACGATCAATTTGGTACCGCTTCTCTGCCTCGGATAAAGTCCTGCTAGCAAAGGAAATAGGTCTTTCGCTCCCGTCTTCCATTCCACGAGACAAAACGTCCTTTGAAAGTGTTCAAAGTGTGATAATACCTATCTTCGGGATGAATTTCAATGATGCGAATACGCCTGGGTGACATCTATACCTTCCCCAAAGCAACCAACAAATGTTCGGTATGGGACGCTCCTCCATAATTAGCTGAGGGTTTAGAGTTCTTTTATAATGCCCACAGAGCCGCACGCTGCAATCTTTTTTCGCAACTGCAACTATACAGAGTTTGCATAGTCTGAACTAGATACTTTTTCAATGATACCTTCTTTTTCCAGCCGCTCGAGTTCCATTGCTATTTTTGGCATCATCGCGAATGCTACGGGAACGCGCTTTTATGAACACCGGAAAACATCCTTCTTTAATTTTTGTGCGTGCCGAAACATTGTTAATTTTTCCAACTCCGCTTTTAAAAATGTCGGTAAGTCCCAGGTGGTCGGCTGATGTAAGGTATTAACTTGAAACCCCTGGAATATTTGACTCCAGTTATAAGATTGAACGAAGCCATTCCAACCCCGTTATGCTGTCGTAGATCCCATCCTCGTCGCCAATTTATTAAATATTAAACGCGCAATTACGAGACCGAGAGAAAAACGGAAAATGTATTTTACAAGAAAAACCGAGAATAATAATATTATTAATCATGAGGCAATGATGTCACAGTTTTCTACACTAGTGCAGCATCAGCAAAACAATGGCACGGACCTAAGTTTTGGAGTTTTCGCGCCAGAACCCCTCCAGTAGCCCATCTCGTTGCGCATGCGTTGCGCAGACTTCAACAGCCATTTTGTGGGAGACTCCTTCCCTCTCGCTCTCACATTGTCATTTCAACAAGATCGAGATGTATGCGTACGCGTCGTGAGCGAATCTGAACTTGACCATTTGGCTTGAATAAGTGTCAAATTACAAATTAAGACGTGTTGGTGTGCGAGTTATGTGAAATACGGTAGTATTCTTCGGAATATTTGTTAGTTTGTGAGCCTTGGACGTATGCGAGGAACGATGCTGGGACTAACACGAATTAGATCAAAAAAGGAAAGGATGGCTAAGTACGTGTAATCAGTGATGAAAGATAACTACTGGGAACGAAAATTTAGCATTTTTAGTCGACTTAAAAATTACTAATCTTTAAATCCACTTGTTTTACTACCGATTATTGTACCAATCCAGATTTCCAATCAGTCAATTTCTCGTAACCCTCTTGTTTTTGAAAACTACTATGCTTTGCTATCGGGGTACTTACAACTCAATTTTGGTCCATAGCGTGTACTGCTTACGACCGTCTTGATTCATTGAGAAAGTTTAAATGAGTCAACCTCCTTTCATCGGCATGTATGTTGCCGTTCTTATTTTATCTTTGTTGTCTTGCGATCAAAATTAGTCTGATTTCTACTATCCCTGATGCCAATGTTGACCTACTTTCGGATTCAGTTTCCGCGATACCAAAGCGGCTAACGTGATTTGTAACTAAAAGGTTTTTTCATTATCTTTTTTTCAGATTAAAATAAGGGTCATATAATGGAAATCCCTCCGTCCTGTTCGGCACGGAGATTCACGTCTCTGTCTCATCCCAAAATACTGAATGTTCTGAATTCTTCGTTGACCGGTGAAGCTGAGGTAAGAATTTCAGCCTTGCTTGAATGGAGTTGATTCAATAAATTTGGATATTAATAGTAAAGGATGGGAGAATAGGTACTAGAGGTGTGAAAGGTCACGGTCGGCTATTACGCATTGTTTTCAAATGAGCTTTCCTTTCTACTTCATTGCCTCATTCCCGTTCGATTAATCATGACAAATAGTTTCAAGGTGTATCATCCTATGAAATTGCATTTCCATCGACAAGTTGGTCATATTGCTGCTATTGATACAATAAGTCATTTTTGCACACCAGGGAACAAAATCAACCGTAATTCGCTTCCTCAAATGGAGGATGAAATTTTTTTTCGTGGTTTACCAGGATAGTTATATTATTTATTTACGTATTACGATACAAGGGCTGTCACTAGAGATAATGGTGAGTTTTAGCACTCTCCCGTTGAATCCTCCGGAAACTTTATTTTCAAATTTCAACCAATCAGATGTTTCGTAACCAAGCAACGACTGATTTATCGCTCATGTAGCGTTAGCGGGGCTGTTGCTAAAAGTCTCTGATTTTGCAACCAGTTCCGTAAACGCTAAAGTTGATTTATGTGTACGCGTAGCTAGGGTAGTAAACTTAAACATTTCGTAGGCTGAAATGTGAATAGCGTTATCGTTAGCGTTAGTAGTCTTAGCGTTAGCGGAGCAAACGCTGATTGCACTCTCTATTACGTGCTAGAGTGACTGGAGCATTAGTCACCAGTCACCCGGCGAAATCGTAATTGTAAGTGTTGCCTGCCGAGCATCTTAGGCCATTTTTCAGCGTTTCATTCATGAGCCGGAACGCAAGACAAACCTTCAGTCTTTCAATTCTTGTTGATAATTGATGAGCTAATATTTTGATTTCGTAGGTTTTAGCGGTTAGTACTAGGGTATCGCAAAGGATGTAAAACTGAACATATAGTATTTTTTAATGGATTTTATTGAATTATGCAAAAATTGTCCCCCACTCCCACTATGACGTGTCAAGTTCAAGGACTAATCAGATCGCATTCCTGCACCACAGTATTCCATCGTTGGCTTTTTGAGTTGTTATATTTGCCATCGTCCGTTCTCATAAAGTTTCGCGAATCTTCGAGATCTTCCAATAAATCGTTTTAAAAATTGACTTGAGCAAGGGCGAAGCCAGCCCTTGTTCTAGGGGTGGCCAGTTTCACTGGAGAATATGTCAGATGCGTTGTTGCTCATTGCAGGCTTATATTCGATAATGAATCCCCAGCAAAAGAATTGATTTCATCCACTCAGAACGCGGTCCTCGAAATCGTCGGGGCTGGCATTTACCTCTCCCACCATCCACCACTGCAAGACTTCTTATACTGTTCGGTACATGTCTAAAGTCTGCCTGGCGCAGGGGCTTGACACGTCCCCCCCCCCTCACAAAGATAAAGTAAAATTGGGTTTAGAGCGAGCTAGTATCTTAATAACTACCTATTGGGCCTAGGAGAATTTCAAAAACATCGTTGGAAAGAGCATGAAATTTACTTTCAGATGATCGTAAAGTTGGGGAAGTTCATGAAATTTGGACGCCTTTAACGCTCGGCTGAATAGCCGCTTCCTTGAATTTCTCCATTCTTACTTGTTATTCAGCCAGCTGCCATTTTACTGGCAGCCCTCGGAAAGGGAGTAGGACTTCAGGAAAAACTTCTACAATTATTAAGCTTTCAAATGACCTGCTTGGTTCGGTATTTTGTCTTTCATTTTTGAAGACCCCCCCCCCCTTTTTCAGTAATCGTTTTAATAGATGATAATAATTTGTTAAAGTAATTTATTCAGGGATTTGGAGGACAAAGGGACTTTAAAATCAATTTGAGAGGTGAGGTGAAGTTTAACTAGGTCCTTCTATGCTGGAAAAATGTCGGTTTGATAATTTCATGACAAATTCTACAGTTGGTCACAGTTCGTCGAAATTCCTCAACCAAAAATGCTAAATTGTTTGAGTTAGCACGATCTCAAGAGTGTTCATTCCAATTGGCCTTCAGAATACCGTACTCGTGGGGGGGGGGGGAGATTATTGTGGTTGAATATTGATCTCGCCCGCGAGTTGTCCGCCATATGCCGGACACTCGAGATAAGCCCTGGCTCACGGTTCATGGTATGCACGGATGTAGAAAGGAATAGATCGGTGCTCGACAGATCGTCCACAGACGTCCTCATCCAGCTTGCACTCGCACATGAGGGTTCCGGGCCCCGTTGGCCTAGCCGGAAATTAAGAAGCAGACTGTATGCCACAAGGCCGGCCACAAGTTGTGCCCTTGCCCCGGCCGCACCCCAGAGCAGGTTCGCGAACAGAGCTTTAATGAAACCAACTTTTACTACGGGCCCTATGGTTACTTAGATGCTTCACTGTGATCATTTTTGTTCTAAAATTATTCCCGGTGCATTATTGGTTTATTATTCATTCTGAATAATACACCTATGTTTTCGGTCAGGAAAAAATGTTTAAGGCCCGTTCACAAGCTCTATGTTTTCGTTGTGTGGTGTCTACGCAACCTATCAAAATGCTTCATTTTTCGCGGGAATAAATTTGTTTGGTTGCATAGGCTCCACACGGCGCAAACATAGAGCTTGTGAACGGGCCTTTACAACCCACCCTCAAACTTTTTCTGTGTACGTTTTAACATGTCTACACAGATTCCATTTCTGGAATGTCCGTCCGCCGTACGCCGTCCGGGCCATATCTTGCCCTAGGATTGCTCGAAAAAACTCGTTCTTTGGCAGATAAACTTCATTTGGGATCTAGTTGGTCCTAACAGCTGATCAGTTTGATGAACTAACTCCCTGGGTTTTTATGGGCCAAAAGCGGGTCCAAAATGAGGGTTTTCAAAGGTTTTGAGATGATAGGGTTGTGGGGTGTCTATTTTCATGTAATTTCAAGCCGGATTTGGCTACACTCATGAATGATAAATTCATGATTAAAATTTGCAGCGTTTTGTAGAAGGGGTAGAGGGGAAGCTCGTTGTACTAAATTCAAGGGTGGGCGAGAGTCCATCACTAAGTAGACAGACTATAACATCTTCAACATAATACATAAATATCTCACGTAATATTGTGTTGTTTTTTTTTTCACTACGCAGAGTTATTGTAGCAAAGAGGACGAAGCCATTGACTCCGATTCCCAGACGGAACGACCTGAATTAGTGCCTTGGCCTCCTTTAGATCCTCCTTACGAATTCCGCGACAGTCCCCAGTGGCCATGGTTGTGTCGTAGAGCCGTCACTCCCCCCGCTCTTTCACCTGGCCCCTCCATCTCTTCTCTTCTTCGGACATCGTCAAGTCACAACTCCCTGTCAATGCCCACGGCGAACCGCGCTGACGATTCCTCTTTCATCACATCGGCCATGTCGCATGATGTTTTGTCCGATTTGTATAACGTTCCTCTCGACAGCGACATCTACACGCTCCCTGTCGACACGATTCGTCCTAGTCATAGAAAACGCCACTATAGGTACGTAGTTACTATAGTTTCACGTTTTTTTCATTGATAAAGAAACCTGACGAATGATTCGTTCGAAACAGGCACAACGGTAAAAAGCGGCGACGTCATACTGGCGGTACTGAAACTGGAAATGACAAAAAGGATAAATGCCCCAGCAAGAGGTTCAGTGCACCCGAGAGTACCGAACCTGTTCACATGACTGTCCAGGTAATGTCCCCATAGCTGACAACTTGAGCTTCTCGTCTTTTAATTGTGTGTTTTCCATTTGTAGGAAGTGCGACAGTTCCTTCACACATTGTACAATAACAGTAGTAGTATTGAACCTCTTCAAACTCAGTCGAAGAGGAAACACAAAAAGAAAACGAAAAACACGATCCCATCCGATGATAAGTCGAAAGACTCAAACGGGAGTAAAAACAGTCTTTCACATTTGCTCAAACAGACTTTGTGTAACATGTTTCGTGTGAGAAAACCGCCCGTGACCAACAAAGAGAATGCTAGTGAACATAGAGTACTCGTACTTGGAATTCCTAAGGAGGCCCCATCGTACACTGAGAGGGCTCTTCCGCCTTTGCCCGACAACCCGGTTCCCCCAACTTTGATTACGAAAGAAAACGGCGTTGACTTTGCCGCGAGTATCGAAAAAGTTAAAGATGTAAGTAAATGTCTCCGTATCTTTCAAACCGACTTGTCATTGAGCTGTGCTTTTCATTCAGTACGGGTGGTACTGGGGACCCATAAGTGGAGAGGCTGCTGAAAAAGTACTTATCGATGAGCCCGATGGATCTTTCATTGTGAGAGATTCAAGTGACGATCACTACATATTTTCATTAACCTTCAGATTAAACGGCTGTGTTAGACATGTCAGAATTGAACATGATCAGGGTATGTTTTTCAAAATTCAAAGATCGGGGAAAAACTAAAAACATGCATTTCCAGGTAACTTTAGTTTCGGTTCATGCACTAAATTTAAAAGCCAGACAATTGTCGAATTCATTGAGACGGCCGTCGAGCATTCACGCAGCGGCCGATATCTGTTTTTTCTCCATCGTCGTCCAGTTTTGGGCCCTATGAGGGTCCAGCTCCTACATCCAGTCTCGAGATTTAAGCACGTGCAGAGCCTTCAACATCTGTGCAGGTGAGTTCAGCTTATTAATTATCCCCTCGAAACCAATGTGAGAAATACATGTTTTGTGGTTTTTACTTGTTATTTCTATCAGATTTGCCATCGTCAAAGCTGTCCGAAGGGATCTAATCCCAACTCTGCCTCTCCCTAGAAGGCTGATTGATTATTTAAGCGCTCCGCAGTATTATTCGGAACAACTTTCCGATCAAGAGCAACCAACGCCTCCGCCCTCGTTACATCTTTTTGCATTCGCCCCTCCCAATTAGATGATAGTGATTCGAGTGTTCCTATTTTTTCAGCCACGCTAGTTTTTTAGCGCTGCTTTTGTCTAGCTGAGCTGTGTTTTGTCTGGCACGATACCCTGGTGAGGGGGAGGGTCGTTTCTTCGTGTGAATACCCTTTAGAGAGTTTCGTCCGCGCGACTTCGATGCTTGCATCTTTAAAGGTTTGGGTTGGAAGAAAAGTAATCGTTCAATTAACAACTTGGAGTGTGGTTTTGTTTCTTTTGGGTTGTTTGAACGCTGCGTTTGTTAACGTGATTGGGGTATTCGGGGAAGAGTTCATTTTGTAGTTTCAGTGGTTAAATAACTGCTGTTATAAGAGCTTTAAAAAAGAGAGTTTTCATCTGATGTTTGTCACGACAAGCCCAATGTGATCCTTTCAGTCACGTTTCAAATTATGGACTGTTCAATCTCCAAACGCTGCTCTTTCAATTGAGCTGTCCTATTTTTACTGTACGCAACCAGTTTTACTTTCTTCTCTAGGTGTGAAAAACCCCCTGAAATACTCACAATAATCAAATGGGCTGACCATGGCAATAATTCGTGTCGTATTTTTAACCACTTTCGTACTGTACTATGTTTAGAGTGTAAAGGAAGTTTTCCTTTAAGGACATTGTGATTCTGTAATGCTAGTCGTGTATGATGGCGACCTTAATTGATTTTTTTTTTTTGTAATTACCTGATGGAGAGTTCGTTCATAGCAGTTAGTGGTGTTTTTCTTTTGTTTGTTGTCTGATTTTGTCTTCTTTTTTTTCTGTCAGAGCAAGTTTATTATAACGCATTATACGGCGGAAGATATTACTGCAATAAAAACGCCACCAATGCACCAGCACAAAGTATACCGGTATTTGCAATTAATCAAAATACTTATGAACGGACGTTTTCTTTACGTTACTTGCAGTATGCTTCTTCGTAATGAGCAGATAACGCCAATATCAAACCTAATCTAACGGCTCTAGTTGTTATACATATATTTTGTTTTTAATTCATTCGATCTCAGTTTTTGATTGTTTTCACTACGAATTTTATTACAACAAATGCAAACTGCTAATCTGTTGATTGTTACACGTGCGTTTTTCTTAGAGTACTCAGACAATCAAACAGTGTTTGTTTTCGTCACTACTGTTTTAAATAAAAATGTGTACATTGAACCGAATTGAGTAAAACTGCCTGAAGTCTCTAAAGGCATTTTACAATTGTTTACGGGTGAATTTTACCGTTCCAAAGCTATTAGGGAGCATACTTTGATAATACAATCACATTGAGTTAACTTCCCAAATAAAGATGGCAAAGACATCAATGTTCTGTTTCCAATGTAATTCAATGATTAATCATTAATGAGCTGAACAGACGAGAACCAGACATGGGGCATACCTTTTGTGATCAAATGACTCGAGTTCGTGGAAATTCCGGTTTATTTCCCAGATACTAACGCGTTTTAAAATTTTGTTGTGAGTCGCCACAGGTGCATTATGCAAGGTTAAAGGTTAGCAGCTCTTTGCAAAGAGCTCATTTCCTTAAAAAGTATTCGAAACGAATCTTGGTCCTTGACTTGAGTGTGGGATGCTGATTTAGGTAGATAACTGGTGAATTGCATTTCCATACATTTTCCCCACGCGGCACGTGCCTTTGACGATATGACAGTTGTGGAAGTTGGGTCTCCCAATTTAAATTTGCTGGAAACCCACCTTTACGGCCATATTCATGTCAGCAATAACTAGGAGTGGAATGTTCTGCTAATCCAGGGGCGTACCTAGAAATCCTTCCGGAGGGGCCGATTCCGGCAGTCCGCAGCCTAGTAAAGACCGGCGGGGGACGGGTGTTATAATGAATGTCCTTTGTAATGCTGGGATATCTCAAAAACTTGGCTAAAAACGGCCTCTCGGAGAGGGCCATCCACCTATCGCCCCCCCCCCCTCTGGGTATGCCACTGTGCTAAACTCACAAAGAAAAGAAATATTCATCTGGATTGGTTAATAAACTTGAACGATCATTTCTCCCATTCCAGATTGCTAGGATTTTATGTTCACACATAGTTCATAGTTGTTCTGTCACAACGTACGTGAACTTATTACACAGCCCAGGACACGATATAATTTATTATTCATTCTTGAGTGATTTAACCACGTCGACGCGTACATCGCAAAGCCTCTCAAAAATATCAAGTTTAGCCGTATGGAGAGCTGTCTCCGTTTCGGCCTATAACATTTCATGTAGTCTTGGCTCATGACGTCCCTACGGACGGCATAGTGGCCCGTAAACATCCCCACTGCTCTTCGTAGATTACGCCGATGTAGAGACAATAGCCAGGCTGTTGCTCCTCTATCCCAACTTCTTATGCACAGCACAACCTCGCCTGCCTGTATGTCGATGTTCCTTGCCAGGAACTAATCGCGACACCATCTGCCCATTTTTTTATCTGACTCTTTCCTACTTTCTTTGAAACCGCAATGGACGGCTCCGGTCCCACATTACTAAGTGAAGCTCCTCTTATTTTAGCGGGGGTATCACAACTCGCCCGCTCCCGGTCAAAAGTGAAAGGGGCTTGTCAGAAATTGAACGATGACAGCCCGCCCGCTTGACAACTCGCCAAGGCCGAGGGTCAAAAAGCGTTAGGATGACTCGCCAGAAATTGAACGATGATAGCCCGCCCGCCTTGATAAGTCGCCAAGGCCGAGGGTCAAAAAGCCCGACCTCCATAGCTTGTGGGCGAACGTTGGTGGAAATTTAATTAATCCCGCAGTTTTACGACCCAATCGACACCAAAGTCGTGCGGGCTTGAGAAGCTCCCGTGGCAAGGGGAAGATAAAAGACATCCCAGGACAGGCAGTGAAACAAAAAATCTTGAAGGACTCGTATTGTTGAGTTCGGAGTCAAAGTATAGTTTTATTTCTCTTAAACGAACGAAGGCTCTCACAGAAAACTATTTTTTTCTCTCTCTCTACTGCCTCACCTCGTCCCTTCAACCGTCTTTTCCGACAATTAGGAGAAAAATATTAATCCAACGATGACTGCCGCCCTCACGCTGACGACTAACTCATTTGAGACGTTTCACTCCGCCTTCAACAAAGAGTTTCAGTCCACCCACCCTAATATCTACCACACGTTCCAAATTTTGGTTGAGACCCAAGTTGACGTTTACGCCAAACTTCATTCCATCGAGGCGGAGCAGTCCCATCGTCCTCGGAAGCATAGGCAGCGACAAGAAAAATGGGTCCAAAAGTACATTAGCAGATTAGAAGAAGGTGAACTGCCACTTTACACATATGTAAAGAAAGTGAGCACGAAGCTAAGGCCACATTTTCGAGGCGGAGCAGTCCCATCGTCCTCGGACGAGCTACCACAGACCCATACCCCATGAACATTTTCCCCTCCTCCTCCTTATAATTGACCACTATTGGACCTATAATTGACGATTTTTAACTTAGAAATGACAAATCACAATTTTTAACCACACCTGCACACTCGCAGACAGTCCTAAGTCTGTAAAAGTGGGAAGGAAAATTGTGATTCTTTTCAGTAGGTGTGGTCCAAATATTATTGTTATCCACGACCGGGCGGGCTGTCAAGAGCGGGCGAGATGTCAAGTGCGGGCGGGCTGTCAAGAGCGGGCGAGATGTCAAGAGCGGATTTTGACACGCTCTTGGGCGAGTTATCCACACGCTCGGGCGGGCTGTCATCGTTTTTCCCGGGAGGGGGCGAGTTGTCTGTCCCCCATTTTAGCCAGCATATCCGCCCTCTCGTTACCTTCAAAACCTCTAAGGCCTGGAATCCACGCTAAACTGGCGCTGATTCCCAGTTCCAGTACGTCTGACGTCACATGACGACAGTCAGCCACAAGTGCTGAATCCATGACTGGTTTTACGATGGCCCCTAAAGCCGTCTGACTGTCCGTGTACACCTTAACGTTTTTAAACCTCGCATGTTTCCTTACAATCTCCTAGAGACAATCAGAATCGCCGTAACCTCAGCCTGGAACACCGTTGCCCAGTTTCCGAGGTGCCGACAGTGCTCTACTCCCAGCTGTGGAATCCAGACCCCACACCCCGTTGTACCCGTTTTCAGTTTCGAGCCATCCAGATCATTCTCCCGGACACTAAACCCCTCCCTACTACACACCTTTACCTGAACCGATCTTCCTAGATCCAGACGCTTCACAATCCTATCACTTTTCATAAGGTGATAGGAGGTGCCACTCTAACGACCAGGCAAACCCAGTCAGGGGTGTCCCGGCTCGCCAGAGTGCTGCGTAATGACTAAGCTCTTCACAAAAAGAGTTGGCTAGGCTTCAGTCGTTTTCGTTTTCTCATCTAAATTAGCTCTTTTCTCACTTCTCGTAGCCGCATACCGTAGCGTTTGTCTCCGTTTTAGCCACGAAAGAACGTTTTATCAAAATTTCAGGCGTGAATTAGCGTTTGTATAAATTTCATCCGCAAATCATCGTTTTTTTTGTTTTGTTTTTGTTTTCAATTGTATCCGTATATGAGCGCTTTCTCTAGATTTTAGAAGCGAGATGGCGGTTTGTATTTCAATGTTGCCGAAGGGAAAGGAAGTATGGTGCAGCGATGCAAACTGATATTTAAACTGAGCTTATATGGAAAAATATGGATTTCTAGGTTTTAAGCCGCTCACACGATGCAATGTTTGAAGCTATATTGCAAGCAATATAGCAATTTTTAAAAACATCCAGTCGCTACCAAGAAACATATGTTTTTAAAAAACCAGCATGCAATATAGCTTCAAACATTGCATCGTGTGAACAGGGCTTTATGTTCATGAATTTAGGAACGAAATTTCAAGAAAATCGCTTACCCGAGGTTATAAAATTGAGAAAGATTTGCTAATTCACAAATGAGGTGACCTTTATAGGGTTAAAATTTATAATACCCGCTAACGCAATGTTCATGCCCAAGTCTACGGCTAAAATTGAGAAAATCGATAATTCGCGGTTTCTCGCTAAGAGGGCACTTCACGGATATAGATGAGAGAAGTGCTAATTCATGATTAGAAACAACAACAAAAAATTAATTTGCTGCTAAAACCGGGTAAAAGCGCTAATTCGCGGCTGAAATTGAGAAAACCCGCTAGTTCATGGCTAAAATTGAAAATATGCGTATGATCGGCAGGAAAAATAAAAAAATAATAATAATACAAATAATAATAAAACAAAAAAACGCTAATTTATGGCTGAAATTGAGATGGATGGTTAATTTGCTGCAACCAAGAAAAAACGTTATAACTCGCGGCTAAAATTGAGATAAAGTGCTCATTCACTGCAAAAATAAAAACGCAAAATACCCGGCTCAAATTAAGATAAAGCGCCGATTCTCGCTGACTAAAATTGAGAAAAAGCGCCAGTTCGTGTCTAAAATTTTAAAAAATCGCTAATCCGCGGCCAAAATTGAGAAAATGTCAATTATCTGTTTCTGGAGGCAAAGTGCCTGTAGATGAGAAATAGCGCAATTTCATGACAAGAAGTGAGAAAATGCGTTAATTCGCCGTTATAATTTAGGTGAAGCGCTAATTCACGGCTAATTTAAAAAAATCAACAAATTTGACTGCTAAAATTGGGATATTGCGCTGATTGGTTAAAATAGGGAAAAGGCGCTCATTTCAGCTTTAAAAAACGCTAATTTGTTGCTAAAATTGAAAGAATGAGCTAATTCGTGGTTTCTCGATTCAATTTCATGACTGAAATTGAGAAAAAGCTCTAATTTGAGGCTAAAATTAAGAAAAAGATTCCCATCTTAGCCGGTCATGAATTTTTATCTCTACCCAATGTCATAATACGAATGAGTTCCCTCTCATTTTACTGTAATCACGTACTCTTCTTCTTCTTCTTCAATAGTGTTCAAAGTTATTAAATAAATTGAATTATAATAATGAAAATAATCGAGCAATTAATTGAGAAATTCCGTCACAAAAATCTGTCTTCCGTTAGACGTGGAATTTTTTATGGCCAGCCTTTTTCGAAATCCGTCAGATCTTACTTGAAACCCGTCAAATTGGCAAACCTAGTATGGTGTTCGTGGAAAAAAGACGAGTCTGACGAGCTGACTTCATAATATTCTTGATACTCACAATCACACCTTTACAACCTAAAAATCTCCATTTTTTCATCTTTAAGCTTTTCGGGGGCCCCATCCGAACGGGGTCCCGCAGGGCGATCTATCCTTCTCGTCCTTACATCGGTACGCTACCTCCAACCAAATCCCCAACTCCGATTTGGCACTTTAAAATCCTTTTTGGTGGATTTAGCCTTTTCAAAACCTAAATTTCGAGGATTTCTATCTCGCAGAACCTACTTTTGCGGGTTTCCCTCACCCATAAAGCCGACCTGGGACACGAAGCGAGTCATGAAGCAGTTCCCGAGGCACCTTCCTCTTCTCTGAATATTTATGGTCTTGATCACATCGTTGGCTACAATTTGCTGTTTTCACCTCCTTCCAAACCCAATTTCGGGGATTTGGCTCTTTAAAAAAGTCAGTCTTGTGGGTTTGACCCTTTAAACAGTCAAATTTCGTGGATTTGGATATCACAGAACCCCATTTCGGAGGTTCTGCTCACTCAAAAAGCCTATTTTATAGGACTGTGTCCCGCACCCTTTCAATACCCAAGTTTTTTTGAGTTGGCAACCCGATTTCACCGGTTTTGCGCATTCAAAAATCCAGTTTCGCAGGACTGGCTCCCCAAAAGCACAATTTTGCGAGGTTTGTCAATTCAAAAATCAAATTTCACACGTTTGGGCTCTTTCTATTCAATTCTAATTTCGCAGATTCGGTACTTACAGAACTAAATTTTGCTCATTTTGAAGATCAATATCACCGGTCTGGCTCCATTCATAAATAAACATTCGCACGGTTGACCCATTAAAAAACTATTTCGCGGGATTGATTTGCTCGAAAAAACAGTTGCGTAGGTTTGGTCCACGTGTTCTGGCACGTTTGATAGAGTAGAGCCTTGAGTAAGTAGTTGCTCTGGCTGAGATTTTTAATTTTTGCCTGCGCGTGATATTCTCAGAGAAAAGGTTCATGGGATGGGGGGGGGGCATTGTTCTTTAGATGACATAACAAGCAAATTTGCGTATCTTCCCGGTGATATTTATTCACAGGCATGAGCAAATAGTTGCGCAAGAAACGCAAAAATATTAGCAAGTTGCTGGGTAGAACAAGGCATTATCTATACAACATTCAAAATGAAACAGAATATTCGGAATCTAGCAGCTTTTAAAATCCAATAGGCTGCCTTTTAAGGCGTTATTCATCTTCGGCCACCTGTGATTTCTTCTTCTTCTTTTTCTTTTTGACAGGCTCAGATACTTCAGCCTCCTCTTCTACCTGAACATCTGCAGGATCTGAAAAAGATAATTCATTCGTGTAATTTAAGGGACTAACAAGTGCCACCGATAGCATTCAATCGAATATAGTTTCGATATAATACGAAGCATTCCTTATAAAACTTTTATAGACTAACCTTCCGTGGGAAGCGTCGCTGTTTCTTCTTCTTCTTCTACTTTGCTTTTCTTTTTCTTCTTCTTTTTCTTTTTGGAGACATCGCCACTTTCACTGTCTACGGGCTGGGCAAAGGAAGTCTCGTCTTCTTCCTCTGCCTTCACCTCCACCTTGATTTTTTTCTTCTTGGGCGATTCTGAAATATCATTCCAGTTAGCCGAGACCGATTCAACGCGACCAATATTTTTTCTTTATTACCAGGGGTAACATCTTCAATTAGGGGTTTTTTATCTTCAAATTTCCTTTTGTTACTGGTCACGGTTGAATCAGCACCTTCGGGATACTGTAGCACCTCTCTGTGTCAAAAACAAAAAAAAATTAGTACACTACAACGCACTCACACCTGGCTCTACGAACTTTTTGGAATGATATTTTTCAAATTTCGCCTTGGCTTTGGCCGAGCCAGATAATTTTCTCAAATTCCCTTCCTCCAAGAATTTAAGTCTGGTCTCAAGTTTGGCCCTGTGCTCGGTTCCCAAGTCCACGCAGGGCTCGTCCGCTTCTCCCAAAGCATCGACTCGGGCCGCCAAAGATGCTTTGGCAGCAAGCGACCTCGACATCTGAGGGCAAGAGTAACTACAAGATAAATATCGAAATGTGAAGTAGAAAAGTGATACTCGATGAAAATGTACAGACCTTTCCCTTGTTCTTGTTACTCGCCACGGCCACCAGGTTGGCATGGTAGATCAGACCATACTTAGGGGTGTCTTTGTGGGTTTTTAAAGCTCGAAAAAGAGCTTTCTCCGCGCCGTATATCTGAAGAGTAGACGATGGCTGTTTCGCTAAATTCAACATGGACCCTGACCGCGAAATGAGGCGGGCTCCAATCAGTTCACCAAGGAGAACCGTCAAATTTGGCGCGATGGCCATCATTCTAGACCGTAGATAGTCGTACAGCTGAGATCGATACATCGTGATTTCTAGCACCTGTGCAATATGTCACCGTTAATAATATAAGTACAAGTAAACTCTCACGAAAATAGAAATTAATGTTACTTGATCACATAGTGTCTGAATATTGGTTATATCGTCGTCGGAAATTTCTGTTCCCATAGAAATTTCAGCGGTTTCCTTCACTTTAACTTCAATATCTTCGGGCAAAATGTCAGAAAAATCAGTAGTGGCTGCATTATCCCTCGTGCCTACAATATTTCAGACATCTAGAAGGACTCTTGGACACGTAACAGTATGAAACCAACCCATCAATTTAACAACTTTCACGAAAACGATGTTGTCTGTGATAATTTTCCCAAGCTCTGGGAAATGCCATCCGTACCACTCACGACACCTCATCGTATAATTATTCAGTTCTTTGTCGAGTTCGTCCAATAGGCAAATAGCCTGAACTATCATTGTATCAACTTTGTCAGGACTGAATTTCAGCTTGTAGCGTGATAAGCTAAGAAATTAATATTATTTTGATGTTTCGTAGTACGTATAGAATGAGAATTTATACCTGTGAGCCAACCCAAGAGCCATCGCCGCCGTGTCTTTGGCTGGAAGACCAGAAAGGAGGCCTTCCATTTGTGAGCGCATGCAACGAAGCAATTCTTGAACACTTGTGTTTGCGAGACACGAGACGTTGAACTTCTCTTTGATGGCACTACCAAGCTTGGCATCAGCCAGTAACACTTGTTCCTGAGCATCCTTGAGCACTTTTTTCAAGGCCTGAAAAGCAGTGGCCAGGAGTTAAAAGACGAACTTATTAAGAGAGTAATTGAAAACAACACGCAACCTTTTTCAAAATTTTGCTGACTTTCCCCTCAACGAGAGCTGTGGTGGCAGCTAAAGCATCGGTGGTGTCCGTGAATTTTTCGAAATGTTTTAGCTTTACACTACAAACAAGTACATACAGCATTACTCTACATCAAGTACTCTCATCCACTTAAAAATTCACTGAATCGGCTTAACTTACATTTCCTGGGCTCCTTCAGCAGTTTGAAACGCTTCATACAAGTTTTCGGTTTTTTCAATTTTTTTTTCGTCCAGAAGCTGCAATAAGCATTCAATCAGAAGACGTCTTCCTCAACCGGTTATTTGCTAAGTGGTCCACGATCAATCAAACCGATACTTACTTTGAAGAAAGCGTAGCCCGCTGGAGTTTCAAATAGGACGATCATTTTTTACACGACTTACTATTCACAGAAATTCAACTTTAGTCAAATAAAAACACATACAGTTCAGGTTCAAGATATTCAACCACGAGGCAAGCACAGGCGAGCAACACGCTTCCCCTCCGGGCCGAGAATCATTAGCGAGGTTATACTGCGCCAGGTTACCTCATTCACCCTCTCTTTCTTATCACGTATCGGCTTATCATCGTGAAAGTGTCAAATCCACAATTTTCAGCTTACAGTCAAATCAGTGCAAAAAAAAAAAAAAAAAAACAAATTTTCCGTGTAATTCGGTTAAACATTACTTGGAAATTTTCTTTGTTAACTATGGCAGGCTCCGGCTTGAGGCGACTCATGGCTGAATACAAACGTGAGTTGACTTCAACATTTAACCCCGTCCGAAACAATTTGATGTAATAAGTTTTTTCGCCAGAATTAACAATAAATCCTCCCGAGGGCATCATAGCTGGCCCTGTCAACGAAGAAAACTTTTTCGAGTGGGAAGCTCTGATCACGTAAGAAGTGAACTACGCAACTGTTCATATCAATTGGAGAATGATTTTTTGTTTTCAATCGTTTCAGCGGTCCTGAAGGGACGTGTTTTGAAGGAGGAGTGTTCCCAACGAAACTCGTATTTCCTCCTGACTACCCATTAAGCCCGCCAAAGATGCAGTTCACGTGTGAAATGTTTCATCCCAATGGTAAGGAGCCTCATTAATTGACACTCGGTCGCAGTGGAAGCGGAAGGTGATATTTCTTGTGGGTGCTCTCAAATTGTACTCCTTCCCCTTAATGACCCCTTATGCTACCTCTACTCAAACTATCATTGTAAACGAATTGGGTAAATGCTTCTTTCTTACGAACTGACTATTATGCAGGTACGGTACCTACGCATAATTTGCTATTTGCAGGTACGCTTCTCAATAAGCCAAGCTTATACGCTTGCTTCTATAGTCTATACAACATACTTAGATTAATAATTAATCAGGTCGAGCAGTTGCGGTAATTCAACTACCTTTCCTGCTCTTGCCCTTCTGTTATATCCCTCATTAGGAGCCTTAGTAAAAGGTAGCCTGATTTTCGTCACAGAAGTATTTTTTACTCTGTACTACTGCTTGGGCTAGCTGCAAGGTGTTCGTGTTATCATTTATCGCTTTCGATTAGCTTTCCTTGATCTTCTATCACTCTATCAGGCTCAAAATTCTTGAAACGAGTTCCCTTTTCCCTTTACTGAGCTCTAGAAATCTCCCACCATGCAAAAACTTCATCAATTTTCAGAGAAGTTTCGTTCTATGATGTTCTTTCTCTGATTACAACATCAAAAAATTTCGCTCCGGCAGCTGGCGGTCGGAAGAGTGCATTTCATTTTGTATATGGATACCCTAAGCCGTCCCAGAAGTAGTAATGTTGAGACCATGATTTGTTTCGTTAATGTTTGACCCTCCATCGTACTGTTTGCTGCCGGGTTTGTTTAAGCTGAACTTAATGGGAATCAAAGGCTACTTCAAAATGAAATCATCGTAATATAATGCTTCTGGAATCAACTGGTAATTTCTAGTGATTTTTTTACCAGTTCAAGCCATATTACCCCCCCCCCACCAACCAAGTCGACCGATTTGGCCCAATGCAATACCAAACGAGGTCGTATGACTACTGATTTTTGTGCCAAAGCGCGTTCCGCTAAATTAATTTCTTCGAGAGTTGTCGTACTAACAAGACCACACACTTACTTCCACTCCGGGGGCACAACCCCCTCCACCTTGACTTTTTCGAAAAATTAAAATGGGAATCAAAGGCTAGTCTAGCATGTAGTATACGTACCGAATATGATGCTTCTAGAATCAACTGGTGATTTTTAGTGATTTTTTTACCATTTAACTCCTATTTTCACCCCCTCCACCTTGACCGATTTGGCCCAAATGCAATACCGACCGGGGTCTTATGACTACTGATTTTTGTGCCAAAGCGCGTTCCGCTAAATTGATTTCTTCGAGAGTTATCGTGCTAACAAGAAAACGGCCATAATATTATAAATAAACCTATATATATATAAAGATATATATGAATCCTGGAGACCACTGAGGGCTTATTCTCTAACTCCGAAGCAATAGCTTTTTCGAAGTCATATGTTTATTTCATTGATTTTCTTCAAACAAATGAATGAAATAAACACATGGCTGGCGAAAAAAATATTGCTTGTTGTTAGAGAATAGGCCCCCTGAATTCGTGTTCTAGAGGTTCTGAAACGTGAAAAAAACATGACATGACCCATGTTTGCCACCATCACGACGAGACCAATAGTGCATTTTCAGAATGAAATGCACTAAAAATTCGCGCTTATCTACAACCAGCGTGTTACGCCCCTCCAGATAGCGTTTTAAGCGTAAGGTACATTACCTGCATAATATATCACCAACCTTTTTCTTATTATTATTGGAAATTTTTTATAGCTGAGTCGTACTTTTTGATTCTCGGCTTGACGTAGGTGTCGAAGAATGTTGTATACAACGTTCTGTTGTAGCCAAGGCCGCTTTTAGGGATAGGCGACAACGACAACCTAGGGGCCTCCAGTTTGGGGGAAAATCAAGATCTTTCTACTTAAATGAAAACGAGGGCCCCCTCCCCCACACAAAGGGGCCCCCGGCCACGGCTGAAGGAGGGTCCACACGTGTGTCGATATTTGCCAAATAACTTATAATCGAGCAGTCAAGTAATGGATAATGGGCTTAGTGCAAAATGACAGTCCTGCAGACTAGCGCTATACTTGTTCTAACTTCAGTTCGCTCTCCTCTATTGAATACCTACGAAGAGCGTGCTCTGACTTTCGTTTAAAGGACGTTTTCAAGCTTTTCCTTCAATTAAAATGGTGCAGTGGGATTTCTCGGCTTGTACCACACCTTATCCCAACAACTCCCTCCCTCCCTGAATTTCAGAAAAGTTGAATTTTTAAGAAAAGGGAGAAAATTTGAATTTTGAAGAAAGGGGAGAAAATTACGGTGGTTCCCTGAGGAAAATTGTCTCGCTGTGGCAGCAAACCGTAATGGTTGGCAAGCCTGATTTTCGGTTCTCAACATAAAATTAGAGCCTCTCCCTTTCAATGTCAACTTCAAGCTGTGAAACAACCTAACATCCGATTAAAAGGGCAAGATAGGTGATTTTAATTCTCTGAAGAGCTGGCGAAACTTTAAATGCCTAGAAATAAACTGTTAAGACCCCGTTCACATAGCTCTATGCTATGCGACTGAGAGGCATATGCAGCCAAACAAATTAATTCGCTCGAAAAATGAAGCATTTTGATAGGTTGCATAATGTGCTCCACAGAGATGCATATAGCACAGAACTTGTGAACGGGGTCTAAACACTGATATTGAAAATGGTGCATACTTTAGGCAAGCGGTTTGAATATTTTTTTGAGAAGGAAAGCTTAGTTAGAATTATGGTAGTCGCTACGCTGTCAGGTTATTAATGATTATTATACGCCACAGACTACGATAATTGTGTTACACGTGCTGTATTCATACATGTTGAACGTGAAGAAACAAGCCTAAGGCTTCGGTTACTATGCATGCGATTTCTGACGAAAATTTGTTCTGACGAGTTTGTCCCCCGTACGTATTCTGACGAGGATTTCTCTCCCATAGTAACCACTTTCATTGAAAAGCAGACGTTTGCTTGTTTAAGCGAATTCGTCAGAACACATTTTCGTCCCCCCCCCCGTAACCCCTAGCCTAATACACCTACGTTTTCGGTCAGGAAACAATTCTTACAACCAATCCTCAAACTTTTTCCGTGTACGTTTCAAGATGCCTAGATTCGATTTCTGGAATGTTCGTACGCCGTCCGGGCCATATTTTGCCCTAGGATTGCTCGAAAAAACTCGTTATTTCGCGCATAGACTCTATTTGGGATCTAGTTGGTCCTAACATCTGCTGAGTTTGGTAAAGTAACTCTCTGGGATTTTATGGACCATAAACGGCTTCCAAAATGAGGATTTTCAAAGGTTTTGGGATCATAGGGTCATGGGGTGCCGATTTTCATGTAATTTCAAGCCGGATTGGCTACATTCATGAATAATAAACCCATGTGTAAAATTTGCAGCGTTTTCCTTTTGATTCTCTTGGACCTCATTGACTTGAAGCTGGTGCTGTAGAACCCCATTGCTCGAGAAACTTTTACGGATTGGCACTTCAAAAAGACATCACAAATTTCTTCGCAATGTGCTATTAGATCTTAGATTAGATATTACGTGTAACTCCTCCCTGAAGTAATGTTTCATTGCGCCCTCTCTTCTTCCCATCGCCTTTTGAATTTCACGATTCTTTCTACCCCCTGGTCTTTTGTGGGTCATTATCTCATTTTCTCATGTTTTGCATTTATTTCCTTCTGAAGAATGTACGTATTATCTTTGGATGTTCCACAGCTTCGCAACCACAGTCGCGTAAATCGGGAACGGATACTTCTTGTTTGGCTCGAAAGTTTGTTCGAAAATTATGGGTGAATTTTAGGTTGACGCGTAAGATTTCATAGAGCTGCGGGGTTAGGATTTTGACGTTAGCGCCCCTTCCCGATATTATACCGGACGTTCACCTCGCCCAGGATGGAGGGTGCCACCGTAAATTACTTAATATGTAATCTCCAATTAATTAGAATGTTGTTATTTTTCCAGTATATTCCGACGGCCGAGTTTGTATTTCGATTCTTCATGCGCCTGGTGATGATCCCATGGGCTACGAATCAAGTGCTGAGCGATGGAGTCCTGTGCAGAGTGTCGAGAAAATACTTCTTTCCGTTGTTAGCCTTTTAGCAGGTAAATAAAAATTAATATTTGCACAATGAATGTGCAAAAAAATGTTCAATGATGAATGTGTAAAAATGTTTTTACATACACGCAAAACAAATTCTTGGATCTTAATTTGGATCAAATATGTGTGAACGTGTACGAGTCCGAAGCCCACCCCATAACCCATGCCCATCCACGTTAAAAAACCGTAGATTTTGTAGAATATATGGAGATGAACTATGAGGCACAACCTATTCTATTTTATTCTTCAACCCTGTAGAATGATTATTTTGCACTTCTTAAAATTCCATGTTATGTGGTTCCCAGATACATATTAACAATTTGTGATAAGTTTTACTATCCAAAGGGATTACTTTCACTATTTCTGTCCTTTTTAGCCCATCCTCTAACGAAGCGTACGGTTTAATTAGAAGGGAATGGATGGAAGTGAATATCCTTCAAAAGCAGAGTATCATGAAGGAAATCACAAAAGCCTTAATTAATTAAGGCGGGGTTTCAGACGGGTTTCCTCGACCCCTTCCCAGCTGCCCCTCGCCTAAACTTCGCCATTATATTTTGTCTCCATTTCTGCACCAATTTTCGATTTCAAAGTCTCATTTTGATCCTCAGGAAGTTCTACAGTGACGTTAGATCTTGCGTTTCCAAATTTCATCCCTGACATAACCCTAAAACTTATTCAAACTCCAAAGTTTTGTTGTCATTTGGATTTTTGACCCCAAATATCGTGCCTCGTCATTGGTTTTCTTAAGTGCAACTGATTTGACTCCCGTATGCCCTGAATAAAATCAGCTGTTCTCAGGGCCTTTTCACACTAGGAGAAAAAAGACGCCGATGCGCGAGTCGGCGTCATTTTTCTCGGGGGGAGACGACTCTCGCGTACGCGCCCAATGTGAAATAGAGTCCTGTGTTTTTAGTGCAAGAGTCGGGCGCTGAAGCGCGCGTCTGCGTCTTTTTTCTCCTAGTGTGAAAACCCCTTTCACGCCTTGGGCCTTACACGTGCGTTGGGCAGGAGCGAAGCTTACGGGGCGGGGCAGGGGGGAGCCTCCCCCACCCATTGATGAGTCCAAATGGGCGGCAAATGCCAAGTCCGAGGGCGCAATCCATAAGCGGCCCATACGGAAAACGTTTTTGAATTAATAACATGCTATGACAATTGTGAGTGACATGATTATGGAAATTATCCACAAGTTCTACGGTGTTAGGGACCCTGGGAAATCAGAGCGCATATTTAATATAAGCTCAGGAATCAATCGACTAAAAAGGGCAAAAACACAAACAACACTTTTTTCGAGTTACGACGTTTCGACGGTGGAATTTTCCCGTCCTCATCAGGCATCAAAAGATGTATTTTCTACATTCGATCCACAGAGCGCATATTAGTGTCGAATCAGTATTGAAATTCATCTTCTTCCTAAAAAAAAAGGGGGGGGGCCACACATGTGTCGAAAGGCCGTCGAATGGAGTAGTTTTCATCAATTTTGCCACTCATGAGACCATAAAACAGCTGACGTAATTCACCTGCTATTTTTAGCATTTTATTTTTCCTGGGTTTGCGTGCAGATTACAGGTCCAAATTAACTCCGAAACAACTTCTAATGACAGATTCGTGAAGGAAATTGTCTGCTCTTTCCGAATCAGTCATTAGTTTTTGTTTAAATTTTGAATTGCGAGCTGTGAATCCGCGCTTTGTGCAAAAATGTCACGAAGAGCGTGAAAAACAGGGAAATGCCGATATCTCGTAAGGTAACCACTTTCGACCATATATTCATATGGTATTTTTGGTGTGTCCATGTGCGTACTACAACATGGCAAAGTACTGCACATTCCTCTTAAGGGGCCCATACACGATCAACCTGGTTGTCAACCTTGTTTACAACATTGCGTGTTGACGACAAAGTTTACTGTCTGTGGAGAAGTATGTGGTTGAAAATTTGAAACAACTTCCCCACAGACAGTCAACTTGGTTGTCAACACGTAATGTTGTAAACAAAGTTGACAACCCAGGTTGATCGTGTATGGGCCCCTTAATACCTACATGTGGCCAAAAGAAAAGATATCCGTACAAATGTTACAAATCATGAAAATGAAAATAATTCATTTTATTCACAATATTTTTCCGGTCAATAACATTAATAGGGATAAAATAGTAATTATATTGTGACATTGCATTATAATATGCGAGTTTGTCTGCGCGGTAGAATTCGTAGATCGTGTTAGACGCGAAGCCCACCCCTTCAGGGTCGTCTTTCCACACATACGCGGTATCGCGTGACACCGCTTTCTCCTCGAGCAGCGGAATATCGCTCATTGCGTGAAGGAGTGCACGCGGTAGCCAAAACCGTGCCGCATAGAAACTCCGCCAAGTGATACCGCGCCTACTTTGTTCTTAGATTGTAAATTTCCTTGCATCGCTTTATTTCCCATCCGTTTCAAACATAGCATGCCATTTAGGGAATTTTCTAGTTACTCTGTGGTGTAATTTTCACCTCTGCCTAATTAAATGGTTTATTTTTCGTAGAACCCAATGACGAGAGTGGAGCAAATGTCGACGCAGCAAAAATGTGGCGTGAGAATCGGGAAGAATTTAATAACATCGCCGAAAAGCTTGTAAGAAAAACACTTGGGTTATAAAATTGTAAACATGTCATTCAATAAATTCATTAATAATAATGTGAATCTATGGTGTCAATAGGAACATTAAAAATAGCTAAAATCGCAATTAAACGGCTAGTTCTGATTTTTTAGTATGTTGTTAGGACCAGCACCAGTAGTGTAAATCCAAGTTTTCAGCTTCGAAAGACTTGTGCTACTTTCGTGGCACTCGAAAAACCGCGAAAATATTGCACTTTTTTTGGGCTTTTCACGTTATCTCCTAAAATATGCATTTTAAGATAAAACGTACGAAATACGTTAAAAACCACATCACATTTGCTAGAATTTGAGATCAAACGTAGCTCTGTAGGTCATATAATAACCAAGATACAGCTCCTCGAATTTGGATTTATTTGTCCAAAAAATTGAAATTTCAAGTTTTGATCAACTTTCGACCCAAGTTTTTGCCAAAATACTCATCCTACGGGGAAATCCGAGTCGAGAGAAGTTGTAGCAAATTTAATTATGTTCCATTTAAGCACACAAAGATGTCTGTAGACCAAATAGTTTCATCAAAATCCTCGAAAAAATAAGAAGTTTGGAAACTACATTTTTCTAAAAATGAATCTGTTGAGTTCCCACCTAAGTTTGGGTGGGTCCCAGTGCACACGAGCGATAAGTGTAGCATGGTATCGCTACGCTAGGCTTATCATCAGGACCATTCTCCTCTGTACACTTTATGAATGGACTGCTCCACTAGTTGCTATTGTTTTTCCATGGTCATGTATCGCAGTGACCGGGCGAAACTTATCGCTCGTGTGCACGGAGCATAAGGCTGAATGAAAATACCACGTGAAATTGAAAGAATTGTGTAATTTCATGTAAAACTTGACCATTGGGAATGGAGAAGAAAAATAAGTGAAGAGGTTAAAATTGTAAGCCCAATATACTTAGTTCCGTACAGTTCTTGAATGTCCCACGTATGCACCAGATGAGGTTTGAGTGATTTCAAATCCACCCCGCCAGCAGAATCTTCAGTTCCCGTCTCGGCATCACGATTCAGACCAGTTCTGGCGAGCCGGGTACTTACTTGACTCGGTTTTCCAAGTCGGGTTGACAGCAAGGGACGTGAATCGTAGTAGGGTAGCACCTCCGCTTCCGGTGAGGGGCGGTCCATCGCCTCCATAATCTTGGACCTCTGATGGAATTGGAGTCCCAAGCAACATTTTTGCTTCCATACTGCTTCGCGAAAGCTGTAAGGAAGATAATAATGGAAGTGAGCAGCTTCTGTTGTGTGTTTGATAGTTTTCTGTTATAGTAAAAAGGAGAACGTTACCGAAGCTCAGCAATTTCCTTTAAGCTTCGATAAAAGCTCGGTATAGTCGAATCAAAATAGCATCGCAAGCTCTGTAGGCACTTGTAGTTTCTGAATGACCTTATACAAACTGTATGCAACTTTCAGAGAATTGGTACGGAAACTCAAAATTGTGTAAGGCTTTTTTTAAAAAGGGTTATATGAGTTCAATCACGGGTTATACATCTGTGTAACAGAATTCGGATAGATCTAATGGGGCCACTTAATAAGGCCTTAAATGACATTACGTACAATAAAACAAAATTATGAATAAAATAAATAATTTGCTATTTTTTAATTACAATACAATCCGATTACTCTGAAGGTAGATTAAACTGTAGGCTTGATGTTCTACAAGTCATTAAACTTTCTGACATCGTAAATTTCAAATTTTTTCTCACTTCATTTTAATTTTAACTCACCGCTTTAGCTGGGTTTGAACCTCTCTCCTTATGACTAGTAGTCCATGACGCTGTCCAGTACTCCAACATATGACATAATCAATTAGGGGTGTGTCTTCTTTTATAAAGTGATGTAAATAATCATGAAATGCAAATTCAACTTAATTTCCAATGCTTTTATTGAAGCATTATTAGACATTTTCGATTCTGTTATTATTACTCTGGCCTCGTATGAAGTTTTGAACGGTTCATTTCATGAATTGTTTCTTTGAACGTTTTCGTATTCAAACTGGGAACGTCAAAGGAACATCAGCATGGCTTCTCTTTTAATTTATTGTACTTATTCTTGTTTTTGTTTGCTTGTGTTTCATTTTTATTTTCATGTCATTTCAAGCGTATAAGAACAGAAGCACTCAATGGTCTAACTTCGGTACAGGTTCGTTAAAGGAACTCACAAAAAGCGGGAGCCGTACTAAGCTTCCATAGAAGCTTAGTACCGGCAGCTGGTAACCGGCATCACTTTGAAAGCTAGTAATGCCTGATCAGCATTTTTAGAAGCTGGGAAGTTCTTGCCATCAAATGAGCAGGGGATCCGTTCCTGTTGGCGATTTGCCTTTCATTTGCCTTTTGTAGCGTGTACCGTGTACTGTGTGATTAATAATAAGGTTTTAAGTTGTGCTGACGATCTTTATACGCGCTGCGCTTTATTTTTGACTGTCTTTTGGTGTCGACGTGCCTCGAAGTTGAGTTCAATTACTGCGTAGGTGAGTACTATTATAAAATAGGTTTATACAGGGTGGTCGGTTTTGGCATGTACAGAAACATTGGGTGATTAGACCTCATTTGTGATCGAAAATACCCCACCGACTATGGTCCGAAAATCAAAACTCATCGAGATATGATTTTATTAATGTATTTTAAGGCTTAAGTCACTTTTCTCGGCAAAATATGAGTTGTTCGCTTCTGAGTGGATGTTTTACAATTTTTGACGATGGATTCGGCAAGAGCACACTTTTTATCCGTCGGGATGAACTATTTTAGATCAATTTGATCGCTTTCGGTGGCCTTGACAGCCATTCAAACTGGGGAAAATCAGGAAATTTTACTTTTTCAAAAAAATTGAACCCCTACTATTTCACGCTAAATCTCACCATTTCGGCTTCCCAATGTCAGAAAAACTTCTTTAAGTATCCTCTTCAAAATCACTCTTAAGATTTTTTTTTTAGTTTACAGGCAGTGTTTCGGTGCAAATTACCATTTTATAACAAAAAAAATCATTTTTCTCTTCAAAATCGCTTGTTTTGAGCAGAAAATCTTGAACAAGTTTTTTGATTTTAACGTGATAAATGCAATAAAACCTTATCCAAAGCTATACGTTGAATTTAATTGATTACGCACGCCTACCAAAGTAACAAAAAATGTCGCTCCGGCAGCTGGGGTGTCGGATAGAGTAAATTTTACGAATTTCGTTAATTTCACTTAATTAGCGAGTATTCAGCAAGATCGACTATAAAATTGTAGAGTAACAAAGTGAAATGTTAATTAATGCCGAATAGCTTCGGCTAATTAATTAATAGCTTCGGCTGGTAAATCTTGACGGTCGGAATCCTCACATTCATCCTCTGCGCATTTAGGAATTTCCTCCGTCATTGACACGCTTGATGTTGAGGGCTGTGATTGTAAATAATGTTGGATGTTAGGACTCTGTACAGGTGAACAATCAATCACTTCAGAGGTACGTGGCGTATTATTTGAGGTGGACGGTTGAGATTGAAAAACACTCTTTGACGTTGAAGTTGATGGAGTCTCACTGAAAACATTGAAATTTAGGACTGGATCAACAGACATGGCCGGACATCAGCCGAAACTTACTTCTCGCTGGTCATACGAGTTCTTGCCTTCTTTTTTTCCGGAGATTGAAATAGAAAAAACTTCGATTCATTTCGAGGAAACAAGACCGGACCTGTAGACTTCTCGCCTCCTGGAAAGTGGCAGCTACATACCCTCGACGTTGTACTAGGATTAACTGTTCTCCTTAGGATTAACGGATCGTTGTGTTAAAAACGTAATGTATTCTTCGTATGCTTGTATTCGCATTTATTACATTAGTAGTATAGGAAATGAAGGCAAAAAGCGGAAAATCATGGTCAAACTGCAAATGTGGTTTGCACGTTTTTTGTACAAAGTTGCGCTAACATTTTTCGCTGTTAGGCCTTTTATGAGCTTCATTTTCTGTACTTTACAGGGTGTTCCAGTTTTGGTGGTACAAACATTGTTCGGTGAAAGGACAAAAAAGTGAATTAAGAACTTCGTTTTTAGATAATGACCCATCATGCTTTGCTTTCGAGTTATACATTTTCAAGAGTTTTTTTCCGAGAAAGCGTAGTTTTATCCGAAAATTGACTATTCCTCATCTTGAACGAATATTGGGGGAAAATTTTTCCTAGATTACAAAACTGCCATTACATTTGCGGAAAAGTGCATTTCAAGATGAGGAACAGTCAATTTGTGGATAAAACTACGATTTCTCGAGACAAAAAAATTGGAATAATCATAACTCGGAAGCAAAGCATGATAGGTCCTTATCCAAAAGAAGGTTTTACTCCATTTTTGGCCAAATATCATAAAAAAACAAATGTGTACCAGCACAACTGGAGAATCCAGTAGAATAATTCACTATACAGGGAGGAAGGGGATAATTGTGACAAACATTTTTTGGTGATAGTAGACCTCATTTGCGACCGAAATCACCAAATGAACCATGGTCTGAAAATCAAAACCCTTCGAGATGATTTTTCTGACGATTTTTAGGGCTTGCATCATTGTTTTTAACTAACTGCGAGAAACTCACACTCAATTTGCATTTTTACAACTTTTGGTGATGAATTCGGAAAGAGCACACTATTTTCTGTCAGGATTAGCCATTTTTGATAGACGTCAACTATTTTATGCGCCCTTAAATGCGGCTCAAAGTTGTGCAAATCGGAGATTTTATTTTTTTCAAAAAAAGTCAGTCCCCGTTTATCGATACTAAATTTGAGTATACGGACAAGCCGTGAATCAGAAAAAGATTTTCAAAGTCTCATTTTCAAAAATAGTCAAAAGCATTCTTAGTTGACTGGTGATTTTTCGTCAGAAATTAAGATTTCTTAGAAAAAATAATGATTTTTCTCTTCAAAATCGCTTGTTTTGAGCAGAAAATCTTGAACAAGTTTTTTGATTTTAACGTGGTAAATGCAATAAAACCTTATCCAAAGCTATACGTTGAATTTAATTGATTACGCACGCCTACCAAAGTAACAAAAAATGTCGCTTCGGCAGCTGGGGTGTCGGATAGAGTAAATTTTACGAATTTCGTTAATTTCACTTAATTAGCGAGTATTCAGCAAGATCGACTATAAAATTGTAGGTAACAAAGTGAAATGTTAATTAATGCGGAATAATAGCTAAATAACTAAAAACGTCAAAACTTGTAGTAGTGTAATGCTTTTTACCCCGACAACCAGCTGCCGGAGCGACATGCCGAAGACGGAGAAGTTTTTGTGATACATCGAAAGTCTGTAGAGGAAACCGTTTGGGTACAGCGAATTTTCGTAAAACGGACAAATTATGGAGGCCACGTAAATGTATGGGAAAAGGCCAGATTTCTGGGTGTTGACGATTATTTCAAGCAATAAAATGGCCTCTATCCTAAAGGAAATGTTCCGTAGTTTCTGAAAATGGCATCACTTTTTGGATTTGCTGCGATATAAGCCGAGAAATCGCGGATTTTTTAAAGCAAGCACTGGTTACTTTTTTAAATACAACAAAAATCATAGCTCCGGAACAGATCGACGTAGGACACTTCCGAAGGTACCATTTTAACCCACTTTTGACGTCGTTTGACCCAAAACTTTTTGTCACGCTTATACGGATCCATCCTGTATAAACTATATAACCATAGAATAATTAACAGTTGTCTGTACACATCATACCTGAGCAGATTTAACCATCTTTTTTTTTCTTGAGAATTTGCAGGGATGCGGAAAAACTTACAGCGATGTCTGTCGCTGTGATGGTCGCAGCCCGGCGCAAAACAGTACACCATTTTATCCTGAAATGAAAGCATCATTAACTATCTAAGAGAAACACTAGTGTTCACACAGGGGACTGAAAAATTTTGTGCTTAGTGGTTTTTTGAGACTCCTGAACCTACTAAATGGTTTTTTTTGGGTGAGCAAATCCTGCTAAGCTTGTATTGAAAATCTAAATGGGTCAACTTAGCGACATATTGTTTTTGAAAGGACTTGGACCCTTGAAATTGCACCGTAAAATGAGCCAACGACGCGAAATTTTTTATTTACGTCGCGAAATTATATGTATGTAGTAGTAAAACCAACGAAATTACTTTTTTGGGTGAACCCATTCAGTGGAACTGGTTTTCATTGACCTAACAGCGGAAAATTCTGTTTTTCAAGCAGCCAGCCCCATAATTATTATTTTATTTTGTTTCACGGAGTTCAGATGACTCCACAAAATTAATTTTTCACTTGGTCAACAGCGTTTCTATTGAAGCGTAACTCGCGAAATGGTTTTTTTGGACAAAAGAACTTCGCGAAAATGGTTTCGTCTGGTTCATGTCTTTGAGATTTTGTTCTTGAAAAGTGCCGGATCCTCCGACAATCGTTTTTGAAATTGTGAAACCCATACGAAATTGAGTTTTATCGCGGGTCATAGGCCGGAAAGATTGGTTTATGAACAAGACGAGTCCACGGAATATCTTATTGAATGGAACAGCTCTGCGCAAATTTGGTTTTGAAAGGAATCAGGCCCGCGAAAGTGCCTCAGCGGATTTTCTTTTTTAAACAGGTCAAACCCTTGGATTTGTGATTACGGAGCCAAAACCCGTGAGATTTTTTTTCAACAATGATCCAGAAAATTTGGATTTCGAAAGGGCGAAACTGAAGTGAAGTTATGTTCATTAAGTGCGAAATAGAGGTTGAAATGGGTGAAATATGATTCTAGCAATCGAACAATGTCATATCTGACTATGCCATCAACGTTAACAAAACGTAATGGGGGGGGGGGGGAATTGAGCTGACGGCTTTGTGTCACCCTTACTCCACTCATATTAGATGAACTTAAAAGTTTATTAAGAGCAATTTTTCATACTAAGCGTAGTTTGTGAGTTGTACGACAAATCTCTCGACAAAAATCCGAAGGAATCTCGGTATTTTGGCCCCTCTGATCGATAAATAAATTACGTTGTAACGAAAAATAGACGTTAGCGGGACGGAAACCACTTTAAAGAAACGAAAGTGAAGCTGGCAGCCAAAACTAGCGAGTAGCCAAAAAATAAATCGATTGTGCGCCATTTCGATATAATCGATTCTACCGATTATTAGGGATGTACGTCTAGGGGCAGCCAAGGACGATAATAACAGACACAACAACTGGTTCATGTACTTCGCGACGTGATTATCATAACTTCAGTGTGTCTAAGAAGGCCTACAATTCATTCCATGATGGATGCACCTCAATTGATCAGAAAACGTATTTTGACCAAGCAGCCGCAGTTGAATATGAAGATTGGCCTAAATTGACCTTTGCACAAAGGTAGGGGCCTGAGGAGTGATCGGACCGGAATTTTGACGGTTTCCCTGGATTCCTCGGTGAAAAATCTAGGACCGACTATTTTTATTTTATTTTTTAAAGTCGAATTTGAGCCCAGCAGCCGCAGTTGAATATGAAGATTGGCCTAAATTGACCTTTGCACAAAGGTAGGGGCCTGAGGAGTGATCGGATCGGAATTTTGATGGTTTCCCTGGATTCCTCGGTGAAAAATCTAGGACCGACTATTTTTATTTTATTTTTTAAAGTCGAATTTGAGCCCAGCTGCCGCAGTTGAATGTGAAGATTGGCCTAAATTGGCCGAAATTCCAATTCCGATTGGAACTGGCGGGTTTGAGACCCCCGTCAGCTCCCCTCCATGTGGTCTACGGCCGAAGGTTGAAGTTCAAGCCGAGCAGACAGATGAAACCTAAAAGAACAGCGCCTGCGCTGTCGGGCCGGGCGCAACAGAAGCGAGGGTGGTGTGTCACCCGAAATGATTTCATGCGGCCCGAGTTCCACAAAAGCAAACATGAATTGTTCCTTTCATTATTCATTCACATAGCTCTTTCATATCCCTACCATTTCCTAAAATTCCTACCTTCTTGCAAACCGAATAATAGAATCAATTGCGGAAAATGAGCAACTAGAAAGGGGGAGTCTGCTTGGTTTTGAGATGGATGAGCGGATGATCAGAGTATGAAAATGAGACGCGCTACACGCTTCTTCACTTGAACATAAGACTTTAGGTCAATCATATTAAATTCGCCGCCCGCCTACTTGGGAATACGTCTGGTGACTGGTGAGCAAAACAGTTTCTTACATTTAACATCACTAATACAGGGTGTATCAAGAAAATAGGGCATAATTGAAATGGGTGATTTTACATCACATGTGAGTCAAAAATGCCTATATGGACCGTGGTCCGAATATTAACCGTTTCTGAGAAAATCGCAGTTTTCCTGATTGTCAATGCATCAGGCGTTTTCTTCAAAACTCGGATTTCGAGACGCCCTACACTTTTTTTTTTTTTTTTTTTTTAGTCATTTATTTGAGCCCTGGCCTAAGCATATAGACATAAATATAAAAAATTAGCCCAGCAGAGTGGCCGAGGTCGTTAGGGCGTCGAGTCCAGGTATCTGATGAGTGGGTTCGATTATTTAAGGGAAAATGATAACCACGTGAGAATAGTAAAAAGTGTGCTTTCGCCCTCGTCCACGACACCGTATGGTAGTTCCTGCCAGGCAGTCGATTAGAGTGAGTTCGGTCACCAGTCAGTCGAGTCCGGCCAAGCAGTCGAGATAGTGAGTTGGGAGAGTCCTGGCGTTTCAGTCGAGTCGAATTATTGAGGTTCAGTTTGTGGTGAGATTTCGAGAGTTATTCGCCCGGTGTGGGTTCGAGAGTGTTCGTCTCATTGTCAAAACCGTTGCCCTTGTGTCGTCAGAGCTCGTAATAATAATCAGTGCCGAGTCCGCGTCAGTGAAATCTGTTCGGGATAGTTCCAACAAGTTCGAGATTCGTTCGTGATCAACAAGTGTGACCACCAACGGTCACAAGTGTGACCTCCGTCTTCAGTCTTCGAGTTACCACCGTGATTAAGCAGAGTGACCATCCTTCTTCAGTCGTCGAGTCGCCCTAGCGATTAACAAGTGTGACCGCCCAAGGTCATAAGTATGACCACCCATCTTCACTCTTCGAGTTACCCCTGTAATTAACAAGTGTGACCAAACTTCTTCAGTTGTCAAGTAATCCCAGTGATTAACAAGCGGGACCATCCCGTGTCACGAGGGTGGCTAATTTCGTTGAAAAAACCATCGTTTATCACCCTTTCAAACCCGCGAGCTGCGGATACACTTGAAAACTCGTCTAAAATGTTTGGAAACGTACGTTTACGATTGCCCTCGAGAGGAAAACAATTTGCTTCCAAAACCTCTTTGCGAACCTTTTTGGGAATTTTTCTCTCCGTTGAGACTGCTGAGTCCATGAGTCCAGTTACCTTACTGGACCAACTCCAAAAAAAGTCATACTAAATGTTTGAAACTGCAGGTCACTGCTCAGAACCTGGGGGTTCTGATCTGTAGGATTCAAGGGTGGCGGATGCCAACTGTCACTACCGTTCCCACCCTCTCATTTGACAGATAATTCGTAGAGATTGGTGGAAACAGACAGTGATAGTCAAACTCAAAGCCAACTGCTTAGGCCGGGGGCTCAAATAAATGACTCCCTACTGCTAAGTCGTAAGACCCCTGAGAAAAAAAAAAAAAAAAAAAAAAAAAAAAAAAAAAACACGAGCAAATACAAATTTGGAACCGATTAGAATCCCTCACCAACCTGAGTGACATCAAGAGCATATCTTTGAACGAATTTTCCCCGTTCTATGGCAATTGCAACCGTGCGTTTCCCAACGATTTAGACAGGGGCATCATGCATTCTGAACTGTAGCTCCAACAAAAAAAGGACATAACCCCGAACAAAACTGGTTATTTGAAAGCTTAATAACTGAAGAAGTTTTTCCTGAAGTCCTACTCTTCCTCCGAGAGCTGTCGGTAAAATGACAGCTGGCTGAATAACAAGTATTTTGAATTGAATTGAAATATTTATTTGTAGAAAGCCCTAAGGCCGTTACAAGATTGGCACAAGTAGGTAAATTGGCTGAATAACAAGTAAGAATGAAGAAATTCAAGAAAGCGGCTATTCAGCCGAGCGTAAAGGGCGTCCAATTTTCACGAACTACCCTAACTTTACGATCATCTTAAAAGGAAATTTTGTGCTCTTTCCAACGGTGTCCTTGAAATTTTCCCAGGGTCAATAGTTGTTAAGATACCGATCGAATTTTGAAGAAAACGCCTGATGCATTGACAATCAGGAAAACTGTGATTTTCTCAGAAACGGTTAATATTCCGACCATGGTCCATTAGTCATTTCTGACCCACATGTGATGTAGAATCACCCATTTCAATTACGCCCCATTTTCCCGTTACACCATATATACACGTGTGAACTCACTGCACCGTATATCAGAAATACAAATACAAATGTGTATAGTACATAATATGACGCAACGACTTGGCGAAATTGTCCACTTAATGAAATGAATGTCCATTTCACGAAGTGGCTCCACTTGCCGTAATTTTGAAAAATTAGGACATCTGGACATAAATATCCATTTCTTGAAAAGGAAATCGCGTTTGTCCAGTTGCTGAAATTAAGCTTCCTTACTACAAGTGGATGCACAATGAAATAACCTTTTCAAATAAAACAAAACTTGTTTCAGCATCAGAGATTCCTCACTCATCCATTTCACGAAAAGGATAATATTGTGCATCCACTTGCAGTAAGGAAGCTTGATTTCAGCAATTGGACAAACACGAATACCTTTTCAAGAAATGAACAATTTTTTTGTCCAGATGTCGTAATTTTTTGAAGTTACGGCAAGTGGAGCCACTTCGTGAAATGGACATCCATTTCGTGAAGTGGACAATTCCTCGACATGGATGCGACATATATACTTACAAACCTATAAATATACAATCATTAATTCACTAAAAACTCAATTAGTACGCATTCAATTTCACATGAAAAAAGAACGAATGAAATTTAAAGAGACCCGCAAATTCCATTGGTCAATTTAGGCCAATCATCATATTTAACTGCGGCTACGGGCTCAAATTCGACTTTAAAAAATGAAATAAAAATAGTCGGTCCTAGATTTTTCACCGAGGAAACCAGGGAAACCGTCAAAATTCCGATCCCATCACTCCTCAGGTCCCTACCTTTGTGCAAAGGTCAATTTAGGCTGATCTTCATATTCAACTGCGGCTGCTGGGCTCAAATTCGACTTTAAAAAATAAAATAAAAATAGTCGGTCCTAGATTTTTCACCGAGGAAACCAGGGAAACCGTCAAAATTCCGATCCGATCACTCCTCAGGCCCCTACCTTTGTGCAAAGGTCAATTTAGGCCAATCTTCATATTCAACTGCGGCTGCTGGGCTCAAATTCGACTTTAAAAAATAAAATAAAAATAGTCGGTCCTAGATTTTTCACCGAGGAATCCAGGGAAACCGTCAAAATTCCGATCCGATCACTCCTCAGGCCCCTACCTTTGTGCAAAGGTCAATTTAGGCCAATCTTCATATTCAACTGCGGCTGCTTGGTCAAAGTACGTTTTCTGATCAATTGAGGTGCATCCATCATGGAATGAATTGTAGGCCTTCTTAGACACACTGAAGTAATGATAATCACGTCGCGAAGTATATGAACCAGTTGTTGTGAGTCTGTTATTATCGTCCTTGGCTGCCCCTAGACGTACATCCCCAATAATCGGTAGAATCGATTATATCGAAATGGCGCACAATCGATATATTTTCTGGCTGCTAGTTTTGGCTGCCAGCTTCACTTTCGTTTAAAGAAGGCCGATTCCCTGAACCTATAACGTAAAGGCCATCGAAACTGCCCATATAAAGTGAATCACGCATTTTTCGTAGTCGATTAAACAATAAATATCTTGCCTGCACGATGAGCAAATGAAGGAGAGATGACAGCCGAGGCCGAAGACAATTATCCAAGAACTGCAGAAGCAATTCAGTTCCGTCACAAGCAATCAAGTACAAATCAATAATCCAGAGAGAGGTCAAATCCAAGCCGGTCAAGAAGAAATTTCAGTAAGCGAGACAGTAAAAACGATGAACTCACGGGAAGATAGCTAAAGCGCAAGTGAGCTCCGATTGAGAAAGGGTCGCTCGAGTGCCGAGTAAAACGACAAAAACTTTACCTGAACACCCCTAAAAGTGACCGGGGGAGAGTTAATTGTTGAATATTAACTTTTGCGCTTTTCTGCTTAACACATCGCTTATCTTTATATATATATATATATATATATATATATATATATATTGTATGCTCTCTTGAGAACCTGTCTCGCGCCCGTCTTGAAGCGTCTTGTTTAATGTATCAATAAAAGTGGATTTCGTTGCTTTAAAAGTTCTTTTTTTATAATAATAAAACCTCAATATTAATCCCTTCAAATAACGGGCTAAACTCAACCTTTGACGTGGCGAGGGCTTTCACGTTCTTCCTTATTTTTACTGCACTGCTGGTTGGTGGTTGGGGTGGAAGGGGTATCGCCTCACCTGTTTTTGGCCCCTAGAACCGCCACTGCTAGGTGCACGTGCATTTTTTAATTGCACCTGTCACTTGTCACCATCACAATGAATTTTTTGTATTCGAAAATGAGGTTGGCTTTCCAAGATAAACGTTGGAAGGCATTGGGCGAAGAATTCAAGGGAATTGTCATCTTCTCCAACAACGTCACAATCAACATGTTTCGCTTTGAGAACAACAGATCCCTCAATCAATGTTCGCTGGAAATTGCCAATGCAGCGGATAATCTCAGGCAGATTAACAATATCCGAGCCCATCTGAAATAAATCATTTCGTGTAGTGGATAATAGAGTATGGAAACGAGTAAATCGCCCTCCTTCTGGAAGGACTAAGAAACGGCTGTTGGAGTAGTTAACAAGATTAAGAAATAATTGGTTTTAACAATTATGAACGGTCATTCGCTTATTCCGTGAGTAATACATTAATTTAAAAAATGACAAATCATCTTACCATACTATCGCTAACAGTATGCCCTTTTAAGACAAACAATCACATTCTGAATGATTTATCATGTCTTATATGCTTCCTGGAGCTTTTCACTGATAACACCAGATGTCAGCCACTCCGATTTGTGTCCCCAATAGTGAAGCACTGTACATAGTGAAGTCGCAGCAGTATTCACAGGTAGTGATGGAGCCCCCCCCCCCCCTAATGGAGGGGATGCATCTTTACATGAACTCAGGGCGACGTTTACGTTTAGACATAAATAGTTTGTACCCTCATCTAGATGCGGTCTGCTACCCTGTTTTCTTCCCTTTGGGAACAAGGATGGCGGATATAAATACCACTGGCAGATTCGGCGTCAAGAAGAGGAACAATCTCAATGCTCCAATTCTATTCGTATCGCCTCCAAGTTCGAGGCGATTTCAATCCTCTGCTACAAGGGAGACGACTAACCCAGCAGTTTTTAGTTGATTTATACGTTCGCGTCGAGGGGCAACGCATGGATTTACATCTGTTAATTTACACTACAAATATTAATGAACAAGTCCTTTATTGACGATAAAAAAGTATACACTGAAAAAAACATTTGATAAGAGTACTCGTCTTTGATAGGTGATAAGAGCTTCTTGTTGTTGCCGTCCTCCACAATTATTTGTTATTCAACACCCCTTCTCAACAATTTAGAAGCTTGATCCTATATAAAAGAATTATAGAACCTTGAGCGCCTTCCGATGTTTTATGAAAGAAGGTGAAGGAAGAGCCTTGGTTAATATGTCTGCAGTTTGGTCAGATGAAGCCACATACTTGAAGCGAATCTCACCTTGCAGAACACTGTCCTTTACAAACATATATTTTATTATTATGTGCTTTGATCGCTTGTTCACTTGAGGAGAATCGACAATTTTGATCACGCTCTGATTGTCTTCGTAAATTGGAATAGATTCTTCACATTTAATGTCAAATTCCTCGATTAGGGCTTTAAGCCAGATGGCTTCCTTGATAGCTTCACTTGCAGCGATGAATTCGGCGTCAAACGAAGAAGTTGCCACAATTGTTTGTTTTCTGGTGGTCCAAGAGACAGGATTTCCAAGCACAAATGCAACGTAGCCAGATGTTGACTTCCTGTCACTATGGTCCTCTCCATAGTCAGCGTCTGAATACATTTCTATTGGCGAACCATCTTTTTCAGTCTCGAAATGTAGGCAGAGATCGATGGTCGACTTCAAGTACTTTACAACTCGCAAAGCATGTTTGAAATGTGTGCTATTATAATCATTACAGAATCTGCTCAGATAATTAGTCGCATAATTTATATCTGGTCTTGTGCCAGCAGATATGTAGATTAATGACCCAATCAACTGTCTGTATGGTAAGTTTTTATCAGATATTTCTGTTTTGCCAAGTTGAAGCTTTGGTTCCATTGGAATTAACGTGTTCTTTGATTCCTTTTGATTGAAGAGGTCTATCAATTTTAGAATCATTGATTTTTGGGAAACAAGCATTTTATCCGGCAGCTTGGTGATTTCCAAGCCAAGGAAACTGAATGATGTCTTGATGTTCAGATCTGTCACGTCGAATCTTCCCGTCAGTGCTCTTTTGAACGACTCCATCTCTTGTTTGTCCTCGGATGAAGCCAGAATATCGTCGACGAACACTAACACGTATAATTTGGATGATCCAGTACCTTTAACGTACAAACACGTGTCACATTTAGAGCGTTCAAATCCCAATTCCATCATGAAATCATTGAGACAATTATTCCAGTTTTTAGGAGACTCCTTGAGACCATAAATGGACTTCTTTAGCTTGCACACCTTGTTCCCATTTTCAAAGTTAGGTGGTTGAGAAATGTACACCTCGCTTTCAATTGGACTATTAAGGAAAGCCGTTTGAATATCTAGCTGCATGACGTTCAATTGCTTGGCTGCAATGACGGAGAGCATCGTTTTCACTGTGGCCATTTTGGCTACTGGGGCATATACATCATCTGAAACATTTAGTTGTTGAAAACCTCTGGCTACTAATCTCGCTTTGTAGGTGTTATTAGGCTTTATACGAAGAACCCATTTTGTTTCAACCACTGAACAATCCGCAGGTCTATCAACTAACTCCCAAACTCCATGTTTCTTCATTGAATCAAGTTCTCTTCTCATGGCATCGTTCCATTTTTGCTTTTCCACCTCAGGTAGCGTGTTGACTTCCTCGATAGTAAATTCGTTTTGAGAACAGAGATTGATTTCATAGTCTTGTAGCCATTTTGGGTTATTAACTGTTCGAGATGGCCGAGATTTGTTTTGTAGATTTGGTGAATGTTCTTCAGATTCATCATTTTCTAACCTGTCATCCTCCTTGGCTTTACTGTCAGGTGGAGTGGAATTGAAGTCCTCTCGGTGTTCATTTGGATGAAAATCTGAGTAAATTTTTGTTTCATCAAATATAACATTTCGGGCAACAATAATATCTCCCTTATGAAAAAGTCTGTACCCATTAGTTGTGTAACCGACCATGAAACATTCCAAGGCTTTGGGATCAAATTTAGACCTTTTTTCGTGGGGAATATGTGCGAAGGCTCTGCAGCCAAATAATTTGATGTTACTTAGGTCAACAGGCTTCTTGTACCACAACTGAGCTGGGATTTTATTATCAATTGTGACACTTCGGTTGATAAGGTATACGGCACACATCACTGCCTCTGGCCAGATGTTTTTTTGCATTCCACTATCGTGAATCATAGCTCTGGCTCTTTCAGCGATCAAACGGTTCAGGCGCTCAGCCTTTCCGTTAAGTTCAGGCGTGTAGGGAATAGTGTACTCAATCTGAATCCCCTTCTCAACACAAAATTGCTGAAATTTTTTTGATCTGTATTCTGAGCCATTGTCGCACTTAAGACGGCTGATGTTTGCATTCATCTTTGATGTTGCCATGTTCACATACTGGACAAATTTGTCAAATGCTTCTGACTTGTTTTTCATAAAAAAAACTACGGAGAAATGGGTGAAATCATCCATGAAGGAAATGAAGTACCTTGTGCCATCAGGTGCCATGTCATCCAAAATTGGTCCAAAGATGTCACTATGAATGACTTCCATTGGCCTGGCTGCTGGAGTAGTGCTATTTTTCCAAGGCAATTTGGTCATTCTTCCTTCAGCGCATTCCTTGCATACCTCAATAGGTGAAGTCTTGTCTGTGGGATCAACTCCCTTGACCATACCTGCCTTGATTAGTTTCTGTAGGCTAGAAATACTCATATGTCCCATCCTTCGGTGCCATAGCTTCATGTTGTTTCGAATTTCGCAATAGAGAGCACGTTTTGAAGTGACACTAGTAGTAAAGTCCAATTTGTACAAATTGTCTTCTATTGTTCCTTGAGCAACAGTGATAGAGTTTTTTGCTATTCGGACCATGGAATTTTGAAATATTACATCATAACCCCTGGCAGTTATAGCCCTCACTGACAGCAAGTTATGTCGGAGGCCTGGGACATAGTAAACGTTGTTGAATGAGCATAGGTGCCCTGAGGTCTTGCTTATACCATTGAATTTGCCAATTTTTGTGCCTTGGAGTGAGTCAGCATTGGCAATTTTTATTTTAACGGGCTTCTTCAAGGTGATCTGTTCGGTGAAATACTCGTCAGACGTTATGTAGTGATTGGAAGCTCCTGAATCAAGATACCAACTAACACCGAAATCATCGGCACTTGCCTCATCGCATTCGTGAGAGAGAAAAGCAAATTCTGACCCATCACTATCACATTTACCCTTAGAATTTTTCTGTACCACATTTGCATGTTTCTCAGCATACCTTTTGTGAAAAATACAGTCCTTCATTTCGTGATTTCTGCGTCCACAAAACTCACATTTCAGGTTTTGATCGGTCATATTTTTATCCCGGTTTGTATTTTTCATAGGTTGTGTTTTAGCTGAAAATGCATGCTGTCCGCCTGATTTATTTCCTATTTCCTTGGATGAATCTTCAGTACTACTTTTTTCTTTCAGTTTGTCACCTTGGTCAAGTAATCTTCGTTTAATTTGTTCCATCTTCATTTCTTGGTCTTGATAGTAAGTCTCCAAAGAGGTAACCACAGTTTCAAATTGCTTGGGTAGACTATTCAACAGCATGCAACAGTAGTCCGATTCGTTCAATTTGGAGCCCACGTCTTTCAGTTGGCGCATGATTTTGTCAAAAGTTGCAAAATGCGTTTCAAGGGGTTTCTTAGGATCGTATTTTATTTCACTTATTTGTTTTAATAAAAGGCGCTTACTTGCTGGGCCTTTCTTCTCATAAGTGGAACATAACGACGCCCAAACTTGATAAGCATATTCATTTTCTCTAACGTGTTCCAAGTAAGGATCTTCCAGATGAGCAGCAATGAGTGACTTACATTTTTTGTTGTTTTTCTTCCATTTAGGGTTATCTGGATTTGGCTCCTCAGTGACACATGCTAGTAAATCCTTTTCGTCAAGAACAAGTTCAATTCTTAGTTTCCAATCCGCGAAATTTTGTCCGTTGAAACGTTTCACGCCCGTTGGAGTTTGGTTTAGTTCAGCTGCCGACGTAGAGGTCATGTTTGTGATGTTCTTGCAACACTTACACTGATTCGTCACTTTGTCAACAAACCACTAACTCAACCACAACTAACACTCGCGGAAATTCGCGTGTCTGGTGCCCATTACCTGTTAATTTACACTACAAATATTAATGAACAAGTCCTTTATTGACGATAAAAAAGTATACACTGAAAAAAACATTTGATAAGAGTACTCGTCTTTGATAGGTGATAAGAGCTTCTTGTTGTTGCCGTCCTCCACAATTATTTGTTATTCAACAACATCCGGTCTCATCAGCAGGCAATTAGAGCTGAAACTTATCAAAGCCTTCATGATTACATGGCCAATAGAGCCGAGCGTGAGGCTGAAAGGCAGGGCCGGGCCATCGACGTTGGGCGAATGATCATACTGCCCAGTACATTCGTCGGTGGCCCCCGTTACATGGTTCAGACCAGGGGCGAAGTTAGCAGGGGGGAAGGGGGGAGCCTCCCCCCCATTGATGAGTCCAAAGGGGCGGCAAATGACTGATCTGGGGGCGCCAAACCACGTCTCGTTCCCACCCCCATCGAGCAGAAAACAAATTTAAAAAATGAAATTAATTTATTGCTAGATACTACTTTATTCATGAGTGGGTAATATTTTGACAATAAGTAATATACATAGATCCCGTGGAAAATATAGAGGACGTCCTATTCTATGTATGTACCTACTCCACCTGCGAATAAGTACGTTATTTTCAAGAATTTTGGCAAATAAGATGGCTAATTAATTATGGATGATGATTGTGGGAAATTATTTTCATATTATTCGCTTTATAGGGACCTTGAGAAGTCAGAGCGTAAATTAATGTCGAATCAGTATTGAAAAAATTATAATCTCCTATGCGAGCTTAGATGCGTTGATGGAGCTCATTGGAAAGCATTGATTAAACTAATATTGAGGAACATGGACATGGCAACAAGAATGCCTACTAAAATTGGAATGGTAAAATCACAATGACAAACGTCGCCGATTGACCGCCTTTGGGAGAATCGGGCTTTTTCTCCATAAATTTCTGATGATTCTTATACAACTGAAAGAGAGTTCGTATTATACAATTTGATTTGTTGAATCGAATTATTAATGGGTTTCAGTTAATTGTCTCTAAAAGAAATTCACTTTTCCTGAAATGCTCCCGTCGGAATTATTCATATTTTTCAGCACACAAGAGATCCTATCAAAAATACGGAACTTCGTCTCTACAAACGGAACTATCTCACGTAAAATACAATTTTAAAACTGCAGAACCTGCTCCAAATTCAGGAGAAACAAAATTCAAACGCTGAAAAGAGATGAAAAATGAAATAAACGCCAGGAAAATATTTGAAAAGGAGCCGTTGCCGGCCACGACCGTTCGCGCAATGAGCCGAGAGGAACCGGATTCGACCGAAGAAGCGATGAGTAGAGCTGTTTTTCTAACGCGAGAGAAAGAGAAGGAAACTGAGCTTGACGAAGACATGATTGAATGGACGGGAGTGTGAGGGAGGAAGATTGGATTCTCCAAACTTAGTGCATCTGTTACGCTATTAAGGCCCAATAGATCGCTCTAGTATGAGCCTCGTGCAAATTGCGTTCAGAGTACTCTAGCGGGGAACCCGTCGGTACTGGTGACAAGTGAACAAAAACCTCCCTTGCCATTTCTGTCATTCCAACGTCAAAATACTTTATTTTGTTGTAGTTGTTTTTTTACCGGCCGGTGATAAAAGATCGAGTAAGTACCTAGGTATTCAATTAGTCATGTAATTATTTACATAAGCACAAATAATCCGCTTCTGTCGTGTACGTTGTGTTATTCATTTTATACTATCGAGGTCTAAATCATTTCCTTTTAGTGCATTTCATTCTGAAAATGCACTATTGGTCTCGTCGTGATGGTGGCAAACATGGGTCATGTCATGTTTTTTTCGCGTTTCAGAACCTCTAGAGCACGAATTCAGTGGTCTCCAGGATTCATATATACAATGTATTGGTTTATTTATAAGCTTATGGCCGTTTTCTTGTTAGCACGATAACTCTCGAAGAAATTAATTTAGCGGAACGCGCTTTGGCACAAAAATCAGAAGTCATAAGACCTCGGTCGGTATTGCATTTTCTTTTGTATTAATAGTGTCCTGGCTTTGGTCGGAGGATGGATTAATCTGCAACTCATTCAAATAGTTTTTTATTGTTACTTAATAGATAAAGTCATGACCTCAGGAGGATTACCAAATATAAGGTTGTGTTGTGGTTTCGAGCGCGTCTTCTGGTCGAAAGTAATCACGTCATTAGTGTGACAGAAGACAAATTGGGAGATGGAAAATCTGGCCTAATAACTGGTTTATAGTCATACGACAAACAAATGTTAGAAATCCCCCTTATAAGGTGAAATTGGAGGTAATCGTGCTAATTCTGGGGAGTTCGCGTGCAGTTATTTATTTTAATGAATCTTACAGGTTGATGATAACCGCACCGTATTCCTCGCACATTGTGATTGTGCCAGTGGTGAAGGAGGGAAGTGCAAGCATGTCTGTGCTTTGGTTCACTTCCTAAATCTTGAAACAGGTGCTTCCAAGACCAATGATCCTCAGCAATGGGGAAAGCCAAGTTCGAAACGAGCCGGTAAGTCAATCTTTTTCCCACATTGCTACCACATCATTATTGTATGTAGTGCATGATAATGGTGTTTTACATTTTGGTTTACTATTTTTAATAATTCCTTCGTTACATTTTGTGCACGTCTGCCTGCGAGTGTTACTGGAGCAGCGCTACTTTCCTCCCGTCTGGGGAGCGATCCATCCACTCTATCCTCGGTTAAATTTCCGTGCTCATCAGACCAGGACCTTGGAAGACCAAGATCTAAGGTCGAAACGGGAGTGCAATGGAGGCTGAACTGCACACTGCAATTTCGAGGGAGTAAATTTGTTTGGCTGCATAGACTCCACAGAAAGTATAGTGTAAGGCCCGGTTCACAAGCTCTATGTTAACGTTCTGTGGAGTCTATGCAGCCAAACAAATTTACTCCCTCGAAAAATGAATCATTTTTATAGGTTGCATAGACACCACACAACACAAATATAGAGTTTGTGAACAGGGCCTTGCACTATACTTTCTCTAGAAACTGCGCTCAACTATCAATTTACGTAACGGCCGGCGGTCCGACAAGCATATTGAAGGAAGTTCAAAAATGAATTATTTGGAATTATTGTAAGTCGCAACTCATGATTTAGTAGCAGCTAGCTAGAGTCAATGGCTATAAAATTCGCAATAAACACTAATTTTTCCGGCGAAGGAAGTTGTGAAGGCTGACGCCATCCTTCGTTCCCAAGTGGCAACCAAAAACACATCAATCCTACCTGATTCCGTCAACCGAAACGTTCGTTTTAGATACAGGTCACATTAAGACGTGATTGTCATCCTTTTGCAACACAATTCGAGCAAATGAAAACTAATTAAAAAATAAATTGTTCCGACAGCAGCCTGTCGGGAAAAGTGCATTTCATTCATGCGACAATCGAGTCAAACATCATAAGTTAGAACGAGATCAATCAATTATGAATGACATTTAGGCCGTGGTATAGAAAGTCAAAATAATAAAATCGTGTTTCTTTTTTCCGCAGGCCCCTTTTTTGGCACCAACTGAGGGGGAACAAAATGATGAAAATGAAAAATGAAACAGAGTCGGTTTGGTTGCCTACACGATATGGGAAAGCGGACTCTTGTTAGAGGAGTTATTTGCAATTAAAATCTTTATCCCGGCCTAAATTTCATTCATAATTGATTGATCTCGTTCTAACTTATGATGTTTGACTCGATTGTCGCATGAATGAAATGCACTTTTCCCGACAGGCTGCTGTCGGAACAAAACTTTTTTCAGATTACGTTAATTTTCAGATCAGTTACATTAGGTTAAATGGTATGTCACAATTTCATCATTGCGGAATGCCGAGTGCCTGGGTTCGAATCCGAAACAATTTTTTTAAAAATTTTTTTTTGTTCCTCCCTTTTTGGCCCACCTCAGGATTTTTTACTCAAGATTTATTAGGCTGTAGGCAAATCAAATAAAAGAGACGGCTCAAAATTCAGTGTCAATGAAATTTTTTGGTAATTGGGTGGTCCAGTAAGGCATAGCGTTAATTTAATAGCTCCCCTCCGCCGAGAACTCCCCTGCCATATCAACGGATTTGGTTCACAAAGGTCTCATTCGAAAGCGCGTTCATTTCTCATTACTCGAGTCAATTTTGGGGGCAATTGCAGCAACAGCCGTGCGGTAGCGAATTTTCAACTAATTCAAACCCCTCTTTCACACCGTTCCCGTGGACCGATTCATCTGGATCACGAACTCGTCCGAGATATTCACGCTATTGATTTTTAGACCAAATTTGGTTGCCCTAAGTAAAAAATTGCGACCGTGATCGTGCTAACAAGCGAGGGGCCATATATATATATATATATCAAATCGAACCGACCTCGGATTCGTGTTCTAGGGGTTCTGAAACGTGAAAAAAAAGTATCACAATCCATATGTGCGACCATCAGGGCGAGACCAATAGTGCATTTTTTGAATGAAATGCACTAAAAACCACAATCTGGAGCAATCAACCACGTTACTATTCATAATTTGTATGGGAAACCTATGACACCGAAACCTTCAATCTCGTAGGGACTCCTTCAATTAAATCCGCCTGAGCGCGCTCCGGCCCACCTGCTCGCCCTCAATAAACGATGTGCGGCACATGCGCAATCAGGGTTTCATGATATCCTGTGAGGAATTTTAAAACCGTCGTTTCCCTAATCTTCCCAATGTCGGTACTTCGGTATCCCTCACCTGATACTAATTAGTTTTTTTTTTTTTTAGTAAGTAAGCTCATTAGGGCTCACTATTTATCAAAGACTGATTGTTTATTTATTGCTGCTGGGGTGTAGCTCTCTAGATCGGTCAAGTTGGCACGAAAACTCTACATATAAAGTAAACGCATCACCGTGGTACAGAGCAATGAACCCACAGCTTCACAAACGATTTTATTAACACAAGTTCGTGCTAGGCACTAATTACCTATTTTTATCTTGCAGCTCATGAGTGCCACAAGACCAATAAAAAAAGTGAAATTGAACCCTGAAGATGTACCGGGTGCAGTCTTGTCAGGGAGTCCTTATGCCGCTACGGTGGACGATCTCGTCAGGTTTTTGAAGTGCAGAGGGGTGAAATTACAGTCAAAATCGAAAGAGTACTCGGTTAGCACGGCGAAAAATGTTCTCGAATCTAATTTACCGGTGGATATGACGGTCGACGGTGGCTCCAAGAAAAGGTATCGCGCTTGAGAAAGGGGGATTTCCTCCACAGATTTCGATGTGTTCCCTATTACGGGTTGGGGAAAATTTCCCTCCATCTCGATTCCGGCTAAATTTTCGGACCGCATTGTGGCTGACCACATGAGTGAAATGTGAGGATCTCATCGAAAAATCAGGGGATGATACGAGTTCGGGTTAGTAAACAAATTTTCAGTTCTCACGTACTACCAATCTAAACTTGACCGTTCGTAGGCCCTGTCCGCAAGATCTTTGCTATTAAGACTGTAGAGTGTGAGGGCCGGATCGTAGGGGGGGGGGGAACTACGGGGGCTATAGTCCTGGGCGGCAAAATTTGAGAAATTGTTAGTGGCGGGGGAGTGGGCAAGACAAATCGAAGCACGAGGACATTGAAGAGGACAATTTTTTTTTTTAATTGGACACACTTTGATCGAGTTGCCCACTTTGTGCCAGTACTAAGCGGATTCCTCGGCCGATGGGCAATTTGTTGAACGCTAACGCGCTGTGTCACATCCTTCTAGCGAATTGAACAATAGCGGGATCAGTAGTGGACCAACACCTATCGGGGCCCAGGGCGGAAATCTTTACGAGGTCTTTCATCATCCTTTGCTTGTCCAAATGACCAACTTCGAGGAAATTAGCGCTTATCTTAATTTTAGTCGCGAATTTTCCCGAAGAACTGCACTTGAATTGACCTATCCCTCCCGGCCGCCTAAGGACGTATAGAAACTGGGAATTAGCCTTTTTTTCTCAATTTCAGTGTCATAACCGGCGGCCGGGACGCTCGTCACTGTTACAAAACCCGAAACAACAGTGCCTCACCATTTTCGGGCTACAAATCGCGTTAAATGTAACTAATTATAGCACTTAATAGAGGTAGAGATAGAGGATTCAGATTGATATGGGAAACGAGCAGTGTAACCTTGAGCCAATATAACCAGAAACTCCAGCCTGTGCTCTGCCAGGCACAACGTCTATTATCGTTGCTTAATTTAAATCAATTTTTTTCTCCAAGAAGGGAATTTTATAAGAAAAATATTTCCAACAAATATTCCTTCATTCAGGGGCGTAGCCAGCCCATGATCAAGGGGTGGGCAGCCAGCCAGGCACACGGATTCAGAGTTTAGAGGGGGGGGGGGGCGCACGCTCGTTCGCGGATGGAATCCATGAAAAGGACATTTTCCGGCTGGTACTGAGCTAGAATTGAGAAATAGCGCTGATTCACGTTAAACTTGAGAAATAAATCTGCTCAATATTCGCGGTAGTCTTGCGCGAACCTTCGAACAGTTAACATCGTTCGGAGCTACCAAGAAATTTAAACAGTATTGTGTAATAGTTAAACATGGTGTGGAGGTGACTGGTGACCTACATTGTGTTGTGATGGATGGTGAGGGGAACACCGGTTGTTCCTCCGCGGGAGCGGTCGAGGAATTGGTTGAAAAAACTAAACTTGCAGTAGTGCAGCATCGTGCAACTACTGCAGCGTTTAGAATGCAGGACGAAAATATAAATGTAGCTTTTAGCGAGCTTTACAACATAATTTTATCGTTGTGCGAACAGGTGGATCAAAACACCAATGCTAGAGTGAATACTAAGCCTACTGGTGGACAGGCTGAAGTGATCCAGCCCAGCAGAAATGAATACTGTACCGATGAGGAGGATCTTGAGCGAGAGACAAATTGGATTCTCAAAAAAAATAATAAAAAAGAATGCAAGAAAAGAAAAGCGGAATCATCGCCGGAAATTGAGGACAGAACTCCAGAAGGAAAGAAAACTCCGATTATGCAAGGTAAAGAGCAACCTGCCCCTCCACCCATCAACGTTAGTGGGTTGAAAGACTATTCTGACCTCCGTCGAATTATTACGGCAGTTATTAATGATAATGAACAATGGAAGGTGACCTCATTGAGGAATAATGTTTGGAGAATAAATGTTTTCAGCGAAGAAGCGTATAGGAATTTAACGCAAAAATTGAACGATGATAAAGTTCAATGGTATTCGTTCGAGAACAAACATAACCGACCCATCAGAGTAATAGCAAGAGGCTAAAAGTTCTAGAAGCTGTAAATCTCATCAAAAAAGAGAAAGACATTGACGAACGTGGCGAGGTCTCTTTTTTGAAACACTCTCTGCCGCTTTTCATGCTTGTATTCGACAACAATGAGAAAGTAGAAAATATTCACAATATTCAATCTATCCTTAATGTTAAAGTTAAAATTGAACCATTGAGGAGGACTTCGAAAGCGATCCCGCAGTGTAAAAACTGCCAAGATAATTTAATTATCTGATAATTTTTATTAATTATGATAATTTTTACGCAAAGATAATTGTAAAATGGAAGCAAGATGCGTAAAGTGTGCTGGTAAGCACAACACGAAATATTGCACATTGGATAGACGACTTCCTCCCAAGTGTGTAAATTGCCGAGGTCACCACCCTGCAAGCTACAGGGGATGCGAAGTTGCAAAGGAGTTGCAGAAAATCCGGGATAAGCCAAAAAATCCACGGGGTAACTTCAAATCTCCTCGGGATACATTCTTCGCTCCTTTAAAAAACCCTAGCGCACGAGCCGATACGGAGAAAGTCAAAGCCCGGAGCACCTTTGCGGACGCCATAAAAAATCCTGTTTCGGGGATCAAAAACAAATCTACTGAGGAATTATTCTCCCTAATTCTGAAGAAACTTGATGATCAAGCTGGTAAATATGTAGAGATGGCCGAGCGCATCAAGAAAATAGAAAACAGCGCTAAATTCAAAGTATAAGATGAAAAGTAAATTGAGAGGCATCCATTCATTTCGCATAGCGCTGTGGAATCCAAATGGACTCCGAGAAAGGTTGTTGGAGTTGGAAATATTTTTACAACAAGAAAACATTGACATTTGTTTAATCTCTGAAACACACTTCACTAGATCATCGTTCGTTAAAATTAAGGGATATCGATTGTACCATAGCGTTCAGAGTGGACGACATCCGGGCGAAAAAAGGTAATTCTCTTCGACTGTTACCTTTTCTCGGGTCGTTCCCTCTACACAAGTCCGAAAACAATCATCACACTCTTGTCACTAAAAACAAATTCTCCTAATAGTTGGTCTACGAACAGCAATAGTATAGTGATGTGCTATATTTCATGCTCGACTATTTTGTGTTGTAATGTTGGCAACACAACTGACGTTTCTTTTATCAATATCAATTTATTTACCTTTATTTTGGTAATTCAGTTGACGAATGATCCTCCGTACTAAAAATTCCTTTACAGAACATCGTTTTTCATACGATCACCCACTCAAATTTGAGTGGGTGATTATAAGTTTGAACAGATTTCGTATCGTAGGCGGGAAGAGGCTACGTGGACCAATATAGGTTTCAGTCAAGTACTCCAAGAACGCGCCGATTTTCGGTTCTGGTGGGACGGTTAGAAGGACATCCAAAAAAGCCTCCTCCACTTCACGTGATGGTAAATACGGCAGGCCGAAAAACATTTTCAGAAACTGTCCAGTGCTAGTATGAGATAAATACTCTGCCATGAGTCCTACGTTTTGATTTTTTCGGAACAACGCCTGGCCGAAATGAAAGTGGCAGCAGCTGATTAAAGACGATGGAAAAACGTTCAAGAAACCAGTGTGGGCGGCCTTTTCAAAATCGAAGATACATTGACGAGGCAGTAGTATCAATCCTTCTGCCGTGCACAAAGATACGAGGAAGTTCCACAAATTCGTGTAGCACTCAGTTGACTTCGACGGCAAAAAACAGAAAGCCAGCTGGTAGTAGGTGTTATTTGCGAATGCGTGAACGGTGTACAGTTGCGGAAAGAATTTGGGACTCACATAGAATGTCCCGTCAGCTAAAAGAACATCCTGACTACAGAGGAAGCGGAGATTTCGATTTGTCGTGAGCACTACTATTTCGCTTTCAAGATTGACGTGAACGAATTTTTCATCAGCATTAGTGATAGTAATTTCGGCAGACAACTGCGCTAAGGCCTCCGAGCGGCTCGTTGGATGAACTGGAAATGACTTTCGTTTTGTTCGATACATAGCTTTTCTGATAGACGACAAATCTTGTTGTACTAGGAACGAATTCTCGATTGAACATAACGTTTGCCGAATAATTTTAGACGGTCGTTCGCATCTTGTTTCATCGGCTTTACGTTTACACACATTTCGGACACCGTGCCTCTGAACAACTTACTTCCATGATTATGCTCATTTTCTTCCGTGACTATTTGTCCAACACTTGCGTCCGTCACAATCGTTGCAGAGCACTTTCCATTGGTACACCTCCACTTCACGTTACCATCTCGAAATTCGCGTGAAATTCGATAAAAATAATTGTCCCGGACCAAACACCGAGCCCCCTTGTTTGTTGTAGTAATGGTGAACATTTCGACTGCACCGAGTAACTGAGCGACAACGTGCTCGAATCAGAGATGGAATCAGTGAGAAGCTTGAGTTTGATAGTCGCTCTTTCGGGAAAGTCAGTTCCTTTGTTATTGACAACAATGACTCGCTCTTTTCGCCCGACGACTACCACCGAGTCGCTCTTATGGGCTGCAGCCATAAAATAGCTCGATTAGCAATTTATACGTCAAAAGACTCAAACATAGATACGCAGGTAAAACGGCATTTGGCTATTGGGTTGTTATAGTGTATCACGCACCTACTAGACCAGAATTTCAGGAAAAATTCGTCGATATTTTACCTATCTTCTTAATCAATTAATTGGGTTATTGCGTCAGCATTCGTTTATTCGGCAGAAATAACAATTTTTCATCAAAATCTAGTCTTGACTTCTTCAAAATCGGACATTTTCACTTAGGTCAAATTGGCCGTTAATCAACAATGGGGAACTTGCACATTTTTCAAAAGTTGGTGTTTCTTAAAGAGGGCTCTTCCACAAGCCTATATTGCTCACATTAAACTTTGAAATCAATCAAGGATGCTTTTTCAGCGAATTTAAAAAAAAAATTGAGTGGGGGTTCGATTACGTCAAAACTTATTTATTGAAATGGATGATGCGGGGAAGAGGGGGTTAGACGCGTTTACTGGAAGGAAATTTTTCATGTTATTTGTAAACAAACAATTTTAGAGTTCCCTCAAATGCTTCACAAGTAAGGATTGACGTCATTTCCCGTCAGAACTTTGAACCTTTTTTAAAAATCTTAAAACGCACCAATCGGGTTGCAACTTCCGTTGTTATCCTTCAGTTCACGGGTCAAATCACCGGTACGCTTTTCTTCCCAATCTGAGATTCATGCAAGTTCCCCATTAACGATTTGGTGGATAGCTTTGTAGCTTTGGGGTAACATGTGGTAGGAATTTAACAAGAACAAAATTGAAAACAAGACACGATTTACACCACCAAACTGAAGCTTTTAAAAATCATTCAAAATCCTATCAAGAAAACAATTGATCTCGTCGGTAACGAAAAAAATAAAGATTACACTTTTAGGAAAATTATGTTATTCTCGCCACAGTTTCTGAATCTCATTTATTTGGACGCTGAAGTTTCGTTTCACGGGATGATGAGAGCTCTAAATGACGAAATTGGTATTACAATAGCTAGACACCGAACCCAACACTTCATACCTCGTAGCCATTTTGCAATCACGAAGTTTTTTTTTTTTCCTTTGGCATTGGCTTTGCGCCATACAGCCATTGCATTTATGCGAGATATAGGAATAGGAAGTTAAATTCATGTTTTTACATCACCCATATGTGGAGAAGAAAATAAGGAATTTTGTTTTTAACGCCAAAAAGACTTGTCATTGGAAATCACGAAGATTGAATAACTGTCCCAAAAATTAACAATCATAACCTCAGATAAAGAAAATGTATACTTACATCCACGAGAGAATACTCAAAAATCCATTTCACAGCATCGTCCACGACAGTCATGATCATGAAGAAAAGAACAGCTCAAATTCAGAGGAAAATCAAGAGTATAATTATTTAATTCATCTCATAATCCATGTTTCTTGATGAGTTCATCTTGCTCTAGCATATCAGGCATTAAACAATACGCAATAAGAAGCAATCGAAATTGCCCTTGAGCTATTCTAGCCAGAATATAATACCAATATTATAGTGCTGGGGAAAATGGCTTAATTTCGTCACTTTTGAGAGGTACTCTGGTGCAACGTACAAGCCTTAAAGCGAGCAAATTCTTGCTTTATTGGTCAGCCAGAGTCTAAATTTGAAGCACTGGAGGAGCTATTAATAAAACGCCGATCGTTTTCATCCGGAGGACGATCTTACAAGCCTTAAAGCGGGGCAAAATATTGTTTTATGAGTCAGTCAGAGTCTTAATTTGAAGCCTCAGCCAGAGGACATCACCTCACCACCTGTAACGGTCAAAATGGATTAATTTCGTCACTTTTGTGAGGTACGCTGTTGAAACTTACAAGCCTCAAAGTGAGGAAAACTCTTGTTTTATTAGTCAGCCAGAGCCTAAATTTGAAGCACTGGAGGAACTATTAATTAAACGTCGATCGTTTTCAGCCGGAGGACGATCTTCCAAGCCTTAAAGCGGTGCAAGTTCTTGCTTTATTGGTCAGCCAAAGTCTGAATTTGAAGCCTCAGCCGAAGGACAACACCCCACCACCTGTAATGGTCAAAATGGATTAATTTCGCCACTTTTGAGACGAACTATGGTGGAACTTACAAGCCTTAAAGCGGGGCAAAATCTTGTTTTAATGGGGAACTTGCATGAATGCCCGATTGGGGGGAAAAGTATACCAGTGAATTGGCACATGCGGACAACGATATCAACGGTAGTTGCAGCCCGATTGGTGCGTCTGGTGATTTTTAAATAAATTTCAAAGTTCTTCAGGAGGGGATAGATAGTGCGAGGGAAAAATTACGTCAAAGAGCAGTTTTGAAGCATTTGAGGAAACTCTAAAATGTTTTGTTTACAAATAATAAGAAAAATTAAACCCCAGAAAACGCGACTTCCCCCTCTTCCTCACACCATCCATTTCAGTGACTGCCATTTGACGTAATCAAACCCTCACTCAATTTTTTTTTAAATTCGCCTAAAAAAACCCTTGATTGATTTCAATGTTTAATGTGGGCAATTGTCTTGTTGAAGAGCCCTCTTCAAGAAACACCAGTGATTGAAAAATGTGCAAGTTCCCCATTGTCAGCCAGAGTCTTAATTTGAAGCCTCAGCCGAAGGACAACACCCCACCACCTGTAAGGGTAAAAATGGATTAATTTCGTCACTTTTGAGACGTACGCTGGTGCAACTTACAAGCCTTAAAGTGGGGCAAAATCAAGCGGGAGCCTAAATTTGAAGCACTGGAGGAGCTATTAATTAAACGTCGATTGTTTTCAGCCGGAGGACGATCTTGCAAGCCTTAAAGCGGGGCAAGTTCTTGCTTTATTGGTCAGCCAGAGTCTAAATTTGAAGCACTAGAGTAGCTGTTGGATTAGAAAGCAAAACAGAAGCATGAATTTTGTACCGGATGATAGAGAGGATAATTACATACGGAATCTTATCAAAGAGATGAAAAAAGAGTATGAGATGGCTCGCATGTTTTAGCTTAATATTCTTTGGTTTTACAAACCTGTCTTAATTGTAAGTTCCGTGAGGTAGCTTGAAGAATATTGCGTGACGAATACTTTAAATCCTTCATTAGATAGGTTGTATACAATTGAAGCACTTACAATATGAATAATTCCAGAAACAAAACACATTCGAAAGGAGATTGAGTATTTTTGAGTTATGTTGTCACACCGAAGGAACTTTTTAATACGGAGGATCATTACAACACAAAATAGTCGAGCATGAAATATGGCACATCACTACTGCTGTTCGCAGACCAAGTATTAGGAGAATTTGTTTTTAGTGACAAGAGTGCGATGATTGTTTTCGGACTTGTGTAGAGGGAACGACCCGAGAAAATGTAACAGTCGAAGAGAATTACCTTTTTTCGCCCCGTTGTCGGCATCCCTAGCGTTCATCCTGCCGATAGAGCGAGAGGAGCTGCGGTCCTGATCAAGGAAAATATCAAGCATCACGAGGAAGAAAAGATAGAAGAAGATGCAATGCAAGTAGCTTGCATAAGTGTCTTTATGAAGGACAGAGAGATGATAGTTGCGGCAATATACTGTCCTCCAAGACATGCGCTGAAAAAAGAGGACTACGCTAATCTATTCAACAGACTTGGGCATGACTTCATTATCGGAGGTGACTTTAATGCGAAACACCAATACTGGGGATCAAGAATCCAGAATCCGAAAGGAAGACAACTTTTTGAGGCTGGAAGAGAAGCGCACTGTGAGTTCCATTCAGGAGGAAAACCGACCTACTGGCCTAAGGATATGAATAAAACACCGGACCTTATTGACTTCTTCATTGTGAAGGGCTTGTCATCAAATTACATACACACTGAGGACGACGAAAACTTGTTATCCGATCACTCGGCGGTAGTCATGACAGTTAGTGAATCGATAATAATGAAAGAAGAAACAGAAAGACTCACGAATAGGCGGACCAATTGGGAGATGTTCAAGGAGATTGTGAACGCCAAAGTTGACTTATCAATAAGTCTGCAAACGCCTGCCCAGTTAGAGAAAGAGGTGCATAATTTTGTGCAAACCTTACAAGAGGCGGCTTGGAGTAGCACGCCGAGTAATAATCCCAATCACAAGCGGTGGCCCAGCTATCCTGTGGAAGTACGGGAAATGGTTCAAGCGAAAAGGCGGGCACGTAAAATATGGCAAAGGAATCGATCAACAGAAAATAAGATGAAATTGAACAAGCTTTGTAACCAGCTGAAAGCGCTTATAAGGCATGTAAAGAACGAAGAATTTTCGGCGTACCTCGAAGGCTTGACACCAGAAAAAGGCACAGAATACTCGCTGTGGAAAGCGACAAAGAGCCTCAAGCGGCCAAAAGTGCCCATACCACCCATTCGAACTGGTGAAGGAACATGGGCTAGGAGCGCAAAGGAAAAAGTGCAGGTATTTGCAGATCATCTGGAAAGAACCTTCCAGCCCCATCCACGGCAGTCAGCAAACGAATGTGTATCCTACGTACCCAACAAGGACAACATGGAAATTCGGCCAGTAATGGTCAAAGAACTAAGGACGGAAATTATGACCAACCTCAGTACGAAAAAATCCCCCGGCTATGACTTGATAACAGCCAGGATAATGCGGGAGCTGCCCGAAAGGGGACTTAGGAAGCTACTGTATTTAATCAACGCAGCCTTACGCCTCAAGTACGTCCCCCAGCAATGGAAAGTAGCTGAAGTTATAATTATAGCGAAGCCGGGAAAGCCAGCTAATGAAGTGAAGTCGTATCGACCCATTTCACTCCTCCCTACAGTCTCGAAACTTTTTGAGAAACTCCTCCTGAAAAGACTAAGGCCTATTCTAGAAGAAAAACAAATCATACCATCCCATCAGTTTGGATTCAGAGAACAACACTCCACAATAGATCAGGTCCATCGGATAGTGAATGCTGTGGAGTCTACTCTGGAAGAAAAGAAAATCTGTTCGGCTGTCTTTTTGGACGTAGCTCAAGCGTTTGATAAAGTTTGGCACAAGGGGCTTGAGTTCAAGTTGAATAAACTCCTTCCGAAAAAATTCTACGAAATTCTGAAATCTTATTTATGCGGTAGACACTTCCGAGTGAAACATGAGGGTGAATATTCGCGGTTGCGTAAAATTTCGGCTGGAGTACCTCAAGGAAGCGTCCTTGGACCAGTGCTTTACCTATTGTACACGAGTGACCTACCCGTAAGAGAGGACTCAATCATTGCAACGTTTGCCGACGACACAGCTCTTCTTGCAGTCGGAAATGATGTTGAAGAGGCTACTAGCAAAATGCAAACCGCGGTAGAAGAAGTAAACACCTGGACAAAAAAGTGGAGAATAAAACTCAACGAGGAGAAATCTGTTCATGTTCTCCAAATTCTCCATGCTGTTTTGATGGAGGACATACCGCTGGCCACTATGGTTTATGCATGACGGAGCCCCTCCTCATTACAGCTCGAGGAGTCAAGGAGGGGCTCCGTCATGCATAAACCATAGTGGCCAGTGGTATGTCCTCCATCAAAACAGCATGGAGAATTTCCTCCAGAAAATCTCTGTAGATTTCACCAGTCAGCATCGGTGGCAAAAAGTGTGGACCAACGATTGTCGTCCCGAGAATCCCCAGCCACACGTTCAAAGAAAATTGTTGCTGGTGCCTGCTTTCAAAGTAAGCGTGAGGGTTGTCCTCCTGCCACCTATGATTGTTGTGGAAATTTACGATTCCGTCACGTCCGAAGCAAGCTTCGTCCGTAAATAAAACGTTTTTTGTAAAATTTCTCGATTCTCGAATTTCTTGCCGTAGCCAACGGCAAAAAAATACTCGTGGCTCGTGGTCAGTAGGTAACAAGGCATGCACGCGTTGCAAATGGTACGGATGAAGGTCCTCGCGACTTAGTACTTTCCAGACCATTGAGTGACTGAGCCCCATCAACTGCTGCTGTGATTCACGCGTGCTCAGAGTCTGGTCTTCCACGACTACTGCCAGAATTTCCTCCTCAACGTCGGCTGTCAATACTGACCTTTCCCGGCCTCGATCAGCTGACCGTACCGCAAAAGAGCCATTCTCTCCAAGACGACGATGAATCGACGAAAAAACTCTTCTATCAGGTTGGCGTCGATGAGGATACATCTCTCGATACATGCGACTAGCAGCTAATGCACTTCCTCCCGCACGTCCATACACGAAGTGCATGTCGCAAAATTCACCGTTTGAAAACGCATCGTTGACCAGGAGAGCAGAGTTATGCATAAGAGTAGGAGGAACGCAGTTCGAATTTCTCCTGTAAATAGGATCACTTAATAAAAAATGTTTTTTTTTTTCGAATTCTTTAATTAGTGAAGAATGGATGGCAAACATTCATCATGTTTTTTCTTGAGTTATTCGTGAAGAAAGACTGTTTGAGTTATGAGCACTAAAACGGATTTTTCAGCAATCATTTTGGAATAATCGAAAAAATATCCGAGATGTAAGGTGATGTCAAAATACCATAATGACGCTGACACCATGCGCCAACTTTTCTGAAAAAAGGTCATCTTGGAAACCACTTGTTGCTGAGAAAATCGACTTCAAAACCTAGTCAGCATTGGTAACATTAAAAGCAATTTCAAGTTTGACTCTGATTTTATCAGCAGGAGCGGGCGACATTGAAGCAAATAACACTGAACGGCGTCGAAAAAAGTCTGGCCTTTCCAACGGTGTCATCAGATTTGACGTGGCTCATCTGGTTGCTAAGGTACGGATGATTTCCTTCTAGAAAACAAGGTCATTTTGAAAACTACTAAATTTGTGAATATCTTGGAAACTATTAGGAATCGGACTAGGGTCAATATGACTATTTTTGACGCATTTGTGACGCAGAATCACCAGCCCAAATATTGACATCCATTTCAGAAACACCCTGTATACAGGGTGTTCATGAATTACCTGGACAGAAGAAAACCAGTTATGGGGCACATCATTTGCCATCGAAATTACTATTTGCAGTTTTTGGAAATTCCGCCTTGTTTCCAAGATATCACACATTTCATGATTTTTTCACGAATGCCCTTTTTTCCCATTTAAATGCTTGCCATACGCTCATAAAATGGTTCTTGCCCAAAACTAACCAGCTCATTGGAAAGAGCACAAAATTTCCTAAAAGAGGGGCCTACTTTCGGGTGAAAATTATTGTCGTACCATTCGTGAGAGCAGCCGATTTACTAAAGAAACTGGTGACTCACATTTCCATACATTTTTCCGACGCGATTTTCCCCTCTTCGCCATTGGGAAGAAAAAATTTGAAATCAGTGGAAAAACTTCCTCATTTTGTAAGCTTTCCAATGATGTACAAAGGTTCATAGTTACTGTATTTTTCCATTGAGATATGAGCAATAAACTTGAAAAATTCAGCCAGAAAACGTGAGATTCATGCATTTCTGCGACAATATTTTATTACACAAGGAGACATTTTTTTTCTTCTTTTATTTTATTTGTGACTCAATTATTCATCTTTCATCTTCTTAGTCAATAATTTAAGTTCCTCTCCCCTCCGAAAGAGACCCCCACCACCACTCATATGAGTGCCTACGTAATTATTCTAGGGGGAGGGGGGATGACTTCACGAATCGAGCTTAAATTATTAATTAGGAAGATGAAAGATAAATAATTAAGTCAAAAAAATAAATAAAATAAGAAAACAATAGTTCCTTCGGTTATAATGGTACTGAAAAAATGCTTGAATTCCACGTTTTCTGGCTGGGATTTTTCAAGTTTTTTACTTATATTTCAACGGAAAAATACTGTAAGTGTAAACTTTTACACATCGTTGGAAAGCTTACAAAATAAGGAAGTTTTTCCACTGATTTCAAATTTTTTCTTCCCTATGGCGAAGAGGTGAAAATCGCGTCGGAAAAATGTATGGAAATGTGAGTCACCAGTATCTTTGGTAAATCGGCTGCTCTCACGTGTGGTGCGAAGGTAATTTTCACCCGAAAGTGAACACATTTTAAAGGAAATTTTGTGCTCTTTCCAATGAGCTGATTAGTTTTAGGCTAGTACCATTTTGTGAGGGTATGGCAAGCATCTAAGTGGGAAAAAATGGAATTCATGAAAAAATCATAAAATGTGTGATATCTCGGAAACAAAGAGGAATTTCCAAAGACTCCAAATAGTCATTTCGATGGCAAATGGTGTGCCCCATAACTGGTTTTCTTCTGTCCAGCTAATTCATGAACACCCTGTATATGAATTCCGGAGGCCACTGAATTCGTGTTCTAGAGGTTCTGAAACGTGAAAAAAACATGACATGACCCATGTTTGCCACCATCACGACGAGACCAATAGTGCATTTTCAGAATGAAATGCACTAAAATGAAGCGGTTCGTGAGTTGGGATTTTTGCTCCCGATACGTTGCGCTGCTCTACTATGAAAGTAGATCACCCGCTAAATTCAAAAATTATACAAAAGTTAAGTGTTGGAAAAAACATATGGTATCAAGATAGATATCACGCTACAACTTCAAACCGAAAATAAATATAATAATTTTTGTATTTGGCGGGGTTTCTCCTTTTTTATTCTTAACGGGAGCAAAAATCCCAACCCAAAATAAAAAACATTTTTTTCCTCGAGTCTGAGGACTTGGTTTTCCATATGACTTTGGAATGAACACTGAGAATGCGTGGGTTGTCTTCCTTTGCTCGACGCCTCGGACCTTGGTCCATAGTCAGAGCATTAGAAGTCAGGGTGATTTAGCCGACGCTTGGTTAAAGCAAGTGAGCTGGGAGACGGAGAATTGACGCCCGGCCTGAGGGACCGGACGTCTCGTCGTCCTCGGGGAGTTATGAAACTCGCCACGAGTTAAAAAGAAGTTAACATGAGTTAATGGACTGACAGGCAGTCAACATGGGGAGGATGGGCAGTCGAGTACTACCCATCAGGAAGTAAAAGAAATTAAATTTAAATCAATAGAGAGAGCATGGGTGTGTGAAATAAAAGATTAAAAGGTCATCAGCTCGTTGCAGTAACTACAACGTCGTTTCCATCCCTGCCGCGTGGAGGCACACCCTGCAGCTGCTGGCTTGAAGAGCCAGCAACATTTCGCCCACGCACCCAGAGAGGGTTCTCCCGAAGGAGAACCGCCTCACGACAAAAACCTGAAAATAAAGAGTTATTATGGGCGCCCTGGACCAAATCGGACCAGGACGACCAGACACATTGATCAATTGTTCGAGTTCGGATATCATCAAAAGCAGAGCAGCTCAACGACGTCGGTTACGCTGTCCCTAGGGCAAAGCGGAGAATCAACTTACGAAAAACGAAAAAGAGAACCTAACATATGGCCGTGGCCAGAAACCATTGAGAAGTATAATAGTCAGGGTCAAAGTGTACGTTTTCAAGTCGAGTCCTAACATCAGGAAAGAAGTGGTAAGTGATGCGTCCGTGGTCAGATGTGTTCCAGCGTGTTTGCCAGGAGTCCAGAAGGGACTCCCAGCGTGTAGTCTTGTTTTCGGGTGTAGTCAGTGCGTCTGTCAGGTCTGTCAAAAAAGTCTGTCAAAAAAGCCAAATGAAGAGTTCACCGAGTGAACGTGTTTTGTTTTCGCTCTTACTTTTTTTTTTGTTTTTACCGGGTTTTTCGGAACTATTCGCTCTGATTTTTTGCATGGTACAGTGTTAGTGAATTTTCTTACCGAATACAGTTTGGTTCGCGAGGAGTTCTTAATTTTCGCTTGTTATTGCGAAGTTTATCTCTTCTGTCTTTGTTTATATGGGACGAACTTTCT